>CM053267.1:40181833-40841833 GCA_028583415.1 Protea cynaroides
GATTTTTGACTTCATCCTTGTATCCACTCTTAGATCTGCCCTTAGAAATCTTCTGCCTTGTCAAAATTCATACCTATATAGCCATTTTTAATTTTATTCGAGCGCTATCTACTATTTACTAGCTGCTCTTGGAAGTTTTCACTTCTTGCTCATGCACTATTTTACAGACCATGACTCAAATCCATCCATCCAGCAATCTCAAAATATATTCTCTATTACTTCATCTGAGGTTTATTGGCTATAGAATCTAATCTGAATTCAATCATCTTCTTCCAATAATTTCGTTATTAACTAAGTATCTTTATCAATGGATGTCAAGGAATATAAGAATCAGAATGTTTATCCAAAAGTAATTTATTTCCTTATTTCGATTCGGTATGACGAAGAACACTTGTTTTATTTAGTGAACCTAGGTTCAAAGGATCAGGAGTAAATCTATGGTAATCCAACCGGCATCCAAAGGTTGTTAGGTTGCACGGTGGTCCAAGTACATGGAAGTAGAGATTTTTCAGCTCTTAGCCTCATGATTACAGGTTATATTGAGTATATAATGCCATTGGTCAAGGCACTACAAGAATAAATCTGGAGAAGTTTTGGTATATCAATAAATCAGGTATAAAATCGAAAAGATGTACATTCGGAATTATTAAACCTTTTAATGTTCATTTAGTTCATATCTATGTTCATGTTATCGATCATGAGACTAGCTTAGATTGGTATAATTAGGACTAATTCTAAGGAAATAACATCTATAATGCCAATTGACAGGTTGACTCAAGAAGGTATTCTGTCAAGGTACGAGAATTAGAATCAGGTATGTGCATCCTCTATAATCATAAGAGTAAGTGAATAATGCATCGCATCCTATATAAACCTATCTAGTGATATGACCATAATAGATTTGATCATTTGCTGAAACGTTTGAGGCTCCATCTTTAAAAAATATTCCTCAACCCTTGTTGGATCATTCTGTCATGATGCAGCTATCTCATACATTGGTGGCTGATAAGGGTAACCACCTTGATACACTGCTTGTTGTGCACCAAGCTTCTACACTGGGGTGTGGATTACTGGGACCTACAATATGGTAGGCACTGTGTTATGGCTAATATGTGCTGGGGGTATAGTGTTACTATCAATCGGTACCGTACTCGGTTTGACCTGAAGGTGTTGGTATAGTATTAGCAACTTGGATGGTGATTTCCATGGCAACTTGCATAATCAGTCTCATCTGTTGTTGCTCTTGTATTTTGTCAGTCCAAGTTTGTTACAACCGTAGCCATGGTATTTGGTAGTCCAGGTAGATTGGCTGGAGTGGCCTGATTGTTCACTTCCTTTGATATGCTCTAATCTGATTATCATTATTTAGCATCTGCTCAGATGAGTTTTCACTACCCGTTCTCGACCCAGATAGTGGTGGGGTCAAGTTACAACCTCATCTTAATGCTCAACGGGCAATGAATTAGCGTGTGGTGGATCTCACTCTGAGTATCAACATCACTTAGGAGTATAGCATTATCTTCTTTTATAGTTACTCTCATTTTTGGTGTATGGCCATTGTTCTCTTATCTCTGCTGGATTCAGCCCGAGATCTTTTCCTTTACCGTTGCAGGGATTTAGGCATTACTAGCCATTTTTCTTCTTTCCCTATCATACATCGAGTTCACATCTTGTGAATACTAACTCGGTATTCCACTTTTTCTGTTGTACAGATGCTTCCTTCTGGTTACCGTACTATATCCTTTGTATACTCAGGCAACAATCCGACTTGTAGACCGTACCATATGTTATTTATTTATTGGGATATATTTAGATTTTCTTTTTCTGTCTGTGTATACATATGGTTCCACCTTTTATATGTATATTATTTTCTTGTTTAAGTTTTGTCTCAACCAATACAGGTGCTTATGATGTGTTTGTATTAAAGCTTTTAATTTATCCTAACTCAGTTCATGGATTATAGTAGAAGTATTCAAGTTTGATGGGCAAAGCCTGAGAGCTTTGATACTAAGTTGTCATACCCCAATTATGGACTAACCAGAATTGGGGTGTGACAGTTCTGGTCTAACCCATTTAACCCGAACCGGATCCACTAGTGAATGGACATGTCTATTTGAAGGGACACATCCTTATCAAAGAGGTGCAATCCCATCTCTTGGTTTGGTACAAACAAACTAAGTGGTTAGATTGGAAAGACACATCAGTTTCTTAGGACCCATCCTTATAAAAGGATGCAATCTCAGCTCTTAGATCTAAATCTTAATATCTGAGCCATTGGATGGAAGGGGCACATTGTTTGTTATCTTAGGGTACATTGTATAGGTATTTAAATATTATTTTTACCAGAAGTTGCAATAACCTATTGCATATGACCTGAGCACAATTCTGACAGTGCATCAAACAAGTGCATGTTTGCTATCTGAAGTAAAGGTTGTTTTATCTTGGAGCCAGTTGTGAGGACAATGGATTTTCATGATCCTTCACGAAATCAAAATAGGCTCTCGCCTTGGTTACTTTTATCCATCCATGCCAATAGACGGTGAAGATATGGAGTCGCCACCTAGATAAGGTCTAGGACCTAGAAATGGTCTCTCACTTGGAGAGACACTATGACTCATGCTCAATGGATTGGCTTCTAGTCTTACCAGAGAAGGGTAAGTGTCAAGTTACGAGTTGGGAAGGTGTTAGGCACCCAACTCGCCTGGTCAATGGACCGGTCTCCTTCTGTCCTATCCTTTCCTATATTCTTGAAACTTATGTATGTTCAAGTCGTTCAATTTAGCCTAACTAGGCAAATGCGGAACCCTATACCAAGTTTCTAAGTAGTTCTAACTTAGGGTGCCGCCACATAAACTTGAAAAATAAAATACAAGTCAACAGACAATAAATGGATCAATGAACAAATGAATGGATAAAAAAAATGAAATAATCATGAATAAAAAAATAATGAATTAAAAGAATGAATGATACAGAAAATACAACAAATAATGGATGACCGAGCTCAAGATCGAGCTGCCTACGTATCCCTGTACGGCGGGAATCAGGCCAAATGTAGTTCGTGCAGGGTTATGGTTGTGTGTGAGGTGCTCTCTTGACAAAGTAAGCACGTGTGACCGTGCGTGAAGGGTGAACTACTCAGAGTTCTCTCCACTTCCCGTTGCCTATGTATCTCCTTAGAGAATCAGGTCAAACGTAGTTCCCAATAGTTAATGGGCTGTTGGACCCCAAATGGCATCGCTTAAGAGGTACTCGGACCTCGACTCCTCGCACTCAGCAAGGCATCACTCAAGAGGTACTCGAACCTCAACTCCTCGCACTCGGCAAGGCAAACTAACATTCTGAAAGTGACTGGTCCATAGACCAACTCCCAAACATGAGAAACGAAATGCCCTCAGGCCACAAATGAATCTGGATAATGGTTAGGTTGGAGATCAAACATGATCCCAACCGTTGCCTGACACATGAAGACACAACATAATTTTTGTATTTCTTTTTCTTTCTTTTTTTGTATTTTTCTTAATAAAACAAAAACAATTCTAGGGACCAACCCTATTGGTTGATGGGCCCACGACCTAGGCGGGGCCACACTAGTCAACATGGGATTTGGGAATCCCAGCGAGACTGGACTCGTTGGAGTCACCCTAAAATTCACAACGATGGGGGAGGGGACTCACACATTAAACTATTATAGACATAAAGTGGGGGATACATCTCTTGAAGGAAAGGCTCATACACTCAACCAAGCATCTGAATCAAGTTAAACATGTGAAGATGTATGTGTAAAACCAACTTACTCAAGGTAAACATGAATGGAAAAATGACCTTGGATAGGACTAGGCATGTAATTTGTAACATATAAACATATAACAAAATACCAAAATATGCATATATACCAAAGTTCAACATGAAAGATTCAAGCATAAGTTGGCTCAGTTCAAGCATTTAACAAAGCATCAATTAATCTGTAACATGGCATTGGATTCATGATAAAAATGTATCTATAAGATGCATGACCCTAGATTCCAACACTTAACCCCATAAACAACAAGCAAGCATGGATTTGTAGCTTTGTAAGATAAACTCACATTTCGGAA
This sequence comes from Protea cynaroides, assembly GCA_028583415.1. Lineage (NCBI taxonomy): Eukaryota > Viridiplantae > Streptophyta > Magnoliopsida > Proteales > Proteaceae > Protea > Protea cynaroides. The sequence goes on from CM053267.1 coordinate 40,185,928, forward strand.
AATGATAAACAACAAGAGGGAGAACAATTTATATAATAGGGGAACCGAGAACACATCTTTATTCTGTGAAGAAGTAAAAACAATGAAAATGAAACCTACCTAGCTAAGGCCCTCTCTAGAACTAAAGCTAGAACAATCAAAAGCACAACACCACCACCGGAGACCATTCACCAAATGAGAAAGAAACCGACAACAAACAAATAAGACAATACTGGTAAAGACTAAATGCTGTACAAGAAGACAGAACAAAGGCAAAAAAAAAGATTAATGGTTGTAAAAACAATAACAACCCCCAACTCAAACTAAACAAGAAGCCACAACAATATAAAAATAATAAAGGAAAAGACAAAAACATTATTCTAGCCAAATCTGATTCCGCAGGAACAAGAAAAAACAAAGCCCTCTCTTTCCAAACGAACCTAATACCTACTAAGCTATAATAAAACTAAACACAAAAATTAGTTTATCAAAATACCAATCCCAACTGGGCAATGAAAAGATCAAACTCCCTATCCCCTGGCTGAACTTCATAATAAACATATTCTCTAGATTTCCCCTATCGACAAGCAACTCACAAGCAATTTAAATACATCTAATGCACAATATCCAAGGATGAATAAACTAATAATACAAGCATTGAAACCCATACCTCTATTCTACACCTCACCAGTATCTTCCCAAGTTCAGTCACCAGCGATTGATCCACGACCCACACATGAATCCCATCTTCTTTGTGAAACTACCTCAACTTCTCTTCATCCCAAGCATCAATCAGACAGTAAACATTAAAGCAAGTGATCAGCTCTCACTTCTCATCCGGCCCTCCACGCGTTCATAAAATGCTTCTTGTACTCTGAATGAACACTCTTACACCCTTCTCTTCTGGCCCTCGCTTTCTTTCCTCTTCTTCTAATCCTCTTTGCTTACTTGGTCAATAGACACTGGCAGAACCAACTCTCATTGCTCCCAATAGTCTTTCTTCTGCAAAGGCCAAAACCCCTCTCTATTTCTGTCTTCTCTCTTTTCAATCTTCCCGCAGCAACAGGCCAACAACCCTTTCACTCCTTCTCTCTCTTAATCTCCTACTCTTCTCGGTCATCTCCTCACCAAAAGCCAGAGATCCCCAACCCCTATTTTCTCTCCGCCGTTCTCTCTCATGAATCCATAGTCCTCTCACTCCCGCTTTTCACTTCTCTCCATTAGCTGCCGCCGAAGCTCTTTGCCCTTATTTTCCTCAATCTCTCCCTGATTTCTCTCTTTCACTCATCTCCTTACAACAACACCGCCACCTTCTTCCTTCTTCACTTCTTTTTCCTCAATTCCTCTCCCTCTATACTTTCTCATGAATCCATAGTCCTCTCACTCCCGCTTTCACTTCTCTCCATGAGCTGCCACTGAAGCTCTTTCCCCTTCTTTTCCTCAATCTCTCCCTGATTTCTCTCTTTCTTCTCATTCATTTCTCTCATCTCCTTACAGCAACACCGCCATCCTTGCTTTCTCTAATCTCTCCCTGATGCTGCCTTCTTCTTCCCTTCTTGCTTCTGTAATCTCTTGCTGCTACCTTTGCTGTCTCTAAATCTTTCTTTTTCTCCCCCATCACAGCTCTCTCACTGTCCATCTAAAACCCACCTCTGGTTTCTCTCATTCTCCTTGCCGCAGCCACTACATTCCTCTCATGGCTCTCCCTATTTCTCCCTTATTTGTTCTCTGCAGGTCCTCTAGCTCCCAATGCTGACTCACCCACCTTGCTGCCGCCTTCTCTTTTCTCTTCCATCAGACTCACGACCTCCTGTCTTTACGATTTTCTAGGGTTTTTCTAACCCCTCTCCAAAGACCAAGATGCCCTCCTTGATCTCCTTTCCAGATAACCGAACCTAATCTACTATGTAAAAGTAAAAAAAAAAAAAAAAAACCTATTACCTAATCAATATCCTAAGCCCAAACCCAAGCCCATTAGCCTAGCACCTATTGACACCTAATCTAAACCCAACCCAAACCCATTGTTCAATATCCTAAACACAAATCCACACTAAACTCAGCCCAAGCCCATTGTTCCATATCCTAAACACAAACCTAACCTAAACCCAAACTAAATCAACCATTTTTTTTCTTTTTTCATAATAATAAAAAATGATAGGGAAATTCTAACATGACCTAAAAATGATAAAAATGTCCTTGATAAGAAATGGGCCAAAATGGGGGTCTTATGGAATGCCCCTTTTCGGCAGAATTTCAATGTGAATGAGGGCGAAGAAAAGAAAAGACCGCATTTTGGTCCATGGACAATTACACAAAACGAAAAATGGGGAAACAAAACATTCTGACTAGATGTTCCGTCAGAAGAATCGACGTACTTGACTAGGTACTGACGAGGAAAAAAGAATTTAATCGGAGTGCTTGACTAAGCATTCCGACGAGAAACAAACATTTTGACTAGATGTTCCGTCAAGGAATCAGCAAACATGACTAGGCACTGACGAGGAAAAATGAATCTAATTGAAGCACTTGACTAAACGTTCCGACAAAGAAAGGAGCGAAATTGGAGTGCTTGACTAAGCATTCTGATGAGAAACAGAACATTCTGACTAGATGTTCCGTCAAGGAATTAGCATACCTAACTAGGTGCTGATGAGAGAGAGATCAAATCAGAGCGCTTGACCAAGCGTTCTGATAGGAATCAAAACATCTGACTAGACATTTTGACAAGCTCGAATCACCAGCCAAGGTGTCTGACGACAACTAATCAAAACACCCGCCAAGGTGTCTGACCAACACAATCAGATCACTTGACTAAGTACTCCGACGGTAAATAGAAATCAGAATCACCCCTCAAGGTATCTGACAAACACAATCAGAGCACTTGACTAAGTGTTCCGACGGTAAATAAAAATCAGAATCACCCCTCAAATATTTGACAAACACAATCGGAGCACTTGACTAAGTGTCCCAACGGTAAATAAAAATCAGAATCACCCCTCATGGTATCTGACGACACAAAGACAAACACGATCGGAACACTCGACAAAGTGCACCGACGGTAAACAGATATTAGAATCACCCCTCAAGGCACCTGACGACAACATCGACAGACACAATCAGAACACTCGACTAAGTGCACCGACGGTAAACAGAGATCAGAATCACCCCTCAATGTATCTGACAAACACATCGACAGACATAATCGGAAACACTCGACTAAGTGCACCGACGGTAAACAGAGATCAGAATCACCCCTCAAGGTATCTGACAAACACATCGACAGACACAATCGGAACACTCGACTAAGTGCACAGATGGTAAACAGAGATCAGAATCACCCCTCAAGGTATCTGACAAACACATCGAAAGACACAATCGAAAACACTCGACTAAGTGCACCGATGGTAAAAAGAGATCAGAATCACCCCTCAAGGTATCTGACGACAACATCGATAGTGGACAACAGAGCTTTGATAGCCATTTCAGGCTAGAACGTTTACTCACCACAGCACAGAAAAAAAATTCTCAAAGAGTAGATCATCCAACATTTTGACATTGACAACTTTGAGATGATCATTAAATTAAAGACTTAGAATTATCACAAGGACTACAAAAACGAGACCACGAGTGAAGCAAATAGCTGGATGAATCCGGTCTGACTAAACAAGGGATTATGAGGAGGGGTCCTTCCTACAGTAAGGGAATGACAATGTTTGAACAGATTATTCTATAGACAAATAATGCTTTTAATTTTAGGGGGATGCAAGACAAAATGAATTAATCAACTTTTGGATGAAACTCACTTGGAGAGGGGATTCCTTCCTCTAATAAAGATATAGACAATGTCTTGCTAGATACATCTCAATGTCTCCGCACTTGATCAAATAACAAACTGGGTCTCAATATAATGAATGTGTCACCAATGGGCATAAGGGTATGGTCTAAAGCTCACAAAGAGCTACTGCCTATATATTCTCTAAGCTTCTATGTTACCTTGCCCCAGTGTCTAAATTCATAGCTGCACAAATTTTGACAAGTAGGCGAATCTTTGAACATTTACTGAAGACAACCTTAATGAGACACAACCCCACGCTAATGTCAAGAACAATACCAAACAACATCTCTCCTTATGGAGATGCTCAGATTAAAATAAATCCCAACAAGCTATAAACTTAATACCAAAGCAGGCATGACAATGTCTGGGCCTAAAACCCTTAGGTCTATAGACAAGCACGATATTAGAAGGTCCAAATGGACTGATGAGAAGACTGCCCACATGGGTCCACCATTGGGAGAGTGAGGGTTTATAATGTAGAATGATGAACTTACTGAGAATCAGCACTTACTGCTGCTTGAAGAGAAGGGCTCTTGGAATTCTTGGACGTCGCTGAAGTGATAAACGACAGATAGAAATTCCACCCCAGATTATTGACGCATCTGTTATTGCAAAAGAGTGACGTGCTCACAAGAGACAACATCATAAAAAAAATGATTGAAGAGAAGGGCTTTGTGATGGAGGCTCTTGAAAATCCGTCGGATTGATGGACGGGAGAAAAAGCCTATTAGCCGAATTGAAATCATCTTCTGATAATGATAAGGCGATGAGACCACCTCCTGGAGAGGCGGGATGTAGCAGCCATAATCGAAAATCTAGACCAACCAACGCCGTGAAACACGACAAATAACTGGGCTCACAAACATGCTTCAAAGGGATATGCCACCCAACATCTTGACTTTAAATATTTCTGCTTTTTTTTTTTTTTCCTTTCATTTTTTTTATTTTTTCTAAATAGAGGTGGTTATTACTTGGAGTACCACTTCACAAAACAAATAGACTCACCACAAACTCCTGGGGGAAATGCCTCCACTGTAAGGCACAAAAGATGAATAGGCTCGTCACCAGACTTCAAAGGAAAGTACCTCCCAACATCCTCACTTTTGCACATTTTCTCTTGATTTTCATTATGTTCTTTTTTTTTTCTTTTTTTTTTTTAATGGATGTAAAGATTACCCCAAATGCCACTTCACAGAATGAGCAGGCTCACCACCAACTCTATAAACAATGCCTCCATGTAAAGCACAATAATATGAGCACGCTCACCTCCAAACTCCAAGGGAAAATGCCTCCCAACATCCTCTATATTTTTTGTATTTATATTTTTTTGGGTTTTACCTCTGTATCTACTTTCTGCAGGGATAGTTCTTTTATTAAGTTGGATGTTGTTGTTTGGTTTGTTTCGTTAGGATTTCAGTAGGTGCTTGGTTTGGTTAGGATAGAGGTTTAGGAATCCAATTTTTTTTGTTTCTTTTTCCTCATCTTTGCTTCTTTTATTCTCCTGTCTCTATTTCTTATAGTAATGTTGGTTTTGTTACTTCTTTTTTTTTCTTTTTTTTTTCCTTTCCAGCAATCTGATTATGGTAAGGAGGCTTGGAGTCTTTATGGGGGTTAAAGTGGTTAAGCAGGGTCATTGTTCAGTTTTGCATTCGGATAGATTGGAAATTGGCTTGTAACATGGGTTAAGGCAACCTCTCGAGAGAATACCAGTCCAAGTGAGGAATAAGCTTGATTGGATCTGGTTTGGAGACTTGGATCTTTTACAAGGGGTTAAAGTGTTTGAGTGGGATATTAGTTACAATCTCAGTTTTGAAGGTTCGTTCAAGAGGATAGGTGTCTAACGTCAATATGAGTGCATGACTTTGGTTTCATTTCTATGATTTGTAGAGGAGACAAATGTCATGGTTGTTTAGTGTTTTCTAACCAGGTGGATACTCATAAAGTAGTAGCAATGCATTTGGCTAGGGTCTTGCTGTGTTTTTTTTCCCCTTATTCTATCTCATTGCTTTGCCGTGTCGATGAAATCTTCTTGCTGAAATATATCCCTGCTGTTTATTTTATCACTATTGGGTTTTTGACTAAGGGGATTTGATCCTGGAAGCATTTTTCAGATTCAATTTGGAGAATCCGATTAGAACAGAATTGAGTTGAGGCTGGTTCAGAAGGTGTTGAGTTATTCTTATATTGAATCTGATTCAGTTGAGTTTGTCTCATGGATTAAATCTTTTAGGCTGAATTGATCTATTTCTAAGGATCAAATCCGGTTTAGGTTGGGACTGGTTTAAGTTATGGTGATATATTTTTTTATGTTAAATCTGGTTTCGCCCATTGCTTTTACTAGATCACATTCTTGTCTATAGGTGGAACCATTCCAATTGTTTAATCTATTTCATGCTTGAGTTTGGATTAGTTGATATGTGGTTAGATTTATTCTTAGCATGGGAACTTATTGCTTGCCATATGGCTGTCCATGATGCTGTTTTGTCATATCTCACTCGATGGATATTTCAATTCCATGATTGGTTAGTCCCATTGATGCTTAGCTTAGATAAGCTAATTTGTTCTCATATAACATGCTTGAATTGTTTCGAATGCTTGGCTTAATACACGTGCCCTACCCTCAAGTGACGCATCCTCCCACTTCATGGGTGTGATAGTTTAGGGATCCCCTTCCCCAACGTTGTGAGTTTTTTTTAGGATGACTCCAATGAGTCTGTCTTTGTTGGGATTCCCAAATCCCATGTTGACTAGGGTGGGCCCGGCCTAAGCCATGGGCCCGTTCAACCATTAGGGTTCGTCCCATAATTGTTTTCCCCCCTCTCAAAGAAAAATATCAATAAAGGAGAGAAAAGAAAAAATACAAAAAAGGTGTCATGTTTGCATGTTCTCAAGCGACGGTTGGGATCATGTCTGATCTCCAACCTAGCCATTATCTAATTTTGTCTGTAGCCTGAGGGCATTTTGCCTCCCATGTTTGTGAGTTGGTCTGCGGACCAGTCATTTCCAAGATGTTAGTTCATCCTTGCCGAGTGCGAGGAGTCGAGGTCCGAGTACCTCTTGAGTGATGCCTTGCCAAGTGCAGGGAGCTGAGGTCCGAGCACCTCTTCAGTAATGTCATGTGGGGTCCAACAGCTCGTTAACTGCTGGGAACTATGTTTGACCTGATTCTCTAAAGAGATATGTAGGTAGTGGGAAGTGGAGAACTCTGAGTAGTTCACCCTTCGCGCATAGTCACACGTGCTTCCTTTGTCAAGGGAGCACCTCACACACAACCACAACCACAACCACAATCCTGCACGAACTACGTTTGGCCTGATTCCCGCCGCACAGGGATACGTAGGCAGCTTGATCTCGAGCTCGGTCATCCATTATCTGTTGTATTTTCTATGTTATTCATTCTTTTAATTCATTATTTGTTTATTCATGATTTTTTTTTTTATCCATTCATTTGTTCATTGATCCATTTATTGTCTGTTTACTTGTATTTTATTTTTCAAGTCTATGTGGCGACACCCTAAGTTAGAACAATTTAGAAACTTGGTTTAGGGTTTCCCATTTGCCTAGTTAGGCTAAATTGAACGACCTGAACATACATAAGTTTCAAGAATGTAGGAAATGATAGAACAGAAGGAGACCGGTCCATTGATCGGGCGAGTTGGGTGCCTAACACCTTCCAACTCGTAACTTGACACTTACCCTTCTCTGGTACGACTAAAAACCAATCCATTGAGCATGAGTCATAGTGTCTCTCCAAGTGAGAGACCATTTATAGGTCCTAGACCTTATCTAGGTGGCGACTCCATATTTTACTCCATCCATTGGCGTGGATGGACAAGGTAACCAAGGCGAGAGCCTATTTTGATTTCATGATAGGATCATGAAAATCCATTGTCCTCACAGTGACGACTCCGCTGGGGAATCATGTCACTCCGAATTCTTTCCTTTCCTTTCCTTTCCCCTTTTGTATGTTTAGGTCGATGTATTTTGTAGGTTTACTTGATGTAAATTGTTGTATTTTATTTCTTGTAAATACATTTGTTGTAGCTTAAATGTTTACATTTCGTGTTTCCTATAAATACTCATAGCATGTTGTAAATACCTGTATGTTGTTTAGATGTAAATTCTTGTATCTTGGTTTCTTGTAAATACCCTGTGGTTTAGATTGTTGTAGACTCTTGTATATAACATGTTGTAAATAACTATTTTAGTTTGTTGTAAATACTTGGATGTTAGATGGTTGTAAATACTTGTTTGTTAATTTCCATTTTTGCATCTTGCATTGCATTTGTGAGGATGAGATCAACCAAACCTCGTGGCTAGTTGAAACGGACCCATTATGAATATTTTGGGCAGTCCTCCGACGAAGCCACAACCTTGATCTATTACCTTCAGGTATATAAAGGATGCCCGTACCTGCGACTAATTCCGTTTATACGGGTGATAGGTATATTTTGCATCCCGTCAAGGTAGCTTGCCGGTCATATAACCACCTATCATGCATCATTTGACATAGAACCTACACTTAGGTCTCTACACTGACATCATCTTGGGGTACAAGAAAGAATAATGATATAGACTTATTTCGCCTATCACACCCAATTTGTGATAACCGAACATGATTCGTTCTCCTTGTTGATACCCTTTCATAGATGGCACAACACGTGGGTATGCGAAACTATACTGATCACTCGGCATATTTTCGTTATCTATATGCCGTACGTTCTATGTTTGGAGTATCAACCTCGAGAGCAAACCAAATAATTTATCATGAACTGATTATGTGATAGAAGAACTGTCCATAGTTTTGTCCCTTCTTGGTGACCTTATGCTTGTTGATCGCTTGTATTTATCTTTCAAATCAGCATATTTTTGTTCGAATTTTCTAGGTCGAACCAGTTTTGTGTCTTTGGATTCTGGGACAAAAGTATAACTTGGTAAAGATGCATGCTGTTCATTATCCAAGGATACAACGCCGTTTGATTCGAAAAATCCGACCAAAATATATTTGATTTGACTCATACTACAAGTGAACTAACTTTGTTTGGTCGAGTCATCATTGCTTGTGTATGTTTGTATATTTTCCAATCCAAACTCTTTTTTGTTCATTTATTTATTTTTATGAGACATTCGGATCTGTGATCAATCAAGTTAATCAAGTCTCCATTATTTAGAATTGGTCAGTGTCACTTCTGTCAGTCAACTGATGTCTCCATCCTTAAGAGTCGGTTCAATGCTAGGATATTCGTCAGTCAAGGTCTCGATCACGAGCTAGCCAATGACTTGTCTCAAGTTAATTATTTTCTCCACTCCTCTGCATCATTGTTTTTCTAGATCTGAATTTTCTCTGTCCTCCTGAGTCAAGGATCCTTCCTCTAGGAGATTTCTCGGAGTCATTACTATTATGCTAAGTATGATCTCAAATATTCCATTGATCAAGAAACCATGAACCTTTGAGGGGCCAAGTGGCCAAGATGAATGATATCCCTGAATTTTTTTACTATCAAAGTCGATCTCGGATTCCTAGGATTGACCCACCCACCTCCCGATATCTACGTTCAAGAGAACTTTGTGTTCCATCATGCCCAACAATGAGACAATTCAATAATGAGCATTAATAGTCCCAATAGAGGTAAGGAATTGAATGATAAATACCAATATTTGTCAGGTGGACGTGATGACTCTTACTGGTGGAAACCGGAACAGAGACTAGGTCCCACAACAATTGTTTTTTTTTTTCACTAGCAGTGTTGTATCCAATTGAGGTGCTCAGACGGATTCATTTTGTCCCAACTTGCTATCATCTGAAACTAATAGGTCAGCCATGTCTGGGCCTAAGTCCAATGTGTGTATAGAGAGTCCAGTTCAAATCTGCTATATCAAATGTCAAGTTTGTCCCAGTTGGGATTTCATTGCTAAGTTAGCTTACTTCAAAAAATTTCCAATTTTTCCAAGCTTGTTGCTTCTTCCTATTCCATTTCTCCCGTTAATTCTGATTTTGATGATGATTTAGATGATGAGCCATCACCTGAACTTCTACTCCACCTAGCCTTAAAAGAAAAGAAAGCCCAACCTGTATGTGAAGACTTCAAATGATAAATTTTGGGATAGAAGAGTACCCACGGGCCTCAAGCTTCTTACAAGAGTATTTTATTGACATTGGGGTGTCTTGTGAGTTGATCTTGGATTAGGGGCAGCATGATTGGGGCAAAGCACAGGAGTTGTGCAACCATTTTTGGATTATCAGACATAGGTCTTGTCCTTACCATCCTCAGATGAATTGGACCAGTTGAAGCAACACAAAGGATGTGAAGGTTTAGGACTCCCACTGGGGCAAGATCTCATTTCTTTGATTTACGACATGGAGACAGTACTTCCTGTCGAATTAGAGATGCCATCTCTGAGAGCCTTCATTTCGAGTTAGCTTCTAGAAGCAGAGAGGTTTTGTTTCCAGTATGAAGAAGTGTTTGGTAAGTCTGGAGTAGTATTTGTATAGCCCCCACATCCAAAAATAAATAAATAAATAAATAAATAAAGGGGGAAAGAAAGAAAGAAAAAAAAGAGATAGAAAAAAAATGCAAAAAATATAGAGGATGTTGGGAGGCATTTTACCTTGGAGTATGAAGGTGAGCGTGCTCATATTATTGTGCTTCGCATGGATGCATTGTTTGTAGAGTTGGTGGTGAGCCTGCTCATTCTGTGAAGTGGCATTTAGGGTAATCTTTACATCCATTCAAAAAAAAAAAAAATGAAAATCAAGAGAAAATGTGCAGAAGTGAGGATGTTGGGAGGTACTTTCCTTTGAAGTCTGGTGACAAGCCTGCTCATTTTTTTGTGCCTTACAGTAGAGGCATTTCCCCCAGGAGTTTGTGGTGAGTCTATTTGTTTTGTGAAGTGGTACTTGGAGTAATAACCACATCCATTTAGGAAAAAAAAATGAAAGAAAAAAAAATGTTCAAAGTTAGGATGTTGGGTGACATATCCCTTTGGAGCATGTTTGTGAGCCCAGTTATTTGTCGTGTTTCACAGCGTTGGTTGGTCTAGATTTTCGATTATGGCTGCTACATCCCGCCTCTCTAGGAGGTGGTCTCATCGCCTTATCATTATCAGAAGATGATTTCAATTCGGCTAATAGACTCTTTCTCTCGTCCATCAATCCGACGGATTTTCAAGAGCCTCCATCACAAAGCCCTTCTCTTCAATCATTTTTTTATGATGTTGTCTCTTGTGAGCACGTCACTCTTTTGCAATAACAGATGCATCAATAATCTGGATGGAATTTCTATCTGTCGTTTATCACTTCAGCGACGTCCAAGAATTCCAAGAGCCCTTCTCTTCAAGTAGCCGTAAGTGGTGATTCTCCAGTGAGTTCATCATTCTACATTATAAACTCTCACTCTCCCAATGGTGGACCCATGTGGGCAGTCTTCTCATCAGTCCATTAGGACCTTCTAATATCGTGCTTGTCTATAGACCTAAGGGTTTTAGGCCCCGACATTGTCATGCCTGCTTTGGCATTAAGTTTATAGCTTGTTGGGATTTATTTTAATCTGAGCATCTCTAAAAGGAGAGATGCTGTTTGGTATTGTTCTTGACATTAGCATGGGGCCATGTCTCCTTAAGGTTGTCTTCAGTGAATGTTCAAAGATTTGCCTACTTGTCAAATTTTGTGCAGCTATGAATTTAGACACTAGGGCAAGGTAACACAGAAGCTTAAAGAATATATAGGCGGTAGCTCTTTGTGAGCTTTAGACCATACCCTTATGCCCAAGTCCATTGGTGACACATTCATTATATTGAGACCCAGTTACTTATTTGATCAAGTGCGGAGACATTGAGATCTATCTAGCATTTGAGAATTCAAGACATTGTCTATATCTCTATTAGAGGAAGGAATCCCCTCTCCAAGTGAGTTTCATCCAAAAGTTGATCAATTCATTTTGTCTTACATCCCCCCAAAATTCAAAGCATTATTTGTTTATAGAACAATCTACTCAAACATTGTCATTCATTTACTGTAGGAAGGACCCCTCCTCATAATCCCGTGTTTAGTCTGACCGGATTCATCCAGCTATTTGCTTCACTCGTGGTCTCGTTTTTGTAGTCCTTGTGATAATTCTAAGTCTTTGATTTAATGATCATCTCAAAGTTGTCAATGAAATGTTGGATGATCTACTATTTGAGAATTTTTTTTTCTATGCTGTGGTGAGTGAACGTTCTAGCCTGAAGTGGCTATCAAAGCTTTGTTGTTCACTGTCGATGTGTTCGTCAGATACCTTGAGGGGTGATTCTGATCTCTGTTTACCGTCGGGACACTTAGTCAAGTGTTCCAATTGTATTTGTCAGATACCTTGAGGGGTGATTCTGATTTTCTTTTTACCGTCGGGACACTTAGTCAAGTGTTCCGATTGTGTTTGTCAGATACCTTAAGGGGTGATTCTGATTTCTTTTTACCGTCGGGACATTTAGTCAAGTGTTCCGATTGTGTTTGTCAGATACTTTGAGGGGTGATTCTGATTTTCTTTTTACCGTCGGGACACTTAGTCAAGTGTTCCGATTGTGTTTGGTAGATACCTTGAGGGGTGATTCTGATTTCTTTTTACCGTCGGAACATTTAGTCAAGTGTTCCGATTGTGTTTGTCAGATACCTTGAGGGGTGATTCTGATTTTTTATTTACCGTCGGGACACTTAGTCAAGTGCTCTGATTGTGTTCGTCTGACCCTTGGCAGGTGATCTGGTCGTTTTTTCTCGAACACCTTAGCGGGTGATTTGAGCTTGTCAAAATGTCTAGGTAGATGTTTTGATTCCTATCAGAACGCTTAGTCAAGCGCTCTGATCTGATCTCTCTCGTCAGCACCTAGTCAGGTATGCTGATTCCTTGACGAAACATCTAGTCAGAATGTTCTGTTTCTCATCGGAACGCTTAGTCAAGCACTCCGATTTTGCACCTTTTTCATCGGAACGCTTAGTCAAGCGCTCTGATTAAATTCTTTTTTTTCCCCGTCAACGCCTAGTCAGTTACGCTGATTCTTCTGACGAAACATCTAGTCAGAATGTTCTGTTTCCCCTCTCTTTTCGTTTTGTGCAATTGTCCATGAACCAAAATGCGATCTTTTCTTTTCTTCGCCCTCATTCATTTTAAATTTCGACCGAAGAGGAGCATTCTGTAAGACCTTGATTTTGGCCTATTTTTCATTGAGGGCATTTTTTTGTCATTTAGGTCATATTAGGTTTTTTTTTATGCATTTTTGATTATTATGAAAAATATATATAAAAAAAATGAAAAAAAATGGAAAAATTTGTTAAGAGAATTGGGCTTGGGCCTATAACTTTAGTTTTGTGGTAGTGGGTTTTAATTTTGTTATTTTAATGGGCTTAGCTTAGGTCTTAGTGGGTTTTAGTTTTGTTTTTTTTAATGGGCATTTGTTTGTTATTGGGCCTTATGATAGAGTTTTTTTCAATTCTTTTAGTTATTTGAGTCAATAGGTTTGGGCTGGATTTAAATTAGATGTTAATAGGTATTAGACTAATGGGCTTGGATTTGGATTTATGATATCAATTGTGTATTAGTTTTTTTTATTATTTTATTATTATTTTATCATGTTTGTTAGATTCGGTTAAAAGGAGATCAAGGGAAGGCATCTTGGCCTTTGGATTAAGGGTTTTAAAAAAATAAAAAACTCTAGAAGATCATAAAGAAAGGGAGGTCGTGAGGGGTGAAGAGAAAAAGAAAAGAAGGCGGGAAGAAGAAGTAGGAGAAGAAAGGGGGAGAGAAGCTAGATCCGTAGAACAGGGATGAGCGGAAAAGACAGAGAAAGGGGCTCGCAAAGGAGAATTGCATCAAGGTATTTTAGTGCTTTCTTTCTATGTTTATTTTCTTCTTCTCTGTGAGCTTGACGTCGATACGCCAAGCTATTCCTCCGACTGGTTGTGTGGTGCTACGATTCTCTTTCTTTGATTCAGCTGCTATTGATTCTTCATTGAAAAAAATCGGTTAGTTTGGGTTTGCTTTTCTTCTTGCCTCATGCTTACAGTTCCTTTTGTGTTTCTTTTTCTTTCTCAGGTATTGTCGGTTATTTTGGATTGATTCTTATATTCTAATATTACTTGTCTTCTCTCTCGCTTCATTTCACTGTTAATGAGTTGTTTTTTTTATTAGGAGTGGCATGTAGAAAAAGATTCCCATTATACTTTACCCCTTTAACGGGAGCTTATAAAAATTCGGTTGAGATGGATTTGAGATTTCCTGTTGTCTTTATCTTATTTGTATTCTTCTGGGAATTCTTTTGTTCTGTTTCTCATTTTACCTCTGTATCTACTTTCTGCAGGGATAGTTCTTTTATTAAGTTGGATGTTGCTGTTTGGTTTGTTTCGTTAGGATTTCAGTAGGTGCTTGGTTTGGTTAGAATAGAGGTTTAGGAATCCGATTTTTTTTTGTTTCTTTTTCCTCATCTTTGCTTCTTTTATTCTCCTGTCTCTATTTCTTAGAGTAATGTTGGTTTTGTTATTTATTTATTTATTTATTTTTTTTAATGATTTTTATTTTTTTTATATATATTTTTCGTAATAATAAAAAATGCATAAAAAAAAACCTAATATGACCTAAACGACAAAAAAATACCCTCAATGAAAAATGGGCCAAAATCAGGGTCTTACACCAGTTTTGCATCACAATCCGGTTGGATATGTAGAGGTAAATATTGACTTTAGGACAGTGTCAATTGTGGTATGATCCACCCCACAACTTCATCATCTTGATTGCTACACTACTGTCTTCATCTACTGATATTGGATATGAAACCATATAAAGTCACTTCTCATATAAAGTTATAATCTGTTATACAACACATTATCCATCCCAAGGCTAGTTTACCAAATTGCAACATATCCATGTAAATATAAAATTGCCATTTGCTTTTAATGTTGGGTTTCAAATGTTTCGCAAACCATTCCATTTTCACAAACATCACTCTAGAGCTTTTGAGTTTGTGAGAAACTTAGGATTCTCTTGTTACTTTTCTTCTTCTTCTTCTATCCTGTCGATTGGATAATGGTATTACTGCTTTTTCACACCTGTCAAAAGTGACCTTTACACATTCAATTTGGATGGAGTGAGTTCATTTTTTTTAGGTAGTTAGAAGCTGGATTTATGTTTGGCTGCAAATAGGGGTTGTAGGGTAGTGGGAGGGAGGGAGTAGATGGGGGGTTGTAGATGAAAGTTGTAGGGCGGAGGGAGGAAAAGGTTCAGGGTTGCAAGGGCGAAGAGAGATAGAATTGCAGATGCAGCAGAGAGAAGAGAGAATATAGCGTTGCAAAAGGTTAGTGGAGAAAGAAAGAGGAATAGTTCAAGGAAAATGACCGAAAGAGGGAAATTAAAATAGAACAATTGTAAAGATAAAGTTGTCATTTATTTTAGACTTAACTTCCTTAACTTCCTTAACTTCCACTTTTAACAAGGTCTTTTCCAACTTTCAAGGAAGATGAAGGTATTTTATAAGATGGAAGATCTTAGATTGTGATATACCCAAAATACAAGGGAAATGGGAGAAAATTTCCTTTTTCTTTTTTTTGTAAAGAAAATTTTAATCATCATGGCTTAACCACGCATTGCCATTTGCCCCATTCCTCTCACAAATATTCTATTTATGGGAAACTGATTACCAAACCACAATAAAAAATGAGTACGTTTTCCAATAGGTAGATAATAGATAATAGAATGAGAAATAGGTTTGGTTTGCCTATGTGCATAACAAGTTTTATAACTTTGGAACTTTTATTTAATATATTGCATTTTTAGAAGATGTTCATCTATAGCATTTTTTTTTAAGAAATGGGCCCAAACCACGGAGTGGGACCTACTCCAAAGTACACACAAAGCAGGTCCCTCGGATGAAAGGAATTAAAAACTTGGGATAAGTTTGAAAGAGTTCCTTGCAACAGCACATGACTGAACTGGCGGATCAAAATTACAGCCCATGGCTGAACTAGAAGAGGTTTCCATTCTGGAAACTCCTATTGATGAATCAACTTCCAACATATTGTTGGCTCTTGTCCTGAAACTTCTGCTGCAGAATTTTTTGATAGAAGGAATGTAGGTGCATTTCATAATATCCCATTTGCAACTCCTAGCGGTAAATCAAACAGTGACATGAATGCTAATTCTTCTCTCAATAAACATGGTATGAAATGACTCAGCATTGGAAAAACAAAAAAAAAATTCCAACCATGGGTTAACGTTGACAAATTTCTAGGTCAAAGCCAAACAACATTAGGCATAAGCTCAACACAACCATCTCACTTTTCAACGTTGACATTGACTTTTTTCCCATGGAGAGAATGGACTGCTCCCCACTTCATAAACCAACAACATTAAGCACAAATATATCGAAGGAAACAAGCAAAAGAGACAACTATTAAATACAACCAGTCCAAATTAAAAATGAACCGAATGCAATCTCAAAGCAAGAATGGTATAAACGAACAAACTTTATTAAACGCTAGCTCCGTACAAAAAGCATGCATATTTACCAACCAATAATCTAATGTCCATCAAATGCAGATATCTAATGAGTATCAACCCAAAACATATCGATCAGAACGTTTCAGAGGGAAAAGATCACCCAAAGATGAGATCGGAGTAAGAGGGAAGTAAAGCCCACAAATTTTAATCCCTAACCCCGTACAATGCAGGTCGATATATAACGAATTCCATCAACATGAATCAATCTCAAACACTTAACAACCAAAAATTAGAAAGAGACAAGAATTGACAGCATTTCCACTATTTCAACAATGGAGATCGATCCGATGAACATTCTTCAACAGATAGATCTACCCAACATTCTCCTTCAATATTAGAAACGAAATATCGAAATATGGATAAATAGGGATGCATGGACTACCTTTTGAAACCCTAAATCATGCGTTTCGTTGAGAGACTCTCTCTCTCTCTCTCTCTCTCTCTCTTTGTCCCTCTTCTTTCAACCCATTCTTCCTCACTATATCTCAACGACCTCTGATCGCAGCTGCTAGTCCGTCCGCCCTATTCTATAGATCCTTAAAAAAAAAGAAAAAAAAAGAAAGGTGGTTCGGGTTTTTATGTCTACAGTGTCTACTTTTTCTTCTGTCTTGAAAGAAAAATGAAAAGTTGGTTGAGCGAAAAAGAAATCGTGGATTACCTTGGATTACATCTGAGATTGAAACCGTAGCAGCGGCGACCTTGCCTTGTCTTGCCTTGCTCCTGCTGTTGCTACTTGCTAGAGAGAGTGTGGCAGCGGCGTCCTTGCCTTGCCTTGCTGCTTGCTACAGAGTGTTTGACACTGAGGGAGGCCGGCGAGTTGAAAGATTAATACTTAGTTCCAGAATCCAGAGAGGAAGAGATGGGATTGGGAGAAATAGAGGGAGTCTGCAATTACGGTTATAATTACCATTTTAATCCCATTTTTAGGCGTTGGAAGTTTATTTTTTTATTTTATAGGCGACGAGTTAGAGGTTAGAACACGAACACGTATTCATTCTTTTATTATTTTTTAGTTGGAAAACGTACTCATTTTTTATTGTGGTTTGGTAATCAATTTCCCATAAATGGAATATTTGTGAGAGGAGTGGGGCAAATGACAATGCTTGGTTAAGCCATGATGATTAAAATTTTCTTTACAAAAAAAAGAAAAAGGAAATTTTCTCCCATGTCCTTTGTATTTTGGGTATATCACAATCTAAGATCTTCCATCTTATAAAATACCTTCATCTTCCTTGAAAGTTGGAAAAGACCTTGTTAAAAGTGGAAGTTAAGGAAGTTAAGTAAAAAATAAATGACAACTTTATCTTTACAATTGTTCTCTCTTAATTTCCCTCTTTCGGTCATTTTCCTTGAACTATTCCTCTTTCTTTCTCCACTAACCTTTTGCAACGCTATATTCTCTCCTCTCTGCTGCATCTGCAATTCTATCTCTCTTCGCCCTTGCAACCCTGAACCTTTTCCTCCCTCCCTCCCTTCGCCCTACAACTTTCATCTACAATCCCCATCTATTCCCTCCCTCCCACTACCCTACAACCCCTATTTGCAGCCAAACATAAATCCAGCTTCTAACTACCTAAAAAAAAATGAACTCACTCCATCCAAATTGAATGTGTAAAGGTCACTTTTGACAGGTGTGAAAAAGCAGTAATACCATTATCCAATCGACAGGATAGAAGAAGAAGAAAAGTAACAAGAGAATCCCAAGTTTCTCACAAATTCAAAAGCTCTAGAGTGATGTTTGTGAAAATGGAATGGTTTGCGAAACATTCGAAACCCAACATTAAAAGCAAATGGCAATTTTATATTTACATGAATATGTTGCAATTTAGTAAACTAGCCATGGGATGGATAATGTGTTGTATAACAGATTATATGGTTTCATATCCAATATCAGTAGATGAAGACAGTAGCGTAGCACTCAAGATGATGAAGTTGTAGGGTGGATCA
Organism: Protea cynaroides; assembly: GCA_028583415.1. Lineage (NCBI taxonomy): Eukaryota > Viridiplantae > Streptophyta > Magnoliopsida > Proteales > Proteaceae > Protea > Protea cynaroides. The sequence continues at coordinate 40,204,207 of CM053267.1, forward strand.
TACCACAATTGACACTGTCCTAAAGTCAATATTTACCTCTACATGTCCAACCGGATTGTGATGCAAAACTGGTGTAAGACCCTGATTTTGGCCCATTTTTCATTGAGGGCATTTTTTTGTCATTTAGGTCATATTAGGTTTTTTTTTTTATGCATTTTTGATTATTATGAAATATATATATATATATAAAAATGAAAATCATTAAAACAAAAAAAAATAAAATAAAATAAAATGGAAAAAATTGTTAAGAGAATCGGGCTTGGGCCTATAAATTTAGTTTTGTGGTAGTGGGTTTTAATTTTGTTATTTTAATGGGCTTAGCTTAGGTGTTAGTGGGTTTTAGTTTTGTTTTTTTTTAATGGGCATTTGTTTGTTATTGGGCCTTATGATAGAGTTTTTTTCAATTCTTTTAGTTATTTGAGTTAATGGGTTTGGGCTGGGTTTAAATTAGGTGTTAATAGGTATTAGGCTAATGGGCTTGGGTTTAAATTAGGAGTTAATAGGTAACTAGGTGGCAATTCATTGTTTTTGTTTTTTTTCTATCTTTTTTTTTTCTTTCTTTCCTTTTTTTTTTTTTGGATGTGGGGGCTATACAAATACTGCTCCAGACTGACCAAACACTTCTTCATACTGGAAACAAAACCTCTCTGCTTCTAGAAGCTAGCTCGAAATGAAGACTCTCAGAGATGGCATATCATATTCGACAGGAAGAACTGTCTCCATGTCATAAACCAAAGAAATGAGATGTTGCCCCAGTGGGATTCCTAAACCTTCACATTCTTTGTGTTGCTTCAATTGCCCCAATTCATCTGTGGATGATAAGGACAAGACCTATGTCTGATAATCCAAAAATGGTAGCACAACTCCTGTGCTTTGCCCCAATCATGCTGCCCCTGATCCAAGATCAACTCACAAGACACCCCAATGTCAATACTCTTGTAAGAAGCTTGAGCACGTGGGTACTCTTTTGTCCCAAAATTTATCATTTGAAGTCTTCACAGACGGGTTGGACTTTCTTTTCTTTTAAGGCCAGGTGGAGTAGAAGTTCAGGTGATGGCTCATCATCTAAATCATCATCAGAATCAGAATTAACAGGGGAAATGGAATAGGAAGAAGCAACAAGCTTGGAAAAATTGAAATTTTTTTTGAAGTAAGCTAGCTTAGCAATGAAATCCCAACTGGGACAAACTTGACATTTGATATAGCAGATTTGAACTGGACTCTCTATACACACATTGGACTTAGGCCCAGACATGGCTGACCTATGATAGCAAGTTGGGACAAAATGAATCCGTCTGAGCACCTCAATTGGATACAACACTGCTAGTGAAAAAACAATTGTTGTGGGACCTAGTCTCTGTTCCGGTTTCCACCAGTAAGAGTCATCACGTCCACCTGACAAATATTGGTTTTTATCATTCAATTCCTTGCCTCTGTTGGGACTATTAATGCTCATTATTGAATTGCCTCATTGTTGGGCATGATGGAACACAAAGTTCTCTTGAACGTGGATATCGGGAGGTGGGTGGGTCAATCCTAGGAATCCGAGATCGACTTTGATAGTCAGGGAATTCAGGGATATCATTCATCTTGGCCACTTGGCCCCTCAAAGGTTCATGGTTTCTTGATCAATGGAATATTTGAGATCATACTTAGCATAATAGTAATGACTCCGAGAAATCTCCTAGAGGAAGGATGCTTGACTCAGGAGGACAGAGAAAATTCTGATCTAGAAAAACAATGATGCAGAGGAGTGGAGAAAATAATTAACTTGTGACAAGTCATTAGCTAGCTCGTGATCGAGACCTTGACTGACGAATATCCTAGCATTGAACCGACTCTTAAGGATGGAGACATCAGTTGACTGAGAGAAGTGACACTGACCAACTCTAAAGAATGGAAACTTGATTAACTTGATTGATCACAGATCCAAATGACTCATAAAAATAAATAAATGAACAAAAAAAGAATTTGAATTGGAAAATATACAAACATACACAAGCAAGGATGACTCAACCAAACAATTGTTAACTCACTTGTAAACCAATTCAAACTAAGTGCATCTTGGTCAACTTGTCAAATTAAGCGGCCTTATGTCCAGATGTTGGGAAAAAGTGAATTCTGATAGAATCACACACCAACACCAACATCTAATCACAATGGCTCACTTAATTTTAGTAGTTTGAAAGAGATGCCCCAGTTTGAATATACAATCCAAATGATAAACAAGTAACGTGATTCAAGAAAGAACAAAACACACAGATAGTCTTCTGACCACAATGACCATTTGGTGATGATTTAGTTAACTTGCTCTCAAAATCGGTATGCATCCATAGAGAGCTCAACATGTAAGTTGCGTGTTCATACGAAAGGGTTGATGTGCCCCAGAATATAAATATGCTGAGTGATCAGCATAGACACGCATACCCATGTTGCATTATCTATGCAAACATACTGATAAAGAGACCAAATCTGATCTCAATCATCACTAAAGTGGCTACAATAGGCAAAAGAAATCTGTAGAGTTGTTCGAACTTGAACCTCAAAAAAGATGTTAGTGGGGATATCTAAAATTCAGGTTTTATGTCCAATGATGCATGATAGGTGGTTATAAGACAGACAAGGCTTCCTTGACAGGATGCAAAATATACCTATCACCCGTATAAACGGAATGAGTCACAGGTACGAGCATCCTTTATATACCCGAAGGTACTAGATCAAGGTTGTGGCTTCGTCGGAGGGTTGTCCAAAATATTCATAATGGGTCCGTTCCAACTAACCACGAGGTTTGGTTGATCTCATCCTCACAAATGCAATGCAAGATGCAAAAATGGAAATTAACAAACAAGTATTTACAGCCACCTAGCATCCAAGTATTTACAGCAACTACAAAACAAATATTTACAACATGCTATATACAGGTGTTTACAACAGACTAAACCACAGGTATTTACAAGAAACCAAGATACATGTATTTACAAGAAACTAACAGGTATCTATAAGAAACTACACAAGTATCTACAATACGATAACTTCAAAGTATTTACATCAATCACCATACAACACATCAACCTAAACATATAAGAGGGGAAAGGAAAGGAAAGGACAGAATTCGGAGTCTGGCATGATTCCCCAGTGGAGTCGCCATTGTGAGGACAATGGATTTTCATGATCCTTCACGAAATCAAAATAGGCTCTCGCCTTGGTTACCTTGTCCATCCACAATAGGCTCTCGCTTCAATCAAAAGTATCTACTGCTACTATTGCTGCCACTACTACTGGTACTACTCCTACTACTACAACTGTTGTTTTGACTGTTACATTGTTTAAAGTTGAAGTTCTCACATTCCTCCATGCTCCAGCTTGAAGGGGTGTTAGTATAATAAAATTGTAACCATACACTGTTTTGACTTAGTCAAAGTAGTTAGTGCTAGTTTCTAGGACTTGAACTCTTATTAGTATATGAATTCTTAATTAGTTTATTAGTTTGCTTTACCAATTAGGCTTATTAGTTTCTTTTCCTATTCTAGGTTTACTTTGCCTTTAGTTTGTGATTAGGACTCTAACTTATAGAGTCTTAGATCCTATCTAATAATTGTTTTTTATTTTCTATAAATACAAGCTACAATGAGAGGAGTTGTACACACATTGATTCTCTCAATCTTCTCTTATTTTTCTATTTTGTTACACCTACGATACACCAACAACTATTGTGCTCTTTCTTATAGCCTGGATTTCCAAAACTCTATTTTTCTTTGTGGCAAACTTTGATAAGGCTTAAATTTGACATGTGCACAAGGTTTGATGGTCTACCTATGTGGCACAAAATTTGGGTCCCATCTAATGTGTCATGTGACAATTGTTAGCATCTAAAGTGGGTCTGTAGAATAAGTTATGGCATTAGGAACAAAGCTCTAGGGAAGATATTAGTTTTAACCAAAAAAATCCTAATAAGGGAAGGGAATGATCTTGACACTTGACACGTCCTCATCACAATTAAAATAGATTGTCGTCCAATAACTACCACATGATAATTCAATGGCGCACATTTTCGTTTAGGTGGATGCCATAGTCCTCTTCTCACGTGTACAATTTCAGTTGAGTTTGTGAAGTGGAAATCAAGGTATTGATTAGCAAGAAATTACAATGAGGTGCATAGACATACACAATGAATATACCAACATAATATAAGATACATTGAGTTTTGGTCGGAAATTTGTCAAATCGTAAATCTACATCATATTTCTGAAGATCTAACGGTTAGAATTTTCAGATCACTCTTCTACATGGCAAATAATAAAGATAATTGTAAGTTATCAAACTCTGTTTAACTGTATGTAATGTTGTCATGCCATTGGCATTTGGAGGATTTCTTCTAAACGTAAATTGTGTGAACCCTGGAAATGCACTTAGGACTGGAATAAACGTTTGGAAGATCCTTAACAAACGTCAAGAAAATTCCAAGCTAGGGGCAAAGAAGATTCAAAAAGAAAGAATTTTTATTCTCGTTGCTGCAAAGAAATCCCTCTGCATAATACATTTGCTAGTTACTATCAATGAAATTGCTATCGACTAACGTTAGTTTAGTTCCCTCTGCATTGATGATTTGACCGAAGCAAACAAAAATGCAATGACACAAAAACAAATTTAAGAAAAAATAGATAGGGAGTCAAAGAACTAACCAAATAAACAAATATGTAGTAACTCAGGAACAACAACAAAAAAGCCTTTTCCCAACTAAATAGGGTTGGCTACATGGATTCTTGTCCTCCAATCAGCTCTAGTCAATGTTATATTTGAAACAAGGCCTAACCTATGCATGTCTTTCCTCACCACCTCACCTAGAGATCTTAGGTCTGCTCCTAGCTCTTTTAGATCCTTCAATTTGATCAAATCACTCTTCTGTACTGGAGAATCTAACGGCCCCTTTTGAAACATGGTCATACTACTCAAATGGCTTTCTCGTAGCTTATCGTGTATCGGCATTACTCCCAAATCAATTCTAATACTATCATTCCTTGCCTTAGCTTTTTTAGTTTTACTAGTTGTCAAGGCAACAAGGCGATCCAATGCATTTGGGGCCATCTTGGGCACCTAGGTGCCTAGGCGACCAAGGCATTCCCAGTGTTTTTTTTTTCTAAAATATTAATGCTATATTAATTTTTATATATATATATATATATATATAGTATTCTACATAAATAATCAACATTTAAGACATAACTTAATTAATATGAGAACCAATACGGCAACAAATAATGAATAAAGTATAGGACATAAAAAAACATATTTATAATAAACAAAAAATCACAAATCAATAATGTAAGAAGTTAGAACTTAGAACATCCTAGCATATAAGTAAGAAACAAGACTTCAAAGAAGAAGACTATAATTAAGGATGTAAATGGATAGCCGAAAATTCGGATTCGATTCGAATCCGCAACCGTTTAAAAGCATCCGAATCCGATTGTTCGGATTCGGAGACGGATTCGGATACCTTGAGCCGGAGTCGGATGCGAGTTCGGAATCGGATACCTTCCAAACGGAGCGGATATAATCCGATCCGTTTATGGTTGTATAAAGGATAAACATGCCATTAATGATAAAACCCTAATATATAAACACTTTGTAAATCAGTAAATGCCAACTACGTTTCCCACTTTCTTCCTCAATACTCATTACACAATACCCAAGAATAGCGTTTGTAGACGACTCCTCAATTCTCTGACTCTGAATCAGTTTTCTTCATAAATACTCAACACAACACCCAAGAAGGCAAGAGTAGAGCCTCGGAGGTGTCGACGGCTTTTCAGTTCTCCACCTTCTCAGTTTTCCGACTTCTCAGTTCTCACCTAAGAACTAGAAGTCTTTTAAGTCTATAAGCCGTTGTCTTGTGATTCTTCCTCTCAGTTCTCAATGGTAGCAGCCGATTCAGCCCTACCTTGTGATTATTGTTCTCAGTTCTCAGAAGCATTAGCTGATTCAGCCCTAGCTTCTCTCTCCAGATTCAACACCCAACATTATCAACCCTTTGTTCTCTCTTGGTTTGTGTTAAGGATTTTGAGCCGACCACCGATTGCAGTTGCTTCTCCATCTCTTAGCTACTTCCGGTGACTCAGGTAAGGTCTCTTTGCTTTGCTGTTGTTTATTTGCTGATTTCTGTGTTTATGGAATAACAATGATCAAGAAGGGGAATGGAAGGGACAGGGGTTTTGAAATCTAAATCACTGGTTTGTTGCATTCAAATGAGGAGGCAGAAAATTCGGATTCGATTCGGATTTTAACCGGATATCCGGTTAAAAATTCGGATTCGAATTCGGATTTGTTAAAAAAAACAAATCTGGCGGAGTCGGATCGATATCGGATTCGAATTCGGATAGTAACCTATCCGTTCCTAATTCGATCCGTTTACATCTCTAACTATAATGTTACTTACCTCTATGATGCCAAAATAAGTGTTGCCTATCTCAAACATATGACCCTCCATATATGGGTCTTTCCCTCATTTAACGTTCCTTGTTGAGTTATTATTGATCTCACTTTTTAGACTTTCAAAACCTTTTTTTAAACCTCTATCAGAGCACATGAGAATATCAGAATGGCTTGATGACTATTGAGCAAAACTTGTTCACCAAATATTGGGCCATAATTGTACTTCCATGTAGCAGTAAAAAGGGCATGCTGGATTGGGTTACGGGTTCGGGCATGCTGGAACCCAGCTTTCTTAACAAAACATTCTAAGGTCTCTGTTTCCATGAGAAATGCAATTTAAGAGCTATGTATTATTCCTTTTAAGGAAGCTCAACTTGTATGTTTTATAGACTTTTAGGCATTGTTTAAGGAAAAAAGCTCTATGTTGATAAGTGTCTACCACCTCTTTAGTGGTATCCATGTAGAATATACGTCCGCATACACACTCTCTGGGTTGCTTGATCCAGTGCTAAAAAAATCTTATAGAGGATAAGTATACTTAAGTTGTACAATGGTTTCAGTTAAAGGTTTGATAATAGGTAGAAAAAAAATCCCAAGAAGAAGAAGAATGTCAAAAGGATAGACAGCTTGTTCATCTAGCACATTATTCTTTCCAATTAGCAATATGAAAAATCTGCTGTCGATACCTACTGTTGCGGTTAGATATCTGGATTCTAGCAACAAAGTATATTTGGTAGGAATCTTCTATGAAAGCAAATAGGAGTCATTTGGCATTACAATTGTGATACCCATCATAAATTTATCAGCAGGTGAACAATGATCATCTAATTGTTCTTTCAAAATTCAAATTATGAGCTACTTGTTGTTTGTCGCCATTATTCTACCAAGAGAAGTGCCAAACTGTAGCCCCTCGGCTAGTATTGAATGACCATTAGATCCGAAACGTCAAGGATAAAGACAAAAACTTCTCAAAATTGGCAGCAGACAAACTGGTGGTTGGCCATTCTTTCATCTCCTCTCAACTTTGAGTGCGTAATAGGAATTGTATGCCATCGAAATAGGTTCACTCATCAATATTTTGTCAACTCCACATCTCATATTGTTGCATTTTCTTTACTCCCAAAAATATACCTGACCTCCCTATCCATTGAATGCACCATGAGCCAAGCACCCATGACTGGACATTTTCTTCCTCCCCGCAGGTTGGTCATTGTTTCTCTCTCTTTCTGTCTTTCTCTCTTTTTTTTTTTTTTTTGGGGGGTTATTTTCTCTAAAAATGAAAAAAGGGACCTTTCAGATAACCATCTTCTTCCACATGCTGATCCATAAAGACACTACATGGATCAGAACCAGAATATTAAATACAAGGTTTCAGCATTGGATTGGCCAATCGGTATCAGTATTTATCCAGACTTATCCAGGCTGACCATCGATGCTTATCAGGATCGGCCTAGATTGATCCTATCAATTATCTGTGCGGAACCTTTTCTAGCATTATATTCAAATGTTCTGTTTTGGTGTTTCTTCATGCATTCTTGCATATTTAACCCATGTAAAGATACTACCTTTTTCTTTGTTATGAAATGATCCACATTCCATGATGCATGCTGTCTACAAGTCTAATAGTTCAATATAAAAATGAGAAGTGGGTGGCAAAGCCTAACGTAATTAGTGGGGACAGTTTGTGAACATTATTGGAATAGTTTTTTGATATAGTATATCCTCTCAGAAAGATGGTTGGAATCAAAGAGATGGTCGGGCTTTCCGCACTTCTACATCTTTTATGGATGTGTTTTCTGTTATTTTGTAGATGGACTGATGTGGGTGATTTGAATTTTATATGTTTTACTATTATTACTACCTTTTTGGCGGGCTTTTCTTTTGACACCTTTCACATTTAGGTTCACTCTCCAGCCATCAGCAGTTTACTTTAGAGTCATATGTTTGCCAGTCAATCTAGGAATTACATCTTTTCATATCAGGTAAAAATTCCCTCACCAAACTCCGGAGCATATGTTTGGGATTGGTTGAGCCTACTTGGTCGTGTTCCCTCTCTCTCTCTCTCTCTCTCTCTCTCTCTCTCTCTCTCTCTCTCTCTCTCTCTCTCTCTGTGTGTGTGTGTGTTTCCTCCTTGCTTTATGAGTTTTAAAGTGAAAAAAATATTTTGATTAAAAGATCCATTTTTAACATGCTATTGCATGTATTACATTTGCTTATTTGTTTACTGTATATCTTATCAGAAGATCTAACAAACTTTAACTCTTCTTTGATAATGCAATTCTATAGTTATTGGTGGAGCTCAGGCTACGGCTTGTGTCAGATACTGTTACTACCATGTATGCTTAGTGCTTAACTATAGATATAGGGGAAATTTAGTCATCCATGTACTTGCATTACAAACATAGTTGTCAAGGCCCCAAGGCGAACCAAGGCTTTATCCAAGGCGTCACAAGGCCTCCTAGGCACCTAGGCGGCCGTGCTTAGGCAACACCTTGACAACTATGATTACAAATTTTTTTAATTTATTTTTTGGTCAGCTATTGGTGTCACAATTGCTTGGGACTTTTCTGTAAGTCGCGAAGACAGTTTGATCCATCCATTTTAATTGTTTTTCTTGTCCAACCCATCTGTTCCTACTAAGAGTTGGGAGAGTGCATAGTAATGGCTAGAGTATTGATACACATGCATGGAAGTTTCTGGGATTCCAATACATGGGAGGTATTTGATCGAATTAAACTTCGAAATTTGACACATTTAATCTAGACTATGTCTTGTCTATCCAACAGCCGGAATGGACGTATCATCTGTCCACATGACAGAATAGGTGTCGTGATGTTTGGAAGAGTTACAGACCCTTGTGACATAATATTTCGCCTCTTCTATTTAATATAACATTTGAGATGGCACAGTAAAATAACGTACAGTAGGAATTTAAACCATTTTATTTTAGTAATACAAAGGACTGAAGTTTTGTGCTGCTGGAGGGAGTTGAGGAAATGGCATAGGGTTCCTAAGTCTTGAAAGAGAACAGAAATGCTGATATAATTGATGTACTCTGCTGTTCCATGGATGCGGCTTTCTGAATGAAAAATGAGGTCAGAAAAACTGACTCGTGCAGTCCGCAAGCACTTGACACTTCAAAGGTAATCCAGTCAAGAGAAGCTGTATGCATGCTAGCATTTCTGAGCATATTTCTTGTATTTGTTGACACTGCTGCTCAAGCTTCATATTGTTCGATCATGAGAAATATAGGTGATTCAGAAGTGGTGTGGTTCCCACCACAAACTCCTTGCATAAACCTTTAGGCAGGTAGACCAAACTGGTGCTCTTGCCTGATGTCTCCCTTCTCGAAGATGTCAATTTCTTCTTTGTATCATTGATGGGTTTAGTCATGTTTAGATACTTATTTGCTTGGTAGCTTTATTTGTTTAATCAATTGTTTAACATATTATCTTTTCAAAGCTGTTATGTTTAGCAAGTTGTGAAGAATGCCTTTCTGTTGCAGGAACGAATTACAGTTAAGATCACTGAGGAACCAAAATCCGCGTTAGTTTCTGAAACATGAGCCAAGAGAACCAAGGGACCGATTCTGTTGCTTTGGGGAATGTCCAAGTGAAGCGGAAACGGGGCCGTCCTCGGAAGGATGAAAATCTGATTCGCAGGGAGCCAGCTTCGGCTACTTTGCCTGTAATTGATACGGTGAGGAGAAACCAACATCGTAGAATAGATCAAACTACTGATGCCATGGTGGGTCAGGTTGTTTCTGGTGTCCTTGAAGGGTCATTTGATGCTGGATACTTGCTTACTGTCAAGGTTGGCAACACCAATACTGTTTTGAAGGGTGTTGTGTTTGAACCAGGGTTGTCTGTTCCTATTTCTGTGGCAAATGATGTCGCCCCACATGTCAAGATGTTCAAAAGAAATGAGATTCCCTTGCCAGTGGTAGACCTGACAACCCAGGTTCCTTGTCCTAACCTCCAATCCAAGCAAAATAATGAAAGACTTGTCAAGGTTTCGAGGAATGAGGGTGTTCTTCCATCAAAGGTATCACCACATGTAAACCAGGTCCCTAAAGCATCCCAATTATCACCCTCCCATAGGCAGACCAATACCAAGGCATTCTCGAAGGGAGAAATCAACATCGACAACCATGTCCCAAAAATTGCACCCCATGTGTTGCAGCCAGAAGATACTAAAGCCAAGAGCTCACCTAGCATACCTGCCAAAGGACTGGTAGGTGAAGCAAGTGGTGATGCCAGTCATGCTGTCCAAGTTTCTTCACAAACAGAAGCATCGCAGACGAAGAACAGGATGCCAACTGATGTTTTGCAAAATGACAAGCCTGGTCTCCCCACAAGAGAAACTGGAAGTCTACCAGTTGATGCCAGTCAGGTGGTTCGAGTTTCTACACAAACGTCAGTACCTCAGATAGAGAAGAGAACAATTGCCAGTCATACCATCCAAGTTTCCTCACAAACAGAAGCATCTCAGACGAAGAACAAGATGCCAACTGATGTTTTGCAAAATGACAAGCCTGATCTCCCCACAAGAGAACCTGGAAGTCTACCAGTTGATGCCAATCAGGTGGTTCAAGTTTCTACACAAACATCAGCACCTCAGATGGAGAAGAGAACAATTGGTGATGCCAGTCATGCCGTCCAAGTTTCTTCTCAAACAGAAGCATCTCAGACGAAGAACAGGATGCCAACTGATGTTTTGCAAAATGACAAGCCTGGTCTTTTCACAAGAGAACCTGGAAGTCTACCTGTTGATGCCAGTCAGGTGGTTCAAGTTTCTACACGAACATCAGCACCTCAGATAGAGAAGAGAACAATTGATTTGTTGTCAAATGACAAGTCCGATCTTCCCACAAGTGAACCTGAAGGAGTGCCAATTGATATCAGTGGGGTGGTCCATGTTCCTTCGCAGGTAGCGGCATCTCAGACTGAGGCTAGGAAGTCAACGAATGTATGGCCTAATGACAATTTTGATCTTCCTGCAAAAGAACAGGAAGGACTGCCAGCTGATGCCAATCAGGTGGTTGAGGATTCTCTGCAAGGAGCAGCATCTCTGAGTGGGGATATGAAGTTAACCAATGTGTTGCCTGATGACAAGGTTGATCTACTCGCAAAAGAACATGGTTCCAACCAATCCTCTGTAATCAAGCTGGAGCAAGTTTTACAGCCTGAGCTTAAGGGTGACTCCTCTGCAACCCAGTCTTTACAGTTGGAGCATGACAGAGCTGTTGAACAAGCTGAGTTTTTGCAGGAAAATGAATCTGCTCTAATTAGGGCCCCCCTGAATAGTACAAATGAACCTGAGGAATCGAAATTTAGCTCTCATACTGAACCTTCTGTTGAGAAACTGTCAGGCAGTGAAAAAATTGACCTGCCAACTCAAGTTCAACAGCATAAGATGATCTCTGAACTTGGGTCTGGCCATCATACTGACGATACAATGAAGGGCTCCAAAATCGAGTTGAATTATATCCCTGTGTCAGATCCACCCCATCTTGTAACTGCCCAACCAGATAATGAAGTGACCACCTTGCTGGAAAATAAGGCTTCTCCAAAAGCTGATACACCACAAGATTTAGCCTTTAAACTTTTAGATGGAATTTCAAGTAGAGCTGAGTTTTCACATTTGGATGGGGGGCCAAAAGCTGATGCATGTGAATCGACTGGGGGACATACAAAGTTTGAGCCACAGACCAGTCAACTAGTTGATATGTTGCAGAGAGGAAACCCAGCTGCACAACATGACATGGTAGCTGTGCACGTGGCTTCAGAGTCTCTGCTTCCAGAAGAAGTGCCTCAGCCCGAATTGAATAATTCCGACATTTCCATGCACAATGAAGATGACAGTCTCCAGTTCCAGATGTTCCAAAGGAAACCCACTCCGACTGCAGATGACATGGGGACTGAACATGTGACTGCACAATCCATTCTTACAAAAGAAGTTTCTGAGCCCCAAATCTCTAACTCTGCTTTGTCCATGCAGAATGAAGATAGCATATCCAACGATGCTATTCCCAGCAAACAGCCTGAAGTGTTGCAGAAAGAAACTACTCCAGCAGTATCACTTGACTTGGGAGCTAAGCCTGAGACACAATTTGTTCTTCCAAAAGCAGTGCCTGAGCACCAAATCTTTAAATCCACCCTGCCCATCCAGAATGAAGGTAATGTCTCAATGGATACTACTCCCAGTGTTCAATCTCAGGGTGATCTTGTAGAATCAATGGATATCGATAGTATGGATGCCTGAGAAAGTGATGAAGTAAAAGCATACTCTAACAGAAAACCGCAATCAAAGCCTTGAGACAAGTACAGCTAATGATACTACTGACGGTATAGAATTTTAGAAGTCTTATAGAAGGAAATTTTTTGGGGGTTTACTTATACAAGGATTTTCAGTCCTGTGGATTAATTATAAAATAACTATTTTATATTCTTGAATATTATCATCTGTGCATTTCTCAGTTGCTTGGAGACAAGTTTTCAGCTGTCGTGACTGTTTCTCATCCCAACTTTCTGGACAGCTCTGCTGGTGAAGTTTCAAAACTAGGGACTCAATTGGGCGCTTGCTTTTAGATAATGTGCTCCTCCTGGCTATTTATTTTTTATGGAGTCTTCGCTAATTGTCTACTGAATACAGATTTTTGTTGTGATTCTTCTGATTCTGCATTCAAGAGTCACTGATCTTGTGGATGGATGTTTCCATTTGCATCTACTTTTATCCCAAACCTAGGAAATTGAAAGAGGAATCAATGTTGGTCTGCCCTTCTAATTTTAGTCACTGGAACCAAGAGAATTGTAGAACTAACAATGCTATCATGACGATCACTATCAAGAAAATCTACAAATTTTGTTCTTTCTGAGCATTGTGCAGGGCATCTTTTGTCAAACCAATCATTGGATGGAAAGGCTCCCTTTGGATTAGCCAAGTGTCAGGTTTCGGGTTTGATCTCCCTGTATTCGCACTATGTTAACCTTTTTATCCTTGATTTTCAATTGTCAAAATGAAGTTATTCCAAACTGTCGAAGTTGAATTGTCAAATGAGGATTCGGATCCTCAATTCTCCGTGTGTGAAAGTAGATAAACTTTTCAACTTGATTGATAATACATATTCTATGTAAACAGGGACATACAGGCAGGTTCACCGAGGCATGTTTTAAGGATATGATTTCTTTTACTCATTCCATGTTAACAGGTAATTTGCTGGTAGTTTACACAAACGGTTTCAATCCCAGGGTGACTCTATAACACCTTACCATTATAAGCGGTTGGATTTGAAGTTTAGACAAGTGGAGTTCCATTTCCAAATCCACTGTGCAACTTGGGCCGGGCTGGGTCAGGTTAGTGTCAACCCTAGTCCAGCCCAGGCTGTATATTCCAATATAATCTAGTCATCTGGGCCTTAAACTGTATAACCTTGAACTTTCAAAAATATTTAATTACAATCGCAAGTTTTCCTCACCCCAATTGCTATATGAGATCTTGAAGCTCGAACTTCCACGAACTGTGATCTGCGACCCATGAAACTGGCCGTCTTCTTCATTCTTAGACATCTCTTTTGGTGACCTTAAAAACCTTAAAACCTTAAACCTTGAACCTAAAATCTAAGCCTCCCCGGTAATGGATGAATTATTTATTCCTTTGTGAATGGAACCTTAAACGGTGAATTAACTGTAAGGAAAGGGAAGATCTATTAACTAACCTCATTTAGTTGGATCCATCACGATAGGGGGAGGTTCACGCAAGAGAATTAGATATGATGGAATTACAGTCTTTACCACTCAAATAAGAAAGTAGAATAATTTGCAGGGTAGAAAAAGCAGGATTTTAAATTAGGGTGGGGGATCGCTGCTCAGCTACGTCACCTCTGCACTGACATGGGACCTCCACTGGTGAGATGAGGTGGGAGCCGGGGAGTCGGGGAGGAGAGGATTTGGTTCCATCCTATACTACTAGTGGCCAATGGAAGTGCGAGGTTTTCTTTTCAAGGGAGCGCAGCAGTCATTTTGCCCTTTCTTGTGTGGATTCAAATCCTCTCCTCCCAGGGGTTCGGGAGGAGAGCGATTCCCACCAGTCGATGCCCGACACATGGGTGTCAGCTGTATTAAAACCCTCCATCCAAACCAATGCATAAGCCAACACCCCCTGTTGGCTCACCTTATCGGCTCAGATGGAGGGCTTGGATCCAGCCGACACCCACGTGTCGGGCATCGACTAGTGGTAGCCGCCCCACCTCCCAAACCTCTAGGAGGAGAGGATTTGGATCCTTCCTATCTCTGGGCACACAGCTGGACATGGATTTTTTTTCCTATAAATTAAGGGAAGGGTTCTCCACAATGACATTGTAGGAGAAATCTCTCAGGATGACCCAATAGATGTGCAAGAATCAATCAATATCTTTGTGGGAGCCCAGTCAGCCCACAAGGTCAGGAGATGAGAGAAACTGCCAAGAAGAGAGAGAATGTGCGTTATGTTAGAAGTTGTGGGAAAAAATTCCCCTAATCTCGGCACGCAGCTGGACATGGATATTTTTTTCCTACAATAGATAAGGGTTCCGGACAATGCCATTGTGGAGAAATCTCACACAATGACCAAATCGATTTGCAAGAATCACTCAGGGGATGAAAGAGAAACTGTCAAGAAGAGGAAGAAGGTTAGTTAATCTTAGAGGTTGTGGAAAAAAAAAAACCCCAATGGCATTGTAAATAATTTTTTCTCTTTTGTTAATTAGCTTTTTATCAAAAGTTTCGCCCATCTGACATAAGCAAAAAACCTTAATTCCCCCCCCAATAAAACGAAGTCAATGAGAGGAATCGCCCGTGCATGATTGCCATGAATCCCTCCCCTTTAAGGCTTTTTAAGTAGGTGGATCAAGGTAAGTTTCCCTCTATTTGAACAGTATGCATTAATCCTTGAACCCCAACATTGGGCATATTACAGGGCCTATTCTACCTTAGTTTCCGACTCATGGTTAAAGGTATCAATATTGGTATCAACCTTTTTAAAACTATTTTAGGGAGGATCAAACGCGTGTCGGTTTTCCATTTGATCTGTACATCAATTTGATCCGGATCAGATCGATTTTAGACATGGCCGATACCATGCCCGATACCTGGATCTAGAACCATGGTCTGACCGCTCCAACATCTATACAGAGGCTTAGGTAGGGCTAATGTGAAACAGTCGCTGCTGTCTTTTTTGCAGCCTTTGTAGTTGCTGAATCATACCACATATTAGCTACCTGGTCCATAATCTACAACCTTGAATGTCATGCATAATTGGCATAGTTTAAATGAGGCACACAATCATCCGTTCTATTTACTGGTGTTAATAGTGGACAGTAAAAATCAAACTTGAGTGCATCCACTAACCTTATTGTTTGATATCATGCCCAGTAAAAATAAATACAAGGTAATCCCTGACAACTAATGCCTGCAACTGGTAATTTTCTAATAAAGAATAATAAGCCCTAATTTCAGTCAAAAATCAGGTAGGGACGAGAAAGAATACACTCATGGGAACTTACTACTAAAGAGAGCATTGGCACCAGGTACTGGAACAGGCTGAATAGTAGGGAAAGGAGAATGCGACAGCTGAATGGGGGTCGGAACCGCAAAGGGATGCTGTCCACTAGCCACGAAAGATGGAGGAGCTACACACAGCTGCAATGCTGGAGCTGTTCCATTTCCTATCATCGAACAAATTAAATATCATAGTTAAAATGTGTAGTAGATGGCTACTTGAACAGAAGCTGATGCAGAACCTGTTTTTTTTTTTTTTTGGGTTCTTGAAAAACAAACAAAATTCAACTGCAAGCATAGAGAGATATCCCTCATTGGACGGACCATCGGGATCAGGATTTTCGAATCCCTTTAACAGGTTATCCCAGAATGTATAGGTGCAACAAAAATGGATAAGCCTGCCAGGGGATCTCAGCTGAAATATGACCTAATATGACGAATACAGCCGGGGTCGTTGACCACCAAATAGTCAATGGCATTCTTGCCTCGCGTATTTTAATTATGCTGTTGACAGACACCCTTTTATAGTCTAGAAAAACTGGTACTTGAGATGTTCAATAAGATAAATGACACAAATAATAATGGAGAGGTTGCTGCAGCTATTCCGCAACAAAAAGCAGTCTTTATTTTCTTTTCTTTTTTTTTTGGGGAGGCTGGGGGAAGAGGATCTATAAATGTCTAAATTTCAGTGAACAGCAATTCTTAAATTAATCAACTTCGTCAGATTCTTGGGATAGATGACCCATAAAATGGAAGGTTGAAGTTGATTCAATAGGCCAGTTCTATCATGTATGAGCCAGGTACTCTTGTGTTCATGGATCTGCTTAGCTGCATGGTTCTTATGCAGGTAACAAGATAAATGATACTGACATCAGACCATTCCACTTATCTCCTAATGGGATGAGAAATCTCAGAAATTCTTCCTTCCCGCACCAAAATAGAATTTCTTTCTGTATCCTATATACAGATGGTCTGATCCAAAAGGACCACGATTGGGAATTGTTTGATTGCCATTCTCCAAGGAAGAAGCAAAACATAATCAACTTGAAGGACAGGTTTCAATATGTACTTAACAACTAATTCATACCTTGATGCTTTGGCAAATGAGCTTGATGTGAAGTTAACAAAGAGCGCGTAGATACTTGTGAAAACGCAGCTGCACCCTGAACCGCATCCTTCCAATAGAAAAGATATTTCAGTATAGGAATCATATTCTTAGCCTATTAAAGAACAAATAGAAAGAAGAAAATACTGAGTTGTAAAATGAGGAAAAGTGACAATAGATATACACGACACTTCACATCACACTGAATTAAAGTAGCACTTATCATTGATTAATAATCTGATTGATAGCTGTAATCGTTTTCTTTGGAAAGATGAAGCAATTCAACCAGAAAACTTGAATACTGTTGAGAACAGACTTGATGAGCTCCAATGTCCTTATCATAGGAAGGTCAACTGCATACTAGACTAAGCACACAAGTAAATTTCATACTTTATGAATGAGGAATGTACAGGAAGAAAGCCGTTGGTCTCCAAGTTACAAATCTAAAGGGCCATCAAATCAACCATTTGCTTGGATTCTTAGAGGAAAAATCTCGGCAGTTCTTGCAATGGTATGGGTCCAATTGATGGAATACTTGAATCTGCTCCACAACTAAGAAATGAAGTCATGTATTTCAAAGGTCATCCTTAGGGAAGTGCTACATTTTCAGTGCCACAGACCACAATTTAGGGTGTCAATTAGGTGGTTTGGGCTGGTTTTGGTCTTGATAGGTGCAGCCCAAAACCAGCTCGATAAGGGCTTCAGTCTGAGAAGCTCACATTGTGACCGACAACTATTTGTCCAGTTCGGTTTTGGTATCTTATTAGGCTGGTTCAGTTTGGTCTCAGTTGCCAGCCCAGTAGTAAATCGCTATGGCCCGATAGACATCTGTGGGCCCGAGGTTAAATTACTCAATTAGTTAATTAGGCCAATATCCATTAACTAGTAGTCTTGTATTGGGCCTTCCTCAGCCCATAGAGTCAAACCAGCAAGAGGGGGGGAGTAAAACAACAGCGCCTTATCCCAACTAAATGGGGTTGGCTACATGGATTCTGCCCTCTAATCAGCTCCGTTCGAGGTCATACTTGAAACAAGGCCTAAGCTATGCATGTCTTTTCTCACCACCTCCCCTAGAGTTATCTTAGGTCTGCCATAGCTCTTTTAGAACCTTCAATCTGAATCAATCACTCCTCCATACTGGAGCATCTAAATGCCTCTGTTGAACATTGCCATACCATTTCAAATGACTTTCTCATAGCTTATCATGTATTGGCGCTACTCCCAAATCAGCTCTAATACGATCATTCCTTACCTTATCATTCCTAGTTTTACCACACATCCATCTCAACATCATTATCTCAGCTACACTAACTTTATCTATATGATGTTTCTTAACATTCCACATCATACATCATAACAATTCCACTAACCATCCTATAAATTTTTTTCTTTAAGTTTTAAAGGAATATGTTTGTCACACAGAATTTCGAACACACCTCTCCACTTCATCCATCCTATTTTAATTCTTTGTGAAACATCTTCTATATTTAAGTTAGGGTTTTAATATTTCGGTTTTAAATCAGATTGGGCTAATGGGCTGGGCCTTAATGGTTGGTCTTATTGGGCTGATATCGAACCGAACCAAGACAGATATCTTTTTCATTTCAGCCCAAAACTGAACCTATAAGAATTCGGTCCAGTTCGGTTTCGGGCTTTTCGGTTTGGTTCCGTTGGGCCAATCAGTTGGGCCTCATTTTTCACACCTACAACACATCAATGCAAATAAAAACAAATGGCCCTCTCTGTTCACAATCTTCCATTCTTGCTAGTTCCATCTGACAACTGAGTGTGCTGGGCTGAAAAGATAGAAACTGTCAAAACTAACGGCCCATATACACCCATTTAAGTTCCTTAAAGATGAGCACCCACTGAGAGACTTGTACCATTTTCCATAATTTCACATGGAAAAAAGCCTTCAGAAAATTCTTCATTACTTCCTGTCAGATTTGCCTAAACAACAAGAGAAAAGCTCCTAAAGAGTCCACCTTGAGATACAAGCAAACACTTCTGATACTCATCCTGGAATTAGCACATTAGATGGAAAGTCACTAAATGGATTTCCTGGATCCAGACATCAATGGTCCAAATCACCCACATAAAAGAGAGGCTATTGGTGCTTGCTGTCTAAACAAGATATTCGTGTGCAAAATTCCACATAACAACACTAGTCAACATCTGGCTGGATATCAAACATTAGCAGGATGGGGGACTCATTTCAACATATGCATAACTATAATACTCTCAAGGTAGAAGCAGGAAATGGAAGGTGCTGGCTTCAATCCAGAAGATCCCATGTAGGAGATCTTTCAGCCCCCAAATAAGGTATGATTGCAGGAAGAACCAATGCATATGTAATATGTATCGTACCAAATTTTTGCATACATGTTTAAGGGACAGCATCAATTTAAAGTTGGAAGGATTTAAAAATGGTGATTGAGAGGATTCTTATCAGAATGCAAGTACCGCAACCTAATCTCTATGATCATACATCCCTACTCCATGAATTTCAAGAGTGCTGGTTATAGGCAATTCTGCTTGAAGCGTAGACATGTGCTTTTAGCACTCACCAAGGTCCCATACCACTTCGTCTTATGTAATGTAAGTGTTAACCTGCGTACATGTGGGAGTGTAGATTAGTCTACACGATAAGAATCAGCTCTATCATGTTGGATAGAGCTGTCCTCATCGTGTAGGACTAACTGCTTGAATAGGACTCTAAAGTCCTATCTCATCTACAATTCTGGTTTAGTTAAGCAGCAGATTCTGATCAGGATACTAATCGGTTTACATTTGTAACTTGGGAGGATATTCTTGTTACATTAGGGACTATTGGGACATCTATTGTAATTAGGACTCTATATTTATATAATAGAATTGAAGGGGAAGAGCAACTAATGATTCTGCCACCTTTCTGAACAGAATCGATCTCTTCCTCTCCTCTCTTCATTCTTCTAAAATATTCTCTGTTCTGGTTTAGTTTTCAGTTGTAATTTGTTACAGTAAGAATGTTCTACCATCACAATACCTAAGAGTCTGGCTTCTGCAATACTTCTCAAAACTAATTATTTAATAACTTCAGATGCAAAGCAAGAATAACCTAGAAAAAGGTTAAAAGGACAAGAAGTCCAAGAATAACCCAGAAAAAGGTTAAAAGGACAAGAAGTCCTGTTCACCTTATTATTTGGACAAGTTCAAGGAACAAATAACTAGTCTGCCTCTCTGTAATTTTTTTTTTTGGGCGGGGCGTGGAAGGAGGGGGGGTTGTGAATGATTGTGTAATTAACCATGAGAATGTCAAGCAATTCAATTATTTGGGTAAGATCAAGGAATAAATCTTGTCTTACATGTGAGACTGGATGCACATAGAGCAGCTGTCCCATTCGTCCAACCATAACCTGAGAAAATGAAATGGTAAATGAAAAAATAAAATCAACAGCAAGTTATAATGAATCAAGTCACCGAACAGATCCTGAAGCTACATAGTAATAAGCCTCCAGATAACCGAACATAAAACAACCACATGGGAAGCAATGCAGCTACCAAAGTAAATGACATCTCGCTACCACTTACAGGTTGAGAATTTGGATGCACATATGCAGGTCCTGCTTGGATGGGATACTGACCAGCATATCTGACTGGCTGCGGCCTGCTTCCCACATGTCCAACAATCTATTGCAAGAAAAGAATTACAGATATGAGTTACTAGACAAGAAAATTAGATAGATTATGGAAATCAGATACTAGCAATTGAGTATTTTTGGAGTAAATAAACTAGAACATATGTTAGACAACCATGTGAGGCTGCAACTAGATGGACTCAGGATGAATTCTAGAAGATGTGGATCCAGATACGATTATTAATCGGATGATCTGAAACCCAAGTACTGATCCAACAAATCCAGAAAATATGAAACGTTTTGAATTATTAATTGGATACACTTCAGAAAAAAAAAATCTGATATAATTCTACCCAAGATCTGGATACAATTATTAATCAGATGATCTAAACCCAATTACAGATCCAATGGA
Organism: Protea cynaroides; assembly: GCA_028583415.1. Lineage (NCBI taxonomy): Eukaryota > Viridiplantae > Streptophyta > Magnoliopsida > Proteales > Proteaceae > Protea > Protea cynaroides. The sequence continues at coordinate 40,225,309 of CM053267.1, forward strand.
TCCAAAAAACCTGAAATAAAAATTTTGAATTAGTAATTGGATACACTTCAGAAAAAAAAAATCTTATATAAATTCTACCTAAAAATGTCTTTAGGCTCGGATCCAACTTGACCTTCCTCTGTGCAGTTGATAAATGGACTGGATCTTAAATAAAGCAAGCTCTACCTAGTTTGAATCTTCTGCTATAAAGAGGCCAGATCCGGGCTGGCAACCTAGAACCATGCTAAAGTGAAAAAGAAGGATGGTCTATTAAATGCATAGAGCAAGTTGTCGACCACCTGCTAGAAAAGGGGTAATGGACCCCTCCTAGAAAACATCCTAAACCTGATTAAATGATTCTGATCCACTGAAATAAGTTTTTCCTTTTTAGACTCTTATTGTAGACAAACATTTCTCTTCTAGATTATTTTCCGTAGTCTTGTCAGTTGAGAGAATTAGATGGTCAGAAACCCAGAACAATGCCACTGGATTCACTCGGACGCTCAGGGTGAGATATATTAAATGATGGGGTCCACCAGCAATGGTAGCACACGCATGGATGGACGACTGTCTTGTTCTACCCACAGATCTAAAAACAGAGGCATGATACAAAACAAGTTTTGGAAGAGAAAATTCACAACTTGCAATCTAGAGAAAATGTTCTAAGGAGTTGATAATGCAAAAATTAACAAAACGAATCCACTAAAAAATGTAAAATCAATGGAGGAATGGTTTTTACATAAGCAAAGGAGGAACTCAAATAATTGATTCATTTTTCAGAAGTTGTACGATGAATAATAAAAGGAAGAAGGGAATTAAGAAAAAGATATAATAATTCTAAATAAACTGCCTCAAAACCAAGTAGAAGTGGTGAAACAATAAAGTTAACCAACAGAGGGCATTATAGAAAACTGCTAATTGCCCAACCCTCTGTAGCTTTACTATAAGATGTTCCAAAATTGAAGCCAATGTTAACTCCCGTAACGGGAGAGACATTGTCAGGCTGGATATGGTTTATTGATCGAGGTTCCTATATTGTAGACCACAAGAAAGGCCACCATCTCCAAGTTGGTTATTAATTATGGGTCCAATATTGTCTATCACAAGAAAGGAAACTTCTCTCATTGAGCCTCATGGCACACATATTTTTCCGTATCTTAGAGACTTGACTATGAAATGTTTCCAAGTTGAAGACAAGAAGAGCAACATTTTCAGGTTGTTCTTATTTTTTATTAGGTTCATACGTTGTTTACCACAAAAAGGCAAAAATCCCAGGATGCTTACAATTTAACAATTGTGTCCAATACTGTCGACTGTTAACAAATATTAATGTAAAGGAATGGGCTTGATCAGCAAGGCTCATTTCCATTCTCGGCCTAACAGAATGGCTCATTGTTCACCTTTTGGTTGAGTCATTCTTTAATACATCCTATCATCTTATATTGTAATTGGGATTCCACCTTACTAGTGGAATTCCCTTCTCCTTATTAGAATAGGACTGCTTTTTTTTTTTTTTATAGTCATGAATCATTGTCATGTGGACATGTGAAACTCCTATTTACTTCGTAACTAGGACTCGTTATTTTGTGGATTCCTAAACCTATCACTTTATCCCTTTTATTTTATCTATAAATAGTGACTACTAAGAGGAGAGGAATACACATCGATTCACTCCATCTTCTCTTATTTTTCTATTTTGTTACATGGTATCAGAGCAATCACCTGGGTTGCCATTTTGAGAGTCGTTTAAGATTCTTCGTGTGCAGCTACCAATATTGTTGTTCCTGCTGCTACTACAAACTACTACTACTTGGTTCACAATGACTTATACAGTACTACTATTATTACCATATTTGTCAAGGCGACAAGACGATCCAAGGCGTTTGAGGCCATCCTGGGCACCTAGGCAACCAAGGCGTTCTCAGTGTATTTTTTTATTTTTAAAATATTAATGTTATATTAATGTTTATATATATATATGCAGCACTCTACATAAATAAACATTTAAGACATAGCTTAATTAATATAAGAAAACCAACAAAGAAACAAATAATTGAGTTAAGTAGGCAACACGTATTTATGACTAACATTTGCTTATTTCTAACAAATTTTACCGGAGCGTAACTCCTTTAATATACTTCGGATTCAAGCAATCTCAAATTAGTTGCAAAGCTAGTATAATCAGCTTTCCAACAAATCCTAGATAAACATTTCTCTTCTATCTTCATTATAACTCGGATTCAAACAATCTAGGATTTGTTGGAATCCACTAACCTCAATTATTTATTTATCAGACAGTACTTAATCACGCCTGGACACCTAGGCGACGCCTTGACAACTATGATTATTACTTGGTTCATAGTGACGTATACTGTGTTGCTTCTATTACTACAGCAGCACTACTACTACTACTACTGCTACTGCTACTGATACTACTACTATTGGTGCCACTGCTGCTGCTTCCATTGCTACGTTGTTCCAAACTGAAGCTCTCACATTCCTCCATGATCCACTTTGAGGGGGGGTGTTAACAAATATTAATGTAAAGGAATTGGCCTGATCAGCAAGGCCCATTCCATTCTCGGCCTAACAGATGGGATCACTATTCATGAGTTACTGTTTACCTTATGGTGGAGTCATTCTTTAATACATCCTATCCTCTTATTGAGACTCCACCTTATCTAGTGGACTTCTCTTCTCCTTATTAGAATAGGACTGGTTCTCTTTATTCTTGTAGTCGTGAGAGTCCTTCTCATCAGTCATGTCGACATATGGAATTCCTATTTACTTTGTAACTAGGATTCCTTATCTTGTGGAGTCCTAGACCTATCACTTTACCCCTTTTATTTTATCTATAAATAGTGACTGCTAAGAGGAGAGGAATACACATCAATTTTCTCCATCTTCTCTTATTCTTTTATTTTGTTACATCTACCAAAAGAAAACAGACTTTCTTTGGTTTGTTACAATTCATTTACTGGTCAACAGGAAATTGTATGATGGTTGAATGACTAAAAAATCATTTCCTCAAGAATTCAGTAATAAGCAGACATTATCTTTATGAGGGCTAAAGTCAACTCATCAACCAAGTTTTCTATATGATAATTTGAATTTTCAACTGCTTTACTTATCCAAGCAAGCAAAGAATCACCCATGATGCATGCATGAATCACATGATCACACACAAAACAAGAATAAACTAGACTTACGAACTACTTAAAATATGGACCACCATAAATTGTAATCGTACAAGGACATAATTTATTAAATCTTCATAATCAAATTAAGGAACAGAAAGTTTCATTAGTGTATATTGATTTGTTAACTGGTTGGATACACTGACTATTTTTTAGTCATTACCTTAGACCCAAAAAAGAACAAGACCCTAAATACAGAGTTTTCAATTCGGTAAATGAGAACAAGATCTTTTCTAAATCTTGAAATCTTCGTAAGGTTTTGGCCAAATTATTGAGAGTGCATAGTTAAATTACAAGAAAAAGGAAGAACTATAACTAGTCAAAGAACATGCCTCCAAATTGATGGAGCTAATAATGAACCTTCACGTTCGATAAATGACTTGAATCCTCAATGAGTCATAGATTACCTAAAGTAAGAATTTAACAAGTTAAGCTCAGATTTTTCAAGTATATTATTTCCATATTAAATTGAATTTAGTATATCAACTGGCAAGTATGATGAAATAAGGCCTCCAGGCACTCAACCAATATTTTACTCGTGAAAACTAAAGCGTGCAGAAACTACAGAAATATAGATGACAGTACCAGGCAGAGGTATTCAAAGTTCAAAAATAACATTTCAGATTTATCTACACATACCATGGAAAATAATTGTAAAATAAAAGGTGCAAGATGCAGCCACCACAGAAAAATAATAAAATAATACCAGAAAAGAAAAGGAGTCAAAAAAAAAAGAAGGAAAGAATGAGAACATACAGGTTGGGAATATTCAGAACCACTGACCCCATTTCCAACTACAGAATTATTGTATTGGACAACCTTCACTGGAAGAGATGAACGGGTTGCAAAAGGGCTGACTCCAATTTCTGGCTGGACACCAGCAACAGGCACCAAAGGCGAGCTGTTTGGTATGTAAGCCAGGTTTGCAATTGTTGGCACCGCAGGGGCTGTTGCTCTAGGTATTGTAAATGATGGAGAGAAGGTTTTTGCTCCTGGATTGAGCTTAAATTCCTACACAAATCATTGAAAGAACTTATACTTTTATCCAAAAAAAGATACATAATCAGTGATATCAAAACAACTGAATTATTGCGATAAGTTACTTTATTTAGTAAATCATATCGGTGCTATTAATCATCCTAGAGGTAGATGTATTATCTGTCCAAAGTCCAAATTCGAAACCAATAGTCACCTCTACAATGAAAAGTCACGAGTATTGAACAACTCTAAAATATTTGCAGGGACTCTATTTTAGATGGTGTCTTCAGCTAAATCAAGCAGTGCGGAAGAGAGAGAGAGAGAGAGAGAGAGAGAGAGAGAGAGAGAGATGGTCAATTGATTCTCCTTCTCTTTGCGCATTAAAGTTTGGCTACATTTCTTGATGCAGTTCAAATGATTTCTGCAATTCCCTAAGGATGTCAAGGAATTGGCATCTATCTCCTTTTGGTAGGAGGGGGAGATTTCTATGAAGGGAGTTCAATTTGCATCTTTTTGGTGTCTGTGAGAGGAAAGAAATGATAAGCAGTTTCAAAGCCTTTTTCAGATCTCTGAGTTGTGATTTATAAGATCACAACTAAAGAGGTGAATTGGCTAAAAGAAAATGATTTTTTAGTCGCACACTGGAAGCTTTGCACAAGAATTGAAGTTCCCTGATTCATTCCAGAGTAGTGAAGGAAGAGATAACTCCCCTTTGGCAAGCTCCTCAAGCTGAAAAATACTAAAATAGTCAAGTTAAACTTTAAAGGCTATCTTTCAGAAATCCAGGTCCATTGAGCACAAGGAGCATAAGAGGAATGTCAAGGTTTAAAATTGGTCGGTTGTTGGAGTAAATTCAGTCCATTAGGGCAGAGTTGTGATCTTAAAGACAGTCTGGAGACTGCTATTTCAAAAGGCTCCAGTCAGGAGCTTGTGGAAGAAGGTTCAGCCTCAGCAAACTGTAGTAATTGAATGAGACATAACGATTCAGAACCATGATGATTCTCATTGGGGAGGACCATATCTCTATTGCAACCCAACTGAATCCCTCATTCTCCTGGATGCCAAGGGCTGTGAATCAAGAGACAGACAAATCTGCCAAAGAAAAGGGGGATCAGACCCCATCTGCTTTTGGGGGTAGCTTACCATTGTAATTTGCAATTTCCATTTTTTATTATTCTTATTCTGTGATGTCCCCCCCCAACCCCACCCCACCCCACCCCACCCAAAACCTCTATTTTTTTTTATTTTTTTTGGTGGGTTGGGGGGGTTGTTATCTTTGCTATCATTATTTTGCTTTGTTGAAAATTGGACATATGTACCAAGGGGGACATAGTTTTATGTGTTAATGACATTTATTATAGTGATGCTTAGTGCTTAGTCTAGTATTAGGTGTGGTGATGTTTAGTAGATAGGTGGTTATTACTTTGCTTTATTTGCTTTATATTTAAGTCGGCTACACTATGTAGCTGATCCAAATTTCTTTTCTTTAGTCAGCTACCTTGTTGGGGTTATTATTGTAATGTTACTTCTTATTATTGATTTATAAATAAAGCTGGGACGGTGGCTGAAAATAACCTCACATCGATCCTCTCTCTCTCCATTCACTCCATCTTCTTTTCTCTTTATTCTCTGTTTCTTCCTTATTTTGTTACATGCCTAATTACCAAAAAAAGACTTCTACAACTGATCTACCGTACCTTGGAGTTTGTATTAAAAGCCGAGCCTCTTGGTGGGACCATGCTGGTTGATGAAACTAAAGAAGCAGAATATGATTGTGGGGGAACATCTACACCTGAAGTGGAAGTTGAAACATCTGGCAAAAAATCTGTTGAAGCAGGTCTTTCATAGTCCTGGGTGTCTAGTTTGACAACAGGGCTACCACATACTCCATTTGGGTAAGTATAAGATGATATCCCCAAGTTCTTTCCATCAACAGATTTTGGTTTGATATGACAAATATCCACTGCATGAGAATATAAACAAAACAGAATGGGTCAAACAATACAAACTTCTAAAGTCCAAGCTACAATAAGAGCAAACCTAAGGTAACCATAGTCAGAGCAAAAGGAAAATTTAGTACCAAAGTGGAGCCAGCATTCAATGCATCTCTTAGAGAGGGCACCCCCCCCCCCCCAATGTGCAAATTTTACTGCTAGACACTGTCAACCATGCACATGGTTTTGTACCAGATTGGATTGCCTAAAATTTTTTTCTCTACTATAAAGAAAGTGAAGAGGAAAAAAAGCAAGTTATTTCAAAAAAGTAAATAAGAATATTCACAATACTTAAAAGTAAAAAAGGATGCTTTACGCACCGCTTGAACTCGAGCTCTGAACTTCGTCAATCTGCAGGAGACAGTTGAATATGAAGTGATTAAGTACACATAGAAATATGCATTACCGTATGAGTTCTTATTTTCAGTTAAACTGGACCATACATAAATGATTCAAGATATATTTGCCTTAACATACACTGTCTTCCTTATGGGCCTTGCGCTGTTGTTCATACTGATCCTTTTTCCCTTGGGACCTCTCTTCCCCAATCTGTCTGTCAGCAAAGCAAGTGATGGAATCTGAGGTCAACATAACTAACAGACAAAAGAAGAAAGAAAAAAAGAAATGGTAACTAATTTTCGTATGACAGTTTCAACAATATGTAACTCGGGTAACAACACCCATAAGGAGAGATGGATGGTAAAACTCATTACATCCAATGGTCCAAACTTTGCCCACTATTGGCACAAAAATGCAGCCAGCAGGGCAGTCAAGACCCACCATTTGATGAGCTTCACCCAAATCTCCTTCAGAAGTAAAAATGATGATGCAGAGGTAAGTGCTTCGCTAGACCATTATGACCCGATTTGGCAACCCAAGCCAAAGCGGAACCGGCCCAAACCCAAACTTCTGGTAAGGATTAGTAAGGGTTTTAGTTTAGTGTTTGGGGATTTTGATGTAATTCAGATTTTATGCATTTTTTATTTATTTCTGTTATTAACTTGCAGTTAGCAAAAGATAAAATAGGAATAAGTTTAAGTCTCAGATGAATTAGGATTCTGTTCTAGATTTCTATTATGCTTCAGTTTTGTTTTAGATTTCTATTATGCTTCGGTTTTAATTTCTCACCATTGTAACCAACGATTAATTAGATTGATTAAATGGATTATTGAATTGGGTTGGAACTCTAGGTGTGAGGTGTGCGCATGCTGCTCTCTTCTCTCCCCTTTCCCCATCAATCTTGTTTTCTTCTCTTCCAGGCAGGCATTCTCTTAGAACTCTTTGTTTCCTGTTTCCTTTTCTTCTTCCCTCTTCTCTTCCTCCTTGCGCTTTCTCTTTTATTTCCTTTTACTGTTTCACTATCTCTTGCTGTTGGCGGAAACGTAGAGTCCAACTGATTGAACTGCCAAATTATCACATCTAATCCATTTGGACTGAAACTTTTTTTTTTGTGTGTGGGGGGGGGTAACCACTAGGGTGATCTAAAACCCTAGAATCTTCCCCCCAAATATCACTCTACTGTGAAGCATCAAACCCGCAACTAACCTGTTCTCTCTCCTACAGCCCGGCTTGATTTCAGAGATCTATCTTCAGCATCAGGTTTGGTTATTAGGACACCAATCCAAGGTTGTCAAGGTGTCCAGGTGCCTTGGGCGTCCAGGCGACTTGGGCGCCCACCAACCCTCCAAAGCTTCGGGTTGCCTTGTCACAGCGACAACTTTGCATCTGTCACTTGGATTCAATAGGGCTAGGGATCAGGAAGTTACTCTTACAACCCTAAGTCGAATGAGTTCCTGGTGAGAGAGTTGTCTCTCTTGAAACAATTCTGATTTCAGCCTATTGCTTCAACCGAGAGATTGAAGACCAGCTTTTCTCAACCTCCTCTCTTCCCCCCTCCCCCTCCCCCTTCTCTTACTTGTTGATTATAATACGTTTTTATTTGACATAAATGCCTCCTCACCATCTTACATTCTGTTTTGTTCCAAACTTATATTCCCTTCCAAGACTACCCCTAGTCTTTAATTCTAATTCCAGAATTATCCCAGCTTCCATTTGCTAACCAAGAATGGTCTTGAGCTTTGTCAGAAATTACGAGATTGCCATCATACATATTATTTGATTCTACAATATTCTGGGTGGGCACATAGTGGTTCCAATTTACAACCCGGGAACGGGATACTTTTTTTTATTAGTAATTAGTAAAACAGGACACTTCTATGATTGTGAAGCATTACATGTCTGAAGAGTACTTACCCCACATAATCTGAAACAGTTTCAACTTCTTCAATCTGCAATCATGTAAAAGAACCAGCTAAAGACTGAAAAGAGTGCTCCTTGATAAAGAGTATATTAAAAATGATAACATAATGCCCCACTGTCGGCATTCCTAAGACAAATTCTGTTTATAAATTCACAGAAAGCTCACCTTTTCATGATGCATGCCATCCATATTTCCATTATCAACATTCTCCATTCTTTCTAAAGGTAATGCCTCTTTGCTCATACCAAGCACCTCTTCAGCTTTTCTGGGCAAACCATTCCCAGAATTCGCATTTATGAAATCATAAGCGGATTTATTATCATTCTGATCTAAACTCCTGGATTGATCCCTGAAAGTGAGAATGAGGTTCCAAGGTTCCTTCCAAAATAAAATGAATTGACACGAAATATTTTCAAAGTACAGCTAATTGTCAAACACAAATGTTATAAACTTATATTCAGGTATGTTAAGGGCTATTAAACCACAACATAGAATAGAACTTTTGACTTGCAAATCAACAGTTAAAGTTTAAAAGCCTAGGCTAGCTGGATAATGAATAATCCTGAGCACAAACTGCAATCAAACAAATCTAGAAATTCTTTTGCTTCTTTGCAGCACATAACAAATCATAACTTACTAAATACCCACCACCCATGATAATAAGTGGTTAATTGACTAATTTCTATTGCTCTTTATACATCATGGATGTGCAAGGGATTGTCCTAGAATCGATGGCTTAAGAATATTTAAAGGATCCAAAATGTAACTTTTTGTGTTTAAACTTTAAAGAGAATAACAAAAATGCTCCATTCTTTTGGGTATTATAAACGGGAATTTTTCCATGAGTAGAAAGCTTTATGTTATTGTTTCATTCAAGTCACTGTAATATATATATATATATATATATATATATATATATATATATATATAATCTCTACCAACAAATGTAAGCATTGTGGCCTGTTAAGGCAATTTTGTCAAAATCAAATTGGATGAGAAAATTATAAGAGGTGGGACAGAATTCAAATCATAAAATTGCAAAGTGCATTTGTTTGCACACAAATACATTTTGTAAGGAATGCTGTTAGTGAGCTGTAAACCACATCACTAGCAGAGATAAGAATTTGAAAGGTAAAAATGATGCATATAACCGTAAGATATGTTGTTTTTTGGCAAAAAATAGAATTAACAAAAAAACTGACTTCCATCTGGGGGGGGGGCACTTATCATTCAAATGAATAGGCATCAAGATTCAAAACTTATTCCCTGGAAAATAATTAATAAAATAATGGGGAAAAGGATTTCTAAGCAGGCATATTTAAAGAGCCTTCTCTTAGCAGCCCACCTATTTTGAGCAATGCCGAAGGATAATTGTGTAATTTCATTTCTTCTTATACCTCAATAAAAAATTCTATGATACCTAGCAAACAAAAGATGTCTATGTTCGGCTAGAAGTAATAATGTGAGTGGTCAGAATTGAACTTATATTCTCTCAAAGCCTGTGATAAATATTAGCTTGGGTTTTTCCCCCTTTCATTCTCATACTATCCACACTTTCATAACCTGCCCTTTTCACTTAAATATATTAGGATAATGGATATGAAAAAAATGGGTTTGGTTTAAGCCTATTTTATAATACAGAAAATGGGTGAGAGCCAATATTAAAGAAAATCACCTAATTTGACTTATTTGAGTAGTATCCACTGCAGACTTTTTCAAATCAACCTTGTTACATTTGGGAGATACTTCTTCACAATTCAGGAACTCAGTAGGATGAACATTCCCAGTGACAACTCCAATGTCATCCTCAGCTACACAGCCAACAGTTCCATCCGCCTGAAGTATAACTCCCTATATAAGGAACCAATCACATATAAGCACACTGTCCAACACAAAGGCCGTGAAATATAAAATGGAATCTAGGGCCACTTCACTTATTTACATTTAAGTCTTTGAATACAATACATAAACAAACCTTTGCAATTACTTGAACTAGATCACCAGAGAGTACAACAAGTGTATCTATAATAGCACCTATTTCTAAGTTGGAGTCATTTTTGCCCTTCTTTGTCATCCTCGCTCTTTTCAAAACAATGCCTGAACAATACACACCAGTTACAAGATCACCTAAACATGAATTAATTATTCAAGATAAGGGTCACAATAAGAAAGATAATATACAAATATTACAACGTCAAAGAAAGAACAAAAATTAATCAAAATCAAGATCAATGCCTATAATAAAAAAAAACCATAACTCAGACATTGCGAAATAATTAAAAAAAAAAAATTGTAAATTCGAGTTGTATAAGAAAAATACAATGGACAACAGATAGATTCAAATACGGGTGAAAATAGCAAGTTGAGATTGGCGAACGCACCGTAGTCCTTTTCGACGCTGGCAGTATGAAAGATGCCCGAATAGATCGAACCGTCCTTAACCTGAACTTCGACCGGAACTCCTATAATACACATGGTAGTGAATAGCAAAGCATCACTAACCGACGCCGACGCAGCGCTGTCATCTGAAAGATCTACGATTTTATAACCCATTTTTGCCTTCGCCCTGCCGATGCTGCTGCAGCTCTGTTTCCGTTTCTTTTCAATCAATATATAATAATCGCTCTCCTTCTTGATCCTTTCCAATCCAACACTCTTCTCTTTGGAGAGATTGAACAGGGAGCTTCAAAAGCGATCTACGCCGCAGGTGCAGTAGGAACTGAATCGAAAGAAACCCAGAATTTTCTTTTCTGTAATTTTATGCCAAATGACAACTCAGAAGACCATTAGGAACATAAATGGGCTCTCCTGGTTTTAAGAGAAGCCCATAATTCTAGGCCCAATTTTGGGTATCTTCAGTCATCGAGGCCCTTTTTGGGCTCCTTGTTTGGATTCTTCTTACACATCAAACCCAGAAATTAGAAAAAGTTGTTATTTCGAGCTCAAAGATTTAATGAATACGTGAGCTACTATAGCCTGGATTCAAGGGGCATTAAAAGTAAATTTACATAGGAGTGCAATATTGGCCCTGTCGGACGGGGCTAGGGTAGAGGGGAACCAAATCGTTTCCTGCTACAGGAGGTTCCTGCGGCTGATCCAAGGGCTTGGGATCAATCTGGCCGCCTGCCAATACATTGGGGGGTGGGCCGACTGAAATCTGACCATTAACAGGTGGCAAGACCACAGGAGACGATTTGGACGCAGGGTAGAGGTTGGGTTGAGCTGGGCCGATCCCCTTTTTATTTTTATTTTTTCTTCTTTTTCCTCTTCTCGTACTTTATTTATTTTTTATTTTATTGGGGATCTTTTTTTTTTTTTTTTTTTTGGGTAAATGACTTTCATTCTTTCTCCTTCTTTTTTCTTCTTTTCTTATCCATGGTCTGGCCCAACCCCTACATCTCCCTTCCCCTCTCCATGGTCAGGGTCAATCAGGGTTAGCCTAGCCCAGGCCTGACAATGGGCTAGGGGTTGGGATTTTCAAACCCTGAGTTAGAGTCGGGCCAAGCCTAAGCCCAGTCAAGTGCACTCAGGGTTGGATTGAGGTTTTAAAGAGCCCAACACAATCCGATCCTATTGCAGCCCTAGTTTTACAGCTCAATCAGCCCTACTATATCTAATTCACGACTTTTTCATTGAAATGACTCAATTAAATCCTTCCATCTTCCAATGCGGGGATTTTGTCCTCATATTTGCTTATATTTAAGGGAAAATAAAATACAAGATGCCCGTGTGTACTTTCCACTCACATTATCTTTATCTCTCTCGTTTTTTAAATTTGGGCCCTTCTTAATGATTTGGCTATCGGTTCTCTCTATACTCTCATTTTCCCTGTTGGTATGTATATCCTTGAATACACCGGCAACATGTAGATACTTCTCCTTATCCATTATTGTAGTTTAGGTAAAAGTTTTCATGGTCTATTGATTAGATAAGAAACCCCATGATCCAAAGTTCAAACCATAGAATCATCCACCCTCAAAATTATTGGGATTAGTCCTACATTGCTAATGAGATTGGAATCTCGGAATCTTATATATGGAGAGTCCCTCCACTTACTTGTTCAAACTTTTGAGTTGGAAACTTGACAAAAAGTACACAAATCTTGACCCTCATTCTAAGAATTTTCATCGAAGATAGGAGATTGTGCATGGCAAGGGGCCAATCGTGACGAAACCGGGTATCTCAGGGTTTCGAGTTTTGTGGAGCTTGGATGCTGACTGTGCTGGGCGTTGAAGGGGTATGGTCTTTGCGGATTCAAATTGTCTCCTCCCTGAGATTCGGGAGGAGGGGCGGCGACCCCACTGGATGGTCGCCACATGGAGGTCGGACTCAGGGAAGAGACGATGTGGATCCGGTCTTTGCGGGGTTTGGATGCTGGGTTGGCAAGGCCTTCTCAGTGGCCCACCATATGCCAAGGTCGACTACTGAATAAATAGAATCTTGTGGACGTATTTTATCACGTGTCAGTTTTTAATTGGGGAGTACATAATTCCCCTAACAAAATCAAAGCTCTTATGTTCAACATCCATTATGGACGGGAATGGGTTTAGGCCCATTTACCCCATGGCTACCTTAATTTTCATGTGGGCCATTGGTCATACTCAAATAAAAAACCCGACTCATTATCAGTCTAGATCCCTTACACACATCTTAAGATGTCTTTACGTGCTTACACCTGATCTCACTCTACCTATTTAAGGGTGCCAAAATTGTCCCAAATCGAAACCCAAAACCAACCCAGCTAGAATCACCTCAGATAAAATTGAATCGAAATTTTATTGGGCCAGATTGGGATTTAAGTATAAAAATATATCGATCTTGGTCTGATTCGGTCCGGGCTAATCTCATGGAGTCTGATAGCCTGAAACCGAACCTATTAGACCGAAACTGATAGTAACCATAACCTAAACCGATGCACAAATTGAATTTAAACAAAAAAAACACCCTATCGCTAATTTGATTTCTATCTTTCGAGCTTCTTTATCTCACACTTGCCTCCTCCCACTCTCTATCTCACTCCTATATTTACGAATTCAGATATATTGTGTAAGGGAGATGAAAGATATCGAAGACAGAAAAATGATTGGGAGTTGCTAATGGGTTTATTATTAGTCTAACTATTGAGTGCAAATCATCTTAACATGTTAACAACCAGATGGAACTGCCTGATAGGGACTTGAGACCGAACAACACCTGTCAAGCCTGATACTGACACGGCCCAAACCAAAACCAACCCAAAATGGCCCAGTAACACACCTATAAAATGACCTATTATTCCCCAAAAAAAAAAAAAAAAAGGCCCCGAACAGGGGGGGAATCCAAATTGTCCTTCCATGAAAAGGAGGTTCCCCAGCATCCAAGGAGTTGGATTCAATCTGACCACCTGTCAATACATTGGAGGGTGGACCGACTGAAATCCGGCCCTTGATAGACAGCAGGACCGCAGGAGGGGATTTGGTTGCGAACACTGGTACATGATGCGTGAAGGGTGATTGTGTGGCGTGTACGGCTCTGCGAGCTAACTAAAATCCAGTCTTAACGAAAACGTTATGGGTCAGGTATCACGCATAAGCAGAGGCACTGAAGCCAAAAAAAAACCAGTCCTAGCGGAAAACGTATTGGGTCACGTATTACGCAATTACGCAAACGCAAAGGCACTGATCCGGTGCTCCGCTATATTCTTCTTGATCTTCAATCTAAATCCTAAACAAAATCTAGCGGTGGTAAACGGATAGAAAGGTCCCCTGCATCATATCTCATCATACAACTATAACACAGGATACATTTTCTCATTTTGATACCATCTTTTAAAGCACGTCAAGACGAAAATTAGTTAGTTCGTGGGCAACAATGACGGAAGTTAATTTTCTAAAAAAATCTTAAAGAGCAATTTTCTGATGTCTCCAGGACTTCCATACAGATTTACTTCGAATCTTCATAATGTTTTTGAACCGTTGATTTCTGGATTAATAGATTTTGAGGAATCATAGCCCCTGGAAGCCTTTGATTTCGATATACCGCAAGACACAAAATCAGAACCCTTCACAAGATTCCTTCCTTCGATTTTAAGATTTACAGGTAAATAATAAACAAGAACATCGTGAAGGGTAGTGGCTTTTGAGTGGAAGCATGGCAGATATCATCGACGGGAGGAAACTCGTTGACGAAAGGATCCAACGGCGAAGATAGCTTAAACGATTTAACTGAAAGTGAAGACTGGCAGCTGAAATGGAGGGAAAGGTATTTTTCTTCCGGTTTCGGCTTCTCCATTTATTCCCTCCTCCTTTCCTCTCTTCTTTACCTGCAATTTTTTTTCCGTCTTCGTCTGCTCTGCGAATTTGATATTCTGATTGGTGAGTGCGATTTGTCTTGTTTTTCTCAGTTTTATATTCATGTGGATTTTGTTGACAGATTATCAAGTAGGATGATCTATGTTCATGTTTTTTCTTTTTCTCATCCGTATTGATTAACTGTTTTCTTTCTTTTGGTACCTGTTTCAATAAGGAAACTTTGATTTCTTAATTTAAAGTCGATGTCATGTTTTTTGCCTATGGCTTTTCTTCGCTGAAATTCAGTTTACCTTTTTTGGTAGGTTATTGAAATGTATACTCACTGAATTTGGTGATCTTCCTCTATTGATATTGGATATAGTTTATTTTTCATCTTTGGCAACTTCCTCTATTGGATATAGTTGATTTTTCATCTTTGGCAACTTACTCTATTGGATATAGTTGATTTTTCATCTTTGATTTTTGCCACTGGCAACTTATTTCATAGATTACACTCTCCCGGTTTTTCTCTGTACCTCTATGGGTTTGTTTTGGGTCTTGCTTGCTAAATTCATATTCAAAGATGAAAATTTCAGGCTTGTAATAACATATCTTCCTCATAACGTAGTTGTTGTTGTTCGTAAGTTTGTTGACGTTTCTTTTTATGGTCTTTTATCAATAACTTGATTGTGGACTGACAGGTCAACATGGGAACCAAATGCAAAACCATCGTGGTTCCTCTATTTATTTCGTTACTTTTGTTGCCTTTGGTTTTCTCTGCTTCTTCGGATGGATTGGTAAGGATCGGACTGAAGAAAAGAACATTGGATCAAAACAGCAGGCTTGCTGCCCGACTTGAGTCTGAAGAAGGGACTTCTACCCGGAAATATCATCTCCGCGGTAACCTTGGAGACTCCGATGAAACTGACATAGTTGCGTTAAAGAACTACATGGATGCTCAGTACTTTGGCGATATTTCTATTGGGACTCCCCCTCAAAATTTCACTGTGATATTTGACACTGGTAGTTCTAATTTGTGGGTGCCCTCTGTCAAGTGCTACTTTTCTGTGAGTTAATTTTCTTTGACTTGTAAATTGAAAGCGGAGACGGTTTTTCTCTTTTGAAAGTTTGGTCACATTTTATTGCCAGAAGAGATTCTCATGAATTTTTTTTTGTGCGCTCAGGTTGCTTGCTTTTTCCATGCGAAGTACAAGTCAAGTCAGTCAAGTACCTACAAGAAGAATGGTTTGTTGCTACTCCCTTACTCCATCGTACATGTATGCAGCTTTTATCATTCATAAGTCATGGTGATAGCAGTAACCTTTTTATCCAGCGTGGGAGGTTTTGATTCAGTTATTATGTGCGTTATTAAGAAACATGAATTAATTACTGTTTATGACTGATGCAATTTTTTTGAACAGATGATACTGTTAAGTATCCTCAAATGTTCTCTTGTATTTTTTTTTTCTTCATGTTGTATGGTAGTCTCGTAGCCATAAATGCTTCGGCCCATCTATTGCCTCATTGGAGGCCTGTACTACTTTATTACTTCTTCTTTTTTATAGCTTTCTTATTTATCAGAGGAAAATATTCTTTTTTTTCACCTGTAATTTGTCTCAATTATTTTTCCAACCTTGGTAATCATTTCACTTAGCACAATTGATGTTTTTGCGTTCTAAGATGAGTTCCCTCTTATCCTCCCACATATCTCTATCAATCTTTGTCCTATAACCCTTAGAGTTGTGTTGAAGTACATATTATGAAAAATCTGGTCTTGTCCCTCATTCAGGGAAACCAGCTGCCATTCAATATGGGACTGGTGCTATTTCTGGTTTCTTCAGCGAAGACAATGTCCAGGTTGGTGGCCTTGTGGTCAAAGATCAGGTAAGCTATAACCTCTCTTAGAATGCTCAAGCTAATAATTTCTTCAATCTTTGTCTGCTCTGGTATTCTCTTACATATGATTCTTTGCCTGGTATTCTCTTACATATGATTCTTTGCCAGGAGTTTATTGAGGCAAGTAAAGAGCCGGGTATCACATTTGTGGTAGCCAAGTTTGATGGCATACTTGGACTTGGATTTAAAGAGATCTCTGTGGGGGGTGCTGTCCCTGTCTGGTAGGCTGGTGTTCTCCTTGCTATCTATTTTGTTGATACTTGACAAAAGAGTGCATCATCCGATCATGATTAGTTAAAATATTGGGCGTTGACTTTTTTTTTTTTGATGACTCATCTAAGATAGTTTAATAAAACTTATAAACATGGAATGAGTTCTTTTGTGCTTTTAGTATCATATTTGAAATTTCTTGTGTGGCACTTAGTCGTTGTTGTTGTTGAATTACTTTATTTTTCCTTTTTTAATTTGGTGAAAATCTTTTGGCATATTTATTTTTAGCTGATGAACTTACAAATGGTTTAGGTACAACATGGTTGAGCAAGGGCTTGTTAAGGAACCTGTTTTCTCATTTTGGATGAATCGAAACCTAGGAGAGGAAAAAGGTGGTGAAATTGTGTTTGGAGGGATTGATTCTACTCATCACAAGGGTGAACACGTATATGCACCTGTAACTCAGAAAGGTTATTGGCAGGTAGGTTGTCCATCTATGTTTAGTAATAAAGTTTGAATAATGTTTTTCCCTCTTATAATTATTCTAATCCAGTTTGTAAATTTCCCTAACAGTTTGAAATGGGGGATGTCCTTATTGACGGCAAAGCTACAGGTATTCATAAACTCATATGTGTCTTGTATTCAGTGTTTGAATACCATCTAACCGATGGACCTTTGAAGGAGATGATGTTTTCAAAATGTCAGATACTTTTCAGCATTTCTGTTAAATCACTACTTTGCCCTTCAATAGATTCTGTTTGTTTAACAGTGAAATTATAGCTCAAGGTTAGAAAAAAAGAGGTCCAAAAGCCAAACTCATTGACACTTTACGGGGTATCAATAAGAAAAACCATATATATATATATAGAGAGAGAGAGATGATAAAAACCTGAAGAATACATTGTACATGAGGACATAATTGCTTTTCACAATAAAGAAGAATACCTCCAAGTAATAGAGGATTAGTCTATCTTCTGGTTAATATTGCAACCCAAGTGCCACTAGTCCTGTATAAGAGAATCTGATGTTAAATAATAGAATCTGATGTTAAATATGCCCTATTATCATCCATTTGTGAATGTATTACTTTTTGTGTGATCATTATATAATTATACTGGTTCTCAGGATTCTGCTCTGGTGGTTGTGCGGTAATTGCTGACTCTGGAACATCGATGTTGGCTGGTCCAACGGTACGTATCAAAATTCTTTTTTGGATGAATGATATCAATATTTTAGTTACCAGAGTCCAATTTTCCACCAAAATTGTAGCACAACTAAAATTATTTCGTTAATAAAAAAAGTGATGGTCATAACTAAAACTTCTTCACATGATCTGCAAATTCCTATGGAGGAATTCTTTAACAGCATAAAACAACACAGCAGTACAAGTGTCAACATACCAAGTAAGGAACAAAATAAAGCCACACACGAGTACCAGTTTCCACAACCCAAGGCAGGAATAAATCAATCCAATAACCTTATCAATTCTACGAGCACACTTCAGGAGGAATTATGAAATCCTCGTCCCGGATTATTTTATAAATACAAAGATGCATCTGCATGGGCAAACCGATATGTCCGTTCAAGTAGAACGAGTATTATGTTCTATCCAACCAAATTTGTTTTTCCTAGTTTGCACACAAATATTGCCACGTGGTACTGGCAAAACCTACTTTGTATAATTTACGATCCCTAGCATCTACCTCCCGCATTTGTGAAGATCTGTGGTGCGTCAGCACCTACACCTTGGGAATACATCAATAAGGAAGGGGGAATTGCTCATAATTCTTACACTAAACAAAAACCTCACTAAGAAGGGGAATGTAGTGGGAGGATGGGAAATTAAATTCAAAAGCTACATTAAGTTTTTAGGAACAGGGTTTGAGTTTGAAAGAGAAAGGTGGGGAGATTGAAAATAAGAGTGTGAGTGGGCAGGGGGAAATAATTTATTTTGAAAGGAAAGAGTAGACAGGAGATGGGGGGGAGAGAGAGAAACAGAGGGAGGGCGGGGAAAGAGAAGGGGGTGGGGGTGGGGGTGGAAGAGAATTATTCAAGGTTCAAAAACTCTCTTTTCAAAATATGTGAGTATGAATTTATTTTTCAGTTCTTTATTTTAGATTTACATATTATATTGTTGTCATAATATATTTATTTTATGTAGCAGTATGATGGTGCATATATCATTCTATATACTATATATAAGTATGAATTACCTTCTTAGGTTTAGTTGGTAAGCATTTTCGTACCAATACTATCATTGTCCTAATCTAAATAAAAAAAGAAGAAAAATTATTTCACATTTTTTTGGATTGAGATCTCCTTTCAAACCCTCATTTATCACTCTTCCTCTTCCCCCATCTCCATCCCTCCATCTTTCTCTTTCAAAATCAAACCCTTATCTCCTCTCTATTTTTCACTTCTATTTTCAAAATTTTTATCTAGTTTCCTCCATTTCAGACTTTCTTCTCTCTCTTTCCCCTCTTCTGCACGTCATCTCTCTCTCTGGATTTTTTTTTGGGGGGGGGGTGTGGGTTAGGAGCAAATCTTCATTGCAGCATTGCTCCAGTTGTGTATGTGCTGTTGTGTTAGGTGCATCCGAAGCTTCTAGGTTCTCACCTAGTATTTTACAGGCTTAGGCAACACTTCAGCAGGCAATAGTTGGATTTACTTAAAAGGTTTTCCACTTGTGGTCACCTTTGCCTTTGAATTTTATTCTAGATGTTTATGGTAGGCTGTGAGGAAGTAGTAGATCAACTTGGTCATAAAAGACACCATTTGATCAGAAATCACCTTTTATATATTTTTAAATAGGCAAAAGTTTTTCTGCTTTGCCCCTTAGGTAAGGGATTTCGTGGTCTAGTATTCACACTAGGATCAAGTTCAGTTTTCATGTGTGTGAAAGGGGCTCAAGGTCACTCTTTATAAGGGTTTTGTGTGTGACAAGGATTTTAGTTTACTTCTTCGAAAGGTTTTCGGGGTTAAGTTTTTTTCGAAGGGTTCTCTGGTCACATTAGACCATGAAACCAATTTCGTACTGGAAATTCTTTTTCATTCTTACACAGGATGGATGAGATATTTCATTTTATTTCCGCATTATCTGTCCTTCCTTACTGGAAGAGGTCTATGCTTTTATGGTTGGCCACTTCCATATTTTTACCTCACCACTGTTTATACTTCGAATTTGTACCTACACTAACCAGTGCTACTGGGCAAAACACATGCAATCCTGGGCCTGGTTACTATATTCTGTATTACCTATTTACCTTTGTTGGCAGGCCATTATTGCTGAAATCAATCACGCAATTGGAGCCACTGGGGTCGTTAGCCAGCAATGCAAGGTTGTTGTGGCTCAATATGGAGACCAGATAATCGACTTATTGATTGCACAGGTGCATACAAATGTTCCTTTCTTCTCCCCCCACCCCCCCTCCCCTCCCCTCCCCTCCCCTCCCCTCCCCTTCCCTCTTCAAGTTGTATATGGAAGAAATGTCTATGCTGTTGCTGCTACTTGCTGCTTCGTGGTATATTGAAGCTATCCTCCAGACTTACAGGGGGGCTTTACCTCTTTCCATCTTTTCTCTTTTGTATTACAGGCGGAACCGGATACGGTATGCTCCCAGATTGGTTTGTGTACTTTTGATGGATCTCGAGGTGTCAGGTGAGGTTAAAATATGTCTACATACAAGAAAGCAGTGTATTACCATTTAATGTTGCATTAATTCATTTGTTTCCTCTTTTTTTTTTTTTCATATCCTGCACCAGTATAATGTTAACCAGTTTTGTTTTTGCCTCTTGTTCATTGGTAATAAATTTTTATTCTGACTAGGGTGCAATTTTGTTGGGCTGGGCTTTGGGGCATAGTACAGTGTTTGAGGGCCATGTGCTAGGATTGTTCATAAGCTGGAACTTGATATGAAGCTCAGGCCACCGAAAGTCTGTGCTGGGCCAAGTTCTTGGCCTGTCCGGCTTTTTGTTGTGGATTTTAAATAATATAGTAACAATTTTTATATCAAACAAAGGTGTTACGGTCCATCTGGTTAATTTGCATTTAGGAACTTGAACTCACTCTCCTTTTCGGATTTTGAGGTGAAGCATTTCCTGAGATTGGAACTTTTTCTTCCTTTAAGATGCATTAAATACAGACAGTTTATGCCGATAAATATATCAACTGTGGTCAACATACAGGTGGAATGGCCATATAAGAGTTTCATTGGAATTCATGGGAAACCTGTAAAAATCATGGAAATGTATGGAAATCCATGGAAGTGAGATTATGTACCAATATACCTTACAAAATCACTAAAAGAGCAAGTTAGTCATCTATGATTGTTAAGATATAAATACCTTAATACCTTTAAGTTGTGTTGTTGAAACACTTCATTTTATACATACAGATTGGTCTGCATTCTACAATCATCCTTCAAAAGGATAAACACTGTAGTGGGTGTGGGAGTAGTAGTGTAGTACACTAAGATACATATCTTCAACACCACCCTTTATTGTGTCAATAATAGTACTTCTATTTGTTGAGGCTTTTTTGTGATTTTATACCATAATAACTATCTTGTTGATGTGTTGATCTGTTGGCAAACTCCTCATGTTGGATTACATCTTGACTTTTCTATTGTGAGTCAACAGGATAATCAATATTGCCATGTTGGTGTAATGCACCTGTCAAATTCTAGTGAGAGAAGAAAATAAAATTTTCCTGTCTAGTGTTTTGCTTGGGATTGTGATATGTGAAGTTTGGTAGAAGTAGTTGATATATGTCAATGCTGTGTTGAAAATATTCGATTTGGTTGAATTTACCAAGTTTGAGCAAAGATTGGCTGAAATTCTATAATTTAAGCAAGTCTAATAGAATATAATGTCAATCCTACACACACACTTCTTTTTTATGTTTGTGTGCTATCCGCAGGCATGACCTTTATCTTTTTTGGCTTCCAAGTGGTCCTTTTACCTGTTTCTATCCTTTTACCTGTTTCTACCATAACCTTTTCCATGACTTAATTAGTTCGACTTGTGAATGTTGTGTTACAGTAGTGGCATCAAGAGTGTTGTAGATGAGAAGAGTGGTAGCATGTCATCTGGTGTTTCGGGTGAAGCCAAGTGCACTGCCTGTGAAATGGCTGTTGTATGGATTGAGAATCAGCTTAGGCGGAAGGAGACAAAGGAACATATATTGACCTATATCAATGAGGTGAAGTAACGGTTCATTGTACTCTTGTTTCTTATATGTTTAGTTGGAGATTGGCTAATGCAATCTGCTGTAATTGCAGCTTTGTGAACGGTTGCCTAGTCCAATGGGAGAATCAGCTGTTGATTGTGATAACCTTTCTTCCATGCCTCCTGTTTCCTTTACCATTGGTGGCAAAGCATTCAAACTGACTCCAGAGCAGGTACTGCAACGTCCAGAGTTTGTATCTAAATGTTTTCTTATTACTTTCCCTCTGACCCTTAGTTGATTTTAGTTATTATTCTGTCATTTGATTTGTGTCTTAATACATTGTCTCAGCAGGCAGTTAAGATGATCTAGGGGATTTGATTTGTTTTGACTTTATCTATAAGCAATGTTGATGTATTACCGTCAATTTAATGAAATTATGGCAGTTTTTTTTCTTTGGCATCTCGTTTTTTTAGTCTTGAGGATTTGTTTTTATTTTGTTTTTCCCATTCTTAGCTTTTGGGGGGTGTTTGGGGCATAATTGTCAAGGCGTTGCTTAGGCATCCAGGTGCCTTGGAAAACAGGCCGCCTTGGCACCTTGACAATTATGGTTTGTTGGGGAACTAATAATGTCCATAAAATCATTGAAAGATGAAACATAAACTATATCTTGCGTGACACAATGACTTATATTTTGAACTAATTTTTTTTTTTCCTCTTTATATGCTGGGGCCTATAGACTGTTTGTTACGTTGAAGTACTGGGTGAGACGAGAGAGGATGAAGTTTGTTTTTCAGGTTATCTTGAATGGTGTTTAGTTTTAAAAAAAAAAATAATGGTGTGGCACTTTAAACTAATCCTCTTTGTGTTTATCTTCCTGGGAAATATACAGATATATTTGATTGGTTGAAAGCATGCCTATTTGTTTGTGCATGTGAAATAATGTACTAGGTAGTAACTTCATTCTCAGTTTGTTCACATGTCGAATGTAAAGATAATCATGGTTGTTATTAGCTAATTGTAATGTTCTCCATGTGATGTATGGCATGTAAAAGCTTCTGATCTAGGTGCTTACATTTTCTTACTTTTGGCCATCAGTACGTCCTCAAAGTTGGTGATGGAGAAGCAGCCCAGTGCATTAGTGGATTTACAGCTTTGGATGTGCCACCACCCCGTGGTCCTCTCTGGTACTTATCTTCAACCCCATCACTTTAATCCTTTCCCACTTGAACGGTTCATGCATGCATTGGTTGAACTGAAGTAAGTTTCAGGCATCAAGTAGTAGATATTGCAAATTTAATCAATGGTGAAACTGAATGCGTTACAGGCAGTGAATAATAGTTTTCTTTTCTATTATTTTACTAATGGGGATGATGACTTAAAATCCAGGATATTGGGAGACGTCTTCATGGGACCCTACCATACAGTCTTTGACTACGGCAAAATGAGAGTTGGCTTTGCTGAAGCGGCATAGACCCATGGTGGCTTTTCAATTACGTCCCAACTCTTATGAACACTTTAGACATGATGTTTCTGTAATCGCTGTCCAGGTTGGAAGGTTTAGCCTGAAAAAAATGATGCATGAATGGAAAATTTTCTGGTTGTCATCTTTAACATTCTATATAATACAAAAGACGTGTTTGCTTTCATGACTTTGAGCTTAATATTTATGGGTGTGATCTTTAACCTTCTATATTTAAAGACATGGTGCTAGCTGTGATGACTTTGAGAGCTCAATTGGCTTGGAATAAGCCTGACACTCTTAAGTTGGCTTGTAATTGGTTTGAAGACAACTGGAGGCTGGGATTGTGTGTTTATAGAATTTTTTTTGGCAACAGGAACCTGAAAAGCAATTCCAGGCAAAAATAGTGACCCTTTCTTGTTTTTTTTTTTTTTTTTGGATAGGTAGAGCCCAAGGAGAATTGAACTCGTGACCTCTTCATTTTGAGGTATTGGTCTTTTGCCAACTAAACTATCCCCTTGGGATGACCCTTTCTTGTTATTTGCAAGCAATTCTGGCAAACAAATTCTCGTGAAAGATACTTCTGGCATTGCAAGAGACCCTCACCATGCGTTGCAAGAAATTCTTGCAAACGGTTTGTAGGTGTTTTGACCCTACATTGGGATGACGGGATCCCACATCGACCAGGTGTGGTTCTTAAGCTTGGGCTTTCCTACTTAATAGGTTGGTCTTTTGGATTGGGTTTCTTGACGGTTTATAGGTGTTATGATCCCACATCAAGGTCCCACATGGACCAAGTGTGGTTCTTAAGCTTGGGCTCTCCTACCTAATAAGCTGGTCTTTTGCGTTGGGTTCTCTTTGGTTTTGAGTTTTAACATTTGGGGTTTTCGTTGAGAGGCCGACGCAGTGGAAGAGGCGACCTAGAAAAGGAGCAACCTGGGAAAGGACTAGCTAGTCAGGTGAAAGCTGTCTAGAGTGGGCAATCTAGAGTGAGGGCATTGGCTTTGAAAAGAGGTGCCAATGTTATAATCCCACATTGGGATTCCACAGGGACCAATTGTGGTTCTTAAGCCGGAGGGTCTCTCACCTAATAGGCCGGTCTTTTTGGGTTGGGCTCTCCTTTGAGTTTGAGTTATAACAATAGATTTGGGTTTAGTTTGGTTTTATTACTAGTAGAAATCAAACCGAGTAATAATTGATTCTTAATTCTCAAACCAAAATTGAATTGATTAACAGGCTTATCTGTTTACAAACAGTTTCTTAGGCTTTTCTTATCAGTTCTAATTACTTAGTAGCTTTTCATCGGTTCCATAAACGATTCGTAAACAGTTAACAGTTCAATTCACCTCATTGCAGAAAAATATCTTAAATGCAGCACTTGCACAAATTCGTAAGTGATAACAATTTATCTAAAACACTTCTTACTTAAGTGACAAGATGGTAAATTATATTATTTTTTTGAAAACCCACTAAGAACAAAAGTTTATATTTAGACTAATTGACAGAACTTATGAATCTAGTTACATAAGTTCTAATTATAATAAAATTTTGAAATTTTTTTAATAGAATGTGCATGCATGGCATCATACATAATGGTGTGTAAATTGGTTCGATCCAGTTCAATGTGAGTTATAATAGATATACACTAAAACGGTTCTGATTTTATAGCCCTCTATAGAAAACCCTTTCCAAGGCGATCACCTCCAATCTCCAGAATTTCCAGCCAA
The DNA here is from genome assembly GCA_028583415.1 of Protea cynaroides. Classification (NCBI taxonomy): domain Eukaryota; kingdom Viridiplantae; phylum Streptophyta; class Magnoliopsida; order Proteales; family Proteaceae; genus Protea; species Protea cynaroides. The sequence continues at coordinate 40,250,445 of CM053267.1, forward strand.
GATGATGGCTACATTCTTGGAAGAGGTTTAAGAAACATGAGATCTTGGGAGGTCAAATGAAAGTTGTATATGTTGGGTTAGAAATGGTTAGAATCTTCACTATTGATATTAGTGAGGGGAGAGCCTCATCCCAATATGTCTTTGCCCGAGCAGGTTTTTGGGAGTGTGAAGTTGCACGATTGTAGTCACTTTTGTTTTGAACAGCTTAATTAGTTTTCGCTCTAAACAGAGACTCAATGATAGAAAATACTGCGACAAACAGAGACATTCTGAAGTGGATCCTAAGTTAACATACAGGAGTTCCCACCTCGGTGGGAAGAACATCAAAAGGATGATGAAGAGTGGCTCAATGTGAAATCAGAACCTAAATGAGAACTTACTTTATCGGATTGATTGCTGACTTCTTCTTCTCGTTGGATCTTCTCCTCCTCCTCTCTCTATTGCTTTGGTTTCTTCTTCTTCTGCTCCTCCCTCTACTGCAATGATCACAGATGGAGAACTAGAAGATGCATGGGATCTTTTGTAGTGAGACCACTTGTGTAGTGAGGTGTAGTGAGGATCCCACCCACTCAAAGTGGGTCTGCGTGTATTCCGATGCACTTTGAATGGATCGAGATACATGCCCATCCACTCTGAGTGGATGAGATCCTCACTACAGAGTTGCCTCATTACAGTTGATCTTTTTCCTCTTACCAATGGGATTGAAGAGAAAATAGAAAAAACAAAAGCAAAAACAAAAGAAATTAATAAAATTATGTCTAGTTTAGTGAATGGTATTTTCGTCAAACCAAATTTTTTGATGACATCGTGACTCTCTAAGTACTTGAGTATAAGTCTAAAATGCATAGGATAGTATTGCAAATTAAACGCAATGTTAAGGGGGGCGGTCAGTGTAAATTTTTCTTCAAAATTCTAAAATATTTATCAGTCATGTCTAATATTGATTGGATCGGATTGGGTTCGTGTATGGTTCTGAATAACAGTTATGATAATATTAAAATAAGATCAGAGCAGGTTCTGTGAGATCCAAAATCAACAGACCCAAATCCTCTCCTTTTGGTGGAGAGGCACTAGCCATGATCGCACGATAGCAGTGTATGCTGGCCAGGTGCACTCCAGCCTGTGCAATCACGATTGGTGCGATTGGCCTACAAGAGACGATTTGAGTCAATACAAATCGACTCATATGATATCGATTATTTGAACCATGATCAGGAGTTAATAAATCAGAAGATTCCGGCTTCAGATTCGATTTTGATTTAGAGAAGAATCAATTAGGATCTCGCACATTATACAAACAACTCAAACTTTTTAACATTTCTTAAATAAGGCGTTACCAAACCTATTTCTTACTGTAATCTATTCTATGTATTCTATGCAATAACTACCTGAAATCCGAATGATATTTTCTTTTGGAAATATTTGTATTTCAGAAATAATTTCAAAAAAATAAGAAAATAAATAAAAACAGAAATCATGCCAAAGTGGCCCTTTGAAATATTATTTGCATGATTTTTTAATTATATAAATATAATTTGTTAGAATACTAAAATTTCGAAAAGCTATCTATTTCTATATTTATAAACTAAACAATTGAAACAGCTCTTCCATGCTTTCCCATTGCAAAGAAAAAATTGCTCAAAAGTGTTCATGATAAATACTTTTTGTTCTTTTAATATATATATATATATATATATATATATATATATATATATATATATATATATATATATATATATATATATATATATATATGATAATGAAACTTGGTATGATTAGAGGAAGACATTGGAGGAAACCAATCACTATAGGTATGCGTTTCTCTTGATTCACCGGTATTTTTTGGAATATAATTTTTTTGATTTTTTTCTTCTACATTTTTCTCAATTTCTTCATTTTCTCTGTTCACATATTTTCAATTTTCAAATTTTGCTTTTTTGCTATTGTGGTGTATATTTGTTTGATGGACATGGTGAAGTCTTAGGTTTTAGTAAGAGGGATTGGATTAAGTATGAATACAAAACTGAGATACATCAATGGGGAAGGCAATGAGATGGATAGAGACTGTTGTACTGTACTGTTCGGTGGTGCAAAGATAGATGATGAGTAAGAAATTGTCATCCGCCGCATGTGCAAGAAACGGCATCATATACATTGCAACTACGATGTTGTCATTGAAGAGCAACCATTTGGATGGACGTGACTTAAGCACGCCATTTTCATGGCTGATTCGTTTCTAAGGAATAGATTGGGAGGAGATTCATGTACCTTCAGTTTCCTAAAATTAATAATCATTCAATCATAGGAATAGATTGGGAGGAGATTCATGTACCTTTAGTTTCCTAAAATTAATAATCATTCAATCATAGGCTTATGTCATTATACTCATAAACACATAAAACACGGTCATAATCCAACAATAAAATCTGTAATCTTCTATGTTTTTAAGTAGATTTCGAGGAATCATAGTCCCTGGAAACATTTGATTTCGATATATCGCAACACACAAAATCGAAACTCTGCAGAAGATTCCTTCCTTCGTTTTCAAGATTTACAGATAAATAATAAACAAAAACATAATTTACCCAAAAAAAAAAAAAAAAAACAAAAACATCGTGAAGTGTAGTGTGGCTTTTGAGTGGAAGCAACTCAGATATTTTCAGACGGTAAGAAACTCGTTGACTAAAGGATCCAACGGCTAAGATAGCTTAAATGATATAATTGAAAGTGAAGGCTGGCAGTTGAATTGGAGGGAAAGGTTTTTTTTTTTTTTTTTTTTTTCGGGTTTCGGCTTCTCCATTTATTCCCTCCTCCGTTCCTCTCTATTTTACCTGCAATTTTTTTTTCCGTCTTCGTCTTCTCTGCGAATTTGATATTCTGATCGGTGAGTGCGATTTGTCTTGTTTTTCTCAGTTCTATATTCATGTGGATTTTGTTGACAGATTATCAAGTACGATGATCTATGTTCATGTTTTTTCTTTTTCTCATCTGTATTGATTAATGTCTAGCTGTTTTCTTTCTTTTGGTATCTGTTTCAATAAGGAAACTTTGATTTCTTAATTTACAGTCGATGTCATGTTTTTTGCCTATGGCTTTTCTTCGATCGCTGAAATTCAGTTGACCTCTTTTGGTTGGTTATTGAAATGTATACTCACTTAATTTGATGATCTTCCTCTATTGACATTGGATATAGTTTATTTTTCATCTTTGGCAACTTCCTCTATTGGATATAGTTGATTTTTCACTTTGACTTTTGCCACTGCCAACTGATTTCATAGATTACACTCTCCCGGTTTTTCTCTGTACCTCTATGGGTTTTTTTTTTTTTTTTTTTTTTTTGTATCTTGCTTGCTAAATTCATATTAAATTTTCAGGCTTGTGATAACACATCTTCCTCATAACGTAGTTGTTGTTGTTCGTAAGTTTGTTGACGTCTCTTTTTATTTGATTGTGGACTGACAGGTCAACATGGGAACCAAATGCAAAACCATCGTGGTTCCTCTATTTATTTCGTTACTTTTGTTCCCTTTGGTTTTCTCTGCTTCTTCGGATGGATTAGTGAGGATCGGACTGAAGAAAAGAACATTGGATCAAAACAGCCGTCTTGCTGCCCGAGTTGAGTCTGAAGAAGGGATTTCTACCCGGAAATATCACCTCCGCGGTAACCTTGGAGACTCCGATGAAACTGACATAGTTGCGTTAAAGAACTACATGGATGCTCAGTACTTCGGCGATATTTCTATTGGGACTCCCCGTCAAAATTTCACTGTGATATTTGACACTGGCAGTTCTAATTTGTGGGTGCCCTCTGTCCAGTGCTACTTTTCTGTGAGTTAATTTTTTCTGACTTGTAAATTGAAACTGCACACGGTTTTTTTCTTTTGAAAGTTTGGTCACATTTTATTGCGTAGAAGAGATTCTCATGATTTGTTTTTTGTGCGCTCAGGTTGCTTGCTTTTTACATGCGAAGTACAAGTCAAGTCAGTCAACTACCTACAAGAAGAATGGTTTGTTTCTACTCCCTTACTCCATCGTGCATGTATGCAGCTTCTATCATTCATGAATCATGGTGACAGCAGTAACCTTTTTATCTAGCGTGGGTTTTGATTCAGTTATTATGTGCGTTATTAAGAAAGCCTGAATTAATTACTAGTTATGAGTTATGACTGATGCAATTTTTTTTGAACCGATTATACTGTTAAGTATCCTCAATGTTCTCTTGTACTTTTTTTTCTTCATGTTGTATGGTAGTCTTGTAGCCATAAATGCTTTCCATGGCCTCATTGGAGGCCTGTACTACCTTATTACTTCTTCTTTTTATAGCTTTCCTATTTATCAGAAGAAAATATTCTTTCTTTTTCACCTGTAATTTGTCTCAATAATTTTTCCAACCTTGGTAATCATTTCACTTAGCACAATTGATGTTTTTGCGTTCTAAAGCTGAGCTCCCTCTTATCCTCCCACATATCTCTATCAATTGTTATCCTATAATCCTTAGAGTTGTGTTGAAGTACATATTATGAAAAAATCTGGTCTTGTCCTTCATTCAGGGAAACCAGCTGCCATTCAATATGGGACTGGTGCTATTTCTGGTTTCTTCAGTGAAGACAATGTCCAGGTCGGTGGCCTTGTGGTCAAAGATCAGGTAAGCTATAACTTCTCTTAGAATGCTCAGGCTAATAACTTCTTCAATCTTTGTCTGCTCTGGTATTCTCTTACATATGATTCTTTGCCAGGAGTTTATTGAGGCAAGTAAAGAGCCGGGTATCACATTTGTGGTAGCCAAGTTTGATGGCATACTTGGACTTGGATTTAAAGAGATCTCTGTTGGGGGTGCTGTCCCTGTCTGGTAGGCTGGTGTTCTCCTTGCTATCTATTTTGTTGATACTTGACAAAAGATTGCATCGTCCGATCATGATTTGTTAACATATTAGGTGTTGACTTTTTTTTGATGACTCATCTAAGATAGTTTAATAAAACTTATAAACATGGAATGAGTTATTTTGTGCTTTTAGTATCATATTTGAAATTTTTGTGTGGCACTTAGTTGTCGTTGTTGTTAAATTACTTTATTTTTCCTTTTTTAATTTGGTGAAAATCTTTGGGCATATTTAATTTTAGCTGATGAACTTACAAATGGTTTAGGTACAACATGGTTGAGCAAGGGATTGTTAAGGAACCTGTTTTCTCATTTTGGATGAATCGAAACCTAGGAGAAGAAAAAGGTGGTGAAATTGTGTTTGGAGGGATTGATTCTAATCATCACAAGGGTGAACATGTATATGCACCTGTAACTCAGAAAGGTTATTGGCAGGTAGGTTGTCCATCTATGTCAAATAATAAAGTTTGAATAATGTTTTTCCCTCTTATAATTATTCTAATCCAGTTTGTAAATTTCCCTAACAGTTTGAAATGGGGGATGTCCTTATTGACGGCAAGGCTACAGGTATTCATAAACTCATGTATGCCTTGTGTTCAGTGTCTGAATACCATCTAACCAATGGACCTGTCAAGGAGACGATTTTTCAAAATGTTAGATACTTTGCAGCATTTCTGTTAAATCACTACTTTACCCTTCAATAGATTCCATTTGTTTAACAGTGAAAATATAGCTCAAGGTTAGAAAAAAAGAGGTCCAAAATCCAAACTCATTGACACTTTATGGGGTATCAGTAAGAAAAACCTGAAGAATACATTATACATAAGGACATAATTGCCATTCACAATAAAGAAGAATACCTCTAAGTAATAAGGGATTAGTTTATCTTCTGGGTATTGCTTCCCAAGTGCCACTAGTCCTGTATAAGAGAATCTGATGTTAAATATGCTCTATTATCATCCATTTGTGAATGTATTACTTTTTGTGTGATCATTATATAATTATACTGGTTCTCAGGATTCTGCTCTGGTGGTTGTGCGGTAATTGCTGACTCTGGAACATCGATGTTGGCTGGTCCAACGGTATGTATCAAAATTCTTTTTTGGATGAATGATATCAATATTTTAGTAACCAGAGTCCAATTTTCAACCAAAATTGTAGCACAACTAAAATTATTTCGTTAATAAAAAAAGTGATGGTCATAACTAAAACTTCTTCACATGATCTGCAAATTCCTATGGAGGAATTCTTTAACAGCATAAAACAACACACCAGTACAAGTGTCAACATATCAAGTAAGGAACAAAATAAAGCCACACACGAGTACCAGTTTCCACAAACCAAGGCAGGAATAAACCAATCCAAACACCTTATCAATTCTATGAGCACACTTCAGGAGGAATAATGAAATCCTCGTCCGGGATTATTTTATAAATACAAAGATGCATCTGCATGGGCAAACCAATATGTCTGTTCAAGTAAAACGAGTATTATGTTCTATCCAACCAAATTGGTTTTTCCTACTTTGCACACAAATATTGCCATGTGGTACTGGAAAAACCTACTTTGTATAATTCATAGTTGTCAAGGCGACAAGGCGATCCAAGGCATTCGAGGCTATCCTAGGTGCCTAGGTGCCCGCCTAGGCGTTGCCTAGGGGACCAAGACGTTCCCAGGGTATTTTTTTTATTTCTAAAATATTAATATTATATTAATATTATATTAATGTTTATATATATGCAACATTCTATATAAATAATCAACATTTAAGACATAACTTAATTAACATGAGAAAACCAACAAGGCAACAAATAATGAGTTAAATAGGCAACGTGTATTTATGACTAACATTTGCGTATTTCTAACAAATTTCACCAGAGCGTAACTCCTTTAATATATTTCAGATTCAAACAATCTCGAATTCGTTGCAAAGCTAGCATAATCAGCTTTCTAACAAATCCGAGATTGCTTGAATCCGAGTTATAATGAAGGCCGGTCAAACCTTATTCGGAGTACGCGAATGTTGTTTAAAGTCTTCTGAATATAAATTATTTTTTTAAGCATCAAAGCAAGAGATTATTTTGGCGCGCTCTTGGTTTTTAGTGATGCTTTACTATAATAAGATTTATGAAATTTTAATATTTGGAAAAAAGCCCAGCATTTGGAAGATGAAAATCACCCCTGCATCCAAAAATACAGTTTTTGTTCTTGAACTGGAGGGTTGACTTTTCATCCTTTTGGAATTTGAATTTTAGACTATTTTTATTGGATTCAAAGGGGGGGGGGATATTTGCTTATTTATGAATAATATCTTAAGTAAATGAAATATAAAATTAAAGAAACATTTACTTAAATGATATTAATCATAAATAAATACCGCTTGATAAGTGTTGTTCCTAAGGGGAAAAAAAAGACACATTGAAAACAAGGCGGTCGCCTAGGGTGATAAAGTGCCCTGGCGCCCAGGCTTACAAAATCCGCCCGGATGCCTAAGCGTTGCCTAGGTGATGCCTTGACAACTATGAGATAATTTACAATCCATAGAATCTACCTCCTGCATTTGTGAAGATTTGTGGTGTGTCAGCACCTACACCTTGGGAATACAGCAATAAGGAAGGGGAAATTGCTCATGATTCTTACACTAAACAAAAACCTCACTAAGAGGGGGAATGTAGTGGGAGGATGGGAAATTTAAGTCAAAAGCTACATTAAGTTTTTAGGAACAGGGTTTGAGTTTGAAAGAGAAAGGAGGGGAGATTGAAAATAAGAGTGTGAGTGGGCAGGGGGAAAGAGTTTATTTTGAAAGGAAAGAGTAGATAGGAGATGGGGGAGAGAGAGAGAAACAGAGAAAGGGAGGGCGGAGAGACGGGGGGTGGAAGAGAATTATTCAAGATTGAAAAACTCTCTTTTCAAAATATGTGAGTATGAATTTCTTTTCAGTTCTTTATTTTAGATTTACATATTATATTGTTGTCATAAAATACTTATTTTATGTGGCAGTATGATGGTGCATATATCATTCTATATACTATATATAACTATATAAGTATGAATTACCTTCTTAGATTTAGTTGGTAAGCATTTTCGTACCAATACTATCATTGTCCTAATCTAAATAAAAAAAGAAGAAAAATTATTTCACATTTTTTTGGATTGAGGTCTCCTTTCAAACCCTCATTTATCACCCTTCCTCTTCCCCAGCTCCATCCCCCCTCCATCTTTCTCTTTCAAATTCAAACCCTTATCTCCTCTCTCTTTTTCACTTCTATTTTCAAAATTTTTATCTAGTCTCCTCCATTTCAAACTTTCTTCTCTCTCTTTCCCCTCTTCTGCACGTCATTTCTCTCTCTCTCTCTGGATTTTTTTGTGGGGGAGTGTGGGTTAGCTTCTAGGTTCTCACCTAGTATTTTACAGGCTTAGGCAACACTTCAGCAGGCAATAGTTGGATTTACTTAAAGGTTTTCCACTTGTGGTCACCTTTGCTTTTGAATTTTATTCTAGATGTTTATAGTAGGCTGTGAGGAAGTAGTAGATCAACTTGGTCATAAAAGACACCATTTAATCAGAAATCACCTTTTATATATTTTTAAATAGGCAAAAGTTTTTCTGCTATGCCCCTTAGGAACGGGATTTTGTGGTCTAGTATTCACACTAGGTTCAAGTTCAGTTTTCAAGGGTGTTAAAGGGGCTCAAGGTCACTTTTTATAAGGGTTTCATGTGTGACAAGGATTTTAGGGTTTACTTCTTCGAAAGGTTTTTGGGGTTAAGTTTTTTTCAAAGGGTTCTCTGGTCACATTAGACCATGAAACCAATTTCATACTGGAAATTCTTTCAAAAAGTAAACCCTTTTGAACAAATAAATCCTGTTCACTCATGAAAAATTAACTTGAACCACTTCGACACCCATGAAAAATTAACTTTTGAAAAGTCAAACTGCAGACCAAAGAATCGTTACCGAAGGGCAGTGCCAAAAAACTTTCACCTTTTAAATAATTCTTTAACCTACCAGTTTAAAAAATAATGCCAGAATTACCTGGGTAGCACACTTGCATTTCTGCATGTACATCAAGAACTTAGAAAGAGAAAAAAAAAAGAGATGCCTTTTTCATTCTTACACAGGATGGATGAGATATTTCATTTTATTTCCGCATTAGCTGCCCTTCCTTACTGGAAGAGGTTTATGCTTTTATGGTTGGCCACTTCCATATTTTTACCTCACCACTGTTCATACTTTGAATTTGTACCTACACTAACCAGTAGCAAACTGGGCAAAACACATGCAATTCTGGGCCTGGTTATCATATATATTACCTATTTACCTTTGTTGGCAGGCCATTATTGCCGAAATCAATCACGCAATTGGAGCCACTGGGGTTGTTAGCCAGCAATGCAAGGTTGTTGTGGCTCAATATGGAGACCAGATAATCGACTTATTGATTGCACAGGTGCGTACAAATGTTCCTTTCTCCCCCCCCCCCTCCTTCCTCCTTCCTCCTTCCTCCTTCCTCTTCAAGTTGTATACAGAAGAAATGTCGATGCTGTTGCTGCTACTTACTGCTTCGTGGTATATTGAAGCTATTCTCCAAACTTACTGGGGGGCTTTACCTCTTTCCATCTTTTCTCTTTTGTATTACAGGTGGAACCGGAAAAGGTATGTTCCAAGGTTGGTTTGTGTACTTTTGATGGAACTCGAGGTGTCAGGTGAGGTTAAAATTTTTCCTGTCATTACATACAAGAAAGCAGTGTATTACCATTTAATGTTACATTAATTCATTTGTTTCCTCTTTTTTTTTTTTTTTTTTTTTTTCATATCCTGCACCAGTATAATGTTAACCAGTTTTGTTTTTGCCTCTTGTTCATTGGTAATAAATTTTTATTCTGACTAGGGTGCAATTTTGTTGGGCTGGGCTTTGGGGCATAGTACAGTGTTCGGGGGCCATGTGCTAGGGTTGTCCATAAGCTGGAACTTGATATGAAGCTCAGGCCACCGAAAGTCTGCTGGGCCAAATCCTTGGCCTGTCTGGCTTTTTGTTATGGATTTTAACTAATATAGTAACAATTTTTATATCAAACAAAGGTATTACAGCCCATCTGTTAATTTGCATTTAGGAACTTGAACTCACTCTCCTTTTCGGATTTTGAGGTGAAGCATTTCTTGAGATTGGAACTTTTTCTTCCTTTAAGATGCATTAAATACAGACAGTTTATGCCGATAAATATATCAACTGTATCAACTGTGGTCAACATACAGGTGGAAAGAGTTTCATTGGAATTCATGGGAAACCTGTAAAAATCATGGAAATGTATGGACATCCATGGAAGTGAGATTATGTACCAGTATACCTTACAAAATCACTAAAAGAGCAAGTTAGTCATCTATGATTGTTAAGATATAAATACCTTAATACCTTTAAGTTTTGTTGTTGAAACACTTTATTTTATACATACGGATTGGTCTGCATTCTACAATCATCCTTCAAAAGGATAAACGCTGTAGTGGGTGTGGGAGTAGTAGTGTAGTACACTAAGATACATATCTTCAACACCACCCTTTATTGTGTCAATGATAGTACTTCTATTTGTTGAGGCTTTTTTGTTATTTTATACCATAATAACTATCTTGTTGATGTGTTGATCTGTTGGCAAACTCCTTATGTTGGATTGCATCTTGACTTTTCTATTGTCAGTCAACGGATAGTCAATAGTGCGTGTAGTGCACCTGTCAAATTCCAGTGAGAGAAGAAAATAAAATTTTCCTGTCTAGTGTTTTGCTTGGGATTGTAATATGTGAAGTTTGGTAGAAGTAGTTGATATATGTCAATGCTGTGTTGAAAATATTCGATTTGGTTGAATTTACCAAGTTTGAGCTAAGATTGGCTGAAATTCTGTAATTTAAGCAAGTCTAATTGAATATAATGTCAATCCTACACACACACACACACACACACACACCTTTTTTATGTATTTGTGCTATCCGCAGGCATGACCTTTATCTTTTTTGGCTTCCAAGTGGTCCTTTTACCTGTTTCTACCATAACCTTTTCCATGACTTAATTAGTTCGATTTATGAATGTTGTGTTACAGTACTGGCATCGAGAGCATGGTAGATGAGAAGAGTGGTAGCATGTCATCTGGTGTTTCGGGTGAAGCCAAGTGCACTGCCTGTGAAATGGCTGTTATATGGATTCAGAATCAGCTTAGGCGGAAGGAGACAAAGGAACGTATATTGACCTATATCAATGAGGTGAAGTAACGGCGCATTGTACTCTTGTTTCTTATATGTTTAGTTGGAGATTAGCTAATGCAATCTGCTGTAATTGCAGCTTTGTGAACGGTTGCCTAGTCCAATGGGAGAGTCAGCTGTTGATTGTGATTATCTTTCATCCATGCCTCCTGTTTCCTTTACCATTGGTGGCAAAGCATTCAAACTGACTCCAGAGCAGGTACTGCAACATCCAGAGTTTGTATCTAAATGTTTTCTTATTACTTTCCCTCTGACCCTCAGTTGATTTTAGTTATTATTCTGTCATTTGATTTGTGTCTTAATACATTGTTTCAGCAGGCAGTTGAGATGATCTAGGGGATTTGATTTGTTTTGACTTTATCTATAAGCAATGTTGAATTGTTGATGTATTACCGTCAATTTAATGAAATTATGGCAATTTTTTTTCTTTGGCATCATGTTTTTTTAGTCTTGAGGATTTGTTTTTATTTAAATTTCCCCTTTCTTAGCTTTTGGGTGGGGTGTTTGGGGCATAATTGTCAAGGCGTTGCTTAGGCATCCAGGCGCCTTGGTTCGCCTTGGCGCTTTGACAACCATGGTTTGTTGGGGAACCAATAATGTCCATAAAATCATTGAAAGATGAAACATAAACTATATACAGCGTGGCATAATGACTTATATTTTGAACTAAAATTTTTTTTCTCTTTATTACTGGGGCCCACAGACTGTTTGTTATGTTGAAGTACTGGGTGAAACTTGAGAGGATGAAGTTTGTCTTTCAGTGTATCTTGAATGGTGTTATAGTTTAAAAAAAATAGTGTTGTGGCACATTAAACCATTCCTCCTCTTCATGTTTCCCTTCCTGAGAAATATTCAAATGTATTTGATTGGTTGAAAGCATGCCTATTTATATGTGCATGTGAGATAATGTACTAGGTGGTAACTTCATTCTCAGTTTGTTCACATATCGAATGTAAAGAGAATCATGGTTGTTATTAGCTAATTGTAATGTTCTCCATGTGATGTATGGCATGTAAAAGCTTCCGTTCTAGGTGCTTACATTTTCTTACTTTTGGCCATCAGTACGTCCTCAAAATTGGTGATGGAGAAGCAGCCCAGTGCATTAGTGGATTTACAGCTTTGGATGTGCCACCACCCCGTGGTCCTCTCTGGTACTTTTATCTTCAACCCCATCTCTTTAATCCTTTCCCACTTGAATGGTTCATGTATGCATTGCTTGAACTGAATTAAGTTTCAGGAATGACGTAGTAGATATTGCATTATTTAACCAATGGTGAAACTGTGCGTCACGGGCAGTGAATAATAAATTTCTTTTCTATTATTTTGCTAATGGGGATGGTGACTTAAAATCCAGGATATTGGGAGATGTCTTCATGGGACCCTACCATACAGTCTTTGATTACGGCAATATGAGCGTTGGCTTTGCTGAAGCGGCATAGACCCAGGGTGGCTTTTCAATTACGTCCAACTCTTATGAACACTTTAGACATTTTATGATGTTTCTGTAGTCGCTGTCCAGGTGGGAAGGTTTAGCCTGAAAAAAATGATGCATGAATGTAAATATTTCTGGTTGTGATCTTTAACATTCTATATAATACAAAAGACATGGTGGTCGCTTTCATGACTTTGAGCTTAATATTTCTGGGTGTGATCTTTAACCTTCTATATATAAAGACATGGTGCTAGCTGTGATGACTTTGAAAGCTCAACTGGCTTGTAATGAGCCTGGACACTCTTAAGATGTCTTGTAATTGGTTTGAAGACAACTGGAGCCTGGGATTGTGTGTTTATAGAAATTTTTTGGCAACAGGAAACTGAAAAAGCAATTCCGGGCAAAAAGAGTTGACCCTCACTTGCTTTTTGCAAGGAATTCTGATGAACAAACTCTCGTGGAAGACATTTCTGGCGTTGCAAGAAATTCTTGCAAACGGTTTATAGGTGTTGTGATTCCACATTGGGATCCCACATCGACCTAGTGTGGTTTTTAAGCCTGGGTTCTCCTACCTAATAAACTGGTCTTTTGGGTTGGGTTCTATTTTGAGTTTGAGTTGTGACATTTGGTGCTTTCGTTGAGAAATCGTCGCGGAAGAGAAGACTTAGAAAAGGAGCGACCTGGGAAAGAGCTACTAGTGAGTCAGAGTGAAAGCTGTCTAGGCTGGGCAATCTAGAGTGAGTCGACGTCGGCCGAGTGTGATTCTTAAGTTTGAGGCTCTCCCACCTAATAGTCTGGTCTTTTGGATTGAGTTCTCCTTTGGACTTGAATTGTAACAATAGGTTTGGTTTAGAAACCAAACCTGAGTAATAATTGATTCTTAATTGTCAAACCAAAATTGAATTGATTAACCGGATTATCGGTTTACAAACAGTCTTATGCTTTTGTTATCGGTTCTAGTTACTTAGTAGTTTTTCATCGGTTCATTCGATTCGTAAACAGTTCAATTCACCTCATTGCAACTTGAAAAATTATCTTGAATGCAGCACTTGAACAAATTCATAAGTGATATTAATTTATCAAGAACTTCCGACTCAAGTGACAAGATGGTAAATTAGATTATTTTCTTGACAACCCACTAAGAACAAAAGTGTACATTATTTTATAATGATTAATTGACATAACTTATGATTCTACATACATAAGTTCTAATTATAATAAAATTTTAATAGAATGTGCATGCATAGCATCATACATAATGGTGTAAATTGGCTCGATTCAATTCAATGCGAGATATATTAAATATACATTAAAATGGTACTGATTTTATAGCACTCTATAGCAAACCCTTTCCAAGGCGATCACCACCAAGTCTCCGGAATTTCCAGCAAAGATGATGGCTACATTCTTGAGATCTTTGGAGGTCAAACGAAAGATGCATTTGTTGGGTTAGAAATGGTTAGAATTTCAGTATTGATATTAGAAAAGTCATTTTTGTTTTGAACAGTTTGTTTAAAGTTTCAATGTACAAGAAAGTGAAAAGCACTTCGAAAACTATTTTAGTTATTTTAAACTCATTTTTCCTGTTTCAAATAGATTTATCAATTTATCAATCCGATTTTCATAATTTAAAATCAAAACTATATATGATTTGATTTTCAAACCCACATCTCCATCAGTAGGAGAGTGGGGAGAGAGGGGTTCTGACTGATTAGGTTACCGGATTTTGCATATCCAACATGGGGTATATTGTCTATTTATTTTTAAGTTTAACACTATCTAAAAGAAACGGTATAGTAGTAATTGTTGGAAAGGTTTGGGGGTTACTTGGGTTTCGAGTAAACTATAGGGGAGGTACCTTAATTTTTTCTTTTTGTAATCAAAGGAGGAGATCATGTCATAAGGATGCAACATTTGCACCAAAACAGTCTACCGAAACCAAATTGGACCATTTACACCGGAACCGGGAAACCGTTTAGTAAATGGTCGATTTTGGTTTGAATTATGACACTGTTTACCTGATCGGTCTGGTGTAATTTTAGACCATTTAAACCGACAAGACCAGTTAGGCACTGATTACTCTCATATGAGAATGGATCGTTTATTACCTTAATTCTAAATTAAACTCTAATTAACCTACACTGCTAAATATAACACAGACACAATCACCACTGGTTGATTAGTCAAAACTGTAGTAAATAAGAACCAACTCCTTTTTGGTTCAATGCTTGATGTCCAGTTTTAAAAACTCTGGATTAAGCATCCCTTTATACGAAGCTTTTGGGGATTCGACTGACCTTGGAAAATGAGGTCAACTACGGGTATTGTACTCGACATCGTCCAATTAGTTGAAACTTAAGGCTTCAAGCAATGGTAGTATTGTTGACAACAGAAGCTAATAAGGTAGTATAGCTTTAATGTTTGTTTGATGAGATTATTATGGGATAAGTGAGTCATTTAGAAATTGATAAGTACAACCGAATCAACCGATGCGTTAAACGTCTATAAACCGCAAGCAAAACTGTTTAATGAAAAACCAATTAAAAATCGGTAAACCAATTAGTAATCAGTTCTGGTTTCAATTTCGACACCTTTAAGTTAATCGGTTAGGTTTCAATTTTACCCTTCTATATATCGTACCAGACCACGCACCGTTTAATTGATGATAAACCGTTTAACACCCTTATAATGTCAATTAAATTAAGATTTTTAAAATAAGGAATTACTAAACCTATTTCTTAGTCAAATCTATGCATTCTATGGAGTAGCTACCCGGAAGATTTTTTATTGAAATATTTATATTTTTTCCAGAAATAATTTATCAGAAATAAGAAAATAAATAGGAAAAGAAATCATGGCAAAGTGGCCCTTTGAAATGTAATTTGCATGATTTTTGGCTCACACTTTAAATTGAAAGGTTATTTGCATGATTACTGCTTAATTGGAAAAATAAATATCATATGCTAGCTTATCGAATTCTCGAAAAACTATCAATTTATAGATTTATAAACTAAACAATGAAACACCTCTTCCTTGCTTTTCCATCACAGAGAAGAAGATAAATTTTGTATTTTTTTCTCTCTTACTTTGATGTCTGTTGACAGAATAAAAAAACTTACTTATGATGACGAAATTTGATACGATTTGACTAAGATATTGGAGGAAACCAGTCGGTATAGGTATGTATTATCTTTGATTAATCTTGCAGCATGAGTGATGTTCCTATTGTTTCTCTTATTGATTGAAGGTGGTCTTTATCTCTTGAGTTGATATTAATCATTTTTTGTATGTTAACAACATACGTAAGACTGAAAATGACTCTCCAAGTATGATTCAAGTCAGAGGCACTCACCACCCAGTCTTGCTGCCTTAATGACAAGTGGCACCTCCATCCCAACTCTTTGATGGATTTTTTTGCACTTTTTTTAATTTCTTCACTTATTTTCTCTGTTTATCTATTCTCAGTTTTCATTTTTTTTTTCCTCATATTTTATTTTTATTTTTTGGTACAAAATATATCTATTGCATTAAACCATGAGAATATAAATCAGGAGAAGTCGAGGCCTTAGAAGTACATAACTCTTGAAGCCAGGGAGTGGAAAATGGCTAAATGACTTTTCCTGGGTAAACCACCACCTTCCAAGCCAAGGTATCCACCATTGAGTTTGTGAACCTGGGAATATAAGAAAAGGATAAAGAAGTTCCTCCAAATCAAAATGCTACAATATCATGGATAAGAAAAGATAAATAAACATCAGTCCTTAGAGACCCTCAGTCCTTAAAGACCCCATTGATCAAGTTCATAACCACCATGCTATCAGACTCCAATTGCTGGATCTTCCAATCGAGGATTCAGCGGTCTCTCTTAATTAAGCGCACCTTTTGATGTATTGGTAAGCACGCTAAGTTAAAGAGAGACCGTTGGATCCCCAATTAAAGAATCCAACAATTGGAGAGGATAATGACTCACTCTTAAATACCTCATATTTTATCGATTAACATATTCTCAGTTTTCATTTTTTTTTTGTCCTTACCTTTTGCTTCTTTTTGTCTTTTTTTATTGTGTGCAAAAACTCCTAATGGGACTTTTGTTGACTTTTGTTTTTGAGGTAAATTTTCATAATTGTAATTAGATTTTGTCTTAATTATAGTTTTCTTATTATTAATTTTTTTTCTTATCTATCAAAAGGTAACAGTTCTCATGATATTTAAAAAAATACTGCTCTGACCCCTTGAAAAACTTCATTTTAGAGTCCATAGTTTTTCAATTTTTATTTTAATATATTTTTCTTACCTTAAAACTGATATTTTTTTGGGAAAATTTCACTGATTCCCCCAGTAGTTAAAATGAATAGTTGAGACTCCGCAAGAGTAAAGAATGATTTATTATATTTTTTTATAAAGTATAGATCTGACATGTCTACCTTTTTTTCGTGATGATGTCACTAACACCCTTGAAAACGCCTAAACGTTAATTGGACTGACGGAATAATTAAAGAGACATTTTTACCTCAATACCATTCCGTTTGATTTTCTTGTTCTTTTTTCTCATATGCAGTTTTTGCTTTTGTCTTTCTAAATTTAGATTTACCGACAATGACATAAGAGGAGGAGCAGGGGTCTCCGTAAATTGTGGAGGTTTCTGTTTCTGCCATTTTGACGTTAGGGATCAACGGTGGCAGTGACTTAGAGGTTGGGGAAAGTGAAGACAAATGGGTTGCTCATGTATTCAATGGAGCTCCTCTTGAATTTTGCCCTAGTCGCTTTGGAGTAAAGGTTAAAAAAAAGAATGGCACGAAACGGATACAGAGAAAAAAATACGAAAAACAGAGACTAGAGAGTAAGAAACGGGTACCACCAGATATGGAAACTTTCTGATTCTTTCAAGCTTTTACTTTGTTTCAGGTTTCAGCAATGCCAATCCTTTCATTTTGGAAAGCAAGAGTGAAACAATAATTTTTCGGTTCGTTCAAATAATTTTGGTTTATTCCTCTACTCTGGTTTACGGCATCAATTCTATTGGTTTTCGGCATCAGTTCTATTGTTTTACGGTCAATTAAGTCCTTCATAGAAAGCACAAGTGAAGCAGCTACAGGTAAGAGCAATGGCAAGCAAAGCAAAGAAAGTACATCAAGTAGCAACAGACAGTTAATTCAAAAGAATGATGGGAAGCAAAACACTCAGATTCATTACCGACTCATGGAGAACATGAAAATCAAGTGATAGGTATCTAAATTTTGATTTCATTGAATATTTGAGTACATGAGCATTTGTATCAAAGGGAAATTCATTTTCTAAAAAACAAAAAAAAGCAATCTTTTCGTTTAGGCTTCTTTTCTAGGGTTTCGATCCAGATTCATTTTGCTCTTTTTCAGAGTGAGAATCCAGCTACTCCTAAATCGTAACTTCAATTTTATTGCTGTTGCTTTGAAACGAAGTTGAAACTGTTGCTTTGAAACTAAAAGGAAATCTTAACAAGAAACCCATAAGAAAATCTGTATCAAAAGGTGAGGACTGATAATCGATATTTGATTTACGAAGAAAGAGAATAGAGGACAGATGAATCAGAGAAACAAAGTATGAATGACAACAATCGTCCAATCACTGTTTTCGTATTTTTCACTTTCTACCTACAAATTCAAGAGGAGCTCCAAAGGATTCGACGAGTGATTGGCTGGTGAGGAAGACGGAGATGGATAATTTTGCCATTAAAGAATTTAAGAGATGACCATTGACGGCCATCAGTTATTGGAGGGGTACTGATCAAGGTTCCGTAAAATAGGATCTTAGTGACATTATCGCGGAAAAAAGTGGACGCACGTTATTAAACCAAACTCCAGGGGTGTAGGTGAAATTTCCCTATGTTATTTTAGTTGAAACAGTGATGCCGCTTCTGTCATAATGCAACAGAAATGTTGACCAAACCATTCGAACATTTGGGCTTTTTTGCTTTTTTTAATTTTTTTTTATTTTTTTATTAAAGCGAAATGATGGCGAACAAACTATAGGATTTTAGCTAACTAAAAATAAAAAAAGAATGAAGACATTTATGGACCTTCAATTTCCTAACTCCGTTATTTCTAGGTAGTTGAGTATAAGTTTAAAATGCATAGGATAGTATTGTGTATTAAACGCAATGCCAAGGAGAAGTCCATGTAAATTTTTCTTAAAAATTCTAAAATATTTATCAGTCATGTCTAAAATCGATTGGATTGGATTGGATTTGTGTATGGTTCTGAAGGCCATATTAAATAGGAAAAAATACAGTTGCATCCCTTGTATTATACCTAAAAAATAATTACCCTCTAAAGTTTCAGGAAAAGTCAAACGTAAGTTTCAGAAAAAATCAAACGTTCTCAATTTGTAACGGTTTTAAAGGAAATTTTTCTATAGACAATTTTACCCCTGAACAAAGTTAAAATTTTCAACTATATGCCATTTAAAAAAAAGAAAAAACTATCTCAGCCATATATTGAAATACAAAAAAACGTAATCCCTGTAGGCGCGGAAGGTTTTCTTGGGTGATAGGTGATTTGCCTAAATCTTTTTAGGTGGTAGGTGAAAATTTTCCTTTATTTAACAACAGTTGCTAGTTTTTCGAAATTTCAAAGAAGTATAAATTTCTGGATTTATAAAAACATTTCTTCCCTAATTTTCCATTACAAAATAGAAATTACTCTAAGTTTTCATGGTAGATAGTTTTTGTGTTTTTTTTTTCTCCCTAACCTTGATGTATGTTGACAGATAAAAAAGATATTTATGATGACGAAACCTGTAACCACTAGGGTAAGGCATTGGAAACACCAATCATTATAGGTATGTGTTATCTTTGATTAATATTGAGACACTCCAGGACCGCCAACCCTAACGAGTCCACTTTCACAACCTTCTCCCTTTAGCCCTATGTTGTAGTAAGGTGGGCTGGTTCGCTTGAGTTATGATGTCCTAATGTTTCTGTTATCATTGAGTGTTAATGTTGTAATCCTAATCATTTTTCAGGTTTACCTAAAAAATGAGTTTTCTTGTTAAACTTGTTCCTTTCCTATGACAAATGGCACCTCCATCATTAAACTCGAGCCTATTTAAAAAAAAAAAAAATAATAATAATATATATATATATATATATATATATATATATATATATATATATATATATATATATATATATATATATATATATATATATATATATCGTTAATCTCATTTAATTCGTTGGATTTTGGGAATTTTTATTTTCAAATTCTTCACGGATTTTCTCTATTAACAGATTTTCAATTTTCACATTTTACTGGTGGTAGGTTTTTTTTGTCGCAGAAACTCAGAATAGGACTAAGGTTGGCATCTTTAAGAATCTTAATGCTCATATGCAATTAGAAATTTGATTTCATATGGAACTATGGTAAATTTTTATAATTATCATTAATATTTCTTAATTATTGATTTTTATTTATCTATAACTCCCTGTTACGGTTGGAAATTGTCACGTCAATCTGCAACCTGGATAACCTACAATTACAAATATTAGACAAGGGAGTTGGGTGACTAAGGCCCCGTTTGATAACACTCCAGCTCTCATGGAGCTACTTCTGGTACGGAGTCGTTTTCTACTTCTTCTCCAGAGTCAGGATTTTTGGAGTAGAATGTTGTTTGATAATACTGCTCCAAAATCAAAAGACTATGCTTCCAGAATACTGTTTGGTGGTGATGGTGGCGGTGGTGGTGGTGGCGGTTGAGGGGTGGTGGTGGTGCTGGTGGATAGTGACGGTGGCAGTGCTGGTGGGTGGTGGCAGTGGTGGTAGGTGGTGGGTGAATGGTGGTGGCGGTGATGGTGGAAGGTGGTGGGTGGTGGTGGCAGTGGCGGTAGTGGCGACAGTGGTGGTAGTGGTGGTAGGTGGTGGGTGAGTGGTGGTGGTGACGGTGGTGGTGATGGCGGTGATGGTGGAAGGTGGTGGGTGGTGGTGGCAGTGATGGTGGAAGGTGGTGGGTGGTGGTGGCTGCGATGGTGGAAGGTGGTGGGTGGTGGTGGCTGCGATGGTGGAAGGTGGTGGCGGCGGCGGCGGCTGTGGTGGTGGTGGTGGCGGCCGCTGTGGGTGGTGGGTGGTGGTGGGGATGGTGGAGGTAGAGGGGTGGTGGTGATGGCCGTCAGTAGTGGTAATAGATCCGGAGCAAGAGAAGTAAGTTTTTTTAGCTCCAGTTTTTTAGCTCCCAGAAACATTTTTAAAGCGGTTCACTCTATGGGAATCAAAACTTGAACCGTGTTTATCAATCGCCATTCTACTCCGGTTTAGCTCCGGAGCCAAGAAGTAAGCAGCTGGAGTGTCATCAAACGGGGCCTAAGTCTCGGATACACTTCGATGCCTAAGTCAGATTCCCAATGTAAACAGTCAAGAGATAGTCAGAAGCTATCTCCAGTTTAAAGAAAGAGGGGATCGAAGAGAGAGGTTAAGCGTAAGAGAGATGGAGTGAATGAATAGTGAGATAATTTACCTTTGAGGCTCGTCCTTTACTTATAGAGATTGGATGAAGCATGGAGGTAGCAGGACTCAGGGAAGTAGATCGCCAATAGGAATGTCAGGTGTCGCTCTGAGGGACACTCAGATCATAGACTGTGAGTAGGAGTAGTAGACTGTAGCCAAAGAAGCCAAGTCCATGAATAATAGGAGTGACAAGTGTCACCATACGAGTGGGCGCCGCATGGCCGTGAAGGTCGGTATCATATTGTACTAGGAGAATGACTCCCATGACGTAAACTAGTTGCCTTAGGACTCTGGACACTGATAAGAAAACATGACCCAATAGGATTATACCTCCGACTAGGTACTATGTCCTAATAAGACTGTACTTCCGCCCAAAAGACGTATCCGGATGAAACTATGACTCCGAGCGAACAAGTCCGAGCACCACTTTACACTCCTGGTCGGCCTCAGTGATTTTGAGTGCCACGTATAAGATTTTCATTGGATGATGTTTGTCCTCCATAACACTCTCATTTGTTTTTTTTTTTGTTTTTTTTTCAGATTTTTCATATGATGATGATACTATCCCATCGACTACACCTCTAACAACCTGCTAACAATTTGGGATGAATGGAAACTAAAAAATGAGTTATTTCTTTTTTCTTTAACCTTCGTGTTAAACAAGTGGAATGAATGGAAAATCGGATCTACAACTTCATCGAACTGCAAATCAACACTTGAGATACTAAGTCGAATCAGAGAAGCAATACCACATCAAATGAAACCTGTGTATCACAGATCACGTCAATTACATGAACATCCAAGTCTGAATTTTCCACAATATGCATGGATTTTATAGCACAAAACTCTTCTCATGACCATGTTGCTCATCCAAGTCTGGATTTTCCAGCAAAGAAGATGGCTACAATGTATATGTTGGGTTAGAAATGGTTAGAATCTTCAGCATTGATATTGGCGAAGTCACTCTTGGTTTGAACAGTTTATTTTAAGTTTCAATTCTGTACAAGTGAAGTGAAAGACATTTGAAAAACTATTTAAGTTATTTTTTTAAACCTATTTTTCTGATTTTAAATATATTTTTAAGTTTACCAATCAGTTTGAAATCATCGATTTTTAGTTCAAAACTGAATCGATTTTCATAATCTAAAATCAAAACGAATCGATTACATATGATTTGATTTTCAAATCTACAACTCCGAGAAAGGGGTTTCTATTGATTCAGTTCTGGATTCTGCATATCCGACATGAAAGACGACGAGGTTACACGTAATGTTCTTAGCCCACCTGTTCCGCTTGATGACCTTCGCTACGATTGCAACGACGGTCAATGGCGTTGCTCAATACAGACACTCAGTGACAAAAAGTACAGCGACAATCAGAGACATTCCGAAGTGGATCCGAGGTTAACATACAGGAGGTCCCACCTCGGTTGGAAGAACATCAAAAGGATGATGAACAGTGGTTCAATGTGAAATCAGAGAGCACAGAGAAAAATGGCCTTTTTCATTGACCCATTACTGTGGCAAGCAAACCTAGATGAGAACGGATCCAATTCATCTCTTTCGGCAGGTGGGAATTGCGGTTGATCTAAGGGTTGAAGTTTAGTCAGCGCATAAATCAATACATTGGTATGTGTGTCAATTGAAATCCGACCCTTGGCAGTCCATAGGTTGGCAGAAGAGGATTTCTATCAGATGAAAACTTACCTTTATCGAAGCGTTACCCCTTTCCTTCTTCTTCTTTGTTGTTTTATTAATTAGAAAATTAAGATTCGTTTTTTTCCTAAGGTTTTGAGACTAGGGACGGATAGGGGTCGCCTCCAACTGACCAGCCCGTCCAGCTCAGATCGGACCAGCTGGGATCACTAGATGCACATACCAATGCTTTGGTATGTGTGCCCAGTGATCCCAGCCCTTCCGATCTGCGCTGGATGGGCTGGTCGGCTGGAGGCGATCTGTTTCTGGGACTAGGGTGGGAGTGAGTCTGATCTCATTACAACCTAAACAGCCTTGCTTTTTTTGTTGTCGTTGTTGTTGTTGTTGTTGTTGTTAAGATTGACATTTTGTTGTTGTTGTTATTGTTGTAAAACAGCCTTGACTTGTTCATCCCAGGCATTCGGGTGAGCAGCAAGTTCGATTTCAATTTGATTTTAACACCCCTATCTCTAATGTGGAAGACTCAAATTTTTGTATCTAATGTTGGAAGATTCAGATCTCTCTACTCACATTAGACTCAAATTCTAGTATCTAAAGCTAGAGGATTCAGATTCTCTCTCTATTCTCATATGCCTTCACATATGTTTGTTCTCAGTACGTAGTTCGTGGATTTTGGTTCTTCGGGGTAGATTTTTTATTTTTTATTTTTATTTTTATGAATCAATTAAAAAACCAATTAAAGGTAAACCAGGTTCTGCATTTCTTCACCCATCATGTTGAGCCAACCCATCACGTAGAGGACATGGAGGCCAGGCCTCGTTGCATGGATCCATTTTAGTATTTGATTGCTGACTTCTTCTTCTTGTTGGATCCATCTTAGGGATTAAAACGGCTTCTTCGATTTTCTCCTCGTCTTTCTACTGCAATGATCGCAGATGGAGAACTAGGAGATGCAGCTCACTGCCAACAGGATTGAAGAGAAAATAGAGAAACAAATGTAGAAACGAGAAAATTAGAAAAATTATGTGCGGTTTAGTGGAACGGTATTTTCGTCAAACCAAAGATTTTGTTAACACCGTTATTTCTAAGAAGTTTAGTGTACATCTAAAACTCAGAGGTAGTATTGCGTATTAAACAATGTCAAGGGGAGGTCCGTGTAAATTTCTCTTTTCAAAGTTCTAAAATATTTATCGATCATGTCTAAAATCGAACGGATCGGATTCGATCTATCTATAGATCTGAATACCATATATGATAATATTAAAATAAAATCAGAGAGGATTGGTCAGATCCAAAATCAATATAAATCAAACTTAAATTCAGGCACTAACCATGATCGCATGGTAGGATTGCATGCCGGCCGGGTGCACTTTAGCATTGCAAGCATGGCTGGGCGACTGGCATACAGTAGATGATTAGGGTTTATACAAATTGGTTGAAACGATACCGATTATTTAAACCATACATATATGATCAGAGGTCAATAAATCGAAATAGATAGATTCCATTTTAGATTCGATTTTGTTTAAAGAAGAATCAACTAGGATCTTGCATATAACTGACGACTCAAACTTTTTTCTTTATATTTCTTAAATAAGGCATTACCAAACCTATTTCTTATCTGTAATCTATTGTATGCGTTCTATGCAATAGCTACCCGAATGATATTTTTTTTGAAAATATTTATATTTTTCAAATTTTTTTTTAAAAAATGTTTGTTAATTAATAGAAAAAAAAAAATCATGCCAAAGTGACCCTTTGAAATGTTATTTGCATGATTTTTTAACTATCACATCTTAAGTTGAAACGATATTTCCATGATTGGTTAGTTTTATTTCATATCATTTGATAGCTTTTTGAAATTTCCAAAAACTATTCATTTCTAGATTTATAAACTAAACAACGAACCACCTCTTCCATGTCTTCCCAATACAGAAAAGAAATTGCTCAAAAGTATTCATGATAAATAACTTTTGTATTTTTCTAATAAAAAAAATATTTATGATGGTTAAACCTGGTACAACTAGAGTAAGGCATTGGAGGAAACCAATCACTATAGATATGTGTTTCTCTTGATTCACTAGTATTTTTTGGAATATCATTTTTGTAATATTTTTTCAATTTTTTACATATTTTGTCTGTTCACATATTCTCAGTTTTCACATTTTACTTCTTTGCCATTGTGGTGTATTTTTTTTCATTATTTTGTGTGTAGAAATTCAAAATGGAATCTAATATTAGCGAGAATGGCGTATGGCATTTCGATATTTCCAGCTTGTAAGATGGCATTTGTTCCATCCCACACTAACATGTAATTTTTCCTATTTTTTTATTAGTAAAACCAAAGCATTGTTATTTAACTGAAAAGAAAAACCAACCATATTGGTAAAATGACAATATTCGGTTGTTTTAAAGGATGATTAGAATTTTTAATTATAGTGCTTCTACAACTTGTGATCGATCAAATGTATATTTGGGAATCCAAGTCCCACATTCAATTTCTTTTACTATGTCACAATAATCCACCCAAGAGATCTCATTTACACAGAATCATCACATATGCATACCACATGTCTGGAATGATAATTAAGGATAATGTCTTCCATTACAGTCGTTTTAATCCAAACTAGGAAACAATCCTTTTAATGACTTGCAAACAAATTATCATGACAAAGAAGTCTCAGTCTTGCCTTTTTCCCATTTTCCTAATTGTGTCTCTGAGAATGCACTCCGCACAAAAACACTTGAACACTCAGGTCCTCCAAAATGGAAAGTGGTGGAGTGAGCTTAACAAACTCAATAAGTGAACCATAGCACACCAAAAATACAATAAGACAAGCATACAGCTATATTTAGACTGTTGAGAGTGCATTTGTACGTGTTCTTATGTACTTGAACAGTCCGGATGCAGCTGCAGGGGTTGCACGACTGTAAACCCATTAATCGAGGGCAACATCTAAACCTAGGTATTGAACTCTTTATCAGTCATGTCTAAAATCAATCTATCAAATTAGATTTGTATACAGATCTGAATACCATATATGATAATATTAAATAAGATCGGGACAAGGTTCTAAACCTAGGTAATGAACTATTTATCGGTCGTGTTTAAAATCGATCGGATCAGATTAGATCTATGTACGAACCTGAGTACCATATATGATAATATTTAAATAAGATCGGATTAAGGATCAGTTAGATCCAAAATCAATACAAATCGATTAATTCGATACCGATCACTTGAACCATGATCAAGGGTCAATAGATAGACTCATGCTGGAGTCATATTCAATTTTGGATAGAGAAGAATCAACTAGGATAGCAGTTAGGTCCGGTGTACCCAAATCCTCCCTTATCCACCTTAAGTAACGACAAAGCCTGGGTTGGGCTTCTGTAGTCTTCTACTTTTTTTTTTGTAATCTAAGGAAGGTGAAAACGTCAGGTAAATCCGGACCAATCCGGCCGGACCAATGAATCAATGTCAATTAACTACTCAATCCTTTTCTTTTATATTTTTAAAATTAGGCATTACTAAATCTATTTCTTTAGTCTATTCCATGCATTATATGCGGTAGTTACCCGGATGATTTTTTTTTTTTTGAAATATTTTTATTTTTCAAAAATAATTTCTCAAAAATAAAAAAATAAATAGGAGTAGAAATCATGCCAAAGTGGTTTTTAATTTGAAATGTTATTTGCATGAATTTTTTACCTCACACCTTAAATTGAAAGGTTTTGCATGATTGGTTAGTTTTGCTTCTTTGAAAGAATAAATATCGGTATTACTTCAAAGTGTTTATTACAGATAATTTTTGTATTTTTTTTTCTCCCTAACCTTGATGTTTATGTTCATAGAAACATACTTATGATAATGAAACCTAATACGAATAGAATAAAGCATTGGAGAAAACCAATCAATATAGGTATGTATTATCTTTGATTAATTTTGAGATATGAGTGATGTTGCTAATGTTTCTCTTATCCATTGAGCTTTATCCCTTAAGTTGATCGTAAATCATTTTTCGTGTGTTAACATAAGGCCGAAAATGACAAGTAGCACCTCCATCCCAGTTCTTGATAGATTTTTTTTGCATATTTTTTTTTCAATTTCTTCACTCAATTTCTATGTTAACATATTGTCAGTTCTTACTTATTTTTTTTTTCTCCTCACATTTGCTTTCAAGAATCTTAATGTGCATCATCAATCAGAAATTGGATTTATACCGACGAGTATTAGAAATGAGATAAGTTTTCATAAATGTAATTATTATTATTTTTAATTATAGATTTTTTTTATTATTACATTAACATTAATTAGACCGAGAGAATATAGTTAAAAAGACATTTTTACCCAATACCATTCCCTTCAATTTTCTTACTTCTTTTTTCTCGTACGCGACTTTGCCTTCTTGTTTACAGATTTAGATTTCAAAAACGTAGTGGTCTTCGGAAATCGGGGATGTCTCTATTTCTGCTGTTTTAGCATTAGTGATTAACAATGATTGTGAGTTCAAGTTTGGGGAGAGTGACGACTGAGTGGTTTGCTCGTGTACTCAATGAAGCTTATTGGAGGGAAGGATTCATAATGAATGGTACGAAAACGAAGACATTGAAAAATATGGAAATGGGACTGTGAGGATATCAAATGGGATATCTCATGTGCCATTCTGATGAGAGTTAATATAGTTCAAAAAATAATGGAAAACAAAACCCTCACATTCCATTACTGAGATAGAGAAATGAAAATTGAAAGAATATGAAGTTTCTATAAAATCGTTTCATATGTTGATGCCTCATGCAAGAGTTGTTTCAACATGAAACTCTAAACTCAGTTTACATTAGGAGTTGTGATGGGATGTGGAGCCATCAGTTACCCTATTTAATGGGATCTTTTTGGGGTCCTTTTGAATCTTATAAAAAAATCAAGTGATAAGTATCTAAATTTTGATTTGATTGAATATTTGAGGATAGGAGCACTTGTATCAAAGGGTATATTTATCCCTTGATCAAAGTTGAATGTCAATTATGAAAGGAAATTAAAAAGAAATATCAACAAGAAATCCATAAGAAATCTGTATTAAAAAAGGTGGGGGAGTGACAGTCGATTTTGATTTTATGGAGAAAGAGATTTTGTAAATCTGTAAGAATTGAATAGAGGACAGACGAAAATCAGAGAAACAAAGTATGAGAGACAACAATCGTCCAATCCCTTTCTGCATATTTTCCATTATCGGTGATGCTAGTTTCTTACTCTCTCCCTCAATCCCCATTTCCATATTTTTCACTGTCTATTCGACAAATTCAAAAGGAGCTCCAAAGGTTTCGATGAGTTTTGCCATTGTGGGGTAGTTATGCTATTAAAGAATTTAAGAAGGTGATACGTCATTAGTTAACGACCATCAACTAACGGAGGGGTCTGACTTTCATAAAGTACGGGGTTTTAGTGACATTATCGTGAAAAAAATATAGACACGTGTTAGTAAGCCAAACTACGGAAAACATGAGTGAAATTTTCCTTATATTATTTTAATCGAAATAGTGATGCTGCTTTTGTCATAATGCAACAGGAAGGTTGACCAAACTATTTTAACATTTGGGCTCTTCCCTTTTTAAAAGAGAAATGATGGCGAACAAACGGCAGGATGTTAGCTTGTTTTGACTTCTTGCTTATGGTCGCGAAGACGAGCCCACACACTCGATGCTTATCTCCTGGCGATGGAGCTCGTGCCCCCTGGTGTTTGAAAAACACCAAGTAGAAGGAGCTGGTACGGAAAAACCTTCTGTATAAAGTTCGAAATGGTGAATTGAGGTAGAGTAGACCGATGATCATGTAGTCATTTGGCCGGCTATTGAAAGAAAAAACTTGCATCTACTCCCCCTATTATATAACGGATCCAATCTCTCTCCACACTTAATGTGATAATTTCCCATCATAGGGCTTTCTATCTATAGATTGAGCCATTACCTGCCGGATGCGGGTGCGTTACACTTTCTTATGATTGTATAGAACTCCTCGCAGTTGATCCTAATTAGCTCCAGCAGTGGTTTGCTCAAGGGAAAACATTGACTCTAAAACCATCATCCAAAGGCATATTTTAATGCGAAATTAAACTCGACATACTTGGTGTAAGGGTGGGTGACTAGGCCACCCACTAACGTAGAATCAGATGAAAAAAATTCTAATCAGACGGAATCAAAATCAATACGGCTGCCAGTCCTGAGTCCTAGGTTTGCCAGCACCTCCTTCTTTGATGGGAATCTCGAGTCCTTGGACATGCCTTCATTGAGTATCTAACCCCCTACTAAAAAGGGTTGAAGATTTTCATGGACCTTCAATTTCCTAAAACTGTTACTTCTAAGTAGTTGAGTATAAGTTTAAAATGCATAGGATAGTATTACGTATTAAATCCAATATTAAGGGGAGGTCCGTGTAAATTTCCTTTCAAAATTCTAAAATATTTATCTGTCATGTCTAAAATCGATCGGATGGGATTGGGTCTGTGTATGGTTTTGAATACCAGATATGATAATATTAAAATATGATCAGAACGGGATTTGTCAGATCCAAAATCAATAGACCCAAATCCTCTCCTCTTGGTGGAGAGGCACTAGTCATGATCACACGATAGCAATGCGTGCCGGCCAGGTGCACTCTAGTCGTGGCATTATTGTCCTACAAGACGATTTAGGTCAATACAATTTGACCGATTATTTGAACCATAATCAGTGGTCAATAAATCAGAACATACGGATTCTGGTTTCAGACTCGATTTTGATTTAGAGAAGAATCAACTAGGATCTCGCACACTAACGACTCAAACCTTTTTTACATTTCTTAAATAAGGCGTTACCAAACCTATTTCTTACTGTAATACTGTAATCTATTTTTATGCATTCTATGCAATAACTACCCAAAATCCGAATGATATTTTCTTTTGAAAATATTTGTATTTTCAGAAATAATTTCAAGAAAATAAAAAAATAAATAGAGACGGAAATCATGCCAAAGTGGCCCTTCGAAATGTCATTTGCGTGATTTATTAACTATCACATGATATCATTTGTTTTTTGTTTTTTTTTTGTTTTTTTTGTTTTTTTTGGGTAAAAGATAAATTCATCATTGAATAAAAGATAAGGATACACCCAAAGGATTAGGAGTACACAAATCTTGAATCCAAGGAACGGATAGTGGCCAAGATACTGACCCTGAAATAGTAGTGGCCTTCTTGGCTAAGGAATGTGCAATTTGATTATCATTCCTAGGAATAAAAGTAAAAATACATTCTTTGCGTTGAGTTGCCAGATGGATGATATTTCTAACAATGGAAACTGTAGGCTCCTTTCCCACCAAAGTTTAGAATGTCCATGAGCCTCTTACAATCCAACTTGATTACAAGGAATTCAAATCCTGATTCCACAGCCGAAATAAGAGCTTCACACATTGCAAGGGCTTCCCCTTCAATAGCCGACTGAAATGCATAATCACGAGAAACCGCCTTGCTTAACTGATCTCGATAAAGCCCCCACCAAAAATCAGTACCACTTTTATGACTATTCTCCAATAAGCATGCATCAGTATAAATAATAAGATATCCATCAGGGGACTTTAGATCACTGAAATCCAAAGAGGATGACTCATTCATCACAACAGAAGAAGGAGAAACAGAAAAATGAGCATCCGCAAATTCATTGAAGGTTGCAAGTGCATGATTTATCACTTCAATTGGAGACTTTTTTATTTTTCCTCTGAAAAATGAACTCATTCATTGCCAACCATAAATGCCAACAAATAAATTGAGGCTTTGCAGATTAGAACTTTGCCTTCAGACTTGTTTTTCTGAATCATACTACACTAGAGCTCTAGCCATTGAGATAAGGAAAGAATCATGTTATTAACCAGAGCTCTAGCCATTGAGATAAAGAAAGAATCATATTATTAACCAGAGCTCTAGCCATTGAGATAAGGAAAGAATCATGTTATTCACAGAAAAGAAAGATAAGGAAGTATCGAACCATACCACACGAGCATATGGGAAATTGAAAAGAATATGGCTCATAGATTCATCTACATCTCCACATATCTTGCATCAACTAGAGTGAGTGATATGTCTGTGATGCAACTCCGACCCTGAAGCTATACCATCCGCACAAGCTTTCCATAGAAATGATTTCATTTTTGAAAGAATTTGACTTTTTTAGATCAATTTCCACACTGATTTTGGCACCTGTTTCCATCTTGGAATTCTCGATGAGGAAGGATGATTAATTAATTCCACTTCAGCCTTATTCTTAAGCATATGATATGTTGACTTAACTGAAAACATACCAGAATTAGAGGCTCCTCAAACAATAAAATCTTCTTTAGGAAATAAGCTCATATGAATATTCAAGATTTCTTTTGATTCCTCATAAGGAAATAAACTCATAATAAGATTCCATTTCCAACATCGATTATCAGGATCAATAAGATCACTAACCCACTTAATATGGAAATTTGGATTCTTCCTTGATGAGGACCTTTTGGATGGTAACTTTGGGATCCAAGGATAATCCCAAATATAGATACTATTTCATTTCTCAATGTGTCACATCATTCTTTCCTTAAAACTTCTTGACCTTCCAAAATGCTTCTCCATGCCCATGATGGGCGATGTCTTAATTTGGCATTCATAAAATCAGTATTTGGAAAATACAAGAACTTCATCACTTTTGGCCAAAGAGAATTAAGATAGGTAAGAAGGTGCCACGCCTGTTTTGCTAATAATGCCTTATTGTGTAATAGTAGGTCTCTCAACCCCAAACCTCCATGCTCTTTTGATAAAGTTAACTTATTCCAAAAAATCCAATGGGTATTATTATGCTTACCATTATTCCAAAAGAAATTTGCTATGGCTTTTCTCATAGATTAATGAAAGTATGATGAAAGCTTGAAGTGAGAAACAACAAAATTTGAGGTTGGAAGAATAGTAGCCTTGATAAGAGTTTCCTTTCCTACAAAAGGCAGTAAATTTGCCTTCCATCTAGTCAATTTGTTAAGGGGATTTTTCAAGATTATCTTTGAAAACAAGCTTCTTTGATTGGCCAAATTTGGAGGGGAGACCCAAGTATTTGGACAGGCTGTCACCATACAAAATCTTTAAAATTTGGGAGAACCACCTTTTAAACTTGGCTGGAGTATTCGGGTTGAAGGCGAAAGAAGACTTTTTAAGATTTATGTTTTGTCCTAAAGCACTACAATAAGTGTCCAAACACCTTTTTAGGGAAGTTATTTGCTGAAGATTAGCTTGACAGAAAAGAAGGCAATCATCCGCGAACAACAGATGAGAAATAAATACTCCAGATCTATGTAAAGTAATGCCCAATAGAGATCCCACAACCATAGCTTGATTAATAATAGAAGTAAGAACTTGAGCACATAACATAAAGAGAGCGGGAGAGAGAGGGTCACCTTGCCGTATATCCTTAGATAGAATGAAATGACCTCTTTCTACTCCATTGATGAACAAAGTGTAAGAAACTGTAGAGAAAAGCTACATGACCATTGTAACCCATTTGTCAGCAAAACCAAATTTTAATAATATAGCTTCTATGAAATTCCATTCGAGTCTATCATAGGTCTTCTGAAGATCAATTTTTAAGGCCATTAGGAAATTTTTCCCTTTCTTCCTTCTCTTGATGAGATTAAACATTTCATGAGCAATAAGTATATTATCTGAAATGAGAAGATTTGGAATGAAAGCAGATTGCATTGGCCCCACTATATCCTCCAAAATCGATCTCAACTGATTTGCTAAAATCTTGGAGATGATCTTAGTATATATCCCACAGAGACTGATTGGTCTAAACTGATCCACAGTTTCTGGATTACTATTCTTGGGAATCAAGCATATATAAGTGTGATTCAATTCCTTTGGCATATTCCGCAAGTCAAAAAATCTTGGATAAATTTGATAACTACCTCCTTGGTAGTATCCCAAAATTTTTGAAAAAAAAGCGGGGAAATATGTTGATTTATATGTGGCCATTGCTATGAGAGCCGAGAATATCTCTATCTCATAAGGGATTTTACATAAAGCCTCATTGGTGGAAACCGAAATTTTCGGTTGGATGAATTGAATGGAGTCTCAGAATCCACATGGGAGGAAGTAAAGACATTGTTAAAATATCATTTGTTAGAATGCTAATTTTTGAAATTTTGAAAAGCTATCTATTTCTATATTTATAAACTAAACAATGAAACACCTCTTTCATGTTTTCCCATTACAAATAAAAAATTGATCAAAGTGTTCATGATAAATAAATTTTTTTTAATAAAAGAAAATATATATGATAACGAAATTTGGTACTACTAGAGTAAGAGTATGGCATTAGAGGAAACCAGTCACTAGTATGTGTTTCTCTTTATTCACCAGTATTTTTTGGAATATCATTTTTATGATTTTTTTTTCACATTTTGCTTCTTTGCCATTAAGGTGTCTCTTTTTGTATATAGATATGTGTTTCTCTTTATTCACCAGTATTTTTTGGAATATCATTTTTGTGATTTTTTTTTCACATTTTGCTTCTTTGCCATTAAGGTGTCTTTTTTTGTGTATAGAAACTCAGAATGGGGTGTAGTGTATGGGATTTGTTCAGCCTGGCTTTGGATCGCTCCCAGTGTTTCCCTCTGAAATATCGTCGGAATATGTTGAGGCAGAAAGTATGAAAGTTAAGTGAAATAGGAAGGCTAAAAAGTTCATCTCCAAAAGACAAAGATTGTCTAATGGACACAGTAAAGTCTCAACTTTTAGTAAGAGGAGACGGGGAAGACTGTGTTACACGGTACTGTTTGGTGGTGTGAAGATAGACGATGGGGAAGAAACAGTCATCTGCCGCAAGTGCAAGAAGCAGTATCCTAACCGTTGCAACTATGACGTCGTCATTGAAGAGCAACCAGGAGATGGGGAAGACTGTGTTACACGGTACTGTTTGGTGGTGTGAAGATAGACGATGGGGAAGAAACAGTCATCTGCCGCAAGTGCAAGAAGCAGTATCCTAAGCGTTGCAACTATGACGTCGTCATTGAAGAGCAACCATTTAGATGGACGTGCTGAAGTGCACCATTTCCATGGCTGATTCGTTTATGAAGGAATAGAGTGTATAGAACAGTGATAGTAAAAAAAAATTGATTCAAATTTCATTCTTTTTCTACATTTTTCTCAATTTCTTCACTGATTTTCTATGTTCACATATTCTCAGTTTTCACATTTTGTTTCAATAGAATATCAAAGATTTATAGTAGGATCATTAAATTTGTTAAATTCCAACCAAGAGATCTTATTTACACAGGATCATTGCATCTGCAGACCACATGTGTGGAATGATAAGGATAATATCTTCCATTACAATCATTTTGATCCAGACTAGAAAACAATCAGTATATATAGGTTGTGTTTATCTTGATTCATCAATATTTTTTTAAATATTATTTTTGTGATATTACTAAATTCTAAAATTTCTAAAATAGTACAGAGACATATTAGAGATAAATTAAAAAAAAAAAAAAAATCTTGGTCCTAAAAAATGTGTTTCCATTAGACAGGGACATGGATTTCTTTGCAGTTCATCGGGATCGTTGAGAGTACATCTGCACATGTTCTGATGCACTCTAATAATCCAAACGCGGTTGCAGGGGTTACAGACGAGTCAGGCCCGTTAATAAAGTGGGAGGTTCTAAACCTAGGTATCAAACTATTTATCAATCATGTCTAAAATCGATTGGATCAGATTAGATCTGTGTATGGATTTGAATATCATATATGATAATATTAAATAAGATCTGATCGGAGAACCAAAATCAATACGAATCGGTTCATCCAATGCCATTCGCTTGAACCATGATCAGGGGTAAATAGATCAGCAAAGACTGATTCTAGAGTCATATTCAATTTTGAATGGAGAAGAATCAACAAGGATCTCGATTAGGTCCAGTTTACCCAAATCGATCCTAATCGACCTTAAGTTACAAAATCAGGACCAACCCGGTCCGATCTGACCAATAAGAGTTAATATCAAATTCTCAATTAACAACTCAATATTACTAAACCTATTTCTTAATCTATTCTATGCAATCTATGCAATACTTACCGAGATGATTTTTTTTCTATTTTATTGAAATATTTGTATTTTTCAGAAATTTCTTAATGTTTCGCTTATCCATTGAGGGTAGGCTTTATATTCCTTATGTTGACACTAATCATAAGTGGCTTGGGTTCGTTATAGATTTTGCTTTTACTTAGTAACAATCAACTCTTTTTTTTTTTTTCTTTTGTGATTAAGGATGGGACTACCATAATGGGGAAGAGAAAAAAAGATGATTGACCATACGTAGAAATTGGTTTTCTAGTTACGAATGGAGTTAAATTTCCATAATTGTAATTAGTTTTTTTATTATTACTTTTTAATGAGGAATTAAAAACTCGACATACTTCATAGTATAAGGACCGATTACCGCCATTGCTATCTAATCGATAAGTCATGTTAGTTTTATGATTTAATTAATCTCATTCCTAGCCTTCAGTTTCCTAACATTTTTCTATCATTCAATCAGAGGCATATTTCTACCCAAAAAAAAAAAAAAAAATTCAAAAGCTTATTAAACATTCTATGAGTTCATGCATTTCATTCTAATATAAAATCATGAGACGAAGACATCAAACTTGTGAACACATAAAACATGGACATAATCCAACAATAAAATCTAAAGTCTTCTATGTTTTTGGTAATCAAAGAAGAGACGATGTCTGGTCAATCAGGACCAACCCAATCCGATATGGACCAATAAGAATCAATCTCAATTAATGATTCAAACTTTTCTCTTTACATTTCTTAAATAATGTATTTCCAATCCTTTTTCTTATTTGTAAGCAATTCTATGCAGTAACTATCCGAATGATATCTTTTTCTTTTTCTTTTTGTTGAAATATTATTTGTATTTTTCAGAAATAAGAAAATAAATAGAAACAAAAATCATGCCAAAGCGGCCATTTTTAAATGTTATTTGCATGATATTTTAATTATCACATCTTAAGTTAGACATGTTATTTGCATGATTGATTAGTTTTATTTTATATCATTGGCTAGTTTTTCAAAATTTCAAAGAAGTATCAATTTATAGATTTATAAAAACACCTCTTCCCTGATTTTCCATTACAGAAGAGAAATTGTTATAAGTGTTCATCGTAGATAATTTTTGTGTTTTTTTTTTTTTTTTTCCCTAACCTTGATATATGTTTACAGAATAAAAGGACATACTTATGATGACAAAAATTGATACAAGTAGAGTAAGGCATTGGAGGAAACCAATCATTATAGGTATGGGTTATCTTTGATTAGAATTAAGGCACTCCAACACCCGTGAACGCTAACGAATACACCTTCACAACCTTCTCCCTTCTGTCCCTATGATGTCGTAAGGCTTGGCGGTTCACTTGAGTTATGAAATCCTAATCATTTTTCGTGTAAACCTAAAGCTGAAAATGAGTTTTCTTGTTAAACTAGGAGGGCTGAAAATGAGTCTCCAGTTGGCACACGAGTCATTCCTTTTCTATGACAAATGGACTCCATCACTAATCTCGAGTCTATTTAAAAAAAAATAAAAAAAAATCATTAAGCTCAATTAATTCGTTGGTAATTTATTAACATATTTTTAGTTTTCACATTTGCGAATGGTTGGGTTTTTTTGTTGCAGAAACTCGGAATAGGACTATGGCATTTTTAAGAATCTTAATACTCATCATATTGATTTTGTATGGAAATGAGGTAAATTATTATAATTATCATTAATTTTTCTTAATTATTGATTTTTCTTAACTATATAACTCTCAATTTTTTTTTTCAGATTTATGAAATGATGATAGTTACCATCCCATTCAAGAAAACCATGGTGCTGATCCAAGTCTGAATTTTTCATACCCTTCTCATTCAAGTCTCCAAAAAGATATATATTGGGTTAAAAAGTGAAGTCACTTTAATAGTTTGTTTTAAGTTTCAATTCTGTACAAGGAAATGAAGTGAAAGACATTTCGAAAACTATTTAAGTTATTTTTTTATACCCATTTTCCGGGTTTTACATAGATTTATCAGTTTACCAATTGGTTCGGAATCATCGATTTTCAGTTCAAAATTGAACCGATTATATATGATTTGAATTTCAAACCCACATCTCCATCAGTGGGAGAGAAGGGGAGGGTTTCTACTGATTTGGTTCCCGGATTCTGCATATCCAACATGGAAAATGACAACGTTGCGCGTAATGTTATTAGCCCACCTACAACTCCGCTTGATGACCTTCGCTGCCCAACCTACTCCTCCGCTTGATGACCTTTGCTGCGATCGCAACAACAGTCAATGGCGTTGCTGTAAACAAAGACTCAACGACAGAAAATACGGCGATAAATAGAGCGGGTAATTCCGATAGAAGTTAAAAGTCGATCCCAGGTTAACATACAAAGGTCCCACCACGGCTGGATCTGAATACCATATATGATAATATTAAAATAAGATTATAGCGAAATTTGTTAGATGAAAAATCAATACAAATCATACCCAAATCCTCTCCTCTTGGTGGAGAGGAACTAGCCATGATCGCACGACAGGAGTGTGCGCTAACCAGGTGCACTCTAGCCGTGCAATCACGGCTGGTGCGACTGTCTTATAGGAGATGATTTGGGTAAATAAAAATCGATTGATTCAACACCGATTATTTGAACCATGATCAGGGATCGATAAATCGGAATACACAAATTCCAGTTCCATATTCGATTTTGATCAAAGAGGAATCAGCTAGGAACTCACAGTACTAACGACTCAAACATTTTTCTTTACATTTCTTAAATAAGGCATTACCAAACCTAAATTATCTTATCTGTAATCTATTTTATGCATTCTATGCAATAGCTACTCGAATGATATTTTATCTTGGAAATATTTGGATTTTTGAGAAATAATTTCTAAAAAATAAGAAAATAAATAGAAACAGAAATCATGCCAAAGTGGCCCTTTGAAATGTTATTTGCATGATTTTTTAACTATCACATCTTAAGTTGAAACGTTTTTTCCATGATTGGTTAGTTTTATTTCATATGATTTGCTAACTTTTTGAAAATTTGAAAAACTATATCTATTTCTAGATTTATAAACTAAACAATGAAACACCTTTTCCATGCTTTTCCATTAAAGAGAAGAAATTGCTCAAAAGTGTTCATGATAAATAATTTTTGCATTTTTTTTTAATGAAAGAAATACTTATGATGACGAAACCTGATATGACTAGAGTAAGGCATTGGAGGAAACCAATCACTATAGTATGTGTTTCTCTAGATTCACCAATATTTTTTGGAATATCATTTTTGTAATTTTTTTTTCTATATTTTTCTCAATTTTTCACTGATTTGGTCTGTTCACATATTCAGTTTTCACATTTTGATTCTTTGCCATTTTGTTGTCTTTTTTTTTCCTTGTAGAGACTCAGAATGGAGTCTAGTGTTGGCATCTTGAGAATGATGTTTCATTCTTTCACGCTTGTAGAATGACATGTATTTGCGTCAGGAGTGGCGTTTTGTTTTTTCCCACTTGTAGGGTGACATGCGTGAAAGACAACATCTCATTCTTTCGCACTTGTAGGGAGGAATGCGTTCCACCCAACACTAAAATATAATTCTTTACCCTTTTTTTTATTAGTAAAACCGCATTAATATTGAAATAACAGGTATCTTAAAAGATGATTATGACTTTTAATTTTAATGCTTATGATTGATCATATCCCACATTCAATTTCTTTTCCTATCTTCCAATAATCCGTGGAAGAGATCTCATTTACACAGGATCATCACATATACATACCATATGCCTGGAATGATAAGGATAATGTCTTTCATTATGATCCTCCTAATGCCTTGAAAATAAGTTCATAACAAGAAGTTAAAGTCTTGTCTTTTCCTATTTCCTTGTTTCTACGAGAATGCATTCCGCACAGAAACACTGAACGGAGTCAGGTTCTCCAAAATGAAAATAGCATACCAAAAATATAATAAGATATGCATATAGGTAGAAACCAAAACATGAACATACTCATGATGATAGCATTGATGCAATGAACTTGTACAATTACAGCGTTTGTACACACATATTTCTAAATTCTAAAATTTCTAAAATTGAACACAAACATATTGAAGGACTTAGATGTCCTCCGACTGTGCAGTTCAACTGGACTGCTGAGAGTGCATCTGCACATGTTTCGATATATTTCAATAGTTCAGATGCAACTACAGGGGTTGCATGGCTACAAATGATCTAGGCCCGTAAATCAGGGGCAAAGTTCTAAACCTAGGTATCGAACTATTTTATTAATCATGTCTAAAATCAATCTGATCAGATTAGATCTGTGTACGGATCTGAATACCATATATGATGATTTTTAAATAAGATTGGATCCGGGATCGATCAAATCCAAAATCAATACGAATCGATCGATCCAATATCGATGATCGTTTGAACCATGATTAGGGGTCAATAAACTGAAATAGATTGATTCCAGAGTCATATTCAATTTTGAATAGAAAAGAATCAATAGGATCTCAGTTAGGCCTTGTGTACCCAAGTCTGCCCTAATCCACTTAAGTTACGACGAAGCCTGGGTTGGGCTTAAGGGTGTTAAATGGTTTATAATCGGTTTAACAGTCTGATCCAGTGCAGAGCAGTGTATAAGAGGGTAAAATTCAAATCGAACCGATTAATTAAACGCTGTCAAAATTGAAACCAAAATCAATTTGTAATCAGTTACGGTTTACTGGTTTTTAAACGGTCTTTCATTAATCGATTTTGGCTGCAGTTTATAAACGGTTTAACGCATCGGTTATTAATCGATTTTTCATAATTAAAAAGAAAATGTGCATCATTTGGCTACGCTCCCCTTGTTGATGAAGATATTATTGACCACAAAGTACACATGAATAATCGAACAGTATATCACTATCACTGTATTATAAAAAATTTTACAAAAATAATAGATAACTATACCTTCCGACTTCCTCTAGCATCCAGCACCAGCAATGAACGATCTAACTCCAGCAGCTCAAACATCAAAGACTAAGTTGAAAGTTCAAACTTCAAATGGAAACGAAAGACGAGAGAGTCCAGATCGTAAAGAATGAAACTGTTGTAATGTTGTTATGCCTAAGGAGTAATGGTTAATGCTTATTGTGTGTTGGATAAACTTTAAACAATACTTTTATTTATTTTGGTTATGGTGAAAATTGAATAATTGAAACTTTAAATTATTAGATGTCACCTGAATAATTTTGGTATTTAATTTATAAGACTTCCGTTATATTTACTCTTTTATTTTTTTTATAAATTATTAAATTGGAGATGTTAAATTTTACTTTGATAATTCTTGTGAGTATTTGTTGGGACTAATATGTAGTATACTATGACATCGCCGGGAGATGTTAAATTCCTTTCCACGAGTGATATCTATTTGTGGCTAGCTCCAACTATTTTTATATCGTCGGAATCGTCTCTCCGAAATCTTTCCAACAGTATATGGTTCGATACCTTTTACAGGTCGAAAAAATTCGTCGATAGGAAACTTTGACAGATTCGATCCAAATTCAAGAAATTCATCTTTTTCAATTCAATCATTCACTACAAATCCTTACAATCAATCATCATTTATCTTAGGTCTGTATGGTTGGCTCTGATACCAACTATTAGACATTTATGTGCTTAGGATTTCAGTCAAACTCATTCCAATCCATACAAGAACTCTAGAACACAATGGAGATGTTAGTAAAGACATACATGTTTGTGAATGTTGGTCTCCTTTACGCCTCCAGAGAATATCCTGATGTCTCTTACTAATGAGTGTAAAGAAAACTTGACTAACTGTGGCTGTAGGACTCTAACCCGGTATTTATAGAATACTGTCATAACCTTAATTCCCTTCCCATAATAGAATTAGGGTTACTTAAACTATTTCATACCATGTGACGAATCAAATCAAACCAGTTCTACCGTGTTAATTAAACTCTCACTGAATAACTAGTTTAAGTAATAAATTAAGCTCACATAAGTAACACCCAACACTGCCAAGATATACCTGTCAGATTGGATAGCTGACAAGTCTGGCTCTCACAAGTGGGGTAAATGCAAGGTCATGCAGTTAAGATGGCATCTGTGGCTATACTAAAATGATCAGGTTTTTAGGAGACAGGTTCTCACCCCATTAGAGGTCATTACGATTGCAGAGCATAACTTTCAGCTATATTTGGACAATTTGCTAGGCCCTGATCCTAGTGACTCATCATCTCCTATATAAGTGTCACCTGATTGCGTGAATGGTTGGTTGCCTCCTTCCTCCCACATTATATAAAGTCAACACTAATAAGAGTTTTGTCTCGAAGAAGCTTGGTGGACTTGGTTACATCTGGCGGGATCATGCTCGGAGCCATACTATTTTACTCAGCCACTTATGGGAGAGGCTTTAGCAATTTGTGCAGCTTTGTTTGAGCAATTGATGAAGGGGTTGACCATTTGCAGGTTAAGACTGATAGTCCAGCCATGGTGAATTATTTGTTGCAAAAGTAGGAAATTTCTTATTATCGTTGCGCTGTGATTATTGATGACATTTTATACCTTCAACCCTATTTTGAGCAATGTAACTTTTTTTTTTTTATATTCTACGGGAGTATAACAGTATTACTGACTCCCATGCTAGGAGAACCCTATCGTTATCGTGTATGATGGTTTGGCCTAATTCCAATACCTAGATTCAGGATGTTTGTGGCTTGATTTCCTTGTGCACAACACGACTACTGCTCTCTTTGGTATAGTTTATATTTATGTTTATATCAATGTGATGGTAAGGTTGTCATATTACAACCTATTGGTCACGGGTTCGAAACACGAAAACAATCTGTCCGCATTGCAGGGGTAAGACTGCGTACAATCTTTCCCTCCCCAAACCCTACAGTAGTGAGAGCCTCGTGCACTGAGACGCCCTTTAGTTTTTTATAATAAATTATTTATGAGAATAAACTATGAATCATGAATTGTAACCATTTAATACCACTAGACATAAAAAAAAGTAATAATAGATTATCACAATAATGGTAAACACCTTGTAACCTATTTGTAGATTTTAGATTATATCAATTTATTTTAAATATAAATAAATACCATAAATCATACCAAATTACACATATATCATGATGTATTATATAATTAGTTCTATAATATATACCAAAAGAACCTAAATGAATAAATTTATTTCATATAAAAAAATAAAAAAAACCCATTGCAGGACAAGTTACAATGGCTTTTCAGACATCGATATAGCAATCATACCTCTGAAAATAAAAGAAAGAGGCACGCCCACTAGAGCGGCGAAACACACTACAAAATGATCCAATGAAACCAGCTAGCAGAAACCAGTAGTAAAGGAAGCCTACATACCACGTTTTTAGACCATGATTGAATCATTCAGAAGCTATACACGTTTGGTAGACTCTGATTGGGTGCTTCCAGGATGCAGAATATTGAAGAGACTTCAGCTTGAAGCTTTCAGCAGCATTAGGTGGAAACTACCAAGTTTGGTATAAACTCTGATAAGAGTGATCAATTTAGGACCAACTTCTTCGAATCCTGTGAGTGAAATTGATATTTTCCCTTCCAATAACTTAACTTAGCCTTATCCCACCCACCAATTAATATGGGCTCATTCTCTTCACAAAAAAAATAAAAAATAAAAAATAAAATAAAAAGCCCATTTTAAAAGAGCAAAAAGAATATGAGAACCAGATTATGAGAAACTGCTTAGCAGTAGCTTTACCATTCATTTAAAATGAGATGAATCACGCACACACCCACAGCACTCCAATCCCATGCCCAGTACAAAAGAGGAAAGACAAACAGCATTTCCAGGCAATTCAATCTTGTGGTACAATTCCAAGCAACTCGTCCAACAAAATTAACAAGGCAAATCATTTGCGAAAGTGGACCATTTAATTAACCCTCCCTTCCAACAGAACAATTTGTGCTTTAACCCCTCAGATCCGGGCAAACCCCAAAAATCATAGACAAGCAATGAGAAAATTACTCAAATCCTGAACCATACATTTTACAGTAGCTTACAATTACAGCCAACTCCATCAGCCCTTGAGAAGTGCTTCTATGGCTTCAAAAAACAGTGGTGCCATTTCAGGGTTTGGTGTCTTGATTGCACACTTCACACCAGGGATACCAACAACTGCTGTGAGTTCAATCAAGAATGGAACTCCTTGGGGGATCTTAGCTGAGAGATACAACACCTCCTGGTTTGCATGCCTCCGCTTGGCAATAAAAAACATGTTGGACGCAGCCAGGCGGTCAAGAGTGGCCTCCACGCTGTTCACCACAACTCCTGGCAAGTCCCTTGTGACCTCATTTGAATCTGGTAGGGACTTCCAGGTCTGCAAAGCAAAGATGAAGCAAAATGAACAGAATAACAAAAAAAATACACTCTGAATTGGTCTTATCAAGAAGGCCTAATCAGCATATGCAGTGTAAAGGCAAGCAACGCAGTTATTGTTGCAGAGGAAGGAAATCATATATATAACGGCATCTTCATCTCAGCACAGACATGCACTTATCTATGATCTATGGTTGCATTACACTGTAATAATGACATCACTCATTTACAGGTGGAAGCTGACTCTAAGGAACTCATGGATGCTACTAATAGCAGGAAGACTGATGCCATTCGGGAGATTGACTCCATTATGACAGACACAGTACAGGTGGCTCATGTAATAGGCACCTCTTACAAATTATCTCTTGCATTGGACATCCTCAAGGTTGCTAACTGGAACTTATTGAGAGATCTGGAACCTTGTAAATTTTTTATCACAGACAAATGGATCTCTTCAGTTTCCTTGAAAAAGAAAAAAAAATTGCAAAGCAGAAGAAATCTGTCAACTAGAATGACTTGCCTCAAGGAAGTGTGAACGCTCCATTCTCCCATCCTCAGAGAAGAACACAAGCAATGAGAATTTATCAGTGAAGTACCACACTGGCTGTTGATTATTTTTCACAGCAACCTGCAAAAGGGTGCTTGGAGGACCAGGAGAGAGATTCTGGAACAACACCATCGGCAGAAGTGTCCTTGCTGATGAGCCAGGTTGCACTTGTGGGACCTAATTAAAAGAAAATCGATCAATTACAAGCATTAAGTTCGAAAAATACTCAAAAACACCAAGTTTACCTGCAAGGGTCCAGCAGGTGCAAGACCAAATGTATTCTTGTTGAACTGAATCATGAAACCATCAAGAGTGATCTGTGAATTGTTCTCAAACAATAAACTGTAAAATATCTGTCCATCACGCCGTGTAAGCTGCCCACTGATCTGCAGACCTTGACCATTTGATGATTGTAGTAGAACAGGTAAAGGAGGGCTGCAAATACATTGTTAGAAGATCATCCACGTGTCAGCCAGCATGATGTGACATATATCCAGGGGCAGAGCCAGGATATTTTTTGGGTGGTAGGGGTGAGAATAATGCTACTACTGTGCACCAAACAATAAATGAGATAGTTTTAGTATTGTGAATATGACAAGAAGTCAGATTCAATTCGTTTTATCTCACACCAAACCCAATTTTTTGATCTACTCTATGATCTGACCTTCATGAGACATGCAAGATGCCAAGCAATTTTGGACAGCAAACATGTTGGTCCCACTGATATCTACAATGTTTGAGTTCCAACTTAACTCCAACATGTAAGACATTACGCCAGTGACCAAAACCATTTGTTACCAACAGCAGAAGAACCCCAAACCCCATTTCTCTCTTAACT
The DNA here is from genome assembly GCA_028583415.1 of Protea cynaroides. Taxonomy (NCBI): domain Eukaryota; kingdom Viridiplantae; phylum Streptophyta; class Magnoliopsida; order Proteales; family Proteaceae; genus Protea; species Protea cynaroides. Next base: position 40,295,005 of record CM053267.1, read on the forward strand.
CTAATTGATCCGACCTTCATAAGAAACAAATTTTGCCACAATGATCTATAGCCAAGCCTTGGACTGTGCACATCAGAAACTAAGAGTGGTAAGCCACTTAAAATCTTAAATATTTTTAAAGTCCGAAAGATCATACAATATGAAAGTTAAATCCAGATTAGTAGGGCCAATCACCAACCAAAAAAAATGGAGGGTTCACCTCAAATAAGCTAACCCCTTGTTTATATCTTTTTTGAAGATATAAAAATGAATGCTAAAAGTTATTTGAAATCCTCGAAATCCTTTGAGGGCCATGGCCCAACAAATTCCCCCACCCCAGGCTATATGTTAATTTTTCAGCTATCTCACTAGTGCAAATTTCAAAGAGAAAAATCCTCACCCAGCAGGTGTTGTAGGCTCATCAACAGGAACAAGTGCATTATCAAGGCCCATTAAATCACCAAGTAAGTCAGGCACTGGAGCAGCAGGAGCCGGTGGTGGTGGCGCAGGTGCAGGCTGCCTTGTGGCAGCATATGGTGTATTACTTGAACTAGTTGGTGCTGGACTTCCACTCTCAACAGCATGAGCAGGGGTATCAGAATAGCCTGTTTCACTACCCTCAGGATATTCTTCATCCTCTGGCCTCTGGATCGTAGTTTTAACACGGCTGACAAATGCCTCCGGAGGCTTGTGATAAACAGAAGAAAGAGTTGCAATATTCGCCAGAAGCTCATCAAGAAGTGAAGAATCCAGTTGGTTTGAATCATCACTGATAACAGGCTTTTCAGCTAACACAACATCTTTTGCTGCCTGAAATACATATACTCAAGAGTTTGTCCCAATTGAGTGAATAGAATGCAATCTTTCAAGAACATGCAATATTCAAACTGTATATGATTGTATGTGCAACTAAATATACCTCAGGATCGGTTGAAAGAAGGCGCCAATAAATGTAGGCACGATCCCGCAGGTCTGGATTGTCTGTCTCTACAGTGGCATTGTTAAGAACAACCTATGCATAAACAGGATGCAATAAAGGGTTACTAAAATTCGAGCAAGAAGAATAAAGAATAAACAATTAACTATAGATGATAAGCCTCTCAAAGGTTGCTACAATATTCTTCCATATAATGAGTAACAGTAGCATCATGGCATATCATTCTCCCATCAAGTTCTACAGGTGATGTCTGCATTGGTGGCTTTGCAATGCACTCACATCAGTTCTATATTTTGCTCTCAGTATGTGGAGGAATACAGAAATGGATTCAGACACAAGCTATATGCCCTTTCAGCTGCACACATCAATAATGTTTTTTTTGGGTACGTACACAATACACAGATTTTTTTGAAGGTGAGGGGCGGAGGTGTGGTGTTGGGTAACAGGGACAGAAATGTATAGCTAAACTCGAAAGAGGTACACAACCCACAGTAGTAGGCACAACAATCCCAGACAACCCAATTACACTAGAACCGAAAACACTACCATCCACCTGAAACTAGAAGCAACAACATTGCCAAATTATTAAAATAGAAAGGAATGCCTGGGATACCACCTTGGTCTCCCTATACTCTTGCTAGCGATAAGGTTGCCAAATCATTTTCTGTCCTTAGCTTCCATTGGAAAGAGCAGTTCCAAGAAATTTATTTGTTTTATGAGATTGGCAAAGCACCAAAAAAGGAGGGTGTGAGTCAGGTCTCAAGCCTGGATGAAGGAGGGTTTGCATGTCAAGTAGGCAGCTGGCACCCCAAAAAAAAAAAAAATCCTAGCCAAACTCTTAACATGGATACACAAACAAAAGATATTCAGTGTAATGTTAGGACGTTCCCTATAAACGACGTGTTACACGTAGTCCCTAATGTGCAAAAAATGGGCATGGGCTGCTGCATTGCCCGAATGCGGTAATAAATATGCAAGGAAAGCCGCATAGGCAAAGGTTCTCACACCGTAGACAAGTGCTGGTAAAGAAGCTAGTATATAAACGTAGGATTAGATTAGCATTTTGGAACATAGGATCTTTAACGGATAAGAGTCTACAATGGATAGATGTTATGAAGAGAAAAAAGATTAGCATAGCTTGCATTCAAGAGACTAGATGGAAAGATAAAAAAGCTAAGAAGTTTGATGACTTAAACTTTGGTATACAGGGGATAAAATAATAGCAATGGAGTAAGTATAAAAGTGGATAAAGATTTTAAGAATGATGTAGTGGATGTTAAAAGATACAGTGATAGGATTATAGCCATCAAGTTGGTGATGAAATAAGAGATAGTCAATATAAGTAGTGCTTACGCACCCCGAGTAGGATTGGATGCGCATGCAAGTAGTAAACTACAAATTTGGAAACACATGGATAGACAAGTACAAGGTTTTAGACAAGGAGAAAAGATTATAATACGGGTTGATATGAATAGACATGTAAGAGGACATCGTAGAAGTTATGAAGGTGTACATAAAGGATATGGTGTTGGAGTGAGGAACGAAGAAGGGAATTCAATTTTAGATTTTGCTACGGCTTATAACTTATTCATCGTAAACACATACTTTGAAAAGAGTGAGGAGCATCTATTCACCTTCAAAAGTAGGTATCATAGTAGCCAAATAGATTTCTTTCTAACTAGAAGGTTCAATAGGTTGTTATGTAAGGATTGCAAAGTTATACTCGGGGAGAGCCTAACGACTCAACATAGAATACTGGTCATGGATATATGTTTCATTACGCCGTATCCTAAGAAAGGTCAGGTTTTTTCCCTAGGATAAGATGGTGGGGCTTAAAAGGAAATACCTTGAAAGCTTTTACTGATAGTGTGGTCAAAAAAAGAATGTGGGACTTTGAGGGAGACTGATACAATATGGAACGAAATTACTACTTATATTGAGAAAGTTTTTAAAGATGTCTTAGGTGTATCAAAATGAAAATGTCATTCCCTAAAAGAGTCTTCTAATGTTCAGCAGATGCAAGAGAAAAGAGAGCAACTGACAGTGATGGATTTTTAGGTGGTCTGGGACAAAAATATGAATCTATTTGCTCGGGGAGCGAGAAGGTAGCTTCCCTCGCTGAAACTTTTTCTCATGTTGTCCGCATATCAAGGGAGAGTGCGAAGTAAACCTCCAACCAGTGACACGTCTCAAAGTGGCCGTGGAGGGGGAAGTGATGGACATGGAGGAGGACGTGGTGGTAGAGAATCAGACTGTGGCTCAAGTAAAGGCCAAAGGAATACAGTTCCCAATTTTTTCAGATGGTTTGGGTGGTTCTAGGTCTGTAAAGACCTGTCAATAAGACCTGTCATTATTGTTGTCTACCTGAACATATCCAACGTTTATGTTGGAAACTTCATGGCAAACCATCTCCACAGCAATCTGCTAATTCTGCAGCCACCAACGAGTCTAGGATTCAATCACAACAATCTGAGGGATGATGATGATGATGATGATGACTGATAAAGAATTCAAGAGATATAGCTAGTTTCATCTTTCACCATACCCCCACTCCTGCTTCCATTGCTACTTTTGTCCAAACAGGTAATGCCACTGCATGTCACGACCCTGGATCATTGATTCAAGAGCAACCGACCATATGTTTGGCTCCCCTAGGTAATTTTTCTTCCTTATGTAATTCTTTTTCTAGTGTCACCTTAGCCGATGGTTCCTTCGCTTAGTTCAAGGTACGGGATCAGTTCCCCTAACTCCATCTTTATCGTTTTCCATTGTCCTTTCCCTACCTCAGTTTCCTCATAATTTATTATCTGTCAATAAAATCACTAAGGAATTTAATTGTTCAACAACCTTCTGATGAGGACATCACAGCATAGTTATTCTATCAATTATTTTTTTACTGTCCGTTTGGTTTGTTTATTTTATATTGGGCCTAGTTTATTTGGTTTGTTTATTTTATAGTGGGCCTAGTTTGGACCTATCTTTTATTAATTAGTTGTGGACCCATAGTTTCTTTTAGTTTTGATTGTAGCCTATATAAAGGCAAGTACCTCATTATTTCTCTTTGATGTGACGATTATGAATGAAAAGAAAAAGCCCTAATTGTGGAGCTCCATAGTTTCTTTTAGTTTTGATTGTAGCCTATATAAAGGCAAGTACCTCATGATTTCTCTTTGATGTGACGATTATGAATGAAAAGAAAAAGCCCTAATTGTGGAGCTCTCCCTCTCACGTAAGTCTATCTTTCTCTTTTCTCTGTCTCGAACTGAACCTCCTCCCCCCTCGCTGTTGTACCAGCTTCTCTTGTTTCCCCTTGCTGCCGCAAGTCCCCCCCCCCCTCTCTGCCGGCAGGTATCCCTTCCCCTTTTTCCCCTCCTCCCCTGCTACCGGCAGGTATTTTCCTTTACTCCCTATTTTCTTTCTGCAATAATTTTCGGTTACAGTTTTTTTGTGCTTCTTTTATTTCTAATCCCCGCTGCTGCCGCTGCTGCTCTGCAAATAACCATAAATTTCCATATCTGTTTTACTGTTAGCATAGAGCAGAACCTAAAATTGGGTTATTTATTTTCTGGATACAGATGTTTTGCTGTAATTCAAATCAATATAAATTCTGCTATAGCATTGGCAGTGTTTGGTATTTACTGACATAGGCAACAACTTAAGGCATATATATTGCAGCTGAACCTTCACTTTAGCAAGTCTATGGTGAGTGTTCCTATCTTTAATGTTGAAAATAAATCTGTTTTGCATGTTGTTAAATTTATTTAATTACAAAGTGTTTCTTTCATTAGTTTAGGAGTTTTGACATCTCGTGCACGTTAGTCCTTTGTAATCTGTCGTCGTTTTGATATCACATGAAATTTAATTGGCTTTTTGTTTAGTTGAAAGCATATTTAGCATTGGAAAGTTGAAAATTGCCCCTGCAACCAAAAATGCAATTATTGTTCTTGAACTAGAGGGTTGACTTTTTATCCTTTTGAAATTTGAATTTTAGACTATTTTTATTCCATTCAAATAGGGGGTGTTTGCTTATTTATAAATAATATCTTAAGTAAATGATTTACTTAAAAGATATTAATTATAAATAAGTATTGCCTAATAAGTGTTGTTCTTGTGTATTGTTCCTATCTTTGGAGTCGAAACTTATCTTTTGGTCGAAACTTGTCTGTTTGAAATAGACAGATTTTGATCAAAACCTTGCATTTTATACAAGGGGGTGAACCAAAAGTGGTCGAAACATGGTCGAGTTGGACCAGGTTTCAATCATACTTTCTAATACCGCACCAGGTTTGGGTTTTGACCTTGGTCAAAATCGAAACCGAGACGGGTTTCGACCAGCACCTCGAACCATGGTTAAGAGAATGTCGTTTAAGGAGGCACAGACAAGTACAAGAGAGGCCTTTGAACGCTCCATTAAGGAGTAATGATATGATTCGGATTGGAGGAGCTAAAAGAATTAGGAATAGACATAAAATGAACCTAGAAGAAGTGGTGAAGAAAGACATAGCTTAGGCCTAGTAACAACTAACAAGTATGCCTTTGAATCATAGTTGTCAAGGCACCAAGGTTAGCCAAGGCGATGGAGAGGTGCCTGGGGGCCTAAGCATACTTAAGGCGTCCCAAGGCACACCCAAGGCGTACAAGGCGTTGTAAGGGTACATCTTAATAAAGAGGTTTTATACAATGAGGAGGGGGCTAGCCCATCAATTTTTATATCAGTTTTAATTGTTTTTAATACATATGCATGATTCCAGGCATTATGGTCTACATCTATGTACTTTATACATCCAATAAAAATGATACAAATGCCATTAATTAAAAAATAAACAAATAAAACAGGCATGATAAAATAAGGAGACCAACTGCCTAGCCTTATCTAACTCGCCCGGACGCCTAGGCAACAACACGTTTTGACAGCTATGCTTTGAATAGAGCTGATTGGAGAAAGAAGATCCCTGTAGCTGACCCCATTTAGTTGGGATAAGGCTGAGTTGAGTTGAGTTTATCTATTAAGCACACCTAGGCGACACTATTAGTGTGGCCCCAGCCCTGTTAACTTGGTATTTTAGAAGTTACAGCCTCTCCTTAGGTTCCAGTTTACCTTCTTTTTAACTTCTAAAATTTCAGTAAGTAGTTACTCATAAAAACAACCCCTGGGTAGCGTTTGGTAAATACTCAAATAACTGGTTTTTTCTTCTAATTACATCAATTTCTGCAATTTACTCAGATTTCTGATTTTTGCTTCAAAATTTCAATTCAGATCTTGGTCCTAACCCCTAACTGTGGTCCATACCTCTTCGACCTTCTAAATTCTATTCTAGACTATGGACCGCATCAAGTATACTATTTCAATACAACAACAACTAGCCTTAGCCCAACAAGTATACTATTTCAATGTGGATCCGAAATAGACTCCTGACACCCCCCCCCCCCTCTCTCTCTCTCTCTCTCTCTCTCTCTCAATGAACCCTGATTACACCTGGAGACTGGAGATTCATTCGATACAAGTATCATTCTGGGATGGATCTATTCGGGTTTGGGCTAAAAGCACAAAATGAAGCCAAGGGAGAATGGCAGATTTGCAGTGTTTTTCAATTTTCAAAACTCAGTTTGGGCAGCTCTAGTTAGCAAATGAAAAAAAACACTGAGTTTGTCCTACTATTGTTGTTTGGGAGTGTGGGATGAAATTGGTTGTGTTTACAAGTCAGACGATGCCAGAAATATTGGTGATAGCTGGAGGTACCACTAGTAAAAGGAAAGAATTACAAGGGACCAACTGAGGAAATCAGAGATACTTGAATACAATACCAGGGAACCCACACACAAATATTGGTGATAGCTGGAGGTACCACTAGTAAAAGGAAAGAATTACAAGGGACCAACTGAGGAAATCAGAGATACTTGAATACAATACCAGGGAACACACACACAAACAAAGGGTATCTAAAGAATAAGAATATAACTACACAATTAAGAGACATATTTAACAGTTTAACATTGTTCATGAATTTTATCATGAAACATAAGCCCAAAAAACAGACTTGGAAGGGTTTGTAAACAGTAAAAACAGGTTACCTGAATCATTTGTTGAGGACCTTCAGTTGGCTTCTTAAGAAAGAGTTTGACAGTTGCAGTGAGCAATTGCAACTGCACTAGGGCAGGTTCCTCAGGGAAAGTCTCCAAGAAGCTTTCAAGGAGCTCATCAGCATTGTCAATTCTTTCTGCATACTCACCAATAATCCAGATCATTGATGCCTGTAACAAAGAAAATAATTTTTTTTTTTATTTTGTAAAGATGGCCATAAGCTAAAAAATATCAATTAGAAATTAGAGCACCTTTGCCTCTGGTTCATCTAGAGTGTCCAAGCTCTCACAAAGTGTTGCAATGATGGACTCGTAGCTGTAAAGGAAACAAAAAATGACCAATAAGCTTGGAATGAAGAGATCAATAAATTTTAGTATACACAATAGTGGGAAGCACAAGAAAGGCTGACTCACGTGTTCGGATATCGTCTAAAAATATCTTTGATGACTATAATAGCCTCCTGGACAACATAGTTTACTTTTATTTTAATCAGCTCAAGCAAAACACTTATGCACCGCTCAGCTGCTCTCTCTAATTTTATGGCACAACGGCCAATAGCACGGACAGCCTTCCTTACAAAATCTACATCTACTTCTGTCGCATACTCTTTGAACTCCAACAGCACCTACAGAAAAAGTGTTGGGACAGGTGGAAGGTGTACACAACAAATTTATCAAAAACCCAAAGTTCCAGAGCAGGCTACAGATATAAAAATGTCCAAGATACTAATAGAAATTATGTACCTGGTCTATGTTTCGGTCAGATGCAAGCTTTATCATAATCTCTAATTTCTCCATCTTAACATAAATCGGATCATTATATTTGCAGAAGAAAACCTAGCAACCGAAACAAGGTAGAATTAATAGATTTATCCCACAACTGCAACAGCTGAATGATATTAAAAGGAGGAAACACTTCAAATCACCTTGATTTCATGCGCAAGGATTGTAGGCCGCCTTTGTACAATAAGGTTGATGTTCCTCAGTGCAACATACTGAATCTCAGGTTCTGCTGAAAGCAGTGTTACAAGAGGAGGAGCCATTTTCTTGCAAAGATTTCGGACCACATCCGTGCTGGTAATGAGTTCCATTTGTTGAAGGATCATCTATAGCAAGCCATTTATGACAAGATCAAGTGCACATGCATGAGAAACAAAGTGAGACTCACCAAGTTATCGCATCAACAAACAGGACAGCATTGAAAAACTTAAAGAGATATTGTGAATATGTTTGGATCCTCAAGAATCCAATCATTTTAACTGATTTACATTGGATCAAGTGGAACAAATCAGGACTCAATGGAATTATTTGTCTATCACCCAATTCGTGAAGAATAGGAATTCAATTCTCCCCCTAAAATTGTGGAGTTTGAATTCAAACAAACCATAGGGTCTCCCTCTCAAAGTGGAAGTGCCAATCCAACAACTCAAAGTTAACCCTCCTCTAGAATTCAAGTTAACCCTCCTCTAGAATTCAGTAATCATGATCTGATGGGAGTTTCCAACTTCTAGAGTTCAAATTGTACAGTGTAAGACCATAAACATTCATTAATTGAAGGGATTTACCTTAACAGCTGAAAGTACAACTGCACAATTTGCATGTTGCAGTCTTGGTGTAACTCGCTCCACTATATTTTCAGCTTCACGAGCATCTGCTGCCTTATACTTGGAAAGAGCATCCAATATGAAAACTTGACCCCATCTACACAACATACAAACCATCACAGGACATCAGTGCCAGTCACTTGAAAAGAACTACCGAAACACAAACAAAAGCATAGACTCTTCACCTCATAAAGCAGTAAGAAAATAACTGGCTGCCTCAAAAATTCAAGCATTTGAACAGGAAGCAACTCACAAGAAAGAAGACAATTGCATATGCTTCATATTCGCGGGGAAAAAATTACTCGCTTCCACAAACTTGCCTCTGTGTAAGCATAGGGACATAGCAAGAAATTTTCAGTACTATGTCCTGGATCTTTCGCTGTATGATAGGTACCAGACACAGGACATCATGGACACTATGCAACAACGACGAAGTCCTCTAAAATGCTGATAGGCAGCTCCTTTTATAGAGTGGCTGGGAGGATTATAGACTCTCATTAGGACTTTCACACCAATTCCTAGACACTTTTGACTATTTAATGAATTGTACATTTTCAAGGACTTACACAACCATCGATGAAACTGACTTGTTGACTGAAATAAAATCTTCTAGGACTCTACAACTTTAGATAATATCTATAATTAACTATTAATAATTCTTATGTTCCCCACAAATCAATTAATTACTTTTGATCACTCTTTTACTGAAACTTGGACTAGATTTGACTGAGAATTGGACTGGATTAATTACAACTGGTCAAAACTTATCCAGAATAATCTCCTAAACGGGAACAAGGATTTTCTTTTCTTTTCTTTTTTTGTGAAAAAAAATTTATATTAAATTATTAACAAGAGAAGGAAGCAGACGGGGGCTAATCAATAAGGATAGAGCCAAAGGTGAAGAAAGGAAACAGGAGCAATTAGTACACACAGGGAGTCCTAGCCACATTGAATTAGATAGATAGACCACAAGTGCTTACAATGAATCTGTCACGGGGCAAATCCTGGCACGACCTCTTGGAAGCAGTAAAAAAATTCTCAGCTGTCAAAATGGCTAGACTCCAAAATGTGACTGATTCTTCTGGACCTCTGTTCATGTCCCAATATTCCACTCCATCCATATTTGATATATGGAAGCAAAAAATGAAAGTTTCCCGATGAGATAAAAAATGCATTTCCCTTTAAAAACTTTGCTGATCCATCTCCACTCCTTAGTCAAAGAACGGATTCACCTGCAGGAAGGCCAACACCAACAAAGCAGACCTTCCCAAATACGAGAACTGATACTTAAAGAATAAGTGGTGGATGTCTTCACTCGCTGGCCAACATAAGTAGTTGGTTTGAGAGGGATTTTCCTGAGGTGGAGGAAGGCTCGCATTTTACTTGCTGCCCAACAGGAACAAGCTTATCCCAGCTTCCAAATTCTGGTAGCCATTTATTTCTGATTTCTCCTTTTGTAACTTGTAAGTTTTCCACTGGTTTTGATTCTCATCAACAATTCAACTCATCTCATCTCATTAAGACTCCTCCAACTAATCCTTGGTGCCAATTTACATCATCATGAAAGCTACCTAAAGACCAAGAAGGTGAAGAAAATCCAATATAAATTTAAGGCTTAAAGGTGGCAGTGCATGCGTTAACAGCACTGTCACGATGTGTTCATAAGGTTTATAGTGCTTTATTCTCAAGGTTCATAGGGTTTATATATGTTGTATATTTGTGTGTGTGTGTGTGTGTGTGTGTGTGTGTGTCTACATACGTGCTGCCAGCACCCAGCACACGCAAAATTTAAATAACATCTTCACCTCGGTTACCACCTAAAACAAACGTTTTAACATGATGACATGATGCAGCATTGTTCAGCCAGCCACCGTTCACGTGGTACTGTTCACATGAACAGCACCAACAGATGAGACTGATCTATGTTAATTAGTTTATTGTGAGTTGGATTAGTTATTTTAATCCTAATTAGATGACAATATCTAAATAGAAGGAGGATTTAGTTAAGTAGTTTAGTTCATGTTGGAAACTACTTGTTAAGTTTCCCAAAATCCTTGCTTATTTAGGATTTAGTTTCCTAATAGGACTAAGTTTCATCATTGTTTCCTAATTGTTTACTGTTTAGGATTTAGATTCCTAAGCCCAATCTAATTGGGACTTTCTATATGCCGTAAACATTGAACTCTTTTATTTATGAATGGAATAGAAGAAAAGTAGACTTTGATCAATCAGAAAATCTGTTACAATTTCTGGTTGGGTCTCTCTTGGTCGTGAGACTCAACCACAGGCTTACTTCTTGATCCTTTTGTTCTTTGTCTTTCAAATCTCTCTCAAGTAATTGAGACATTAGTACTACTATTTTGATCATTCAAATATTGTGAGATTGTGAGATCACAACCAGATCAAGCAGAGCTGCAACTACCAGACACGTTTTCAGACGATAGTCAATTTTTGAAATTTCATCTCTCTCATCTGTGATCGGATCATCTTCAGCTTGATACAGTAATGTTCAGCCAGCCACTATTCACAGTAACAACAGATTTTAGAGACTGGAATTGCCCTTTTTATGTTATTATTTTCCTAAGAATAGTTATTTTAGTTCTTTCCTAATTAGATGACAAATTAGAAGAAGGGTTTAGTTATGTAGTTTAGTTCATGTTGGAAACTAACTTTCAAAGTTTCCTAATCCTTGTTTATTTAGGATTTAGTTTCCTATTAAGACTTAGTTTCCTAATTCTTTACTGTTTAGGATTTAGTTTCCTAATACTATTCTAATTGGGACTTTCTATATGCTGTAAACATTGAACTCTATATATTCATGAATGGGATAAAAAAAAAAGTATACTTTGATAAATCAGAAAATCTGTTACGATTTCTGGTTGGGTCTCTCTTGGTTGTGAGACTCAACCGCAGGCTTACTTCTTGATCCTTTTGTTCTTTCGTTCAAATCTCTCTCAAGTAATTGCAACATTAGCACTACGGTTTGATCATTTAAATATTGTAAGCGAAATTACAACCAGATCAAGCAGAGTTGCAACTACCAGACCCGTTTTCAGAAGATAGGAGTTTTCTGAACATTCATAACTTCTTCATCCGTGGCTGGATCATCTTCAAATTCAGATACATTATCAAGTACATCCTAAAGATCATTCTCTTCAAGTTTAAAGATCAACCAACGGTCAGATTCTCAGATAAGTGCAATTTCTACACTGATTTCTGTGTTGGTTTGAGAAAAGATCATGGTGCAAAGGGAATTTATGTGTATATTGTAACAAAATAGAAAAGAAAAAAATGAAAGGTGGAGAGAATAGAGAATGGAGAATAGAGAAAAGGGAGAGAGAATCAATGTGTTTCTCCTCTCCTTATGATACAACTCAATCTCTAAGCCTTAGAGATGTACTGAAATACAAAGACTAATAAAGGAAAGAAATAAACTAACTTAGGAAAGAGAAGATAGCTTAGTCAACAAGACTAAGACTAATTCCAATTACCAACAAGACAACTAGACTATTTAGGAAAGCAAGAAAATAATATAGTTGGACATATAGTATCAAACCAGAACCGTAACTACTGGTTCTGATTCGATACCATAACAATATCGTAACACCCTCCCTCAAGCTGTAGTACAGGGGAATGTGAGAGCTTCAGCTTGGAACAATATAGCAACGGAAGTAACAACAACAGTAGTAGCAGCAGAAATGTAGTTGTTGCTGCAATAGTAGTAGTAGTAGTAGCAGTAGAGGTCGCATCACATGTAACTAGTAATAAAGGTTGCATCACGTGCAACTAAAGTAGTGATGCAGCAACAGGCCCACAAGCTGAGATGGGCATGGATTAGAATCTTTGTTAGATTTAATTTTAATTGGAATTTTTGTAATCATTTATTTTTGAAAATTTAGATAGGAAGTTTAGGTAATATTTAATTAAGTAGATTATGGTATGTATATTATTTACTTGGTTATGGTTTCCATCTTGATTAGGATCTTATTTAATTACTAGTTTTATTTTATTTAGTTTAGGAAAGTTTTATCTTTAAATAAAACATGTAATCAATCTTTTAATTTCATAATGGAAGAATGGAATGGAATGAAGAATTGATTGGGTGATGCAGTCCAAGAAGGCCCAAGGCTCAAGCTCAAGTCAATAATGGGTCAGCCCAAAGAACCAGTCGGTATTGGTCCATTGGACCAACCCAAAGACCAACCCACACTGTTCACGTGAACAGTGTTCACGGTACTGTTCACGTGAACAGTACCAACAGCAGAAATTTTCCTTCTTTTGTTATTTCTTTCCTAAAGTATTCTTAGATTTTGTTTCCTAAAGTTAAGTTATGGATTGATATTTTGTAAGTTGTTTTTTTGGAAACTTTCCTAAATCTATAAAGGCAAGTTTCCCTTTTAATTTATCTTAGCATATTTTTTAGATTGGAATCTTTCCTAAATCTATAAAGGCAAGTTTCCCTTTTAATTTATCTTAGGATTTTTTTTTAAGAGGACTAAATCCTTCCTTATTTTGTAATCTTTCTTAAGTCTATAAATAAGATAAAGAATAAGAGAGCCAGCAGATTTAGACCAGAAAAAAGAAGAGAGTTTAGCTCCTGATTTTCTGGTTGAGTCTCATAGGTTGTGAGACTCAACCGAAATATTCTGTTTTATGGTTTTCTTGTCCTTCTGTTAATTCCTTCAAGTTCTTATTATTGCATACTGAATTGCGATACCATTAAATGCTGATTTGATCAACGAAAGCTCGTGGGATTAAAGATTAAAATCATATCGACCAGCTCTAACTAAACCAGTCCCGTTTTCAGATGATAGGTAGTTTTCAAAAAATCACGTCTCTCTCGTCTGTGATCGGATCATCTCCAACTTTGGATATGTCTTCATAATCATTCCAAAGAGTATTTCCCATCAAGTTTCAAGTGATTTCAAGGGTTAGATTTCAAGATAAGTGGTTTTCTTCATTACTTTTCTCTACAGATTTTGTATTGGACTGAATTAAGATCCAGGAGCAAAGAGGGCTTGTTAATTTGACTTGCTTTGAACCCTCTTTGCCATCATTGGGTTATTGTGGTGTGCCTACGGGCCGAAAGAATTGGTGTGCACTTTCTCTCTTTTCTCTCTTTTCTCTCTCTCTCTCTCTCCTCTTCATCTCTGCGAACCAAAATAGACCCTCTCCTTTGGTCTGTTCCTCTCTCCTCCTCCTTGCATTCTTTCATCTATGCAATCAGGGACAACCCTTCCCTTGGGTTGATTCCCCTTCCTTCTTCCCTCCCCTATTTCTAGGCGGTAACTCCAGCCCCAGTTCTTGGTATACATCTCCCTCGTATCTCACCTGTTTACCCTGAAACCTAGGGCATTATCTGCTCTTCCATAAACGATCAGAATCCCCCAAATCCATGACCCGAAATCCCCATCCTAGGTTTGAACCTGCAACTTACCTTTACCTTTCTTACCGCCAGGAACTATTTCAAACCCTCTGATTACCTTTTATACAAAATTTCAGATCAAACGAACTCCTATCAACTGAGTTCTTCCATTGGTGCTGTTTTTCCACCAAGGATTTCTGTTCGTGAAATAGTTTGCAACGAAGGTAGAAGAAGACCTTTCTTCTTTGCTCTTCCCTAATGCGTACCCTTGCTTTATCAAGTTATTACAATTTTACCACACCCCTATAATTGCTTCCAAGTCTACCCCTTTTCATTAAATTAAATTCCCATCATATCTTAAGGATCTGTTTGCTTCTCAAGTTATTGCATAATTCTGATTATTTACTGAATCTGCCACTAGCATTATTACTTTGAGTTGATTATTGTTTGGGTGGGTCTACTAGCGGATATAATTAGGGTTTCCTTAACCCAGATCCCGCATCAAGTAGGCTCCGACATGAGCAAGGTAGTAGTAGCCTCCAACATGAGCAAGGTCGTAGTAGACTCCAACACGAACAAAGATAGAGGAAAGTGTCTCTTCCATGAGTAGGCACGAACCAACAAATAATAATAATCTTCAACTGATGACTTGTCCACTTGTAAAATAACACTGGGGACAAGACCAAAGAGAACTAACTATCCCAACATCACACCAAAGCAGTGACCATAATCACCAATGCATACCAAAGGAGTAGTAGCAGCAAATAAGATCCCAAAAAGACCATTTTCAAATAAATTCTCCAGCCATAGAACCAGCAATACAGAAAGCCAACAATGGACAAACCCATAAGAACTCCAACCAGTACATGGAGACTGAAAATTAAATAGCAGCCAAACAGCGCCTTGGAAAATTAACTTCTAAATCCATGAGTTCTGAAAACCATAATGTCGACATTAAAGCTACTATGGGTTGGAAAACCCCACTTACGGGTTGCTATAGGCCCGCCAAAGTAACGAATAATTGAAATAATGTGAACATTGGTATTATTGTAAATAACTAGAACAATATAAGACCCCTTTGGTAAGAAAACAGAAGCTGGGACGCAAAAGTAATTGAAATTTTGATGAGAGTGAATCTGGAATTCAATGAATGGGGACAAACTTGGAAACAAATATAAAGACAAGATAGAACACGGATAAGACAGGACAGAAAAGGGTTTTTAGGCAAAACAAAAAATATGATAAAAGAAGAAAGAAGAAGCTTCTTCTTCGAGACTCTCTACTCTACCAGCAGTAGGAGACCTTTCTTGTGGGTGAGAGAACTCACCCATATGGAGTCCAAACAACCTGAAAATTCAGTGGTGAATTGCAACTCCCAATCCTTTTAGAAGCATGTAACTACAGTCCCAAAACTCAGGTAATAAAAGGTGTTATTTCTGCAAACTGAACCCATGGTAGGTACACTCATGACCCAAATATTGAGAAGAAACCCCAAAGAAGAAGCAATGGAGAAGAAAGGAGAAAGGATGAGGGAGATATGAAACTAATCAAGAGAGACTGTTAGGTTGACCTGATCAGGGAATCGTAAGGTGCAGGAAGGGAAAAGAATAATGGAAAGTGGAATTCTGCAGGATTCGAAGGCTGAGTTTCAGGATATTCAGGTTAGCAACCAACGATGAACAACTAATGGATAATGGCAATAGAATCTCAACAGGCACAGCAGATTTAAAAAAAAAAAAAGTAATATCGATGGCAGCAGCAGGGGCTTTAATAATGGTAGCAGATTAGATCAATGGGCAGAACTAGGTGGTAGCAGTAGGTAGCAGTAGGTACCGGTAGCAGATCTTAGTAGTAGGGACAGCTTGGAGAATAGAAAAGAAAGAAAGCGAAGATGGAAAGAACGGAGAATGGAGAATAGAGAAAAGGGAGAGAGAATCAATGTATTTCTCCTCTCCTTATGTCCTTGTATTTACATAGAAAATAGGTAATAAGATACAACTCAATCTCTAAGTCTTAGAGATGTACTAAAATACAAAGACGAATAAAGGAAAGAAACAAACTAACTTAGGAAAGAGATAAACTAACTTAGGAAATAAAAGATAGCTTAGTCAACAAGATTAAGACTTATTTCAATTACCAACTAGACAACTAGACTATTTAGGAAAGCAAGAAAATAATATAGTTAGACATATAGTATCAAACCAGAACCGTAAATACTGGTTCTGGTTCAATACCGTAACAGTATCATAATATATATCATTCCTGAATTCCCTTTTGCCATCACAGCTTTGGGTATGCCATCAAGCACATCCTAAAGATCATTCTCTCCAAGTTTGAAGAGCAACCAACGGTTGGATTCACAGATAAGTTGAATTTTCTATTAGTTTCTAATTCTGGTTATCTGGGTTGGCTTAAGAAAAGATCCTGCTGCAAGGGGGAATATCGTGTGTGTCATTCCTAAATTCCTCTTTGCTATCATGGATTCATGGCATTAACTTAATGTCATAGTGTCAGTCATAATAATACCATAACAAACTAATGGTTCAACAGACATAAACATAAGACCAAAAGCACCCATAAAGTGTCTATAATGCTTCAATCATAACCCAGTATGCTGAGACAGATGCATATAAACTGTACCATAATACAATAGCAATAGCAAAGGCTTAAACAGAGAAAATGAAAACGATCCATATGCATTAATGAGGAAGTAAAATGCATGTCTTTACAAGGGATGGCATATGGCAAGATGAAAATAGCCTTTCCCACCTTAAGTCCATAAATATGGAGCTATTTTCAGCCATATGACAAGTTAACAACTACCAGTCAGGTGCTACTTTTTTATCCAAATGTATGACTAATTTCATGAAAAAGAGAAAAGGAAGGAGAGGGGGGGAAGACTGACTCAGTGCATTCATTCAGAGCGGTCAAGAGTTTTGTAAGTGTAGCACTCGTGATCTCAAATATTGGTCTACTACTGTTCTCTTGGATCTCTGCAAGAGCAGCCACAGCATTTGCCACAACCATTGGATTATTGTCCGAAATCAAATCCTTTAGAATATCCAAAAATCCCCTATCTTCCACCAGCTCAGCATTGATATCATAAAGTTTAGCAACACAAATGGCAGCAGTCTTTCGAACATAAGGATCATCATCCTGTCAATGAAAAATAATAGGGAAAAGATTCATTAATTAAATGTCAACAGTCACTAAAGTTCCTTGATTCCTTGATAACACTGCAATCATTTAACTTGTACATGAATAATATAGTGCACTAAAGAATAAACAAGCATATATAAGTTTGAATGGGAAACAGAGGAAGAATAGGAATAACATTAATCAGCATGTGCTATTAATTGACAAGCAACATGAGTTTCAGTGTACATCAAAAGGTATGGGAATCACTGTTCAAGAAAGAGAACCTTGAGACATCTCTGAAGGGGGTCACATAGATATTCTGTGATTTTATCAACACGGATGCATCCCATTGTCCGTACGGCTAATGCACGAATCAAAGGATTTGGATCCTGTGAATCCTGTAACAATCACCAGAACTTAAAAGAGTTATGTACAGATAAACATAAGCCTACTTAAACAATGCATTTAATGTAAAGCATGTACTTAGATGTCCTCTTGAAGAAATGAAAACATAAATATAAACTTCAGAGTGGCATATCATTACACCTCAAAGGTAGAGGAAGTGCATATCCCTTGTTGAGATATTTAATTGACACTATACAGGTTTCCTAGCTTCAATTAGACAAAAGGTCCATTAGTTAGTTTACAAATTTTCAAGCCTCCATGTAACAGAAACCACTAAAAATTTTGGGCAACGAAGTTGAGAATTACCAAGTTCTAGCAATCTAATTTCATCCGGGAGTACATCAGTGTTAATAAGCAAAAAGGGTTTCCACTTTTGAATCATGAGTTACTCAAGAACATTAGATATTATGAAGTCCAACAAAAATGACAACTGCTACAACTCAAAAAGATCATAGGCATGTTAAAGATCATACCTTCACAAAAGTATTTACAGCAAGTATTGCTAGGTCAGGTTGGCTTTTAGCATAGTTTATCAAATACAAATAAACAAGTTTCTTCAGCTCCAGATTCTCTGTTTGCATGCAATTCACGACATCCGTGAACAATGAAGAAACATCTTTCCCAACTGTCATAGCAGCAATCACCTTCTTTACACCATCCTTTTTCTTATCCTAAAAGGCATATTAGAAAGGAAAAAAGTA
Source organism: Protea cynaroides (assembly GCA_028583415.1). Lineage (NCBI taxonomy): Eukaryota > Viridiplantae > Streptophyta > Magnoliopsida > Proteales > Proteaceae > Protea > Protea cynaroides. The sequence continues at coordinate 40,313,215 of CM053267.1, forward strand.
AGTTTTCATGGTAGATCATTTAATACCAGGGAAGAAAGTGGGAAGGGACAACAAATCTGAAAACAACGAATAAAATATACAGAAGTTATATTTTTCATTCAAATGACATAGATGCATAACAGAGAGGAAGGAGAGCCAGGAAATTTCCAATAGAATTCAAAACCACAAATAAAAAGCTACACATTAGAAACTGATTAATTAATAATTAAAAGTGATAGGCTGCAAAGCCTGTAGGCCATAGGGAACCTGGATATCTAAACTCACATCAGATAGGCAAGTTTCTTAGCAACTATCCTACTTGATCAGCAAGATCCAGACTAAATTGAAACTCATCCCATTCAAATGCCAAGACAGGGAAAATGCACAATGGATGACTTAGCTAAACAGGAACATAAAGAACATCAAACTCACAGAAGTTGTTTAGGGGTAGCCAAACAAGCTAACAGAAAACAGAAGCTCCATTAAGATATTAGCATGGTCCAAAATCCAGGAAAATTTTCGCAAGGACACCAATATGACTCAGTTATCGTGCTAACCGAAATGGAGCACGACTAACAAAACGGTCGATATTACAGCATCTAGTTGAAACTTGAAATATCAGTCATTCCAATATTCTATCGGCAATATGTCACAACCAAGGTATATAAATACCTTGTGCCTTCGACTCATCACGACCTTTTTTTACTCTTTTTAACTATGCCCACCTATTTAGTAAAAACATTTTACTTCACAGTCTTCACTAATACTCGCCGAGTTAACTCTCTAGGGCTTTCATCATAAGCTTTTTCCAAGTCAATAAAGACCATGTGGAGACCTTATATTCTCTAAATCTTTCCATTAGTCTCCCAAGCAAATAAATAGCTTCTCTGATTGATCTTCCTGACATAAAACCAAATTCTTATCTGAAACATTAGTTTCTTGTGTCATGTGGGTATCAATTACTCTTTCCAATAATTTCATAGTATGGCTCATAAGTTCAATTCCTCTATAGTCATTTCAATTTCGAATATCACTTTTATTTTTATAAATCAGTACCACAATGCTTCTTCTCCATTCCTCTGGCATTTTTCTTGTACCCATAATCTTATTAAACAACTTAGTTAAAAGTTATTCTACTAATTCCAAAGCTCTTCTATACCTCTATAGAAATACCATTTGGACTTAATGGTTTACCTATTCCCAACTTCTTTACAGCTTCTTTTACTTTAGAAACCCTAATCCTCCGTACATGTCTAAGATTTGTGGTTTCTTGATGGTTATTACAAGTTTACAACCTTTTAGAAAGGTTATTATAGCCTTTAAAGACACATTTACTTCTATTAATGTCATATAGTAAGCTGCAGAAATAGCTGCAGAAATAGTTTGTCCATGTCTCTTTAATCTCCTTATCACTTATTAATACATTATCATCCTAACTTTTATTACATATAATATGGTTAAACTCTCTACTATTCCTTTCCATTAGTTTAGTTAGTTTATAGATATCGTTTTCTCCCTCCTTTGTGCCTAAATTATTATAAAAGTTCTTAAATTTCTTGGTCCTTGCTTTCCCTACTATCTTTTAACATTCATTTCTAGCAAGTTAATACCTTTTGAGAACCTCCTCATCCTTAGCCCTTTGTCAAGTTTTAAAACAAGGTTTCTTGCCCTTAATGACTGCTTGAACATTCATCATCCCACTACCAAGTTTTCCTTAAATGAATGTCATTTTCCTTTAGATTCTCCTAAAACTTCTTCAGCTATATTAATATAAGTAGCTCTCTCATGCCACATTATATTAGTGACTTCATCTAAGTCCCAACTTCTTTGTGTTACTAATTTATCAGTAAATGTCTTCAAGTTAGTAAATGTGTTACTAACTTTTATTACATATAATATGGTTAAATTCTCTACTATTCCTTTCCATTAGTTTAGTTAGTTTATAGATATCGTTTTCTCCCTCCTTTGTGCCTAAATTATTATAAAAGTTCTCAAATTTCTTGGTCCTTGCTTTCCCTACTATCTTTTAACATTCATTTCTAGCAAGTTAATACCTTTTGAGAACCTCCTCATCCTTAGCCCTTTGTCAAGTTTTAAAACAAGGTTTCTTGCCCTTAATGACTGCTTGAACATTCATCATCCCACTACCAAGTTTTCCTTAAATGAATGTCATTTTCCTTTAGATTCTCCTAAAACTTCTTCAGCTATATTAATATAAGTAGCTCTCTCATTCCACATTATATTAGTGACTTCATCTAAGTCCCAACTTCTTTGTGTTACTAATTAATCAGTAAATGTCTTCAAGTTTTGTCCTTTTAAGTTCCACCATCTTATCCTAGGGCAAATAATCTCACATTTCCTACGATTCAACGTTTTAAAAGACATCTATGACCATCAATTTATTTTGCATAGTTAAGCTCTACCCTAGGATAATCTTATAATCTTTATATGATAACCTATCAGCCCTTTTAGTTAATAATAAGTTTATTTGGCTACTATTTTGTCCACTTTAAAAGGGCGTCCCAGTGCACGAGGCTCCCGTTACTACAGGGTCTGAGGAAGGGGCAAAATGTACAAAACCTTACCACCACAACGCAGAGAGGTTATTTTCATGCCTCGAACACGTGAGCACCAAGTTGCAATATGACAACCTTACCGTCACACCAAGGCTCTCCATCAATTTTGTCCACTTTAAAGGTTATTAAATGTTCTCTCTTTTTAAAACATGTGTTTACTATTGATAAATCATAAGCAACTACAAAATCTATAACTCAAAATACCCTCCTCGTTCCTATCTCCAAAAACATATCCTACACGAATTCTTTTATAACCTCTACTATGTCCTCCAACACGTCCATGTAGATCTCCAATTAATAATCTTTTCACCTTCGCTAATTCCTTAAACTAATCTATCCATGTGTGCACAAAACTATTTCGTAGTATTTTCATCTAATTCTATTTGTGGTGCATAAGCATTAATCATATTGATTCTCCCTTTCCCTAACAAAAGTTTGATGGGATTATCTATCATCAATTCTTTTGGCATCTACATCATCATTTTTTAAATTATCTACTATTATTCCCACCTCATTTCTATTACTTGTATCCCCAAAGTTTATAGTCATCTGATTCCTTAGCCTTTTTTATCCTTCTACCTAGTCTCTTATATAGAAACTATAATTCCTTCTCCATTCATTATATCTATCAATTTTAAACTCTTTCCCGTTTCCTATGTCCCGAGATGCTAATCTAATCCATCACCAAGTACTTAACCATAACATTTAAATTAAAAAAATTTTAAATCAGAGCAGCCCTAATCTATTCAATTGAAGTTCCTTTTCAAGAGACAGAACAGATTTTCTTATTTTCGAAGTAAGAGAGGATAACAATCAACCATGATACCAGCAGAGCAAGCAACAATGACAATCTCAACAGGAGCAAGAAAATCAAAGATATATAGAACCCATGAATTTCCATAACTCCCTCAAAAGTAAAAAAAATAGATAATAATATCCAAGAAAAATGATTATTAATAGGAGTAGATCAAGAGGAAGCTACATAAATGAGGTGCAATCTGTCATTGTGATATATATGAGTAGAAAGAAGATAGGTGGAGATTACCTTATACTGTGAATTGAGCTCTTCTTTGAGTTCAGGGATTTCACCCTTTTTAGTGGTAGAGAAGTATTTTGAGTCGTGTCCACTCATCTCCTTTTATTGGTTGCAAAGTAACTCAACTGAGCTCCAATCACCAAAATAAATAAATAATCATGTGAGTGACTACTGAAAGAAAGAGAAAGACGCCCCATTGGCACATTATGAAGAGAAGTGACCAGCTCAAAAACACTACAGTCCTAAAATATTAACGAAAAATACACATAGCATTAAATGGCAAAACTATAAGGATTTCAAAGTCAAATACATATACTCCCATAAGCCATCAAAATCAGTACGTTTAACAACTACAATGAGACTAAATGAAGGGCCAAAGATAGGGTATAACAAATTCAAAGGAAGAAAATTAAGATTATGTTAAGTGACTGTCATGTTCTGAGGTTAGATACTGAAATCAATAAACAACAAAAAGAATTAAGAATGAAATAAAGGCAGGAACCAAACCATGATGTAGAAATCCATTGCCTATTACAATTCAGTATTTCGATCTATTCAAACAAGTCAAGGGTAATAGCCTGTCAAGGTCGAAACATTAACCTGACCTTGCCATGGTGTTTGTATCAAGAACTGAACACCAGTCCTAATTTTCAAAAGTATTTGCGTCAAGCAAGGAACAGTAATTTCAACAGGAAAAAGTTTCAGTGCTCGTTTTCATCAGACATTGGGACCAATAACAAACTAATTCATTACAAAATCAACAAATCAGAACAAGATCTAATCATTAAGATTCAAGGGTTTCGAATGTCAATAAAAAAAAGTCTTTATAGCCATAAAAAGTCCGGCTGTTCCAACTTGAACAAAATTTCCATAAGATTCGTCTGGACGATTTAATTTTTACCGAAGCTACACGCTAGAGAAATAGAGAGAGGAAAATGTTAAAGAAACAAAAATGGCGACATATGCCGTTGCCGTACGGATCTGGACGAACGCTCTGTTGGTCAAACCGGGTTTTGAACTGATGGCTTGGGTTAAAACCTGCAAGATGAACAAACCGTTTAGAGAGGCCTAGAATGGATTAATTGGGGTTCACGGCCACTTGTCACATTTAGAACCGGGGGCTGATTTATGATATATCACCTATAGGCTTTGGTTAACCTAGAGTCACGTCAATTGGGCTTTTGGCGCCAAACTAACCGGAGGCATTCAAACCTCAACTGGAGCCACCCACCTCCGATTCATGACTCCGGTATACATAAAAAGACAACTTAGAAAAAATTTCCAAGTATTTAACCAACGGATTAACTGGATGGTTCACCATCCGTCATACCCTCCGCTTAACCTACGAAAAACAGGTTATGCTACAGGGTGACATGAACCGGATGCATTTCCAGATGGTATAGCATCCGATACTTATCCTCTGGTTCACCCAATAAATTGGGGGGGTTACAAACCAGCCCATCCTAACCGGAGGACCCTGCTCAAATTTCCACCTGTTGCGGTACGAATCTGGACGAACGCTCTATTGGTCAAACCGGGTTTTGAGCCGATGGCTTGGGTTAAAACCTATAAAATGAACAAACCGTTTAGAGAGGCACGGAATGGGTTAATTGGGGTTTATGGCCACTTGTCACATCTAGAACCGGGGGCTGATTTATGGTATATCACCACCTATAGGTTCTGGTTATAAGGGGAATTGAAAGTAAGGGAAGGAAAAAATTTTAGGGAAACTATCTGCTATACCCCTGTAGTATGGCTCAATCTCACCCTCCCGCCTTTGTTTGCGATGATATCCCTAACACCCCTTACTTTTGAAAATATGGATCAATCAAACCCCCTCTCTTAATTATTGTCCATAATTGATGACATGTCACCATCTCAAATTCGTTAATGACAAAACTACCCCATCTATAATTTATCCTTTTAATTTTAAAAAATATAAAAATTTATTTATTTCATGATAGATATTAAGTTTTCACAAAAGAGGGTTTCAGTCTCAAGTTTCACCGTTTACTATCGTCGGTAGACATGGCCTGAGAAGATGACCAGAAACCAAAACCACCTACACAAGTCGATATTATCAATTAGATATAAACAGGCAAGTTAGTTCATATAAATCAAATTCGGAAAAGGAAAAAAAAAAAAAAAGAATCAGAAATTATTCTCCCTACTAAAACACACATCCCCGTATCTTGTTTCCGGAATTGTTTTCAGGGAAAAATAGATGTTGCGCCCAGACACCACGCAAAGAGAGAGAGAGAGAGAAGCAAAATCAAAAAGGGAGGAGATTTTTTTCATTTTTTGGTTTAAGAGAATAGCAAATCGAGAAGGAAAAAAAATACTGAGAGGGGAAGTTTGAGAAATATACAGAGATGAATTCAAAACTGACGGTCGAAAGTTAGGGTTTGAATTCTGGCAATCTCCAGCGACAATCATTCATCAGCGGCATATGTCTTCCCCAACAAATTTTTATTTCGATCATATAATCTTTGGGGTTTCCAACGGCAATCAAGACTTGGATCTTAGTTCAACATCAGAGTTTATCTGGCGATTTATTTTAAGATCTTCGTTAAAGGTAAGTTCAGATCTGATCTTTGTGTCAATACAATTTCACTTTCTGTCTTCGATTACTTCTGGATTGGACTCTATTCTATTTCGGGCAGTATGACTCTCGATTTGATTTTTTTTATTTCGTTAAATACTTGAATATCATCCAGTGACGTTTTAATATAGTTTTGGTTTTCGATCATCTTCTCAGGCCATGTCTACCGACGATGGTAAACGGTGAGACAATGGTGAAACCCTTTTTTTTGAAAACCTAATATCTAATACAAAATAAATAAATTTTTAAGTTTATTAAAATTAGAAGGATAAATTATAGATGGGGTAGTTTTGTCATTAACAAATTTAAAATGGTGACATGTCATCAATTATGAACAATAATTAAGGGATGGGGTCTGACTGATCCATATTTTCAAAAGTAGGGGTGTTAGGGATATTATCGCAAACAAAGGCAGGTGAGTGAGATTAAGCCTTACTACAGGGGGTGTGGCAGATATTTTCCCAATTTTTTAAAAAGGAATTTTATATTGTAACACAAAATGATTGTATAAACTACCTAATTTTCTTAACATATGTAGTAATGCTACTAATAAGATGTGTTATGGGGGTTTTAGCCCTCTAATAATATCATGCCACATGTATCAATACTAGGAGGAAAAAAGCTCCGCAATGACGTGGAGTCCAGTGGGTTTGCACAGTCTCACTTATCCGAAGCTTACTGGGGCTGACCTAAGTGGCGACCTTGCCCTAGGACTGCTACACAGTTGATACCCACCTCGGGCTTCGAATCTTTATCACTTGTCGAGGCCCACCTCGGAGCCAGACACATCATTCATAGTCGAGGCACGCTACAGAGCTCAATGTTCAAGTCAATTATACCCAGTCTAGATAGCACATGGAAACTTTATCCAAGGAGCTTACTTCAGACAAGGAAGGTCTCTGTCAACCCAAGATCCGGGAGCAATCCAGGGAAGATATCCGCAGAGAGATATGACCTAGAGATTCTGGGCAGATACACATATGGAAAGGTCCAAGCGATCCCCTAGGCACGGAGCGTGACCCACACCCATGCGATGATATCCTGCATTATCAGGCAACATGTCCGGCTTTCCTTTTCAGGGCACCACCAATCTATATGTCCAAGGCAAGCCAAGGTAAACACACACTTAATTCTACACTCAGAACTCTGGTTGAAATAGCTGTCTGAATCCTCTTTGACATGGAAATAGTCCACACCTGTGCATGTTCCATACTACTTGCGCACCCAGGCTTACTTAGGCATCGGAGTGGTTTGAGGATTACCCAACCCGACCATCACACGGTGTTTTCTTTTCATCCTTGTGCAGGAATTCTATCGAGCTAAGGACCATCCACTTTGATGCAACAAGAAGACGTAAAATTTGTTTTACTTCTCAAATACAAGGATTTGAATGCAAAGTAAAGTGTAAGTTAATAACTAAATATGGAATGATTTGGAATTAGTTATATAGCAATGTGATAGCATGTGTTGTAGTCATTACAAAAATTTCCTTCTTAAGTTTAAAATTTTCACTTCCCTTCTCTTCAATTCCCTTGCAGCCAAACACAGCCATAGTAATTTAAATACAAAAAGTATTCGTACACTGCTTTCTTCATTTTGGATTCCCCAGGTGGCAAATTCTTGTTCTCTCTCAGTTTATAATTCATAATCTGTTGATGCTAAAAACTGGTCTAGTCGAGTTGTAGAGCTGAGTTGTCCACAGTGTAATCGAGTTGGTGATGTTGTATCCGAGTTGGCCACCTATTAACCGACTTGACACGGTTATAGCTGAGTTCAAAGTATGAACTCGGATGATTAAGTTAGTTTTCAGAACAAGCAGTATGAAGTATATAAGAGGAGAATACATCTTTGAGAGTGGGGTAAGGTTTGAATGTAAGTGTGGATAGAGAATTATCCATCTGTGTACCTTCATGATTGTGAGTATTTATAGATGAACGCAACTGTAAGACCCACACCCAGAATCCTCACCATTTCGGATCCCACTGTGTCGGGTCTTACTATGCCAACACATGGTACTTTGACATATCTTGACCCTCAGTCCAATGTCGGGTCAAACCCTAGGATCACCTAAAGAAGGCGGAGAGTATGGGGAAGAGGATTCAAAAGACCTAGGAGATATCCCCACTAGCATAAGCTCATCAAGCCAAGCCTAGGGCTGTTTTTAAGCTCAACCGGATGCTCTGCCAAATGATGCACCACCCGGTTGTCAGCATCCAGTTTGAGTCCAAGTATCACTCTCTCTCTCTTTGGGATTCTATAAATAAGGAGACCCACCTCCTTATTTCTCTCTTTGAACAAGTGAGTGAGTGAGAGGGTGATTGAAGGAGGAAACTTGGAGCTCAAACCCTAGCTTCCACCATTTGAAGTAAGTTCCATACCTTCCTCCCTTCTTGTGGTGATTGCATGCTAGACCTAGTGGTGAAGCTCCACCATTCATGGTCTCCATTAATGGAGACTGGTTACAAAGCTAGAAAACCTAGGTCACCAACCCTCTCCATGAATAGAAGAATAAATGGGGTCTCAATGACCCCCATTTGGTGTATTAATGGTGGGAAATTTCCCACCAATGGAACTGAAAGCAAACATGATGGGGAGCCAAAACTCCCCAAAATGGAAACCATGTCTGGTCCATGCCTGGTTTCTGGACATGAACCAAAGGCATTAACCGGAGGCTTGGTCATGACCCTACCTCTAGGTGACTGAGACCATGCCTTGGCCAAGGCGAAATGCCTTGGTGTAACGGACCATACACAAGTGTATCTCTTCTGCCTGCTTTGAGCTGCCTTGATTCTCTTCCTAATTAGATCCACTTTATCACAAGTGTCTTGTATGATATCAGGATCCAAAATTCTGCACTCATCTACTTCATTCCAATACAGTGGAGTTTTGCATCGCCTAGACGCCTACCACATAGCACCTCATATGGAGGAGTGCCAAGGGTAACCTGGTAGCTATTGTTGTAGGCATACTCAATTAGGGACATATACTTATTCCAATTGCCTTTGAAATCCAATTCGCAGGCTCGAAGCATGTCTTCTAATATCTATATCGTGCACTCAGATTGTCCATCAATCTCTGGATGGAACGTGGTTCTGAACTTCATCTGTGTACCCATTGCCTTCTGCAGACTATCCCATAGCTTGGATGTGAATCTCCGATCTTTGTCCGACACTATGCTTGCAGGTACTCCATGTCATCTCACTATGTTATCCACATATAGCATGGCCAGTCTATCCATATTGTATTGTGGCCTAACAGCTACGAAACAGGCCACCTTTGTGAGACGATCCATGATTACCCAAACTGCATCAACATTATTTGGCATCAAAGGTAATCCTGTCACAAAGTCCATAGTGATATGATCCCACTTCCACTCTGGGACCGGTAATGGTTGAAGTAACCCAGCTGGTCTTTTTCTATCTGCCTTCACTTGGTGGCAAGTAAGACACTTGTATACAAAAGCTGCTACATCAGCCTTCATACCTCTCCACTAGTAGGTTTTCTTCAAGTCCTGGTACATCTTGGTACTGCCAAGGTGAACTGTGAAAGGAGAGGAATGAGCTTCAATCATGATGGTCACCTTCAAACTCTTGACAGACTCTGGCACACATACCCTTCCTCTATATCTGATTAAGCCCATGTTGTCAACAGAGAAATCCAAGTCTTCAGATGAGCATCATTGTCAGTGGCATCTTTGATCTCATCAAGCATGGTAAGCTGAATAGTCAAGGTACAAAGTATATCAGCCGTCGCCTCAATCCATTCCGACACAACAATATCGGTAGTAGAGGGTTCAACTTCCGGAGGAGGTTCAAGAACCAATGTATGGGCCATGTTGTACCTTTCCTCGCATTCAATTGACTCAAAGGTTTCCACTTATACGATGACCATCGCCTTCCGACTGAGAACATCAGCCACCACATTGGCCTTGCTAGAATGATACTTGATAATGCTGTCATAATCTTTCAACAGCTCTAACCATCTTCGTTGTCTCATATTTAACTCCTGGTTGAATAAGTAAGTCACACTCTTGTGATCTGACATTATGCAGAACTTTTCTCCACACAGGTAGTGTCTCCATATCTTTATGGCGAAAACAATGGCTGCAAGCTCTAGGTCATGTGTAGGATAGTTTTTCTCATGCACCTTCAATTGCCTAGAGGTGTAAGCCACCACATTGTCGTCTTGCATGAGTACACAACTTAACCCAAGTTTTGAGGCATCCGTATATATGGTGAACGGAGCCTTATCAGAGGGGATAGTCAGAACTGGAGCGAAAACTAACTTTTCCTTGAGAGTTTGAAAGCTCTCCTCACACTTGTCTAACCAAAGAAACTTTACTCCCTTCTTCGTCAATCCCATCAATGGTATAACTATAAGGGAGAATCCTTCAATAAAGCGCCGGTAATAGCCGGCCAATCTAAGAAAACTTCTGACCTCTACAATTAATGTGGGTGTACACCAGTCCACGACTACAATGACCTTTCCAGGGTCCACTACCAATCCTTCAGCCGATATAATAAGCCCCAAGAATGTCACTTGCCTAAGCTAAAACTCGCATTTCTTGATCTTGGCATACAACTTCTCTTGTCTCAACTTCTGCAACGATAAGCGGAGGTGCTCCGCATAGGCAATATCATCGGGTGAGTAGATAAGGATGTCATCGATGAAGACGATGACAAACTTGTCTAGGAACTCATGGAATGCCCGATTCATAAGCTCCATGAACGATGCTAGAGCATTCATTAACCCAAAGGACATGACCAGAAACTCGAAATGGCCATACCTTGTCCTGAATGTTGTCTTGAGTATATTACTTCCCTTGATCTTCAGCTAGTGATAGCTCGACCGTAGGTCTATCTTCGAAAATACACTTGCCCCTTGAAGTTGATCGAACAAGTCATCGATTCGGGGCAGGGGATACCGGTTCTTAATTGTTAACTTGTTTAGATCCTGGTAATCAATGCATAAACGGACGCTGCTGTCCTTCTTCTTCACAAATAACACCGATGCTCCCCAAGGTGAGATACTGGGTGTAATCTTATCCAATAGCTCCTTTTGCTGTGTCTTGAGTTCCTTCAACTCAGTAGGAGCCATACAGTATGGAGCCTTAAAAGCAGGAGCTGCTCCTGGAACTAGGTCAATGACGAACTCCGTTTCCCGATCTAGTGGTAGACCAGGTAGCTCTTCAGGAAACACATCAGGGGATTCATTGACCACCGATATGTCTTCTAGTCTTGGTATATGGGCTTATGCGTCCAATACCAACACTAAGTAGCTCTCATACCCTTGGTGTAGCAGCTTAAAAGCTTGAAGTGCCAATAGGAATAACTTGCAACACTTCTTAGTCTTGTCGCCCATGAACACGAATGTTGCATCATTAGTAGGCAGGAACAGAATCGGACATATGGAACATAGGATGCCGGTCTGATGTTTAACCAACCAATCCATTACCAATATCACGTCAAAGTCCTTCATCTCGAAGCAAACGAGGTTAGCCTCCATTACCTTGCCTTCTATGACCACATCACACGGTCCATAATAGTCTTTTAGACCGGACTTCGACCCCATAGGTGTATGCACTATCAGTGAGCAGGTCATTTTGCGTGACGGCATTCCCAACTTAACAGCAAATGCAAGGGATACAAAAGAATGCGTAGTCCCAGAATCAAACAACACACGTGTATATATACCAAAAATGGAAAGAGTACTTACACATACATATACGAATGTCACTACATGTCATGCAAGATGATGCTTTCTCCAAAATTTTAAAATACCTGTGACTACTCCAAGTGAGCATTCCGCATCCTCGGCAGATAAGGCAAAGACCTTGCCTTGTCCAGTTGGCGGTGCCTTCTTTGGCTCCGGGCACGCCCTTGCAAAATGGCTCGACTTGCCACAGTTGAAACATGTGCCATAAGGTACAAAAGAGGCACTTGAGGTTGCAGGCTTTGGCTGATTTGTCTTGGGTGCAAATGCAACCGGCTTGCTTGGACTAGTGGCAGGATTACTATAGGTGGGCTTCACAGTAAATGGGGTAGATGAAGCCGTCACAGAGGAACTGGGGTACTGATCACAGAATGGCTTGCTTGTGGGACGGTTATCAGTGAAGCTCATAGGTCTTTTTTAACCTTGGTAATTCTGACGATATACGTCCTCAACACTTTTCGCCGCTTGCACGGCGTCGCTGTACTCCATCAGTCTCATGGACAACAATCACCTTGAGGTCTCCCCTCAAGCCTTGAACGAAGCGTCTTAGCTTAGGCTCCTCTTCCCTCATAGAAACCAGTGAGAAGTAAAACAGTTCTTCAAACTTCTGCTAGTAAACTTCCACAATAGTACCCCCTTGACATAGGTTGAGGTACTCGACCTCCTTCCTGTCTCAAAAGTTTTGGGGGAAGAAGTTCTTGTAGAATGCTTCCTTAAAGATTTGCCATGTGATCTCTCCATGGCGCCGAATCAAAGTGGGTTGGATGCCGTTCCACCAATCATAAAGCACCCCTTCCAATTGAAAGGTTGCACATAACAACTTATGTGCCTCAATGCACATCAAAGTTTCCAGGGTCATCTCCACGGCCTAGATCCATACGGCTGACTGCATAGGATTTGTACCAATTCCAGTGAATTTCAATGGGTGCATGCGCTGAAAATTACTTATCACCTTTGCCCCATCCTGTTGAGGTTGTAATTGTATGCCTGCCATTGCTGGGTGTGTCTGTGCTGGAGGCACCAGTACATGAACATGAGGAACAGGTGGAATTGGAGGCACCTGATCATGTAAGAGAGGAAAACAATCGACAATGATACCAGAAGAGCAAGCAACAATGACAATCTCAACAAAAGCAAGAGAAACAAATCAAAAGATATATAGAACACATTTATTTCCATAACTCCCTCAAGAGTGAAAAAATAGATAATAATATCCAAGAAAAATGATTACTAACAGGAGTAGATCAAGAGGAAGCTACATAAATGAGGTGCAATTTGTCACTGTGATATATATGAGTAGAAAGAAGATAGGTGGAGATTACCCTATACTGTGAATTGTCCATTCATCTCCTTTTAGTGGTGGCGAAGTAACTCAACTGAGCTTCAATCACCAACATAAATAAATAATCATGTGAGTGACTACTAAGAGAAAGAGAAAGACGCTCCATTGGCACATTATGAAGAGAAGTAACCAGCTCAAGAATACCACAGTCCTAGGATATTAACGAAAAATACGCATCGCACTAAATGGCAAAACTAAGATTCGACTATGTTGGAACCTTGGCTAGTGTTGAGAGAACCTTGACCAGTGTTGAGCAGACCTTGGCCAGTGTGGCAATTCATGGGCAGTTCCAAGTGTGTTGTCATTGTTGGCAACCATGGTTTGCATATGTGGGTAATCCAATGGCAGTATGGGCAGTCTAGTAATTTTCCAGTTCTCTAACATGGAGAAAGAGGAGAGAGGAGGAGAGAGAAAGAAGAGAGAGAAAGTGGGCCATGTGGGTCCCACATGATGTGGCTTGCCACCTTGGCACCAACCCAGGCCAGCATGGCCGAGGCCCGCGGCACCAAGCCAACAGCATGACCTGCTAGCCACCAACCAGCCCCACAAAGCCAGGCAACAGAATGCCATGTCATGCCATGCCATGCCGTGCATAGCAGCACAGCACAACAGCAGCACTGCCGCATGACAAGCCAACAAGCTCAAGGGCTCGCACCCATGCGCATGCCCAAGGCACAGCACAGCCGTAAGCCCCTGGCTTGCAAGTCGGAAGCCCGTAAGCCCGAAAGGCCAATCGCGCGCACTCCCCGGAGGTCCCGCAAGGTTCTTGCGCAATAGCCCCCATGTGCTCGACGAAATGCCGCAGAGAATCACCCCACAGACACCCTACTGGAAAAATTAGGATTTACAAGACAATCTCACACATTGACAAGGGCATTTTGGTCCTTGGGAAAAAGAGAAGATTCGAGATGGAGAGACTAGATCAAGACATGTCGCTCTGATTCTCATCGGAAGGCTAATAAGAATGCGGGCTAGGGTATAGCTCGCGAAGTTGCGTCAGATGCTCCAGCAAGCATTCGGATTGGCCGAAAGCACCTTATAATGGTGCATCGCGACGAATGGAGGTGGCTCCGTGTTTCGGTGTCGCGCACCTATGGTACGTGCGCAATTGATGCCAATCTAATGGCTACGAAGGTTTACGATTGCGCCTGATGCGATGAACAGATCGAATGGCCCAGAAGCAATCCCACTTTTTTTGATTCAATCCAACGGCTGCGTGAGAGAGATTCCATTCAAGCCAATCAATGCTCGACAACAACGTACGGTACGTTAGAGGGCGGCGGCTAATATGCGTCGCGGAGCACCGAATGACTCTAATCAGATTCCGTTTTAAATGATCTGAGCGGCCGAACTTTGATCGGCCATATCTTGGCCGTCCAAGCTCAGATCGAGATGATTCAAGTTCCCTCCTTCATTTTTGAAGGTGAAACCATTGGAGCAACTTTGAAGGTCAAATGGTGCGAAAAAACTAGGTTTTTGCTGAAAAACCTTTGTTGGAGCATCTTGGGGCTTATATTTGGTTTCCACCTTCTCCCTACTGTCATCAATGTCTCAATAAGGCTAAGGGAGAGTGTTGTGAGCCTCCATTGAGCCCCCATAGAAGCTTTGGTGAGAAGAAATGGCATGAGTGGCCATTAGAAGTGGTGAACAAGCTCATTAAAGTGTTCCACAGAATGAGTGATTACGCCGGGAAGGTAATCTCTCACACAAATTCCTATTACGATGTATGTGCTTAGTGGGAAGGATTTGTTATCAAAATATTCATGTATTCTGTAGTCTATTGGGTTGGGGCTTAGCAAACTTATGGGTTGTAGCTCATATTCGAATTGTAGCTCATCTTATCCTGGGGTGTGGCACCTCGCTGTTGTAACAGTTGAACTTCACCTATTATAGTTGCGTATTGGGTATAATACGAAACCCTGGTTAGGGTATTACCCCGTGGACTAGCCATCACAATGCGTAATTGGAGAACCACGTTACATCTTGCGTTGTAAATGTATATGTGAATGTCTATGTGTGTGGAATAGAAGTTCGTGTGCTGCAGGTCTGGGTGCACACACTTGGCAGGCCAAGCCCCTGGTATGGATACCTGTGGGTGTGTGGTTAGTGTGTGCACGAAATGTGTTTGACAAACCGGTTGTGAGAAAAATCCGTCTGACAGCTCGAGGCAGCACACAGCAAACGGCAGCTCGAGGCAGCACACAGCAAACAACAGCTCTTGGCAGCAGTGACCAAAGCAGTAAGCCATTTCATCTCAGTGGAATTGTTTTAGTGGGAACTGATTCACCCCCCCTCTCCCTCAGTGACTACCTGGAATTAACAGACTAAATGAAGAGCCAAAGATAGGTATAACAAATTCAAAGGAAAAAAATTAAGATTATGTTAAGTGACTGTCATGCTCTGAGGTTAGATCCTGAAATCAATAAACAACAAAAAAAAAGTAAGAATGAAATAAAGGCAGGAACAAAACCATCATGCAGAAATCCATTGCCTTTTACAATTCAGCATTTTGATCTATTCAAACAAGTCAAGGGTAACAGCCTGTCAACGTCGAAACATAAACCTGAACTTGCTATGGTGTTTGTATCAAGAACTGAACACCAATCCTAATTTTCAGAAGTATTTACGTCAAGCAAATAACAGTAATTTCGACAAGAAAAATTTCGGTACTCGTTTTCATCAAACATTGGGACCAATAACAAGCTGATTCATTACAAAAAGGACAGATCAGAACATGATCTGATCATTACGATTCAAGGGTTTCGAAAGTCGATAAAAAAAAGAATCTTTATAGCCATAAAAAGTCCGGTTGTTCCAACTTGAACAAGATTTCCATAAGATTCGTCTGGATGATTTGATTTTTACCAAAGTTGCACACTAGAGAAATAGAGAGAAAAATGTTAAAGAAGCAAAAATAACGACATGCCTATGAAAACGACAGAGACGCTCTTGGGTTGTACCTCTGTGCTTCGTTTTCGCAGATGAAATGAACCGTGAGGGTTCAAAATAGATGGGGAAGTGGGTTCAGGGGCGAATGAGAAGAAGAAGATACAAGAACTAAAGCAGTCGATGTAGATCTACGACTTCTAATGTTCATTAACTTCAAATCGTTTAGTCTCCCCCTTCCTCAAGGAACCAAGCGGTCCAAAAGCATTTCACATGCTCAATGTATGTTAAAAATGAATCTCTGAATTTGACTTCAACCTCTCAAATTTCCACCTGTTGCCATACGAATCTGGACAAACACTCTATTGGTCAAACCAGATTTTAAACCGATGGCTAGGATTAAAACCTGCAAGATGAATAAACCGTTTAGAGAGGCCCAAAATGGGTTAATTGGGGTTCAAGGCCACTTGTCACATTTAGAACCAAAGGCTGACTTATAGTAATCACCACCTATAAGCTTTGGTTGACCAAGAGTCACATCAACTGGGCTTTTGGCGTCAAACTAACCAGAGGCATTCAAACCTCAACCGGAGCCACCTACCTCCGATTCATGCCTCCGGTATGCATAAAAAAACAACTTAGAAAGCCTCCGGTATGCATAAAAAAACTTAGAAAAAAAAATTGTAAGTGTTTAACCAGCTGATTAACCAGATGGTTCACCATCCATTATACCCTTCGCTTAACCTACTGGAAGCAGGTTATGCTACAGGGTGACATGAATTGGATGCATTACTGGATGGTATAGCACCCGGTACCTATCCCCTGGTTCACCATCCGTCATACCCTCTGCTTAACCTAATCCGCCCATCATCCCTATCTATCAATCACAGTTTGCACTGGAGGTGCATGTGGAAGATCAACTGGTGGCGAAGGTGGAGATGGTGGAGGTAGTGCAGGTGGTGGTGAGTTCGAGCCACCATGACCAACACTACCCTCATCCTCAGCAGGAGGAGGCAAGTTTGCATTCCTCCCTCTTAGTCTCCGTCTTGGAGGCATTGCTTGATAAGGTCAACAGTTGGTAGGGCAAATCTGTAAATGCCCAAGTGTTAGTATCGACCATGAGTCCAATTAACCATAACATCTTAAACATATCATGTTATGGCAGGTATAAGCAATGCATCAAAAATTTCCTTGTTCAAAGTCCATTTTAAACTATTTTCTGAACCGGTGGTAATAACTAGGAGGATGTTCCTTCAGTTTGGATGGGCCACTTTGTAATCCCCCCCCCCAAATATTTATTGGGTGAACTGGATAGGGACCAAGTGTTATACCATCCGGTAATGCATCCGGGTTATGTCACCCTACAGCATAACCTGCTTCCAATAGGTTAAGTGGAGGGTATAACGGATAGTGAACCATCCGATTAATCTGTTGGAAAAACACTTAGAAATTTTTTCTAAGTTGTTTTTTTATGCATACCGGAGGCATGAATCAAAGGTAGGAAGCTCCAGTTGAGGTTTGAATGACTCCGGTTAGTTTGGCACCAAAAGCCCAATTGACGTGACTCTTGGTTAACCAAAGCCTATAAGTGGTGATATACCATAAATCAGCCCCCGATTTAAAATGTGACAAGTGGCCACGAACCCCAATTAACCCATTCCGGGCCTAACAAAAAGGTTTGTTCATCTTGCATGTTTTAACCCAAACCATCAGTTCAAATCCAGGTTTGACCAACAGAGCATTTGTCCAAATTCGTATGGCAACAAGTGGAAATTTGCGAGGTTGAAGTCAGATTCAAAGATTAATTTTTAACATACATTGAGCATGTGAAATACTTTTGGACCGCTTGGCTCCTTGAGGAAGGGGGAGACTCAAAGATTTGAAACTAGTGAACATCGAAAATCGTAGATCTACATCGATCTTTGCTTCAGTTCTTCTATCTGCTATTTCTCATTTGCCCCTGAACCCACTTCCCCATCTGTTCTGAACCCTCACTGTTCATTTCACCTGCGAAAACGAAGCACAGAGATACAACCCAAGAGCATCTTTGTCGTTTTCATAGGCATGTCGTCATTTTAGTTTCTTTAACATTTTCCTCTCTCTATTTCTCTTATGCGCAGCTTCAGTAAAAAATCAAATCATCTAAACAAATCTCATGGAAATCTTATTCAAGTTGGAACAGCCGGACTTTTATGGCTATAAACTCTTTTTTTGATTGACCTTCGAAACCCTTGAATCGTAATGATTAGATCATGTTCTGATCTGTCGATTTTGTAATGAATTAGCATGTTATTTATGTCTGATGAAAATGAGCGTCGAAACTTTTTCCTGTCAAAATTACTGTTCCTTGCTTGAGGCAAATACTTCTGAAAATTAAGACTGGTGTTCAGTTCTTGATACAAAAACCATAGCAAGTTCAGGTTAATGTTTCGAACGCTTTGTTTGAATAGATCGGAAAACTGAACTGTAAAAGGCAATGGATATCTGCATCATGGTTTTATTCCCGTCTTTATTTCATTCTTACTTCTTTTTGTTGTTTATTGATTTCAGGATCTAACCTCAGAACGTGACAGTCACTTAACATAATCTTAATTTTTTTCCTTTGAAATTGTTATACCCTATCTTTGGCCCTTCATTTAGTCTAATCTTAGTTGTTAAACGTACTGATTTCGATGACTTATGGGAGTATAGTATTCGACTTTGAAATCCTTATAGTTTTACCATTTAATGCGATGCGGATTTTTCGTTAATATTCTAGGACTGTAATATTATTGAGCTGGTCACTTGTTTTCATAATGTGCCAATGGGGCGTCTCTCTCTTTCTCTCAATAGTCACTCACCTGATTATTTATTTGTTTTGGTGATTCAATCTCAGTTGAGTTACTTCACCACCGCTAAAAGGAGATTAGCGGACACGACTTAAAATACTTCTCTACAACTAAAAAGGGTAAAATCCCCGAACTCAAAGAAGTGCTCAATTCACAGTATTAGGTAATCTCCACCTTTCTTCTTTCTACTCATATATATCATAGTGACAAAATGCACCTCATTTAAGTAGCTTCCTCTTGATCTACTCCTGTTATTAATCATTTTTCTTGGATATTCTTATCTATTTTTTACTCTTGAGGGAGTTATGGAAATTCATGTGTTCTATATATATATATATATCTTTTGATTAGTTTCTCTTGCTCCTGTTGAGATTGTCATTGTTGCTTGCTCTTCTGTTATCATTGTCGATTGTTTTCCTCTCTTACTTCGAAAATAAGAAAATCTATTCAGTCCCTTGAAAAGGAACTTCAATTAAATAGATTAGAGCTGCTCTGATTTAAAATTTTTCAATTTAAATGTTCCGGTTAAGTACTTGGTGATGGATTAGATTAGCATCACGGGACATAGGAAACGGGAAAGAGTAAAATTGATAGATTTAATGAAAGAAGAATTATAGCTTCTATATAAGAGACTAGGCAGAAGGATCAGAAAAGCTAAGGAATCAGATGACTATAAACTTTGGTATTGGGGATACAAATAATAGAAATGAGGTGGGAATAATGGTAGATAATTTAAAAAATGATGTTGTAGATGCCAAAAGAATTGATTATAGATAATCCCATCAAACTTTTGTTAGGGAAAGAGAGAATCAATATGATTAGTGCTTATGCACCACAAATAGAATTAGAAGAAAATACTATGAAATAGTTTTGTGAACACATAGATAGATTAGTTTAAGGAATTAGTGAAGGTGAAAAGATTATTATAAATAGAGACATTAATCCCAACAAGCATCAACCTAAGCATAAATTATCATCCTATAGATTTTGGCATTCAGATGCAAACAAAAGACATTTCTTTGTCTTTTTCTTTTTCTTTTTTTATTGCTTTTTATAGGGCATTGTTTTCTAACAAGAATTGGATTGCTGGTTTTTTTTCAACTAAAGTTGGTATTTAATTAATGTTTTGTTTGTTTTGTAGTAAAATTTTCTATGCAAATGATATTTTATATGAAAAATATTGTCCATGTAAAATTTTTCTATTTTTTCAACGCATTTTGCATTAAAACAAATGGTGAAAAATAATCCCATTTTACAAGACAATTTTCTTTTCCCATCATTTTTCATGGAAACAAACAGAGCCTTAAAAAATAACACCATCAAACTTATAGAAAGGAATAATACTTCCTAAGGAAACCACTTTGGAGGCTCAAGAATCAAAGGAAATGCCTACTCTTAAACAAGGGCGGAAGCAAGAACATAATGATCTCTCTTAAAAGGTTAACTCCAATTGCATAACAATCACCTTATGAGGTTGGTAAATAATACTTAGGAAGGGACAAGGCATGCAATCTTAGTAAGAGATATGTTAGATAAATATGTGGAATGGCATACTACCATATGATTTTCAATCCAAAAGGCAAATGGCTATTAACAAGAACCAATTAATCATGAGAAAAATTCGCATGCATTCTTTATACAAAGAAGCAAAAACTCATACCATGTCAATCAATATACTGCTAACACTCACACATTGATGGAAAATTTCTAATCCAAGGTATGAATATCCAGTGCACATTAAGAATAATGTAAGAGCTAATGAACCCTTAATGTATTGCTACATCTAGTAGCCAATCAGTTTCATTAAGAGAGCTTACAATACCACTACATCTAGTTGTTGATGTTTCATTAGGATTAAGGTGAAGTTACAATTCCTTTCTCCTCTTACTGATACTATTTACTCTATCTCAAATATAGTAAAAATTCATAATGTTAAACATACGGGTGGTTAGGTCATGGTAGAAATTTGAAGTTTGGCTTTGTACCAATTGTAGGCACCACCAAATAGTGTGAATCAACAACCACCAGCATTACCACATTTTATATTAACCTCTGTTCGCATACCAAATATAAAAAAAGAGGCAATGATGGCTCTAGCATGGATTGTGAAGATGAGGATACCTGAAAGAACTCTTCGATTACGAATTCCAGTGCGAACAGAAATCCAATCCTCTGCAGTATCAACAATTTTGGCAAGATCGTATATGAAGATTTGGTACTGCTGAGCCAGAACCAACCAGTTTGCACCCCCTACCTACAAGCCAGCCTGTAGGAACTCCTTGTCAAAAATATTAAATTGAAAAGCAAACCTAAGGTCATGAAAGCATCCTTATCATCTAACACAGAAATTGTACCATCCCATAAAATCTAAAAATTAGAGATACATAGAGAGCAAGGGGAAAAAATTCTTCATGTATCAGAAAAGTCACATTTAAACTGTTACTAAAGGAAAGTCCACCTACAATTACATGGTCAATAAATCACAATCTGGATACACTATTTGATAGGCACAAAACCCAATAATAGCTAGAGGACGCTACTGCTAAACTTGCTTCTCATCATCAGGCCTCCCACACGTGAAAATCGGTCTTAGTTCATTGTCAGAACTTACATCCATGGAACATTTCACAAAAGATGCCCCCAAAAAAATATCAAGAAATTCTCCGAGGTTTGGGGAGGGGGGGTGTTGCTGAATGAAATTTTAGATTTGCTAATTAATTGAAAGCCATGAAATTTTAGATTTGCTAATTAATTGAAAGCCATGAAATTTTAGATTTGCTAAGGAGAATTAATATGTTATAGAATCGGAAAATTCTGACCCTTGGAAACCTCAAGGAAACCCCAAAATGGGGAAAACTTATCTATCAAAAAGAGAGGGAGGGGGAAGGGGGAGGGGGAGCAAAAATTGGTAAGTCTTATTGTACCTCGTTATGGATATTCTTATGGATTGGGGAAAGTGGAAGGAAGGATAATGGGGTTCCTAAACTTCTAGCAGAAATAAATGTAACAAATAATAGAATCAAGAGAATCACATGATATAGGAAAGAAACGAAAAACAAAGAACAACCAGTAAAGTTCAGAAAACAAATCAGATAGATCTGAAACTGTATTTGATCATTGATGGACCTGTTCCACCGGTACAACAACTTCGCAAAGTTTCATAAGTCTGAAAAGTTTCATAATTGAACCTGTAGGGAATCAATTGGTTTGCACATTCCAATCCCTCCAGGAAGAGGTACCTTAACCTCGTGTATGTCATCGCCTATGCGGATGATTAATCAAAATAAAATGTGCATGACGCAAACTGGGTCACAGAACCCTGCTCCCACCCAAGTGAGAAACTGCTCAAATTTTAAAGGTAATGGCAATTCTGTAATGTTCTAGACTATCCAAACCCTTAAGAATAGGGGACAAATCAGGAATTATTTCTAAGGGAAGAGGATGATTTTGACCGTAATAAATTTTATATAGGGATAGGATAAAACCTCAACAAAAAATGAATGTGAGGGGTTTATATAATATAGCAAATGTAGGGTCTTAGTTGTACTTTCAAAAGGTACTTCTTTAACTGTACAACATGAATAATAAACCAGCAGTAAGAACAATTCGATTCAGGTGAGAGAACTCGCCTATTTGGGCTCCAGTCAAGCTGAGATTTCAGGGATGGGTTCCTAAATCAGATTCCTCACACCAGCTACCAATATCAAGACAAACCATCAACCAAAATTTGATTAATGAACTTATGATGGGGGGACAGATTCCCAAATGCAAGAATCACATTGAACTAGATAGGACCATAATAGGGATAATATCATAGAATCTACCCCACAGATAGGGATCAGAATTAGGACACAAGCAAGTAATATGATAATGAATGCTATATCCCAAAATCAAAGCAATCCAATGGCTGGATTGACAGATCCGAGCAGTCCTACATGAACTAATATTAATGGAAGTATGCAAGCAATTTTTAATGGGAATTGATCTCGTTGATGAATAGATGATCAGAATATGTAATGATGCTGTAAAATATAATGGGAACAATGTATCAAAAGGTGAGACTGATCTAAGGGAAGGATTGGAAGAAAAAATTAAGTCCCAGTGGAGGTAGGATGATGAGGGTATGAAGAACAGCGGCAATAGAACCCGCAACTAAGAGAGAAGGCTTGAACCCAAAACCATACAAAACTAAACCAACCTTAAGCCCACATAACCAGACCAGCCTAGACTTAAACCTGACATGAACCCAACTTAATCAGACTAAACCATACACAATGGCCTAGAACCTAGACAGACCTGGACCATACCGGACCAGACCAAACCAAACCTAACCTAACCTAGACAGACCTGGACCAAACCAAGCCTGAGCCAAACCCAAGTTAAACCAGGTCAGACCATACCTGACCCAAATCCAACTGAACCAAATCTCAAACCCAGATCAGACCCAACCAAAACCACTAGACTAGCTTGAACAAACTCTGAACCAAACCCAAACCAGATCCCAGAAAACCAAATGGATTTAAATAACAAAAAACCCAAAATCGAGCCACAGCAGAACCACACCCAATTCGGATTCCCAAACTACACACAACAGATGTAACATAAAAACAGCAATAAAATGAAAATAAAGAACAAGATGAAGAACACATCAATAAAAAAGAAAAAAAAATCTAGATTAGAGTTAAACCTAACCTGCAATAGGTAACTCAAATTAAAATAACCCCAAGTGCAGGACAGGAGCAAACCAAATTGAATCATACAGTTGATGGCAATGGAGAAAACATATACATGAAACACAAAATCTAACATATATACAAAACACACAATCCTCAGTGGGAGAGGCAGGGCAACATATGCTGCAGAACAGACAGATAAGTGAATTCAATTAAAACCATAACTGCATGTGGACATAGTCTGCACACCCTAATGAAAAACCCACTGGAAACTGAAACCAAAAGAAAAAACCACTTTCACAGAATCACTCCTAAA
This sequence comes from Protea cynaroides, assembly GCA_028583415.1. Taxonomy (NCBI): domain Eukaryota; kingdom Viridiplantae; phylum Streptophyta; class Magnoliopsida; order Proteales; family Proteaceae; genus Protea; species Protea cynaroides. Next base: position 40,337,165 of record CM053267.1, read on the forward strand.
GAAGGTAAACAGATAGAGGAAAGTAAAAGAAAAATAATATATAAAAGATACGAAGAATGTAAAGAAAAACGAAAGGAAAACCTGAAGAAACAAAGGAGATAATATAGGAAAAAACCACTTTCACAGAATCACTCCTAATGAAGGTAAACAGAGAGAGGAAAGTAAAAGAAAAATAATACATAAAAGATACGGAGAAAGCAAAGAAAAATGAAAGGAAAACCTGAAGAAACAAAGGAGATATTATAGGAACTCTTCAGGATAAAAAAATAAAAATAAAATAAATCAAACCGAGACCACATCAACATGAAAATCCATTTATAAATAGTTTTCTCTTTTGAAACGATGGCAGAATCTAACAAATGGGATTAGCTACAGAGATAACAAATAATAGAATCCTAAGCCAAAACACATCCACGAAACCCATCTTAAAGTATCATAAAGAATCAAAGGAATGATGGAGAAGACAGATATCACATAAGTGGAAAATAAAATCGAATCGAAGAACAGAGAGATAGTAAAACGATTAAAGAAATGGGGATAATACCTAGGAGGAGCTTCCCTTTCCGAGTTTCATGCTTCGCGGGTTCCTTCAATCTGCTCACCTTCTCTGCCGAAGCCCCTTTCGGATCCCTCTCTGCCGATTTGATCTGGCAGAGAAACTCTCACGCTTTTCTGTGACTTCAAGCTAGCCCAATAGCTTCTCCCAGCTCTCAGATCTCTCTCCTCCGATCTCGGTTACCCTCTCTGATCTTCCTCTTCTTTTGTCTCACCCTCTTACTCTCTCCCCGATCTGGCTGAAGTACTCGCAAGCCCTCCTCTCAACAAAACCCGCCGGCCTCTCCTCAGATTCCCCTCTCTCTATCTCAAACGAAATACCCAGCATACCCTCCCCACTTAATCGGATTTTATCATTTCAATTCATTCATTTCGTTCATTTTTTCTCATTTCGTTCATTTTTTCTTTATATATATATATATATATATATATATATATATATATATATATATATACTCTTCTAAGGAAAGAAAAGTTATATAATTAATGTTAATCATAAAAAATAAAAATGAAAATAACCTTAACAATTTTGTTATCTATTATTGACATTGTAAAAAAAAATTGTATATATATACATTTCTAAGGAAAGAAAAGTTATATAATGTAATGTTAATCATAAAAAATAAAAATGAAAATAATCTTAACAATTTTGTTATCTATTATTGACAGTGTAAAAAAAATTGTTTATTACCTATTTTGGTCTTTATGGCTAATGAGTTATCTCACTACATAAGGTGAGGAGACAGAATAAGGACTTGATGCGGTGGCAAAATTGGAGTACTGACATGGAGCATCTCTGAAAAGAAAACTTCCAAATAATATAAGATAAAAGACATGTAAAATTACAATTCTTGCATATCCTTTAGGGCATTCCAACACAATCAATAGTTAGAAGATATATATATATATATATATATATATATATATATATATATATACTTTTTTTCTCCTTAAGGAAGGATTGCATCAAAAAAGGGTATTAAGGCCATCCAAGTAATGAAACTATGGAGGAAAATATGACTTTTAAATTATAGTATAGAGACTTTGACTCTATCATCTTTAACGAGTATGCACATTATCTACAAATAGTTTCTCATTTATACATACAACAAATGTAACCAATTATTAAAAGAACCTATAAGATGAAGGGAACATAAATCAAGAACACAAGCATCACATACCAAATTCAGAGAGTATGATACTTCATTAAATATTCATAAAAAAAAAAAAAAACTAAGACCATTAGCTTAACCTATATTAATGTAATTACCAATAAGTCAATACTAAAGTAATAATCTTAAATAAATTTTAAAAGATTTCATATAGACCCAATGACACATCAACCACGCCCCTTCCCTTTCTCCAATCATAAAGCCCCCTGATCCCTTTCTTTATCTTTCATCCCCCATCAAGCAAGGGATGAGCCCAATGGAGAGTAAGCTAATCTACGAGCACTCTCTCCTAATGGTCGAGTTGATCTACAAGCATTGTTGCACTAATGCGTATCTGTTGCAATCAGTTGTTAGAATCAATATGTCTTTAAATTGTTCATTTGAATAAATTGAAACCCTTCTTATCGGCTGATCATGATACTTCCCAAAAATCAAAATTCTTGATCAATGGAGGAACAATTGGGTCTTTTAATCAAACATACGGTATTCCACATTATTCTGAGGAATTTAACCTTATATATCATAATTATTTATTACAATGTAGCACTATATGTATTTATGTTATATTCAACAAAAAGCTATCTTAGCATTTAGTGTTATGAGTGACATTAAGCGAAAACAAATGAAAGTCAAGAGAGATCAACTGGTGATTTATAATTTAGAACAATAACTGTACTAGTGAGATGTGAATTCAAGGTTCTAAATTTCAATACCAGATCGGCTGAGGCCGATACTAATTCAGGCTATTATTTAGGATTGGTCACAGGATTGGATCTTGGGCTGGATCGGCCGATCTAATCTGTCACATTTTTTATTCTCCTGTGACACATGTCAACCATTAAAGGGAATCGATTGCCATATGTCAACCATATATGGTTAAAAAAATTCATCTTTTAAATATAAAAGTACAATCCAGACAAAAAATCTGTCAAATTTGAAAATGAAAGAATCAGTGTAAGACCCGCACCCGGATTCCATTACTAACTAGGATTCATTTCATGCAAAATCTCCCCACGTCGACGTATGGTGTACCCAGTACGAACCAGTTTCGGTTTAAATCAAGATTCAATTTGGTTTAAAAGGTGTATTTGATCGGTTCATTTGGGTTAAAACCTTGCATCGTAAACGCCCATTTAATAATTAGTCCAGGCTTAAACTCGACACTTTAAATAATCGGATTGATCAGTCTTGGTCCATAATCGATCGGACATTGTCAAACTACAAGGTGTAGGCCTGAAATAAAACACTTGTAAGTGTTTGGCTCGCTAGCAAGGATACCTACTTGATCATAGTCCAACAATAAAACTATCATCCCAATTTATTCTTAAATTTAAGATGCATGTTTTTTTTTTGGATAGGTATTGGCCTCAAAGAGAATAGAACTCATGACCTCTTTTTTGAGATGTTGGTCTTTTACCGACGAACTTGGGGTTAGTTTACTATGCATGTTGATTGAACTTTCTTTTCTCTTTTTCCTTATGCTCTAACACTTACTTTGTCCATTCAATGGATTAACAAATCATTATTTAATTCATTATTTATCAAAATCTTAGTTCTACTATTTTAATTTAACTAACCTAGGCTAAAATACTTGACACAAATTTTTTACTTTAAGTTCCACTCCTTGGATTCTACTTATTCCATGCCCATTTAATTTAATTACTAAATCCATTTCCCTCCACATCTCTCATGTTTTACCCATTTATTTCCTCCCACTAGGTAAGTGTTCTAATAGTTATACATGACTCAAGCACACTTAATGGACCTAGGCTAATAATTCCATATTACAAGAGGTTATGCCAGCATTAGTCTATTTCATTAAATTCGGATTGCATCTTTATATTAGATTCCTGAATTCATATCATAGTTTTCCATTGGGTCTGTTTCTTTTAATGTTAAATTTTCTCATAAAATTTTCCGCGCATAATATTTTATAAATATGTATAAATATGTAATTCTTTCATTGGCTATCCCTCTCTTCTGTTCCTCTGGGTCTTCCTTTCTCCCTCTCTCTTCAGTTTTTATCGGTCTTTCTCTCTCTCTCGGATAGAAATACACACTAGGTGAAGGTCTACCGTACGATCATGGCTTGGGCAACTAGGCAATAGGAGACAATTTGAGTCTCTCTCTCCTCTCTCATTCTACCTCTCCTTCTCTACTTTCCTTTATCATTAACAGAAATAAAATAAATAAATAAAAACAACAAACAAAAGGAACTGATTCAAGGTATCAGATGGCCGATGCTGATCCAATACCCAGTCCGATCCGATTATGTGTTAGTGTATCACTAGATTCATACTTCTATTCAATCTGATTCGGTTTTGGACATAATCGAGGATCCACATCGTCTCCTCCCTGAGAATTGGGAGGAGGGACGGTGGTCTCGATGGATGGCTGACACCTGGCTCTCGGATGAATCTGAGCCATCCATCCGAGTCGACACCCCTGTCGATTCATCTTGTCAGCTGGGGTGTCGGCTCGGATGGACGGCTCGGATTCACCCTAGAGTCAGGTATCGGCCATCTATCCAGGCCGCCATCCCTCCTCCCGAATCTCAGGGAGAAGACGATTTGTATCCCATACTCGATACCGTATCAATACCCGAATTTAGAAACTTCCGAATCCAAAATTGAACATAACCGATACATCCTAGCTAGGACAAGCTCCCCGCTAGATTTCGGCATTTAGGAGGGTCCCACTACACCGATTATACAAATCAATTATCCAGCTGTCGTTTTCCATATATTCTCTCGGGATCTCTTTCTTAATATATGTCCCAAAATCCAGTTACAAAATGTAAAATCCTCTTCTTTCCTTAATAACCTTTAATCCCCCAAGATTTTACCCTTGGTCCCCCAGGATTTAAGCTCCCTTCCCTTTCTTTTTTTGTTAGTGGATTTCAGAAAATTAGAAATCGGACATGGAGGGTTTTGACTCTTGAAAAAGTTGCAGGTGGCGTTGTGGTTTGAGTTTGGGATTACACCATTGTTTTTCATCCTTTTCTTCCAGTAACTTTCATAGAACTACTTTCGAAGTTATATTGTTATTCATTAATGGGGAATCTATGATTTGATCATTAACTATTTGATTTCTGAACAGGAGATGGGTCGTGCGAAAGTGAAATTAGAACTTATTGCAAAGGAAAAATCTCGCAACACCACATTCCAGAAAAGAAAGAAAGGTTTAAAGAAGAAAACCTATGAATTCTCCACGCTTTGTGGTGTCGATGCATGCTTGATCATCTTCGATCCCAAGCAAGGTGACGGCGTTCAGCCGGATACTTGGCCAGAAAACCGCGAGAATGTCCTGAACATCATTCAGAAGTTTAGAAAGCACAGCAGAGAAGAACAAGGGAAGCGACAATTAGGGCTTCCTCAGTTTCTCGAAGATCAAACGAAGAAACTCCGCAGTGATTTGGTGAAGTTGCGCCAACGCAATGGCAATGCTAAGTACCCGACCTGGGATAATTATATCAACGATTTCTCTCTGATTGAACTTAGAACCTTAATTGCATCCTTGAATTCAAAGCTCGAACTCGTGAAACTGAATATCGATCTCACTGTGTTGAACCATGATGTAGCAGGTTTGATTGAGTACCCTGTTCCACCGCCATTGAATCAATCGTCCCAGCCTTATTGGGATTCTTCTAATTCGAATTTGATGGATGACATGGACATGTACATGCACAATCAACACCATCAACACCGTTTGGCCATCGATTATATCCCTACAGATCCATCTCTTGTCTTCCAGACGACAATGGTGAACAATGGTATGGATTGCATGGGCAATCGATATGGTTCATCTAGTAGTATTGTCCCTTATCATCCTGCAACTGTTCTAGCTCCGATGTCTAATCCGATCAATTACGATGAGATGGCTGTGCTTAACAATACTGGAGGACAGTTGCCTTTTTACTATTCTCCAAATATGCAGCAGATGATGCATTCCTATTTTCAACCACAGCCGCATCCGATCAATGACTTTTCAGATTTGCAGGATTATTTTCTCAAACACTAGAATGGCATAGTAGGTTCTACTAGTTTTTTGCATGTTCTAGGTTTTTAGTTTATAGATTAATTAACTGTTACGGCTTTAACAATTTCAATTTGAGGATGAATAAAGCAATTTCAATTTGAGGATGATATGGCCTTTAGATGAATTAAATGCACCTATCTATCACTAAATTTGTGATTTAAGAGCAGAATATCTTGTTGTGAGTTTGATTAAATTTGTGTTTGTGAGAGTTATTGCTACTTTTTATTGAATTGAGATATTAAATTTAATGTTAAGCTCTTAATTAAGAAGCACAAGATGATGGTTAAGCTCTAAATTCTTTATTATTTCCTTTTTTTTTTTCTTTCTAAATCATCTTCAAAGACTGGATTTCGATTTCTATTGTTTACATTGAATTTTCTGATTTCAATCTAGATTAATAGGACTGATTTTTTTGTAAATATCTAACCAAGATGAACATATTTCACAAAAATCTGTCCAATTATTTTTCCACATCCAAAAAAGATACGGAAATTATATATGATATGACAAATTTCTGTTCTATTAAACTAAAGTATTCTTGATAAAGACTACTATTATTTGGCTGACTCTGGAAGAGATTGTATAAGTTGAGTCCAATTCTTTATATATATATATATAATGTGTGTGTATTAGAAAGGTTATTATTGTTGTAATAAGAGTTTGTTATTTTTTCAAATTTCATAAGAAATCTATCCTACCACATGGGCAGATGATATGCCTATTCTAACCGTTGGATAGAGAGAACATGGTCTAGCGAATTTCAAACTCTAATTCAATCAAATACTTCCTATGTATTGGTATACATCTTGTGTATGTTCATGCATGTATACGAGTACTCAAAACATTACTATAATACTCCCCAAGTTGGAATGGGTTAAACTTAAAAAAAAATAAAAAAATGAATGGCATAGATTTGTTATATATATATATATATATATATATATATATATATATATATATATATATATATATATATATATATATATATGAGAAATTTTATTATTTATCCAAACATAATTAGACACCAATCACCCTCTTAAAACTAGTGATCGGAAATAAATCTATAAGGATAATTTAGTAAAATCACATTCATTGTTGGAATTTAAATCCAAGTTTATAAAAAACTAATATCGTAAATAAATTATCTTATGATATGGTTAAATCGTAATTGCGCTCATCCCTATCCGATACCAATACCTTGAAGTATGATTCTAAATCTAGGTATTGGACATGATATTGGCCATTTCCAAAACCAATTCGATCAGGATCGGGTCAATGTACGGATCAAATGGGAAACTGATATGTGTCCGATATTCATTAAAATAGAATTAAATCAGGTTGGGATCGAGGATCGAATCAGGGATCGACCAAGTCCCAAATCGATACGAATTGATCGATCCAACTTATCCGATACCAATACCTTGAACCATGGTATAGGCTATGTTGATCTAGACTGGTTCAGTGTACGGCTCTAATGGCAAACTGGCACGTGTCCGATCCTCATTAAAATGATACTAAAACAGACTGGGATCGATGATCAAATAAGGAATTGACCAAGTCTCAAACTGATACGATTGCCCGATCCAATTGATCCAATACCGATACCTTTAACCATGTTCATCAACTATCACAATAGGTATGGTGCAAAAAACAAATTTTTTTCTTCTCATACTTATCACAACCTATCTTCTTAATATTTGATTAACAAATCTTTTTCTTACCTTACTTATCACAACCCATCTTTTAAAAAATGCTTAAGAAATCTACTCACTAATATTTACTTATAAAATAGGTAAATTATAGTGTAGAGAATAAACGATAATGAGATTGCTAAAAGAAATGATATGTTATGAAAAGACACGAATATCATTTTAAAAGTCAATTTGAGTGTCCGTTGTATGGCAAAAAGGTATGACCCCTAGCTTGTCATGGTTTGTTTGGCGGTGGTGTATGAACCGTTTGCCAACGGAGGATGTGGTGAAGAAAAAAGGTATTCCGATGGTCTCTCGATATACTCTTTGTAAATCGGCTTTGGAGAGTGCTGATCATATTTTTTGTAGTTGTATTGTGTCGTTGCAGGTTTGGAAGGAAATTGGGTCTAGATTTGGTGTTGCCTTGCCAGATTTGATAGTTGTTTGGATTTACTTCATTGGTGGCTTAGAAAGGTTGTAAATTCTAATATTTGTCATATCTGGACAGGTGCTCTATTTGTGACTCTTAAAAGTCTATGGGTGGCCAGGAACGATACTATTTATAGAAATGTGTTGCTGAAATCAGATCTGCTATAGAATAAAATTAAAAAAGGATGCAAGGATATTTAAATTCGTGATCCTTGTTTTATTCAAACATCATTGGACTTACAATTGGTCAGATTAATCAATCTTGGGACAAAACCAGTTCCTAAATCTCAGATCTCAGAGTTATTTGGACCCTCCTTCAGATGGTTGGTGCAAGATCAATACGGATGGATGTTCCTTGGGGAACCTAGGCATTGCAGGAGTGGGTTGAGTAATTCGCACAGCTGGAGGTCAGGTAGTCTTTGTATTCTCTAGAATGGTTGGTCCGGTGTCAAACTATGTTGCAGAGTTGAAGGCTATCATGATGGGATTAAAGCAAGCAATCCGATTAGGATACAAGAAAATTTGGATAGAGACGGATGCAAAATCATTTGTGTGGGTATTGAATAATGATAATCTTCCATGGATTGTAAAGCAGGAATGCGCTTCTATGCAAAGAGACGTTGTGCATTGTCAAGTTCGCGTAACTCATTGCTAGAGAAAGATAAATACAATTGCTGATAGCCTAGTAAAAAGTTGCTCGTGAAAGAAGGTCCCAATCATGGGATTCCCATCCGGATATAGTAGTTATGGAGGTGGTATGGGATGCTTCCCATAGGTCTCGTTATTTGTTTCATTAATTTGTGGTCCACCCGAAATGGCCCCTACTGATGGCAATGTTGAAGTTGGGAGTTTAACACCCCTTGAGGGTGTTTGGTATTTTTTTTTCTTTTTATAATAAATATATTTTGGATTTGTTGCAAAAAAAATTATTTTAAAAGTCAATTTATAATATAATTATGAGATTAAAATAAATAAAAATAGAATACCTATTTTGCCTCACCTAATTGATCCTTGCACCTTCCTTTGTTTACTGTGTGATGGTCTTTTCACCATTTTATTCTTTTTACAAACGTAACCCACCTTATTGTTACGTGAATTACGACCCATATTTGGTAGATCACAAATTTATTCATTAGAAAATTATAAACAGCTCAAGGCTTACCAGGGATTGGAGTTAAAGCCAAATCATTTTACATGATATAGACAGGGTTTTCTTAACGAATGCATCAGCTATGTTGTTGACTACTCGAATGACATGCATACAAGAACACGTAATAGAAGAAATGAAAAAAACTTAAGGGGAAGGTTTTGTTGGAAGAGCAGTTTTCAGAAAGGTACTTTAATGGATGGTTAGATAAAGAGGGAGAAAAGTATTATTAGAATTTCAAATATGGAGGTGAGGGGTTTGCATTTTTTGAAGGTGAGATGTTCTAAACCATGCCAGCCCTTAGGGGGAGTCTCTCCTGATCTGTTATGAATCGAACCAGTTCTTGATTATCAGATTCCACTCTGAGATTACTTATACTTTTACTGAACGATTGATTGAAGCAGACCGTTTCTCACTGCGTCTGCCTCATCCAAAAGGATATCTTCCATATTGACCTGCAGAGAACTTGCCAAAATCTGATCCCTAGTTATCCTTGACGATGATTCCGAGACCACCTGTAGAAGTGGCCGGTAGTAAGGGGAAACCGGAGGAGTTCAAGACGCAGAGACAAGAGTCGAGCAGACAGAAACATGAGTATATAGAGGAGGAAGATGAAGATGTAGTAAGGAATTCCTGATGTGCAAATTCCTCACACTTGGTTATGTGATGGCTTATTTCTGGATATACATAGGAAGCAAATATAGAAAAAATGGCAAAGCCTCTGATGTGTGATCCAACGAAGAAGCTACACACATCGTATCCAAATCCTCTCCTCCCAGAGGTTTGGGAGGAGAAGCAGCAACCCCCTTAGATGACCGACACGTGGGGCTCTGGTGAATCCGAGCCCTCCATCTGAGCCGACAAATAGCCGACAAGATTCTTTTTGTCGACTCAGATGGAGGGCTCGGATTCACCCGAACCCCACTTGTCGACCATCTAAGGGGGTTCTCAAAGGTTTGGGAGGAGAGGCAGCAACCCCCTGAGATAGATTGTGGGCTCAGATGGAGGGTTTGAATTCACCCGAACCCCACTTGTCGGCCATCTAAAAGGGTTGCACCTCTCCTCCCAAACCTCTGAGAGGAGAGGATGTGAAACCACTCATTGCTCTAACCAACTTTGCATGGATGGATCAATCTCCCTGGGACCACAGTGAGATAAAGAACTGCAGAGCCAAACCAATTTAACAGTGTCTGCTCAATCTATTTCATGTAATCCTGGTAATCACCATAGTTAGAGCATGTAACCCAGCCAAACCAACAGAAATCGTCTCCCGCCCGTCTCCCGCCTGGGCTTGGGCGGGAGACTGGACGGCCTGGATGGATGGCCGCCACCTGGCACTCGGAGAGATCCGAGCCCTCCATCCGAGCCGACCCCCCAATTCTCTATTATGATACCCTTACCATGTACATTCATGCGTGCGTATTACTTTAGCGAGTAAAACATAATTTCAAAATTACCCTTCCCTGTTATGATACCCTTCCCAAACATACAAAGCCATGAGCCAAAAACATCCTGTAATTAATTTATAAACTATTTTAGCAAGACTTATTTCATTCATCATCTTCCTGGAGATTGTGGGCAATTGAACTAACTTCACAAGATTTAACACGGACTGCATTTCTTATACATTATTGGAATGTGTTTTTAAAATAGAATGGAAACAAGCTCAAGACCGAGGCAATTCATTTGATGTTTTTAATGGAGAATGGGTGAAGAGCACGTTCCAGAATAAGTTTTCTATCACCCTTTAACACATTTTCTGTCATAAAAATATCCTCAACGTAGGATGCATTCCAAACTCAGCTTAGAGAATCGATGGAAACCAGAATCCATCAAACACCTCAATCTTTAATGCAAATACTAAATGTGTAATAGCTAGAATTCATCTGAAACATAAGTTAGCTAGTCTCTAAATCTGTCTGGAAAGTTGGTTGCAAAAAAAAAAAGAAAAAGAGATGATGGAAACGATAAGCATAAACATAGAACAAGAGCCTACGTAATCAGCAGGCAAGCCAACTTTACAGCTCCTTCCGATGAAGGATTTCAAGAACAAAGCCCCACTGTAAAGGTGATTGAACAGCAGCAAACTAGAATACAGTAGACAAATGAACATTCAGCTCTCGTCGTTCCCTCTTTAAATACACAACATGTGCCTCTACTCGAGATGACAATCACCTTCAGCCGATTCCCCAATCCCCATTGTATAAAAGCAGATCACTGCAAAAAAGTAAAAAAAAAAAAAACACTATTTTAGCATGCGAAAAAAAGGAATAATTTTTTTTTTGAAGCCAACAATATCAATACAATGTTAGGAAATCAGATGAATTAGACCCAATCATTGTACATGGCAGAGAGAGATAGAGAGCCCTTTCCATTCAAAAACAGCACAAAATATGAATTTGTACCCAAAGAAAAAAGTAGGACAAGTTTTTCGGAATGAAAGCCCAACTTCGCACAGGTATCATTTTTATCCTCGAGCAAATGGCCGCAAAAACAATTTACATCTAGCCAAGCGAACAAAACAAGGGTAATATAAAATCGAGTTCTACTTGGCAAGCATAGCTTAGGTCGACATTCATACCAAAGGAATCTCTTCCATGCCTTAAGTTCCCTCCAAATCCTAACAACAAAGTCCAGTGCTTTCATAATTTGGGACATCAAACAGGAATTCAAGAATTTTAACCTCCCCCCACCCCAAAAAGCAAAAGCAATTCAAGAATACAAACAACATTTTGGCTCAAGCATTGTTAAGCGACCATTCACTCTACTACACAAGTTCAGATCTTCACATGCATGCACACATACACGAGCACACAAAAATCTAAAAATTACTTCACGATAAATTCACCCCTACAAGAGGAATCTGGGTTGAGATAAACTAAATCTCACCTGCTGCTGCTGGTAATTTCCATATCCTGGATACGCTCCATAAGCATACATGTTAGGATCTTGTGGGGCTGGTGCATATCCATAGGATTCATAACCTTGAGCATACCCATAATACCCACTGCCATTCCACTGGTTTGCATCTGGCTGCGACTGAACCCATCCCACAGATGGATACTGTAAATTTGTCAGATTCATGGGAGCACGCACACAAATTTGAATATATTGAAAAAAATCACATTAATAATTGACAAACCTGTTTGTTTGAAGGGCTACGTCCCCATGAAAGTCTAATATTTTGCCCACCCAACAGAGTTCCATTTAACATCAGCAAAGCTTCCTCGGCACAAGCTCTGAAAAACCAGAGATATTTAAAAAAACAGCCACATTTGATATTCCAAAATCAATAATGAACCAAACGATATTTAGAAACTCTCTGACCTGTTTGCAAATTGAACAAACCCACAACGTTTTCCCATCGGTATTTTCACATGAACTAACTCCCCAAATTGGCTAAAAACTTGTCTCAAAAGGTCATCTGTAACATTGGAATCCAACCCACCAACAAATATCTGCACTCAAAACTATGGGGTCACAATCATATGACATAAAGACTTGTATGTATCTAAAACAAAACAAAGTACCCACAGTCGTATTATTGGGATCATTCTCGTTCTGAGTTCCTGGGGCACTCTGGTAAGAAGCTGCAAATAACAAATACATGTGAAAATAAGAGAAATAAACAGATGGAGAAAAAAATAGTGCCTTGTCAGGGTAGAAGATGCAAAAGTAATGTTGAGTACCATCCCTCGATTTCTGCTCAAGAGATTAACAAGTCAACACACAATTATTACTTAATCCTACCAGCCTAAAAGTTGACGATTAATGCCGCAGTAAAGATTTAGATTCCGCACTGCTGCAGAGTGATTTCTCAAATTTTATTGAATACCTAAAGTCATTGCAACAATTATGACACCACAAAGATCATTAATATGGCCTACTCAGAGTACCATTTTATGAATATCAAAAAATACCAACAGCAGCATGCATGCTTCTTTTTCTTATTCTTTCTTCTTTTTTTTTTGGGGTGGGGGGGTGAAAGGCTTTGTTTTATAACAACAAAAGCAACCCATTTTTTCGTTGGGACGCATCAGTCAACATCAATCCAATGTTTTCAGCTCCTATCAAAAAGAGAGAGAACCACACGAAAGATGTATCGATAAGCAGACTTTGTTTAAAAAACATTTAAAGAAGTACACCATAGAACCAACTTAAGGGGAACATTTTAATCAGTTGTCCACATGCAAGGTAACAATCACCAACGACAAAGAAAGAGACCCACATGCACACTCATTACACTGTTGAAAATACGGAGAGGACTGTTAAAATATAAATTATCCAGCTACCTAGCCATACAGCACACAAATACAGAACCCACCACCCCTCCAACGTATTTCAGTCATTAGACTATTTTGTAAACTTTTCGACTTTTCAACTCTTCAACCACTTTACTCTGCCACATGGTCGACTCCAGTAAACTGACATTGTAGTTTTACCAGCAGCATGTTGTGCAAGGCCAAGTGTGATAGCTGGCGCATCACCATCTTTACAAATAATTCACCAGAAATTGAAATTGAAAGAGTGAACACAAGTAAAACTCCATGTGATGCCATGGTCAAGGATTCTAGAATGATATGGCAATTCTGATGGAATGACCAGATGAGAGAGCCAGAAAATACAACTGGATGAGCCAATCCAGTAGGACAACATTGATCAGACTTATTCCTGTTCAACAATGAAACAAATCAGACCTAACATTAATCCTTGATCCTTGAATAATATCAAATCCATATTATGGCCAAAGAAGCAAAACTGCTAGTAGACAGCCTCCTCACCGAGTTGAAGAAAAGAAAATGAATGAGCTAATTGAGCAGAAAGTCAGGTACATAAACAAACATGTCAATAGCCATAAAGTCAGAATCAAAGACATCAATCACACGATAATTATGCTATGTATCTAAGAGTAATTCGCCATCTCGCAGGTTATAAATCTATGCAGAATGGACCTGACAATACAGTTCACATAGATATGCTTAAGTAAACCAACTCCAGGTCAATCGAAAAACCATTCCTAACATCTTCATCTATAACACTATTCTTTTTCCCCATATTCATTTTCTAACAACTATTATCTAAATTCCACAAGTTTAGAGCACCAAGAATCTACCCTTAAACCAGTCACCTCAACCAAAGCCCATTCCTTCTGTTAAAACATTAGGCTATGAACATTTTTTTCTTTTGGTAGTGAAACATTTTTATCTTTTAGGTGGTGCCCTCCCAATTTCTTTGTATCATAAACACTCCACCAATTTAAATGCTTCAAACTGCACCAGAAACCTCCCCCATGCAGTAACATATCTCACAAAAAAGTTCTTATTGATTCTTCTCATCTTGCGACCCAGGAGGTTACTTCAAGTTCCCAAAAATACAAAAAATAAAAAAAAAGAAAAGAAAAGAAAAGAAAAAGGAACTCTATTTATAGCCTTTTTTATTAACAGATGGAGTTAGCATATACAATCAAATGACAACGTGGTACTCAAGTTCCTGTTGCAGGAAAACTCTGTTCCACCACTTTAAGCTCCAGCACGGTCACATCTAGTATGAACTGAAACTAACCAATATATAAAAATCCAAACTTCTGCTTAAAGCAAAACAAGTATTGCAATGGTAAAAGTTGTTAATCCGACAAATCCATTTGTTTTCAAAATTGTAAAAAACAAATTTAAAAATAAATAAAGAAGGAACTCTAGCCAAAAACCTAATCCATTTCTAGTTTTACAACTATCTTAGATCATTCAAGGATCTGCAAGGGGGGAAAACCACACCATGGAGATCTAGCAGATAAGGAATTGAAGTCCATACACAAATGTAACGACATTGGGATGGTTAATAACAACCAGTCATAATGGAACATTTATTAAGTTAGATTAAGTGAATAAAAACACATCCATGAGCAAAAATGCATAAGAAAACTATTAACATAACCCTAGGAACAGCTAAAGAATCACGACCAAAAGTAAGAAAGCGGATAAAGCGAGTGTGATATCAAAAGAAAATCCAATAAGAAACCTAACCTAAGAACGAAATGTACACCATGCACCTATATCCATGCAAATGGAAGCATGGTTGCTACATTGCAACTTCAGGCCGTTGGAGTTCTCACAATAAAAAAGAAATCCTAACTCCAAATAACTATAACTGTCTTTTCCTCTTGATGGAATGAAAAATGGGAACAATAACAGAATAAGGGGAAAAAGAAACACATGTTTCAGTAATTATAATATAAATGGCGCAAACGAACCAACTTGCAAAGAACTAAAGCAGTGACTTATCTCACTGATTTGCAAGAGAGAAGGAAGTAGAAAGAACCAACAAAAATAAGAAAAAAGAAAGATTGGAAGCGATAAAGTGTAGACTGAAACTCTTCAAATGTAAGGAATTCGTAGAAATAAATCGACAACGTAGCATAAGAATGCCACATAAAAGTGAAGATAAGGACAAAATTATTACATAAACAGTAAAACTGACCTAGACGAGGCCACGCACTAAATGGGAATCATTTCAGCTGAAATCAGTTCCAGGCCCTTAAATGAGAGAGCCTCTTGGCATCCTGCTTTGAGACAACATGAGTTTATAAGTCTTTGAAGTTTCAAATACATTAAGTGTGCCCAATTTTACAAAGGAAAGTACTGGAAGGAAATGACTTTGTAAACTTCCGCTTTTCGTCTAGTTCAAAACTGAAGGAACTGCAAACTTATTTAAACAATGTTTAGCTGATCACACACTGTCAAGCCTAACAATCAACAGAATACTCCAAATGATTCCAAAAACAAACAAAGAGGGCATACAACCATTCAGAAGAAGCGCACAAAAAAAAAAAAACTGTTTTTAGAACTTAATAATTCATAACAAACTGTAAATCATAACCTTCACAGAATAAGAACTTGGGCAAATAAATACCTTTACTTGGTAGGCCACCCACATTCTTTTTTGTGGTGGCTGGACCAATACGCATTGGCCTTGTTGAACAGAACATCCCATTCATTTCAGTCATGGCACGCAACTGCTCACTTTCATCTCCAAACCTAACAAATCCATAACCCTTTGATCGTCCAGTTGTTCTATCAGTCACAACTTTCGCACCCTTGACAGAGGTATAGTGACTCCTAAAAGTCTCCTGTAACATGTAATCCGTAACATCAGCAGCTAAATCACCCACAAATATTGGATAGTCTGGACCATCATCTTGACGCCTATCCCCGGCACTAAAAGTAGCCCAGTTCAGTCTAAAATTCTGCTCAATGTTAGGCATGGGTGTGCCATTGTATGACTGCAAAGCCCTCTCTGCAGCAGCATGAGAAACAAACTCAATAAAACCATAACCCTCGGACTGACCGGTTTGCTTATTGCGAATGACTTTCACAGTGACAACCTGAAAAAATTGGTGATAACATTATCCTTCCCACCATAACAAATGAACAAGATAAATAAGCATAACTAGCAAGGTCAATGACATTACCATTTAAATTGAAATCATAGGATGATATTTATAATATTATTATCAATGACATCATTGAAACACAGTAGACAGATGATAGATTGCAGTGTAAATATAAGACACTGAAACACCAACGTGTACACTTCCAAGAAATGGTCACAAGTCCTCGGACATACAAAGTTAAGGGTGAGAAGGGGAAAGAGAAAATATAGTTAATCCCGTCCATAATTAACATATGTCAGTGCATGTACATGTAACAACAAGTTGAGCTTTTCGTGGCACATTATGGACAAAGGACAAATATATTGAAGGAACAGCAAAAACTTACGGTTCAAATCCCAAAAAAATCAATCAAAGGACTCGAATCCCAAAAAAAACTCAATAAAATGACTCGAGCACTTTGGACGAAAACATTTGAACACGATAGCACCTAATATGCCTAGTCTAGACAAAGAACTGAAACAAGGGAAGAGAGAAAAACGAAGAAACAATAAATACTGCACTGGGCATTTCCCGCTGAATTTCTTAAACCAAAAAGTTTAACCAGACCAATCATTTAGTGCCATGTGAACCCAAGATGAACCATAACATGAAGTTTAACCAGACCAATCATTTAGTCAGCTCCTTCTTTTTTTTTTTGGGTTTAACGAAACATTAGTGACCAAATAAGCAACAGGAATAATTTACATATCCTACTTTGTTAATTTTCAAACTGGCAACTAGTGCGTTCCGTAACAAGCTGGCTAGCAGGACTGCAGCGTTATGCTTTCTACACCTAAGGTTTCTTTACGCCCTAATGCATAGACAACATAATAACATATTGAGATCGATGGATGCTGGATGGGGAAAAGATTCAAATAACCAAACAAAACTTCATCAATAACAACAACAGATGAAATCGGAGTCTTAAATGTTGCGATTGAAGATATCTGAAACAAAAACCCCCCAAAAAAAGACAAATTTCTTATACTATACGAAATAAGATGAATGCATAACTTGTAGAATTCCTCTAATATCCCAAAGAATATGAGAGAATGGCATTTTACCTCGCCTGTATGAACAAAACAACTGTGGAGATAGCTCTCTTCCATCCAGTACTGTAAATCTCCGATCCAAAGCGTGCGGATCTCATCTGCGCTCGCTGGCTGCGCCGACTGGTACTGAGACTGCATCTGCTGCTGCAGTTGGGGCTGTGGTTGTTGTGGTGGTACCTGCGACTGCGGTATTGGCTGTGGCTGTTGAGCCCACACAGGAGGGAGCTGTGGCTGCATAGGCTGTTGTGGGGGCATCATCATCCACTGCTGCTGCGGTGGTGGCTGCTGGTGCTGTTGATCCATCGGAGGAGGTGCCATTTGAGGAGGAACCACGCCAGTTGCAGGTTGCATCATCTTCGCTCCAACGCCAATACTATCCACCAAATCCTAATCCTAAGTAATTAATAGACACCTAAAGGAGATGAGATGAGATGAGATGAGAAGAGATGAGGGTTCGGGAGCAGAGAAACCCTAACCCTAGGAAGAAGGGAGCGGTGGAAAGAGGGATTGTTTCAGCGATTCGACGACTATTAAAGGGAAAAAGGAAAGAAGGGATAATTTATTGAACGAAAAACCGTGAGATGTGTCAATGCTAATTTTTTTATTTTATTTTTATTTCCTCCTTTATCCTGAAATGATTTATAAGGCGGTTGCAACTTTGGGCTCGACTTTATCATTTCATGAGAGAAAATCAACTTTCTGCCAATTGTGTTTTGGATGCCGAGAAAATTAAGAAATTTACTCAAACAGCTTTTGATAATTGATTTATTGCACAAAATTATTTTTTTTTTTGACAAAAATTATATAAATTACTTGTAAAATAATATTTTATAACAATATAGTTCACATAGAGCATTCAAAACTGATGGATGGGAGAAATTCTGAAATTTCTTTAAAACAATACTACTACCTTTACTCAATATAAAATTACATAATTATATCATTGATCTCTGTAACGAAGTCTTTATAAATTTTTCAATCGCAGAGGTCTTGTTTCAGAGATAGATGATGGTATATTTATATAATTTTATATTTAATAAGGATAATATTATCTTAAAAAATTTCATCAGTTTTTAATATCTCGTATGAATTACTATACTGTTATAAAACATTGTTTCAGAGATAGTCTGTGTAAATTTTGTCATGAGGGACATATATCATCTATTGCACTTCTGTGGAGCAGACTCGATCCTAAGCATTGAGAGAGTATCAAGATTCTGTCCAGATGTACTTTGAATGCTCAGGATCTCCATTGCTCTTGTTTTTGTCAAGAAAAAATAATACTCTATAATAAATCAATTGTCAATGAAATGTAATAATAAATTTCTCAAATAAAATAATAATAAATAAACAAGATTCTGATCGTTTGAAGGATAGAAAAGACAAATAATAAGAAATCAAACAAAAAGGTTAAAATGGAAAAGAAAATAAAACTAAGAAAACAAAACCGTGGGAGATAAATCCAAGAGAAGAGAGAGAAAAAAAAAAAAGAAAAGGCCAGGAAGAATATTGTAACAGAAGATGCTGAAATCGTAAAATAATAACTGAATTTAACGGATCGGGATCCTCTCAAATCGGTACGGTAATTTGAGGAGTGCCAGTGGCCGTTCAATGAGTGACACCTGACATTGTTTTAATCGGTTAAAACCAAATGATGAATGTTTTGGAATGATTACCCATGCTAGACACAAACATGGACTCCAAATGAAAATGAAATCCCCATCTTTTCAAACTGCCCTCCGCATTTTGAAAGGACGATGGCTTTTCTCTACAATTGAAACTACTTGGAGAAATTAGACAAGGTTCTTCTTTGGGAAAAAGTATACGTCAAAAATTTGAATTCAATTTGAATGTATGCACATTTAGGGAAATCCAAACTCAATTGTTTGGATTGAATATGAATTCAGACAAGTGGAATTGGATTCGGAGGTGGAGGAGGAGGTGGATATGATCCGCTCCGATTCATTTATGTATGTCGCACATGAATTGTAAACAGTGTTGATCTTAGATTAAAAAATATTAAATCTATCGTTTCAGTTACCGTATTTATGGTGTTGATCGTAAATTTAAAAAATATTAAATCCACATTTACCCTGTTTTATGGGATTGTGATGAACCATTATTTAAGTGATATTAAGTCCACTATTTCATTTAATCCCCTCCGATTCATTTAGGGATATCGTACATGAATTGTAAACAGTGTTGATCTTAGATTAAAAAAAATATTAAATCCACTGTTTCAGTTACCATATTTATAGTGTTAATCTTAGATTAAAAAATATTAAATCCACAATTACCCTGTTTTATGGGGTTGTAATGGACCATTATTTAAGCGATATTAAGTCCACCTCGTTTCTTCTTTCTTCTTTTCCTTATTTGTTCTTTGTTTCTTCTACTTCTTTTTCTTTATCTCTTCTTCCTTCTTCATTTCAAAAAATATTCTCATATGGGTGTCCTCGGGATAAGGATAGGAGGAAAAAAAAGAAGGTAGAAATGAAATTGCAAATTAAGAGACAGAGAGAGGAGGGATGATTTTAAATAGAGGGAAAACAATCGGTCTGTTGTCGTCTTCACCATCACGATTTCTCTTCAACTATCAACGTGCAATCCAACACTCCATTTGGTCAAAGCCAACCGACTGCCGGCAACTCTTTCTCCTCCTTGGCTTGTTCATAATGCCGCCACAGTTTGTGGTGGCAACTGAACAGTTGGAAAAGTTGGGGTCCCAAACAGATGCAAAGAATGTTTCAATTCGGATTCGGATTGGATTTTAATTGGATATCCAGTTTAAATTTGAATTCGAAATCGAATTTATTTTTTAAAAAAATCGCCGGATGTGGAGGTGGGTTTGGGTATGATGTCTATAAGTTGGATTTGAATTCGGATAATAGTCTATCTGTGCCGAATTTGATCCGTTTACATCTATACTTCAAGTGCCACAACTCAAATGTACACACATAGGGACATGATACTAAGGTTTTCTCTGGATCCATTTTTATTTTTTCTTTTTATTTGTTTATCAAAAATCGTTTTTGATAAAAAAAAATGTTGTTTGGTAACTACAATAAAAAATAGATTGTAGAATGAGAAATAGATTTGGTATTCTATTAAAAATATATTTTTATTTCTCTCTGTTGATTTGAGTTCAGCTGTTCTTCATTCTACCGTCAGTCTTGATTACAGAGGTTTGTTTTGAACTAAAACGTACCTAGAAATTTCGGCTTGGTTGGCTTTCAACTGAGTAAGCAACACGGCCACCGCCCTAAGGCATCAATTACATCCTTCCTCCTTCCTCCTCTACTCGGAAACCACAATGGCTTGAATTCAACAAATAATCTCATGGGTCGTCTACTCGACTTTTATCCAGTTTTCTACACTAATTGATCATGGGTTTGGATTACATGAAGGCAACAACGACGATGTAGACAAGGAGGAGAGGTACGGACCCTCTTCGATTAAAAAACTGTAGGGCTGTAGCGACAAATCTTGAAGATCACCCATGCAATCAAAAGTGGAAAATCACTACTACAAAATGAAAAACCCCAAAAAACCTCAGAGCCCCAATGGCCCTGTAACAGTTTTCATCACCGCAAAGCAAAAGAATCGAAGTAGAAACATTTGGCAACTCATGAAATGATACGATTAGATGAAACTTTCATTAGTGTCGAACATAAACATATACGACCAAGCCAGAAAGCGATCATAACGGATAATATTTCAGGATATTTTTATCTTATTGATTTCTGTATAGGTTATGATTCCATTAAAAAAGATCAAAGTCACCAACCAAAATCAAAATGTGAACAAGCCATCCCAAAAGTACATACAAGTAGGAACTGTGGATAAATTTGAGTTCTAGTGTATGAGTTTTATGAAATATCAGAAGCATTCAAGTAAATGTCTTAAAATTGTGGAAGTTAAATGTGTCGTGTAATCACAATCATTCGAATTTTTGGAACTGCTGTTAAAGACAATGTATTGATGGTATTTTAGAATTTTTATATCCCAGTTTGAATTTATGATTATTGTACATACGATGTATTTAATGGCAATTGTTTTGAAGGGTTATTTTGAATTTGTGTATAGTGTAATAGTTAAATTGCTACATCATGCTCCTTCGTGTTTCTACACAGACTATTTTTTTTTATTCTGTTCGTTCCAATTTGAGGATCCTAAGTTAATCCATTGTTATAAAGTTTGTGAACTGCAAACTTGCTCCCTACATAATGTTAACTCATCTGTTAATTGTTTTTGGGACTGTGATACTTTGTTCCATATAAAGATTGGTTAAAAATGCCTCTAGTTGAATAAACAGCAAATCAAGTCAAGTGTGCTGTCTATAGCCGGTGTGGTTCAAAGTCATTTTTGTGTTTTTTTTATTCTAACTTCAGAGAAATATTCCACCGATATGGTAACTATTAAGTTTCTAAACATTTTTTTTATATGTAGATAAATTTTTTTTAAACAAGCATGAAACTAAGCTTCTAAATACTAATCACAATTTGGGTAAATTGGCAACCAGTCTTGAGATTATTTTTAAAGTTAATAAAATTTTTCAAGATCCTATCGAGTAATATAGTCCTTTAATGGAATCATATGCATCAAAAGTGGAGTCATTGGATAGTGATAAGCAAGGTTAACATTCATTTAATGGTGGGTTCGTTTATTAAACATATAGTTTTTAGTAAATAAACCAGAATAAAATTATATTTTAGTAAAGTATGTTAGATTATAAAAATTTGAAATATTACATCAATTTTACGTCCAATCAAAAAACCCGTGTAAAATTAATTTCACTTCACTTCTCGTGCAACCAAACAACTCAAAAGGGAAAACAATTTCTTTTCACTTCCCTTTTTTTATTTTTTTTTTGCAACCAAACATAGCCATACCTAACAAAATTACTAATTAGTTATGATTATCCTTGTAACGCCCCGAGCCTAAGGGTGGAGCGCCACAAGATATATACCAGGACCGACAGGTTTGACGAATAATACTGAAAATTACGCTTAAATTTTTATTTTCTTTTAATAAACTGTAACAGAGCCTTAGCTGAGACATAACACCCTTATGTGTTAAAACTTAAACATTAATCATATTATTCACAATCTGATAACATTAAATTATAGCGGAAACTATTGTATGCTAACAAGAGAGAATACCTCCCAAGGTAGCCCTAGTAACATATGTCTAGAATTGAAATACACAAACAACTGTTCTCAATTTTCTATTATTCTTCTTTAAGAGTTAATGCATTTATACAAATGATAACTCACTTTTTAAAATATATACATTGTACTTAACTATTGAAGGGAAATATTTACTAATCTTAGAAATGTAATAACATTTCTTTTATTTACATTTCTTTTATCAAAATGTTACTCTTTCACTCATTATCTCTAGGAGTCATAAAACTCATATTGTGCCCTCCTCTGGCAGTGACTGCTCCAGTTCAATGAAAGTTTCTGATATAACCTCTTCTGTCTTTGTTTCATCAAAGGTAAAGGTGTGAGCTCATAGCTCAGTGAATGACTCACACCCATCTAAGCTTAAACGTGTTCATCAAACAACATATACATTGGAAACAATGATATAAAAGCAACTAGGGGGAAAAACAAGAGCATGTGATGAAATAAGCTGACAACATTCAAAAACATAAATTAAAACTTCAAAAAATATCCTACACAAGCAGCATGTGATGACATAGATTAGAATTTCATTATATATCATATACTGGCAACATATGATAGCATACAAAAGTAACAAACACATATTCATAATATAATATAATAATAATATAATAATACATTAATACATGTCATATGATATAAATTAATACTATACATAAATGGACTATAAACTCACCTAGGATTGGCATTTTACCAAAATATCCTTCACTCCACTAACCAGAGCTTCTAAAGTAATATGAGATTACTGAAACTAGGGTATTACATCCTCCCCCCTAAAAATAATTTTGTCCTCGAACTTAATAAAACTCTTGCATCAAGTGATAATCTCACAACCAAGAGTAGAACATCAATAAATGTGGACAATCAAAAGGTTGCAAATTATCGATCTTAAAGTTCCTGCTCCATCAATTTCTTTTTCTCTTTCTTCAGTATCTTTGGGTTAGTAAATTGGTTGTAAAACAGATGGTTCTCCTAGATAACCTTGACTCCATTGTACATAAGTCTTATTCGGGTCCAAACAGTTCTCCACGCTATCTTGTTTAATAGTTGGCCCTAATTCGGGAAGTTCATTAACAATTCTATTTGTTAATATGGTCAAAATTTCCTTTCCTGAACAATATTAGAGCTTCCTCAGGACACGTTGAAACGATCTTGGCTTTCCTATCAGGGAAAAATCCACATAAATCAATATACTAGATAACCTTGACTCCATTGTACATAAGTCTTATTCGGGTCCAAACAGTTCTCCACGCTATCTTGTTTAATAGTTGGCCCTAATTCGGGAAGTTCATTAACAATTCTATTTGTTAATATGGTCAAAATTCCCTTTCTCGAACAATATTAGAGCTTCCTCGGGACACGTTGAAACGATCTTGGCTTTCCTATCAGGGAAAAATCCACATAAATCAATATACTAGATAACCTTGACTCCATTGTACATAAGTCTTATTCGGGTCCAAACAGTTCTCCACGCTATCTTGTTTAATAGTTGGCCCTAATTCGGGAAGTTCATTAACAATTCTATTTGTTAATATGGTCAAAATTCCCTTTCCTGAACAATATTAGAGCTTCCTCAGGACACGTTGAAACGATCTTGGCTTTCCTATCAGGGAAAAATCCACATAAATCAATATAAGTATCTCCAAAACTTTTGCTTACAGACACTTTTTTTTCCCTCAAAGTGGTTTCTTTAATTACAATCCAATCCACATCAAGTCACATCCTCCAATCATCACTTTTGTCACTTCACTGTCCTCTTAACAAGTTACCTCCCTTTAGATCTTCCAATTTGAAGTATGACTAGGAGATTGGTCTCTATTCTATCTGCTTGGTTCACAAAGCTCACAGAAGGCACCTGACACAAAAATGTGTCATAATAAGATCTAACTGAGCACGGAAGGGATTCAAATCGTCTCCTGCGAGGGTATCTGCAGGAGACGCAGCTGCTTAAGGTTGATATGCAACAAGTGTCATTAATTGAATCCAACGGTGAAGAAAAGGACTGTTGTAGGAGATGAAAATATCAGCCTATTGTAGCATATCAAATCCTAAATTTGAAATTAATGAAACAAATCAGCCCGCAAAGCAAAATCAGTCTCCTCCGATTTTTGTTCTCGCCGAAGAGAAAGAGGGTAGAGGAAGAAGAAAACCTGTCTACCCAAAAAAAAAAAAAAAAAAAAAAAGAAGGAAACCATCTGAGTCGAGCAAAATCTGCCGAAGAGTAAGAGGGCAGAGGAAGAAGAAAACCTATTTACCAAAAAAAAAAAAAAAAAACCACCTGAGTCGAGCAAAATCTCTCCTTTGTTTTCAGTTCTCCCCAAAGAGAGTGAGGGTAGGGAAGAATTTGAAACCAGATTAGAGCCCTAAAAGACGGTTATAACAAAATAACCCATTACGTTGGAGTGTTTCAGTTTGATTCTAACTCTTGAATTTCTTCTTCTCCTTCATCCACGCATTTTCTTATTCTGTTGTAACCTCATTTTTCCATGCAATGGGTTATTTTGTTATAACCGTCTTTAAGCCCTACTGCAGTCCGGTCGGTCTCCATGACAACAGCTTATGCAACATACAAAAATGACGGAAAAATACAGGACCTTGCTGTGGGGTAAGAAGCAACGCCGTTCGATAATGGAGCCGGAAACGTAGACCCTATTTCAGCCCTTGATCCTTGCCTTGTCTACGACCTCGCTGTTGAAGATTACATAGGCTTCCTCTGTGCTTTAAACTATACAGATGCTCAGATCCAACTGGTAGCGAAGAGAAGACGATGAACTTCACATGCAATCTGAGCAAGACGTACATAATGGAATCCGTAAAGATATCTGTTCAGCTTGAAAATCGATTCAATCGGATGAAACCAATGACAAAATAACAATAATAAATCAAAAGATATTAAAAAAAAAAAAAAAAACTAATCAAGTACGATATCAGGAATCAAATTGGGATCTGATAGAAAAATGTGAAGATTTCTTTAGATCTCAGGGATTTGTCAAATGTGCAGGCTAGCAATGAGTTTGTTTAAGTTCTTGTTTTGTTTTGACTGGTTCAACTTCGTCTTCACCAATATCTAATTTGACAAAAATTTCATCATCCATCAAAGAGTCCATAAGAAACCATTCAAATATTTTTTTTTCTGGTTTTTCTTGTTTCCTTTTTCTCATAAAGCCAATAGCAAACAATAAACCTGTCATTGCTTACGGGTCGAAGAACACATCTAAGCTTGCCATTCGATCATTCGAGACGAGCCCAGTCATTCGTTCTTGAAGGCATCGAAGTTGCAGAGAACGTCGCTGTGAATTCAAAATGGCCATTTGCTAAGCTATAGTGGCTTCACAAGTCTGTCTTGTGGCGAATTTATGAGGGACGTCGGATTCAACTAATGCCACATGTCACTCATCAACCTTAGGCAGCTTCGTCTCCTGCAGATACCCTCGCAGGAGACGATTTGAATCCGCACGGAAGGGAATAAAGTAATAGTCCTAATGCCATAATAGGCCATTAAGCTTCAAGGATATCTAGAAAGATACTTATGCTACATATGACTTCAGTATCTACTTATATTCAGTAATCATAGTAATATTAATAATAGTATATTATGCAAAGCACAAGGTACACTGTGATGGCCATGAGTGACTCCTTAGTCACAAGTAACAAAAACATACACCCGAGCTTAGCCAATCTGAACTGGTCCTCCTCATGAGTCTAAGTGATCAGTTCGAGTGAAAATCATTGCTACTGATTCTGCTAGGTAACTGAAATTTGCCTTGTTAATTGATGGAAGTTGGCTCCATTGCATCTCAAACACCTACTAAATCAAGCGCAAATTAACCTTAAACTATATGGCCCTCTTGAGCGCTTCTAAATTGTCCTCTCGTGATCATATACAATCATCAAATTGCTTTTTGCCACATATAAAATCTTCTGGTGTGGCTACCTGATTACAAACCCTTTTCTCATCTTTTAGATATCCGGCATATGGTAATCTCCATACCCTCTGTTGTCATCAAATATGACATTAAGTGAGGAATTTTACCTTATACCTTTTCCTTGAACTTTGCTAGGGACACAAACTGCTAGAGTTTGTATAGGCTGGATCAATATGGTAGCATAAAGTAACATGAGATAATTTTTTATGTTTATAAATAATAAAATAAAAATGATGATAAATAAAATAAGATAAAGATAAAAAAGAAGAAAGAGGAAGGAAGTTTCTAGGCTTACGTTGGAATCCAACTAAGGTTAGATCTACTTGACTTTTAAGGGTATTTTGGAAAAATCATGGGTAAATGGGGTATAAAAAAAGAAAACAAAAAGATAAAATCATTTTTATAACTTCATTTGAGAAGAATTGTAGGGAGCAAGAAAACTGAGATAAAGTGAAGAAGAGAGAAAGTCGAGAACAGAGAGAAAGTCGAGAGCAGAGAGAGGGAGGAAGAAGGAGTAATGGTGGTGGTTTGGTGCGACGACAACGGTGGCGGTTTGGTGCAATGGTGACGGCGAAAGCGGCATGGTACAACGGCGGAAACTCCAACGATTTTGCTGAGATTTGAGTCTCATTTCAGTATCTTGAAAACCTGATTTCAGATCTAGGTTTTTGGTATTTCTTCAGCGATTCGAACCACATTCCGATATCGATTGTTTCCTCTCCAGCACGATTCAGTGGATCTCTCAAGCGGCAAGACTGTTCTTGATCTTCAAACAGTGGTTTGATTCTTGTGTTTAGCACCAAATATAGGTAAGTTCATCTACCGATCTCTATTTTATTGATCTATTCTTTTGGTTTGTGATTCTTATTTTATAAATTTGATAAGAAAAATTCTTAATCTAGAAATTGATCCATTGTTCTTGTTAACCGATTCTTGAAATCTGATATGAAGTTCTTGTGAAAAAAAATCTGAAGTTCGAATTTGTTCCAATGTGAATCTGAGATCAGATATTTCTATATTCTTTGATGAGATTTGGTCTTTAAATCTCAACAACGTGTATCAACATTGATATCTCGATTTCTAGTTCAATGATCTGATTCTTGAATTTTTAGTAACTAATTTGTTGTGTTTT
This sequence comes from Protea cynaroides, assembly GCA_028583415.1. Lineage (NCBI taxonomy): Eukaryota > Viridiplantae > Streptophyta > Magnoliopsida > Proteales > Proteaceae > Protea > Protea cynaroides. The sequence goes on from CM053267.1 coordinate 40,364,922, forward strand.
CTTTGATTGGTAATATGATTTCTAATTCTTGTGGTTGATCTTCAAGTTTCTTGGTCGGTGACTTAATTTCAAGTTCTCTTGTGTGGCAATCTGATTTCACAGTGTTTAAATCTCGATGATTTAATTTCGGTTTCAAGTTTCTAGCAGGTTGTTTGAAACTCTGAAACTCAATAACTTGATCCTGAAATTCCTAGTTTCATTGATGTATTTTTTTTCATGATTTTTGGATTATATAATTAGTTCTCAGATTGCTAGTTCCAGATTTTTTATTTTTTCGAATAATCTGAATCTTGAAATTCTGATCTTGTGGTTCCAACAATTTATTTTCTGTTGTGGAGTTACGTTTCTTTATTCGGTGAATTTAATCTCTGATTTTTTATTTTTATTTATTTTAAGAAATTTCAATGATTTTTTTCGATTATTTTAAGCGATCGGCTTGTGAGTATATTTTTGTTTCTATTTAAATGGATAACTTCATTTAGAAAATCCAATGGTCGATTTTGTTATGATTCCTTGATTTAGATTTTTATTCATGAAATCCAATAATTCAATTGTTTTATGAAATTTTATTCGATAACCTGATTCTTGAGTTTATAACTCTATTTCAGAAAACTAGTTCTCAAATTTTAGTTTCATGTCCTCAAAAATATTAATTGGATTAATTTCCATCATTGAATCGCATCGAGTTCAAATTTATCAATTAACGCCGCTTTAAAGTATTGTTGATAAAAATAATAATATATATTGTTGAAATAGTTTTTTTTTCTAATTTTTATATATAGGTTTGCATCTAAATTAGATTATCCACTCTAATTCGGTTTACATAGCATGGTTAAATCAATCCTATTAATTTGGATTTGTCCAATTGGATTTTAATATAGTTAATCTTGTTTTACTCAAGGGCTGATTTTCAGCCATGTTTGGTTTGTTTTCTTTGATTCGATTTTATCTCATGTGAAATCTTCATCTAGTATATCATAGGTTGAATTTATCATAAATTTACCTGATGGGACGTCAATGTCCGTTTCTTTCTTATTATATAAATTGTTAGAGTCGAGACGTGAGCATCTTCAATATTTCATACGGCGTTAAAAGCACACAGAATCACTTCTTCTCCTTTGGCATCTACCTCTACTCACAGGCGAGTAACGCCCTAACTTTATGTCTTTATTTTATGTGGTATATGAGTTCGGCCATCGTGCGCCCATGATTATTAAATGTGGGTGGGTAATACGATATGCATGAGGCACTTGCCAACCATAGTGTAGTAACGGGCGGGATAGACTAGGACGTCCCCCAACCCCTTCAATGTATCCCATAAATGCGAAAGGAAAATGTATTAATAGTTTTGATTCTCAATCCCTATTTATGTATCCCGCAGGAATTTATATAATTTTTGTAATTATTTTCGCGCAATGCGAACTCACACGTTTGTGATGCGCAAATGAATGTGGATATGTGAGTGTATGTAAAATAAAACGAAGCTCCAATGCCTATCTTTCAATATCAAGAACACACTCTCACGTGCTGACAAGTATAGATCATTTCATATTTTTCACACGTAGTTCATTTCGAACTTCGTATGGACTTGATTCTCAGACCTCACCCCGAGATACGTAGGTTGTCTGGATATCCATCACCTAAGCTCAGTCCAATTGCAATGAGGGTTACAATAATACCTAATTTGCATCATGATGTGCTTTGCACTTTGCACACTTGCTTCTAATTGTGCTTTCAAATATATTTTTTTTAATCATCAAACATATTTTCAAATTCAATTTTAAAGTCAATTTCAATTCTAATTCAATTTCAATTTCAATTTTAATTTCAAATTGAATTTCAATATCAATTTTAATTTCAACTCCAATTCAAATTCAATTTCAATTTCAAATTCAAATTCAATTCCAATTCTCCATCTTTGCATGGAACCCTGGGCAAGCATTCCATCAATGCATAAAAGTCTCTTTCAATTCTGGACAAGCATTCCATCATTGCATGGAAGTCCCTTTCAATCCTGGACAAGCATTACATCATCGCATGAAAGTCCCTTTCAACCTTTACTTGTACATAGACGGTCTACCAGCTTGACTAGTGGCTGTAGAAGTCTATTCGAATGCTTTACATAGATGGCCTACAAGTTTGACTAGTGATTGTAGGAATCTATTAAATATCCTAAACCTAGATGACCTATTAGCTTGACTAGTGACTATAGGAATCTATCATTTTACCAACCCAAGCGGTTGAACTACGTTGGGCTTGATTCTTAGGCTTATCCTGAGATACGTAGGTAGCTTGAGTGCTTATCATTCGAGTTCAGTCCTAAACTAAATTACTTTAATTTACTTTTCATTTTTTATATCATTTTGAATGTCATTTTAGAATTAATTTCAAGTCATTGCATTCAAACTTTGGACTACGTTTTAATAGCTGAAAATGATTTTATCTGTCAATGTGTTGAGAGTTGTGCACTTGTTACTCGAAATTGGCTGATTGATCCGTCATCCAATCATTTTATTTCTGATCTATTTCACATTTTAACTCTCCTTTCTATTATATTCACAATTGTATGGCTTGCTCCTAAATTGAAATATATCTAGAACTTAGGTCTGGTACCTATTAAAATTTGTTTAGCCATTACCTATAATTTAAATTATGATAGGAAAGGATGATATATGGAGACTAATCTTCGGATTAGACAATTTGGGTGCCTAACACCTTCCCAAATTGTAACATGACATTTACCCATTGTTTCTCTAATTTGACCATAAGCCTTAATCCATTACATGAGTCATTAGTATTTTTCATTTGAGAAATTATACATATAGGGTCCTAGACCTTATTTAGGTGGCGACTTCATTTCCATTTTCTTTATTATATTTCAACCATTACAATGATATCATCAACATATACTATCACTTTTTTATGAATCATATCATGAAGTACCGTTGTAGCCATTCTTTGATATGTGGCTCCAACATTCTTCAATCCAAATGGCATCACCGTGTAACAGTATGTACCCCAGTCCGTTATGAAAGAAGTCTTGTCTTTATCATCAGGGGTCATCTTGATTTGGTTATATCAGGAAAATTCATCCATGAAAGATAATAAAACATGTTTGCCAGTGTTGTTGACCAAAATATCTATCTTGGGTAGCGAAAAATCATCATTTGGACTTGCTTTATTCAAATTTTTGTAATCTACGCAAACCCTAAGTTTTTCATTCTTCTTGGGCACAACTACTATATTTGCCAATCAATCAAGATAGGTTGCAACTTCCAAAAAACCAACATTCAACTACTTCATGATATCTTCCTTCACCTTCAATGCCCATTCTGACTTTAATCTCCTTAACTTCTGCTTATGAGGTTTAAACCCAGAAAATAAAGGGATTTTATGTTGCACCACAGTAGTATCTACTCCAGGCATATCATCATAGGACCAGACAAACACTTCTTGGAATTCAATCAATAGGTTTATCATCTTAGCAGTTTCTTCATCATTCAGAGTAATCCCAATCTTAATTTTCTTAGGTTGCTCCTCTGTGCCCAGGTGAATCATCTTGAACTCTTCACCAGCTGGTTGAACTTTCATCTTTTTTGAAGCTTTTATAGATTTTAATATTTTAAACGCGCCCTCAAGGGGCAGCCTAAGGAACAAGGAAGAGGCTCGGCAGGAAACTCGCAACGTTGGTGGTTCATCATCCTCATCATTATCAGAGTTAGAGTTAAAAACAGAATCAGAAGATGTAGAAACAGTATAATCAAAATTTTGAACTTTATTAATCTCAAGCAAATTACTAGAAGAGGTGGTTCCAAGTGGGACAAATTCAATGCTAGGATAAAACTCTATCTTATATAAAAACTTGATAACCTTTGGCCCAGATATGGCCGTATTATCAGGTTGACATGACAATTCGGAAGGGAAAATAAAGTGATCGATACAAGTCCAATTCGGAACTAGTCCATCGATCGGTAGGATGAACTGCTGATGATCCAGGTTTTTATTCTCAACCTCTTCAATGAGAGTCATCACTTGGTTGTTGTCAAACAGGTTGCCGACATCGAACACTTCCGCTTTTGGCCTTGACTTATCTTGTTTTTGACTCTGAATATTCATTTGTTCTAATTCCATCCAATCAATATTACAATCAAAGAAAATTTCAAATCCAAGTACTCGAACAGGAAAATGTACATTAAACCAAGGCTCTAGGAACCCACAGTAAGAAAAGCTTTCTCCTTCACAAACGAAATACCCATTTAATGTTTTGAAGTATGTTTCTCCTTCTTCATGTAACCCTTCAAAATGGACTTGATTGATTTCTTCATCTGATCTTTGCTACTTCTATGTCCTCCTCTTTATTCCTACATCTTCTCTGAACTACCCATTATTCTTGTACTTTCTTTTTTCTAGCCTCGAGAATTTATCATCGATTATTTTTTGCTTTTCTTTTATTCTATTTAACTCTTCCTCTATTGGGATGTACCTTATTCTAAATCTGTACTCATTCACCAGGATAGAGATTATATTCACATTGCCTTGTTGATGTAAGCCAAGACCCATGCCTCGAAAATAAGCCATGTTAAGTAATTGAAATAACGGAAACACAAGATTTTTACTTGATGGTTCGGGGTTGATGGTAGCTCGAACCGTGCTGATTTGAAATCCACCTAGGCTGATCTCAGGAGAGGTGGTTGAAGCACTGTCAAATCCAGTACTATCATGAATGAACTTGATCTTTTGGTGGAGAGATGATGCTACAGCTCCTGCCTGGTGCAACCATGGTCTTCCCAAAAGCATATTGAAAGATGCTAGGATATCTATCACTTGAAACTCTGTAGTGAACTCAGCACATCCCACTCTGATCGGAATGAAAATTTCTCCCAAGATAATCCTTCGGATATTATCATAAGCACGGATACTCAAATCAGATGAACATAACTCTTCTCCTCTGAATCCCAAATGCTTGAGTGTTCTGAATGGAAATACATTAAGAACGGACACATTATCAACCAAAACTTAAGGTATAAAATTTTCTCGACAACAGATTGTGATATGTAGAGCTTTGGTGTGATTTTTTTCATCGTGGGTCAGATCAGCATCTTCAAAAGTTAAAGCATTTATGGCATACACACTACCAACCAGACTAGCCAACTCTGTGCTATCAGTAGAAATCGGTACTTGGATGCTCGCTAATGACTTCAGAACTGCATCTCTATGGGTCTTAAAGGCCATTAACAAACCCCAGATTGACATGTTTGCTTGTGTCTTCTGTAATTGCTTTAAAATCGGATTTTGAGGTTCTGGTTGACTACCTTGACCTCGCTCTTTTTCTCTTACAAGTTGTACTGGATTATTTACTGACAAAGTTGCTGGTTTGAATGACTGACCACATCTTGTTTCACTTACTGTAATTCATCTTCTAGGAAATATATTTTTAGATTTTCAAAACTTCTAGTCACTTGAGCCACCTTTGTGTCCGAATTCTTGAAGCATATTAAGTTGACTATCAGTTTTTGTGAGCTCAGGTGAAGTTTCAACATGAGAAGGAACGGTGACAGGATCAAATTCAGAAGTGATAAGACCAGTATGATCAAAACTTTCTTCAAAGACTTCTATGACATTAGTAGAATGATGTGGAAAAGGATTGTTGGTCACTGAAGCTGGCTTATTTTCGATCTTGAATGTTTCATTTTCCAACATATCCTGAATGACATGCTTCATTTTAAAGCAATATTCGGTTTCATTCCACTCTAGTTATGGTACTTACAGAAACTATTTGGTCGAAAACTAGCTGGTAAAGGATTTGGAAGAGGTCTGGGATCAAGGAACTTGAGCTTTTCAGCACTTACAAGCTTATCCAAAATAACGACTCGAGGTAAACCCAACTCAGTAAACTGCCTTCTGTTTCCTTGAGATTAAGCAGAATAACCAGAATTGCTACTTTCAATGACCAATGGTCCTGTATTGATAGATGCTATAGCCAAAGGTACTGTGGTTGCTATTGACTTTGATGGGTAGGACTTTCTAATTGGGGTTGCATCCATCTTAATTGGTAATTCATCTCCATGATTGATGCTATCCTCCACTTGTTGTCCAGCAGCCATCAACACTTCGAAAGACAGAATCCCTTGGGCAAACAGATAACTTTTGTACACTTTATTCAAACCCTTCATTATCAGTGCTATTTGATCTCTTTCTGAAGATCTATCCCACATTTGTACAGCCACTAATCTGAATCGGGTCAGGTAAGAGGTGAATCCTTCATTGGGCAGTTTAGTCATGGTTTCCAATTGTCTCCTATTGGTCTCAATCTCTGTATTATAGGAGTATTGTTCACTGAATGCTCTGGTGATATCTTCCCATGAATGAATTTGAGAGGGCCTTAGGTTCATCAACCACCTATGGGCACCACCAGTAAACGAAAATTAGAAAGCTTGTCCTAGTTGTTCATCAGAAAACCCTCTACGTTGTCTGAGTAGGCCAGTGAAAGATCTTAGATGGGTCTTTGGATCACCCGTTCCATCGAATTTCTCTGTAGTCCACTTGAATTTCGATGGTAATTTGACATTCAGAAAGAAACATAAGCCTTCTGAATCGATTATTTGACTTTTGACTCCTTTTAAACCTCTAAGCAACTGTTCTACATTATCCATTCTCCTATCAATCTTGGGCTGAGGCTTCTTGGTAGATTTAGGTGTTTCGTATAAGATTTCTTCCTCATCCTCTTCACCATCAGACCCCAGATCTTGTAGAGAGGGTTCTCTAAAGCTTGAGGTTTGGGTTTTTGGAGTATTAGACTTCTCTTCACCTTTCTTCTTTCTAGTTTTCGCATGACCTTTTATGCTCGGTTCTATGTGGAATTGATTTTGGTTTATCAAGTCTACTAGGGCATTAATGGTTCTCTCCAATTGTATTATTCTCTCTTTATCTTCATTGATGTTAGCAGACCATTCTGGATGATCCTGACCCTCCATGATGTTCGACAAATTGCTTGCGATTGGAGACAAAGATCTTGGGGTAGACACTCTAGAAAGTCTCCTAGTGATCGGATCTCGAGTCCAAATGGCTAAAGAAATTGATGATCACTAAACTGGGACCGAAAAACAGAAGGAAAGGAATAATCAGGATGGAATAAATGCTTCGGAATATAGGGCTTGGAAGGAGTACACATGCACATACAATGACTCGACCATATCCAAAGAAAAAGGATAAAGCTACGGGAATGAAATTCAATATCAGGCGGTACGGGAACCATGTTATCCAACAGATTAAAGGCATCATAGAGAGGGAATGAGAAATAGAGAGGCGATCGGAGTAAGGAGGGACGAAGCAAGGGAGCTCGTCCTCTCAATCCCAAACAAATAAGTGGCCCTGTTGGCAACATGGTTATCTCTTTCATAAGTGAAGTCAAATTAATCTATCACTGCCAAACTCGTTAAATTAAATAGCGTCGTAGATGGTTTCTAAAAATATGATTCCAAGATGGACTATATGATCACCAACTACATAGACTTGTCAAGTTCAAAAAGTTTGGGACAAATCCGTTTGCATGCCAACTCTCATGAAGGATATTAAACAATTTTTGGTTCAAAATGAACAAGTAAGTAAGTATTTTAATTAAGACATTCGTGTTGATATAAGAAAGAATCGAGTCACCCTCATTTTTGACGTTGAATATGATAAGCCTATTACATGAGTTGTAAGCTCATGAATAGATTTAAGAAAATCAACATAATCAAACTGAGTAGAGCAATTCTGAATACATCAACATGAATATCGAGGTTAACGCGACCTTACTCGAATTGTTCGATAATGAATCGGATCACAACAAATGTTAGTAGTAGAGATGATAGGTTCGACAAGGGTTACTTTGACGAGGATGAGAATGTCTAGCGGTATATAAACACCGAATCATTGATTCTACATCATTTTAATATTTCCGAAGGTACGAGATCAAAGTTGTGGTTTCGCTTGACAGGTCATCCAATATAAACTGGGAACCCGTTTCCGCTAGCCACTCAATGTGTTTCATACCCGAAGAGATTGCAATATATAACACACAACAATTTATATCACACAATAGTTCATATCAATAATAGTTACATGGCACCTAGCATACAAAAGGACATAGCACATTGCCTAATCATAGGAAAGGATAGTAAATCTGAAGCCTGACATATTATTCCCAGTGGAATCGCCACTGTAAGGACAAAATTGTAATGGTTGAAATATAATGAAGAAAATGAAAATGAAGTCGCCACCTAGATAAGGTTTAGGACCTATATATATAATTTCTCAAATGAGAAATACTAATGACTCACGTAATTGATTAAGGTTTATGGTCAAATAGAGAAACAATGGGTAAGTGTCATGTTACAATTTGGGAAGGTGTTAGGCACCCAAATTGCCTAATCCGAAGATTAGTCTCCATATACTATCCTTTCTTATCCTAATTTAAATTACAAGCAATGACTAAATAAATTTAATAGGTACCAGACCCAAGTTTTAGATATATTTCAATCTAGGAGCAAGCCATACAATTGTGAATATAATAGAAAGAAGAGTTAAAATGTGATATAGATCAGAAATAAAATGAATGGATGACGGACCAAACAACCAATTTCGAGTAACAAATGCATAACTCTCAACACATTGACAAATAAAATCATTTTCAACTATTGAAGCATAGTCCAAAGTTTGAATGCAATGACTTGAAATTAATTCTAAAATGACATTCAAAATGATATGAAAAATGGAAAGTAATTAAAGTAAATTAGTTTAGGACTCAATTCGAATAATAAGCACTCAAGCTACCTATGTATCTCAAGATAAGCCTAAGAATCAAGCCCAACTTAGTTCAACCGCTTGGTTGGTAAAATGATAGATTTTTATAGCGACTAGTCAAGCTAATAGGTCATCTAGGTTTATGATATTGAATAGATTCTTACAATCACTAGTCAAACTGGTAGGTCATCTATGTAAAGCAATCAAATAGACTTCTACAGTCACTAGCCAAGCTGGTGGACCGTCTATGTACAAGTAAAGGTTGAAAGGGACTTCCATGCGATGATGGAATGCTTGTCCAAGATTGAAAGAGACTTTCATGCGATGATGGAATGCTTGTCTAGGATTGAAAGGGACTTCCATTTGATGATGAAATGCTTGTCCAGGATCGAAAGGGACTTCCATGCGACGATGGAATGCTTGTCCAGGATTGAAAGGGACTTCCATGCGTTGATGGAATGCTTGCACAGGGTTTCATGCAGAGATGGAGAATTGAAATTGAACTTGAATTGAAATTGAAATTAAATTTGAAATTTAAATTAGAATTGAAATTGAATTTGAACTTGAAAATATGTTTGATGATTAAGAAAAAATATGTATTTGAAAGCACAATTAGAAGCAAGTGTGCAAAGTGTAAAGCACATCATGATGCAAATTAGGTTTTATTGTAACCCTCATTGCAATTGGACTGAGCTTGGGTGATGGATACCCAGACAGCCTACGTATCTCGGGGTGAGGTCTGAGAATCAAACCCATACTTGTCAGCACGTGAGAGTTTGCTCTCGATATTAAAAGATAGGCATTGGAGCCTCGCTTTATGTTACATATACTCACATATCTACATTCATTAGCGCATCACAAGCGCGTGAGTCTGCATTGCGCGAAAATAATTACAAAAATTATAGAAATTCCTACGGAATACACAAATAGGGATTGTGAATCAAAACTATTAATACATTTTTCTTTCGCATTTATGGAATACATTGAAGGGGTTATGGGACGTCCTAATCTATCCCGCCCGTTACTACACTATGGATGGCAAGTGTCGGATGCATATCGTATTACCCACCCATATCGAATAATCATGGGCGCACGATGGCCCAACCCACATACCACATAAAGTAAAGACATAGAGTTAGGGCGTAACCTACCTGTGAGTAGAGGTGGATGCCAAGGGAGAAGAAGTGATCCTGTGTGCTTTTAACGTTGTATGAAATATTGAAGATGCTCACGTCTCGACTATAACAATTTATATAATAAGAAAGTAACGGACATTGACGTCCCATCAGGTAAATTTATGATAAATTCAACCTATGACATACTAGATGAAAATTTCACATTAGATAAAATCGAATCGAAGAAAACAAACCAAACATGATTAGAAATCAACCCTTGAGAAAAACAAGATTAACTATATTAAAATTCAATTACAAATCCAAATTAATATGATCGACTTAACCATGTTATGTAAACCGAATTAGAGTGGAGAATCTAATTTAGATACAAACCTATATATAAAAATTAGAAAAAAACTATTTCAACAATATATATTATTATTTTTATCAACAATACCTTAAAGCGACGTTAGTTGATAAACTGGAATTCGATGCGATTCAATGATGGAAATTAATCAAATTAATATTTTTGAGGACGTGAAACTAAATTATTGGAACTAAAATTTGAGAACTAGTTTTCTGAAATAGAGTTATAAACTCAAGAATCAGGTTATCGAATAAAATTTCATAAAACAATGGAATTATTGGATTTCATGAATAAAAATCTAAATCAAGGAATCATAACAAAATCGACCACTGGATTTTCTAAATTAAGTTATCCATTTAAATAGAAACAAAAATATACTCACAAGCCGAGCTCACTTAAAATAAACGGAAAAAAATCATTGGAATTTCTTAAAATAAAAATAAATTCAGAGATTAAATTTACCGAATAAAGAAATGTAACTCCACAACAAAAAATAAATTGTTGGAACCACAAGATCAAAATTTCAAGATTCAGATTATTCGAAAAAATAAAAAATCTGGAACTAGCAATTTGAGAACTAATTATATAATCCAAAAATCATGAAGAAAATACATCAATGAAACTAGGAATTTCATAATCAAGTTATTGAGTTTCAGAGTTTCAAACAACCTGCTAAAAACTTGAAACCGAAATTAAATCACTGAGATTTAAACACTGTGAAATCAGATTGCCACACAGAGAACATGAAATTAAGTCACCAACCAAGAAACTTGAAGATCAACCATAAGAATTATAAATCATATTACTAATCAAAGAAAACACAACAAATTAGTTACTGAAAATTCAAGAATCAGATCACCGAACTAAAAATCGAGATATCAATGTTGATACAAACATGTTGTTGAGTTTTAAAGACCAAATCTCATCAAAGAATATATAGAAATATCTGATCTCAGATTCACAATGGAACAAATTTGAACTTCAAATTTTTTTTTCTCAAGAACTTCATATCAGATTTCAAGAATCGGTTAACAAGAACAATGGATCAATTTCTAGATTAAGAAATTTTTTTATCAAATTTATAAAATAAGAATCACAAACCAAAAGAATAGATCAAGAAAATAGAAATCGTTAGATGAACTTACCTATATTTTAAGCTAAACACAAGAATCAAACCACCGTTTGAAGATCAAGAACAGCCTTGCCGCTTGAGAGATCCATTGAATCATGTTGGAGAGGAAACAATCGACATTGAAATATGGTTCGAATCGCTGAAAAAATACCAAAAACCTAGATCTGAAATCAGGTTTTCAAGATACCAAAATGAGACTCGAATCTCCGCAAAATCGTTGGAGTTTCCATCGTTGTACCATGCCGTCATCGCCGTCATCGCCGTCACCGTTGCACCAAGCAGCCGCCGTCGCCGTCGCACCAAACCACCGCCGTTACTCCTTCTTCTTCCTCCCTCTCTCTACTCTCGACTTTCTCTCTTCCTCACTCTCTTTGTTCTCGACTTTCTCTCTTCCTCACTCTCTCTCAGTTTTCTTGCTCCTACGATTCCTCTCAATATAAAAATGATTTTATCTTTTTCTTTTCTTTTTTTATACCCCATTTACCCATGATTTTCCCAAAATACCCTTAAAAGTCAAGTAGATCTACCCTTAATTGGATTCCAACGTAAGCCTAAAAACTTCTTTCCTCTTTCTTCTTCTTTATTTTATTTTATCTTATTTTATTTATTATCATTTTTATTTGTATTTATTTTATTTTATTTTTTATAAACATCAAAAAATATCTCATGTTACTTTATGCTACCATATTGATCCATACAAACCGATTTTAAACTATCTACACAAGCTAAGTTGATCCGACTATGATTATTCAAAAAAAATAAAAAATAAAAAATATATTATTTTACTATTCTTATTGCTGATTTTAATTTATCTTGTCTCATTGGTTGTCAAATATATATATATATATTTATTTATTTATTTATTTACACCTTCTATATGCTTAGATAATAATTTATTTACCTCCAGTTTTAGAAGTTGGCTTGAATTTGTTCGTCAAAATTGAAGCGTCTACAACACCATTAACCAATCATTTCAAGTTGAGTGCCAAATTGTCTCTAACCAGTGATGAAGAGAAGAAGGAAATAGAGAATTTTCCTATGCATCAGCAATAAGGAGTTTAATGTATGCTATGGTATGCACTAGACCTGACATAGCACATACTACTGCTGTTGTTAGCAGATACTTAGTAAATCCAGATAAACCATATTGGGAAGCTGTAAAATAGATTTTAAGATATCTAATAGGCACATCCAAAATGTGCTTAAGCTTTAAAAATTCACAATCAATAATAGAAAGCTATACAGATTCAGATATGAGTCATATGATAGGTAATTTAGATAAAATAAAGTATACTTATGGTTATTTGTTTACTTTTGCAGGGAGAGTCATCTTTTGGCAATCAAAATTGCAAAAATGTGTTGCACTTTCAACTACAGAAGCAGAATATATTACTACCACAGAAGCATGTAAGGAGATGCTATGGTTGAAGTGTCTTCTTATAGAGTTGGGATTGGAGCAGAAAGAGTATATGGTTAGGTATGACAGTCAAAGCGCCATTGATTTGAGCAAGAATACTGCATTCCACTCTAAGACCAAGCACATTGAGGTGCGGTACCATTAGATTCAAGATGTCCTAGAAAATGGTTTGATGAAGATCAATAAAAATTATACTGATAAGAATCCATCAGACATGATGACGAAGTCGGTGCCAAAGGAGAAGCATGAGCTATGCAGAACTTTGACTGTTATGGATAGCACATGAGTTTTTTCAATATGGGGGAGCCCTACTCATGGGTCTGGAGGGGGAGTTTGTTGGGATTGGGTCACATAGGAATATTTAGAGTTGATCCCATATAAAAGTTATGAACCCATATAGAAGTGAATTTATTCTATTGAAAATTGGATTTGAAATTTGAAATTCAAATTTTAATTTTTCTTTTAAGTGAGTTGGTGGAAAAATAAAAAGACTCATTTTGAAAATAATCAATAGGAGTTATTTATTTGAAAGGGTTTAATGGAACTGATTAAGGAATGTCAAAATCTCTTTTAGAGGACCATTGACATTGTTTTAAAGCTCGCTTTGGGATTTCTCTTGGAAAAGAAGAAGTGTAGATTTTTCATTAAAGGTTCTACCTCAAGATTTCTTGCTATCTCCCACGCTTTTAATTTGCCGATGGATCGGTGAAGCAATGTGTGCTTTTCGGTAGTTTTCTCCAATTGATTGAAAGATTGTTTGGGGTTTCTAAAAGTGAGAAAGTACCATTAATTGTAGTTGAGAGGTAATCTTCTATTCCTCTAAGTTATTTGTTTGTGTTACATTCTCTTGTGATCCTTAAGTTTAGGTACAAAGCTTGAGAAGACTAAATCTTATAATCCGATTATCATTATAGTGGAAACTTTTGACTGGACTAGGTCCCGTGATTTTTTCCCTTCACATTGAAGGGTTTTCTACGTAAAAAATATTGGTTTTGTGGTTGTGCTTTATGAATTGTTTATTTATTCATTTCATTTTATTTCTTGGCTTAATATCTTTGATTCACACATAGACGTGAAGTATTTGATTCCTAACAGATTCAGCTATTAGAAACAAACGTTGAGAGGTATATAAACATTGAGAGCTGTGGAGGGAATGGATTTAGTTTTTATGGATCCAAAAAGCTCCAATAATTTGTTTCCAACATTGAAAACAAATTTTCTGTTTTATGTCCCATACATACATTAGGCTTTGGTTTCAGAGACTCACAATATTGTTCAAAACAGTGGCAATGATTTCTAAGACTAGATAACGTTCTTATATTATAATTCTAGATAAAATCAGCAATATAACCAAAACAGCACGTTAAACTCACAATTTGGGTCCCAAAACTAAATTGGGAGTCCAAATACAAAACATTACCATTGCCCGGCCATGGCCCATCTTCTTCAACCCCGTTTTCTTTTTCTTCTTCTTCTTCTTCTTTTTATTTATTCATTACTTTGTATACTTAAATCCCCCTAATCTTATCGTAATATATGCATCACAAACATCATCTCAGTTTTGAGTTGAATATGTGACATAAAAATATAAATAATTATAAAATTGATTTACTCAAATACTCACCCAAGAAAGCATCAAAAGCAGCATTAATTTGATGAAGATATCTGAAACGAAAACCCCCGAAAAAAATGTAAATTTCTTATACCATATGAAATAAGATAATGTATAGCTTGTAGAATTCCTCTACTATCCCAAAGAATATGAGAGAACGGCATGTTACCTCGCCTGTATGAACAAAACAACTGTGGAGATAGCTCTCTTTCATCCAGTACTGTAAATCTCCGATCCAAAGCGTGCGGATCTCATCTGCGCTCGCTGGCTGCGCAGACTGGTACTGAGGCTGTATCTGCTGCTGCAGTTGGGGCTGTGGTTGTTGTGGTGGTACCTACAACTGCGGTATTGGCCGTGGCTGTTGAGCCCACACAGGAGGGAGCTGTGGCTGCATAGGCTATTGTGGGGGCGTCATCATCCATTGCTGCTGTGGTGGTGGCTGCTGGTGTTATTGATCCATCGGAGGAGCCATTTGAGGAGGAACCACACCAGTTGCAGGTTGCATCATCGTCGCTCCAACGCCAATACTATCGACCAAATCCTAATCCTAAGTAATTAATAGACATAGATGAGATGGGGTTCGGGAGCAGAGAAACCCTAACCCTAGGAAGAAAGGTGCGGTGGAAAGAGGGATTATTCCTGTGATTCGATGAGTATTAAAGGGCGAAAGGAAATAAGGGATAATTTATTGAACGAAAAATCGTGAGATGCGTCGATGCTAATTTTTTATTCCTTTTTTATTTTATTTTTATTTCTCCTTTATCTTTAAATGATTTATAAGGCGGTTGCAACTTTGGACTCGTCTTATCTTTTTCCTAACAGAAAATCAGCTTTCTGCCGGTAGTGTTTGGATGTTGAGAAAATAAAAAAAAAATTTATTCAGGCATCCCTTGAGAATTGATTTACTATCTAATACTATCTTCTATTGACAAAAGTTACATAGACTATCCCTAAAATAATATTTTATAACAATATAGTCTACACTAGACATTAAAAACTAACAGGAAAATTTCAAAAAATTTTAAGACAATACTATCCTTACTTAATGTAAAATTACATAAATATATCATCGTCTATCTCTAGAACAAAACCTATATAAGTTCTCTAATCTATAATTGGATAACTTGTAGAGACCTCGTTTCAAAGATAGATGATGGTATATTTATGTAATTTTATATTTAATAAGGATAGTATTATCTTAAAAAAATTTCATAATTTTTAACGCTTCGTGTGGATTATACTATTATGAAATATTGTTTCAAGAGTAGTTCATGTAATTTTTGTCAAGAGAGAGTAATTTTGTATAGTAAACCTATTGTCAAGAAAATGTGAGGAAATTTTCCAACAAAAAAAGAAAAGAAGTAAGCAAGATTATGATCATTTGAAAGGATAGAAACGACAAATAATAAGAAATCAAAGAAAAAGAGGTTAAAATGGAAAAGAAAATAAAACTAAGAAAAAAAAAATCATGTGAGATAAATCCAAGAGAGAAGAAGAAAAAAAAAAAAAAAAGGGGGACTTTAAGATTCTGAAATCGTAAAATACTGACACAACTAACTGAACTTATGAGTTTTTTTTCGTTTCCCATTATTGGAGCCTCTAATCATTAATCCAGCAGTTGGAGTTAACTGGGCACGTCTACCAATACATCAGTAGGTGTGCCTGGTTAATTCCAACCACTAGTACAACGATTAAAGGCTCCTATAATTGGAGACGATAATAACCCTGAACTTAAGGAATCGGGATCCTTTCAAATCGATACGGTAATTGGAGGAGTGTCAATGACCACTCGATGAGTGACACTTGGCACTCCTCCAATCTAAAGGCTAAAACCAAATGATGAGTGTTTTGAAATGATATAACCCATGCTACACAGTAGCATGGATTCCAAATGAAAATGAAATCCCTATCTTTCCAAACTGCCCTCGGCATTTTGAAAGGATGACGGCTTTTCTCTACGATTGAAATTGGTTGGAGAAATCAGATAAGCTTCTTCTTTTGGAAGAAGTACTTTAAGTTAATAATGTAAATGGATAGCTGAAAATTTGAATTCGATTCAAATCCACATCCGTTTAGGGAAATTCGAATTCAATTATTTGGATTCGGATGCAAATTTGGATAAATGGAATTGAAGGCGGAGGTAGATATAATCTGCTCCAATTCATTTAGGTATGTCGTACATGAATTGTAAACAATGTTGATTTTAGATTAAAAAATATTAAATCCACTGCTTTAGTTACCGTATTTATGGTGTTGATCTTTGTTGGGGAATTATGTCGCGCTGTCATTATAACCTAGACACGTAGGACTCGACCAACGAGTCACGTGGAGATCCCCAATTCGATACAAGAAAGCATCTTCACCAACTTGAACACAAGAGCAAAAGATAAAAATGGTATTTTGAAAATATACACTATTCACTATAAATAGGGCAAATCCCGAGATTTCAGGTACTACAACATTTATTACTCATTTACTCATCATTGGGATTCTCGCTCTGACACTTGGGATGGAGAATCTCTCACCTACCCCACTTACATTTAAATACTATTGTGGGCTCGACACCGACCCCATCAACTGTTCACAGAGCCCTAACTTTGGCATCGGAGTGGACACGGGGCCACAGGCCCGCCTCCTCCCCTTGTCTTTACTTGTCTTGCAGGTCTAGTTAGCTTGGTAGGCCTACGAGACGGATCAGGACCGAAACAATCTTAGATTAACAAAATTTTAAATACACATTTACCCTGTTTATAGGATTTTGATGGACCATTATTTAAGCCATATTAAATCCACCGTTTCAGTTTCTCTCGTTTTTTTTTTTTTTTTTTCTTTTCCTTCTTTCTTCCTTCTTCTTCTTTGTTTCTTCTTCCTTCTTCTGCTTTATCTCTTGTTCCTTCTTTATTTCAAAAAAAATATCGTCATAAGGGTGTCAATGGGATAAGGATAGAAGGAAAAAAAAGAGGAAGAAACGAAGTTGCAAAGAGACAGAGAGAGGAGGTATGATTTTAAACAGAGGGAAAACAATCGGTCTGCTATCATCTTCACCATCACGACTTCTTTTCAACTATCACCATGGGATCCAACACTCCATCTAGTCAAAGCCGACCAACTACCGGCAACTCTTTCTCCTCCTTGGCTTGCTCAAAGCACCGCCACAGCTGATGGTGGCAGTTGAACTGCTAGAAAAGTCGGGGCCCCCCATAGATTCAAACAATGTTTTAATTAGGATTCGGATTGGATTTTAACAGAATATCTGGTTTAAATTTGAATTCGAAATCGGATTAACTTTTTTAAAAAATATGTCGGATGCAGAGGACGATACAGATATGGTGTTTATAAGTTGGATTTGAATTCGGATAGTAGTCTATCTGTGCCGAATCCGATCCATTTACATCTATACTTCAAGTATCACAATTGCAAAACTGAAACGCAAATGTACACACCTAGGGACATGATACTGATCCATTTTTATTTTTGTTTTTTTATCTATTTATCAAAAATCATTTTTGATAAAAAAAAAATTACTCAGACACCCCATTAACAAATGATTTATTTCAGAAAATTATCCTGTCTAGTTTAGACTTACATTCCACTACCTTTTTGTTAACGGTATTAACTTAAAATTTGAATATACAAAAATACCCTTCTTCTTCATCTTCTTCATTGGGTTAGCTCTCATTCGGAAAAAGAAAATGAAAACAACCGAAATTGGAGTAATGGATTCAAACTAAATCGCCAAGAGTAATGAAAAAGTAAGGATTACTGGAGTTTCTGCTTATTAGTATGCAAAGGAAGAGAATACGATGTCGTTGGGCAAATTAGAGACACAGAGCTTCCGGAGGTTGGTTGCTGGAAACCAATTTGACTACTGGACTTTAAATTTTCAACCCAAGCCATGTCTTTTGAAAAGGTTAAAAAATTTCTGATACCTGTGTCTTCCAGCTAAATAAACTCACTGAAGTGCAAATTCTCCTAACAGCCCAATGCCTTTTTTCTCTTCAAAATTGCAACAAAAACACCATCTACAATTAATCCAACAGCATTTGTTTAGAGTTGCCCAATAGAATAGACTCGATCACACAAGAGGAAAGAAATTACAAATCCATTCATCTGACATCTTATTCCCTAACACTGTCTGTAATCACATAGAACTGTAGGTATTCGTCAGACCGCCAAACTATGGCAGAACCAGAGGGTTTCCTTCACGGAAGATCGAGCAAGATCCTCCGATCCATTGTAGAAGAACGATCTGAAGATTATGAACAATGTAGAGTAAAAAAAAAGAAATATACCTACTGAAGATTCTGGGTTCCCATGGCGATTTCAGAAACTAGAAAGGTCACTTGAAACACTCAAGATGTTTGTGTCGCGGTTGAAGCTTTGATTCAAGCTTCAGATTGGTCAGCTAGAGGAGAACAATATTAGCAGTGATTCCTATTTCATTCATGAAGTTGCAGAAAACAAAAGAATTTTTCTAACCAAAAAAAAAAAAAAAAAAACACCCCAGTTTCTCTGGTACTGATGGAGTAAGATAGTATTATCCTAAAAGAAAATTGGAATTTCTTCAGTAGATTTTAACCTCTGGTGTGACCATACTGATATAAAACATAATTTCAAGGGTAATTCGTGTATTCTTTGTCGAGGGTAGTTCTATCTTCTATATAGTAAATCAATTGTAAAAGGGGTGGCTGCGGATTTTAAATATTATTTGGTAGCTACAATAAAAAAATAAATTATAGAATGAGAAATAGATTTGGTATTCTATTAAATTTTTTTTTTTTTGTTTCTCTCTCTGTTCTTCATTCTGTCAATCCAGATTTCAAAGATTTGCTTTAAACTAATACTTACCTAGAAATTTTGGCTTGATTGGCTTTGAACTGAGTAAGCTACAAGGCCACTGTCCCTAAGGCATTAATTACTTCCTTCTTCCCCTGCTCAAAAACCAGTGGTTTGAATTTGACAAATAATTTCATGGGTCGTCTACTCGACTTTTATCCAGTTTTCTGCACTAACTGATAGTGTGTTTCGATTACATGAAGACGACAATGACAATGTAGACAAGGAGGAGAGGTACGGTCCCTCTTCGATTAAAAAACCACAGGGCTGTAGCGACCAATCTTGAAGATCACCCATGTAATTAGAAGTGGAAAATCACAACTACCAAATGAAAAACCCAAAAATCCTCAAAGCCCCAATGGCCCTGCAACAGTTTTCATCACCGCCAAGCTAAAGAATTGAAGTAGAAACATTTGGCAACTCATGAAATGACACAACTAGATGAAACTCTCATCAGAGTCAAACATAAACATATATGACCAAGCCACAAAGCGATCATAACGGATAATATTTCAGGATATTTGTATCTTTGGCTGATAAGGAATTAAATGGATATAGGTTGCAGAGGCGAAACGGCGCATATGATTTTGAGTTGTCGAAATTTGGGTTTCATATTGAGAAAATTAGAGGTGAAACAGGGTCGGGTATCTACAAACCCTATCTTACTCAAATATTTGTCATGCTAACCCAAACCCTACCCTACCCTGTCAGGGTAGTACAAAACCTCAACCCTTATCCTACCCTGATAGGGTATTACCAAACCCTACCCTACCCTGATTTACCCTGATTGGGCCGGGCCAGGCCGGGTTTACCCTGATTGACCCTAAATCAGGGTAGGGTTTACCTGAACTCAATATTTTAACCTATAAATGCCAAATATTCATAAGTAAAAGACATGAATGATTATCAAAGAGAGCAATATTGATTATCGAACCCGAACCCAAGAAACTGTAAAACAAGCAATACTTAGCTATTACAATGCAATGATCAGAAGAATGGTCTGAAAAATCCATAAAGTATAAACCTCCAACGAACAGAATGGTCAAAAAAAAAAAACAGACTTAACGAAGATAGATGATTCAGAGAGAGAGAGAGAATCTATGAACCTCCAACAAACAGAATCAAAATGGGTGGAAAAAAATTAGATTTAACAAAAATTCAGAGAGAGAGAGAGAGAGAGAGAGAGAAAAGAAGAAGAAGAAGAAAAAGAAGAACAAATACCTAAAATTAGGCAGTCAACGAAGAGGAAGAAGAAGAAGACTCGATGGGGGTGAAATCAGACTTAACAAAGATTCAGATTTCAGAGTGAGAGAGAGAGAGAGAGAGATAGGGAGTGAGAGAGAGAGAAAGAGAGAAGAAGAAGAAATACCTAAAATCAGGCTGTCGACGAAGAGGAAGAAGAAAATTCGATGGGGCCGAGAGTCTGAGACGCTGATATGGTGGCTCTTGGACAGTGTCGTCGGCTGCGGTAGGAGAAAGAGAAAATGAGAGACAAATGGAGATTAGGAATTATGGTTAAGGTTAGAATCTGATTTTTGAATATATATATATATATATATATATAAATGTCGTATATATATATATATATAATAATATATATAAAGTCCGAGGCCCCAACCTCTAAACCGCCCCTAAACCGCCCTTACCCTGACAGGGTAAAAATTACCTTGTACCCTGATTGGGCCCTGTCAGGGTATGGGCCGGGTTAAACCCTGACCGGGTTCAGGGCGGTTTTGGGCGGGCTCGGGCTGTCAGGGCAAAACTTTCACCCCTAGAGAAAACAACCTACTCGGATGGTTTTAAGGCAATCCAAACTGCTTTTAGGCTTGTTAATGTTTGTTGTTTTCGAAAAGCTTTTACACAGAACAACACAAATCTCTCCCACATGACAATCTGTCGAGATACGCAATGAAGAAGGGGCATATGAAGAAGGGGCAACCCAAGTCCCAATAATAGCGGCGACCAAAGTCGGGGAGAGGTAGAGAGAGAGGGATTAGAGCAAATGTTATAAAAAATATTTATTTTATTATTTTATCCCGTTAAGAATACATTTTCATTAAACACATGCTCAAAAACAGTCAAAATAGTTTTTGGCCTAAAATAACACAAATGATACTAAACACCTAAAAAGACAAAGGCTTAAAATAAAAATATAAAAAAAATGGATCCAAAGACAGCTAGTGGCTCTCTTTGGATCCATTTTTTTTTACTTATTTATCAAAAATCATTTTTGATAAAAAAATAAATTGTTGTTTGATATCCACAATAAAAAATAGATTATAGAATGAGAAATAGATTTGATATGTTTATATTCAGAATTATTTTTATAATATAATAAATGAATCCATCTATTGCATACCATAAAAATGGATTCAAACAACATGGACCCACTCCAAAATACACCAATTTAAATCATCAAAAAAATATATTAAAAAAAACATAATAGAGATTTTTAATAAAAACTGTATTGCATAAAAAAAATAAAGATACAATAGATACATGCTTTCATCATCATCAATTCTGATATCCTTCCTTCATCTAATCTGCAATTTGCTTTCAATATTCTTCCTATTGTTGTTATTATGTAGCACCTATTATAGTTTCAATGCTCATGATTTTATCATTATCACTGTCACTATCATTATCTTGATATTCATCATCAAACTCTCAATTTTCTATTTTTTTCAAAAAATCAATGTGATGACATTTGCTTTCTAATATAGTTGTATAAAGCTACAAAAGGTCTTGAAATTATACGATGGCATCATCTTTGAAACAGGAAAACTCCTCTTCAAGACACCAAAAGATATATCAGTAACAATTCTTAATGATGAATGTGTAAAATTAAATAACTCCTCTGTTTCGTCGGGTCATATACGTTTAAAATCTTGTTGATGATATCGAACATTCTTGAAATAAGTCATATAATCAGGCGTATTTGTGTATGCAAAATAAAAAAGGTAGTATTTTCCAACAAAATTAAGATTAACAATTATAATCTCGTTAGAGTCGCTTAGGTCTAAAAAAAATTTAAGAATAGCTAAAAAAATTAAAAAATGGAATGATATCTGGTGGTGGATGGGAGAAATTCAAACAAGGAGTATTGATGGCTTCTCATAACATTCAATTATCATGTGTTGTTCTCTCCCAAAAATTTCAAATATATATATGAAATACATATCAAATGAACATACAACACATACATGTTGAGTAATTTCATTATTTATATCAGATCTATATGGTACTTATTTTACAACTGGAATTGATGCATTTAAGTATGTTCAATCTATTGTTCCAAAACAATTGGCAAAAAATAAATATACTTCCAATTGGATTTGATTTGAGGTTGTGTTTTCTCAAATGAATGTGGATGTACTATCTCCTTAGCAAATGTCCATAGTGTTGCTAATACATAGTGTTGCTAATACATTATGGAAGTGACGGCTTACTGTTTCATCTAAGTATTGAAACCGTTATTGAATGATATCATTTTTAAAATTATTGGCCATCATTAATATTCCCATTGACTTTCTTGGAATGGGCATAGGAAAGAGACAGCAGGGGATCCTCACCATAGCATACCTTCACCATAACAGAGGCATGCAAAGGTTTCCTCGGGCCGGACGAAGATTGGCCCTCGAGTGCAAAGGCAGAAGGGAGCTTGACTGCAAGACCCACCCGTCGAGCAAGGACGAAAGTCGGCCTTAGTGATCCGACAGTGCCGAGTGGAAGGGTCGTCGCTCAATTGTTCCTTCACTATAGTGTGATATGTGTTTGCCATTAAATCTCTCTCTTTTAATTCCCACATCAATCTCATAAAATGACCTCTATATATACGGAATAGTAATTGAAATCTTCTATTGGATATGAATTGGGGTTTAGTAATTCAAATACAAGCCATGACCAGTAAATTGGCGTGTGTGCTTCGGTTGTTCTGTAAACATGGTAGTACTAGTCTAATCATTATCACAAACTTTTTTTTATGGATGAGGGAAAGGGAAATCCATCTAAACTCTACAAAAACTATGAAAAACCCTAATTCTGATTATTGATCCAACGACCCTAAATCATTCTTACAGTGCACCAAATGGCTATGATTCATTTTCATCCACACCATGACATTTCTCAACTCCCTAAATATAGGTAGTTATATAAAGCAAAAAGAGTTCCAGCTTTTGATTCTCAGGATCTCTTCTTTCAAACCCCACCTCAATTTGCTAACCAAAGGATAGATTTCTCTCTTTATTTAGTTCTGCCGACAAGTCTATGTTAGGTAAAACTCTTCCTTTTCAGCCTCTCCAGTCTCCCCTCATATCTCATCTTAGATTGCAAATTCTGAACAGAGAGAGAAAAAAAAAATCAAGAATGGAGTTCCCAAACTTCCAACCAGCTTCCTGGCCTTTCTTCTTTAATGCTCCAGTCCTCTTTTCACCATACTTCACGCCGGAAAATTATGTCCACTGGATCGAAACACCGGAATCTCACGTTTATTCGGCCGACCTCTCAGGTAATCTTTTCATTATCAGAATCAAGATTCAATTTTTAGGTTATTTTAGTTGTTTTCTTCGTCTATGAATTCTAAAATGAGTTTAATGCTTCTTTGATCCACACAGGTGTTAAGAAGGAAGAAATAAAAGTGGAATTAGAGGATTCGAGATACCTCATTATAAGGACGCAGGCGGTCGACGGGGAGACGGAGCCGGCGAAGAAGTTCATGAAGAAATTCAGGCTTCCAGCTATGGTGGATGTCAATGGAATCTCTGCTGTGTATGATGATGGGGTATTGAGGGTTACAATTCCCAAATCTTTTGTAAACAGAAGGTTCCGTATTGATCCTGCCGATCTGCCGGAGCGCTACGAAGTTCTTGCTCCGGCGGCCTGAAGAGAAGAATTCTCTCGGTTGATCATTGATCTCAGGTCATTACTCTGTCTACTTTCTTGTGGATGGTGACATTAGGGATTAAAATTCTTAAAAAAAAATTTTGAGATGAAAATAGATATTTTAGTAGGTTGTTTGTGAACTTCCTCATGCACAATATTACCAAAGCAAGTGTTTAAATGTGATTGTAAATTTGTAATGGACTCAATTTCTAATGAATGTTTGATGATCCAATAGTAATTTGGTGCCGGTGAGCTATTTGGTGCCTGTAAAAAATTAAAGGGTGGGAAAAGTTTTCAAATTTAAAAATAAAATTTTTATAATTATTTACATGATTATATAAATTATTTTAATTCCTTATCATATTGAGTGATGATAAACTGAAAGTTAATAAACAAATATAGGATGATATAGATTATAGAGATAGTTACAAAGTGAAGTGGTAGCTATGTACACTAATGATTTTAAAAGTTTCATTTTGAAGTTTGAAAATTTTCATTTTTTTCCCCTCTCTTATACAATCAAAAATAGAGAAGTGAGAAAAAGAGAGCCAAGTCACCACCCCAAAAATCTTCCCTTACCCAAGATAATAGTGTAAATTCAGGTTTAATATGTAGATTTTATGTGTCCCAAGTTTCTTAGCCGAATTAAATGTATTTTTACGAACTTAAAAAACAATTGTGCTTTTTTAAATTGAAATGTATTGAACATGTTTTTAAACTAAGAATATGTACATGGATTGAAAAGGTAGATGTTATCTCTTGGGAGTGATAAGAGCGAGTGCATCAAATCGGATGTAAGATTCCCTCTCTCTTTCTCTCTCTTCCCTAATTTTTTTCCCAAAACCCTTAAAACCCTCTATGAAAGGAACCCTTTTGGCTTTGATAATGTGTTTTATGTTTAATAAGATGATTTTATATAAAATTTCATGGATTGCAAGTTATGTTTATATATTAGTTTGTATTTACATGTTATTACTTTATTTATTGAATGATGTAGATGTTTTTATTGCATAATGATTTTATGTCAATATCTTCAATAAAAGGATTCCCATATCAAACATGTATTAAACAAGAATGTATTAATGCCATGTATGATTTTTTTTAACAGAAATATATTCTGGTATTAAAATTTGATTGTGTTTAATAATTGATTTCATAATTTTTCGATTTCAGTTCATTTTAACACCCTTAATATAGAGGTTATCCTTCCCTAGACCCAAATCTTCTCATATGGCAGGAGGGTCCTGTGGCTGTGGCTGATCCAAGGGTTGGATTTCAATCGATCCGCATACCAATACATTGGTATATAGACTGACTAAAATCCAGTCCTTGCAACCTATAGGTGCGGAGAAGAAGATTTCTATCCATCCTTCCTCATGGTGGAAATCACCAGATGATCCTTTCAGAATCCAGATAGTACAATTGGATATGCAATCTGTGATGGATCCAATGGGGATCTCTGATTGGCTGCTTTTCCTTGGAAAGAGAAAGTGACGAATGCAAGAGAGCATGTGGTTGGATAGTTCAGTTGGTTGATATTTTCGGATAAGGGGAATCTGAATCTGAATCTGATGGGCGCAGGGTGATGAGAAGATAAATGTGGAGGAGATTTCTGGGGAATTTCCTTCTTTTTTTTTATTGAACATCCAAAATCCAGGAATTTTATGAATTGAAATCGTCTCCTGTAGTAGGAGGATTCCAACCAGAATCCAGGGCTGGAATTCATCCGACATGTGTATCAATACATTGATATAAATGCTGGATAAAATCCAACCCTTGGCAGCTGGAACTGCCACAGAAGAAGATATCTATCCCAATTTTATTGATGAACCAGAGAAGCGAACTGCTAAACATGATTTAATAGGTCTGTTGGAAAGACATTGACAAAGAGACTAGAGCCCATTTAGCAATGTGTTGGGCCCACCCATGAATATAAACAAAAGAGGAAGAATCAAACATGGTGGTTGGATGTCAAGAACCACACATATGGTTTTCCGCCAAGGACAGATGGTTTTCAACAAAGGATGAGAAACAATAGAGAAATGTACTGCGCTCCCATACATCCCAGTGTTGGAGTCCACCAGTGCTGAAGTCCAATTCGTCTCCAATTATTAGAGGTTCTAATCGTCAATCCAGTGATTGGAGTTAACTGGGTGCGCCTACCAATACATCGGTAGGTGCGCCTGGTCAACTGCAATTGCTGGATGAGCAATTGGAGCCTCCAATAATTGGGGAGGATTTCAACCCCCAGTGCTGGTGCAAGAGCCACATGGTCGGACATGAAACCGTTATTTTCTTTTCTTTTCTTTTCGTGTGAAACCCAGGTAGAGGCAACTTTTATTGTCTCATCGGGCCAAAAGGTAAGGGACAAAACAAAGTTCTAAGGGCAGATATCGAAAACGTTTCTGCTCTGTTTAAAATCGAACCGATCTAGATTGGATCGGTGTACAGATCCAATAAGGTACAGATCCAATAAGAAACTGATGTGACTGATACCATATATAATAATATTAAAATAGAATCGAATTGTAGATCAATTAGGTCCAAAACCAAAATGAATTGACCGATCCGATACTGATTTCTCAAACCATGGTACGAAAGGAATGAAATCTCCCATAAATGCAACTGATAACCTAATGCATTCGCTAACTGGTTAAAAGCCTACTTACATACTCAAATCTGAAGTACTTATATCGCGGATGAATTCTTCACTACTTCAATTTCCTTTGGGGGTGAACTCTTCAATCAGGAATTGGACCAATCAAGGTATGCTCCGATTCCTTCACTCTAATCCTAAGGGAAAAAACTTCGGTCCAAACGAATTTAGGGGCTAGGGTTTCCTCTTGGACATGAGGAGGCCGCACACTGATCAGCATTTATTTCTTTTATAATAAAAAATGATCCATCCTTAATTATTTTTGACAATTTTTCTTATCCAATTCAAAACAGATGTTTAAAATTTTGGAAGTTTTTTGAAAACCTCAAAGTAGCTCTAGTTTTCTTTTAAACCGTGGTTTGACCAATGAAAGATAAATCAAAACCAAACCATTTTTGGTCTGATACCTGGTTCGATTTTAGGAATATGACTTCAATATATAAGGGGATAGAAATCATTAAAGTTGGAGCATATCGATCAGGTCCTTTTGAAACAACAGTAACAGAGAACTAGGGAAAACAAAGAACATACACAAAATAGCAGAACGGAATTCTACCATTTTACCTCAGAGTCAGAGGTCCTAAGATTTATGGGTTCGGTTACACTTCTTCCGATTTCGGAAGTTCGACCAGCTCCCTCCCATAGGACCCATACATGATACATAAAACAGACTGCTATCCTCCAACAGTCTCAACCCCATACACACACACACACACCTCAATAGATTATTTGGCAAACCTCACAAAATCGACGAATCCCAAGCTTCCGACTTTGCAGAAAATCAAGAGGTTCACGATGTCACGGATTTGATGCAGCCAGCACATCACTCGCTTCCCCCTGGGTCACACAAGTCTAACAAGGCCAAAGTCTGAAAAGATACCACCGAAAGGAGTCTCGATTAGTCAGTACTCAGGAAAACATGGCATTAAGGTACGATATGGAATTACTGAAACTCAGAGATTATAATCCATAGTGTAATTGTTGGGCACTTGGGCCTCATATTATAAAGGCTAATGTCTAAATGACACCGGTTTGTATCAATCGGCCATTGACACCAATTCCCTTGCATGGGATGTCGTTGGGCCATTACGGGAACCTTAATATTCAGGAATTGGTAAATATCACCAAGAATAGTGACATATAAATGGCCTTGTAATTCACAACCTGCCATGTGGCAATATGTGAGTGGGTTCATGTGATAGAGGACCTCGCACATCTCTCTCACTTCAAGCTCCAGGTCACAACAGGTAGGAAGTGCCTTAAAATGAATTCAAAATTCAAAGTTACATATATTGACAAAAATATCATTGTGTTCAATTGCAGTGTAATGGCATTATTGTAATTTTGTATAAATTTGGACACCCTTTTAAGACACTTCTTTTACTTGTTTTTGCTTGAAACTTCACCAATGGAATGCGTACAAAGTACTCCATCACATGGACCAACGTATGTACTACCACACTGTACGTCATGAAGTATAATGTCAATTTAAATGTCACTGGGAATAGTGACAACTAGAAGATCCCATTAAGATGGCCAACAGAGAACACATTATACTCCTAACATATGAAACACCATCATGCCATTCTGCAAATGGAATCCTAAGAAATTCTGCATATTATAATCTTCAAGCATCTAGTTTCAAATATTGAAATTATATCTGGAGAACAAAGAAATTGATGTGATCTTTTGGGTGGATGGGTGGGGGAGGCAAACACATGTTTTAAACTTACAACTGATCAAAAGTTGGGATACTAACAACTGGACCAGTGCCAGGTAACAAGTCTACCAAATGCATGCAGCCAAACTTGTTTTAGAAATTGATGTTTAAATGAGAATCACCTTATTTGATGGCTACTGAAACGAACAAAGGAATTGTACCAAGATGATTAGAACACAGGCTGAGTCATACCACAATCGGCACGGTCCTAAAGTCAGTATTTACCCCATAGGTGCAACCAGGTTGATGATGCAAATTTGACTCCACGATAAAACAACTTAGCTTATGCAATAAACTTGCACTAGTTCGATGCGCCCTTAGAGAACTTCGGAGTTGTGCTTCAAATTAAAAATAAAATGTCCCAAAACCCATACGCTATAAAGAGGGAGAGGGAAAGAGAGAGAACAGTCCCAATTTTGTACCGTTATCATTATATTAGTATCACCCGCTGGCGGATCGGCCGCTCTTCCCTTTCCCTCTGGATTGTGGTTCATCCCTCACCTGATCTATGACCACCCTCGCTTTTTAGGAGGATTTTTCCTCCTCTATTTATAGAGCTAGAGACGTCGCTTGAAAATTCCCCATTGTAAAGTTGTGTCCCTTCAAATCAACGGTCAGATCTGAACATTCACATCCTTTCATAAGGATGCAACCTTAGGGACAGATGTGTCCCTCTGTCCTAGAGACACATCAGATGTTGACCTCAGTTGATGACTTCAGACGATGACCTTGGTTGATGACTTCAGGCACTAACCTCTATAACTTACAAGTCATCTCCATGGTTGACCTACCGGTCATCTCCATGGTCCCCAGGTCTCCAAGTCATCAAGTGCCCCAAGTCTCCTAGTAGTCATCAAGCCTCCAAGTCATCAAGTCCGTCCTGTGACAACTTGCAACAATGACGACCTCAACATGACGACTTGCAATAGTGACGACCTCACATGACGACTTGCAATAGTGACGACCTCACATGACGACTTCACTGTGACGACCTCACATGACAACTTCACTGTGATGACCTCACATGATGACTTCATCATGACTTCACAGTGGCGACCTCACATGACGACTTCATCATGACGTCACTGTGAGGTCATCACAATGAGGTCGTCACAGTGAAGTCGTCATGATGAAATCATCATGTGAAGTCGTCACCGTGAGGTCGTCATAGTGAAGTCGTCATGTGAGGTCCTCACAGTGAGATCATCACTGTTGCAAGTCGTCATGGTAAAGTCGTCATGTTGAGGTCGTCACTGTTGTAAGTCGTCACCGTTGCAAGTCGTCACAGGACGGACTAGATGACTTGGAGACTGAATGACTTGGAGAATTAGAGACTTGATGACTTGGAGACTTGGGGGACTTGATGACTTGGAGACCTGGGGACCATGGAGATAACCGACAGATCAACCATGGAGATGACTTGTAAGTCATAGAGGTTAGTGCATGAAGTCATCAACTGGGGTCAGCATCTGATATGTCTCTAGGATAGAGGAACACATCTATCCCTAAGGTTGCATCTTTATGAAAGGATGTGAATGTTCAGATCTGACCGTTGATTTGAAGGGACACAACTCTATGGTGGGGAACCTTCAAGAGACATATCTGGCTCTATAAATAGAGGAGGAGAAATCCTCCTGAAAATATAATGATAACGTACAAAATTGGGATTGTTCTCTCTCTTTCTCTCTCCCTCTTTATAGCATATGAGTTTTGAGGCATTTTATTTTTAATCTGAAACACAACTCCGAAGTTCTCTAAGGGGCGCATCGAACTAGTGCAAATTTGTTGCAGAAGCCAAGGTTGTTTTATCTTGGAGTTAGATTTGCATCATCAACCCGGTTACACCTGTGGGGGCAAATACTGACTTTAGGATCGTGCCGATCGTGGTACGACTCAACCTGTGTTTTAATCATCTTGGTACAATTCCTTTGTTCGTTTCAGCAACCAACAAATAAGACGATTCTCATTTAAAGCATCAATTTCTACAACAAAACTACAAGTATATAGATATTGATAATTCAAATGGGATAGTTTTATAATACCTCTGGTATGGAAAGTTCAAGACGAAATTTGGGACCATCATAGTGATGGAGAACAGGCCTGAAAGCATCTTCTTCGAGTGCTTTGCAGAGTTTCCTTACACGGATCCGCACCTAACAATTTTGGCCAATATGAGCAATGAGGAATCCTGCCTAGATATCAATAGTGGAGAGTATCTAATGTAACAACTTCCACTACATTTACCTGCGCAGGAAATCTTGATTCACCTTTACATTTCTTGTCTTCCCATGCTGTTGGGTCAATGTTTGCTCCCCCAAAACTGGCAGCCTGTAGAAAATCATGTAAGCATAATAAGGATATGGCTTAAGATCTCTATCAACAAACATGAAGCAGTAACCATGGGCAAGATATGGAATGTTTGCGTCAACAACTGCCACAACCCAACAGCCATACAAAATGGAAGTTAATGAGATATGGAAGAATGTTATTCATTTAATCACATGGGCAGCTGCTAATTAATGACCAACTACATAGCCAGATTTGGGATTGCTGCAAAGACATTTACATCGAACACATTGGGTTACAGATTTGAGTTGTGCTTGCATCTGAGAGTTCAGATCCTGATAGCACCATGCCCTCAGCAATTTTAATTAAGGAAGTGTCTGAACAACACCTCTATAGGTGCATTTGGAATTATGACTACCTTTTAAATATCCCTTGTCTTATTTCCCAATAGTTTTTTTTAAGTCAGGGATAAAAGGGGCTTTTCACATAATTTTTGAAAGTGATCCATCATTATGTCATTGTCTTGCATGGTTTTACGAACAGACATGTGAAATGACAAAAATTACCATCACCAAACAAAAACAAGTGTGTAACACTAAGAAGGCAAAAAAGTAAGGTATCAAATCATTTGACACCTTGTGAGGTATCAATAAGATTTAAGTAATGCCCCTTAAATCAATCATCAACTCTTTGCCCCATAACCTTAGCTTTCTACAGAGGAGGAAAAAAATATAAGTCCACTGTCTTACACATGACAGAAGGGAAATTCTATTGACATCCCATGTTTTCATTTGGAAATTTATTCAGTATCAAAGGAGAAATTATGAGAAAATTATATTGATCTCTCTTAAAAAAAATGATTGACTAAACCTCCCCTTTAAGAAATGAAAAACTGTGAATTCAAAGAGAAACAGCATAACCACTTACAACTCCCATTCTAAATTCTAACAATTGTGTCGATGGGTGTTAATAATTTACTAGAAAATCCATGCGACCCTCTTTCTTTTTTTCTCAATATAATACAAACATTTGCAATTCATCAATGAGAAATTCGATCAATTTCTTCTATGGTTGCTAAAAGGGTTATTAAGTAGTTTGGAGAGGGAAAGTCAGATTAATAAATTGGACTCAAAAGAATAAATGGGAATTTTAAAAAATTACCTGACACCCTACAAACACAACGGTTAGAATGGCAAGCCATAGGTATTTTTACATTCTCTTTAGAGTCCTACTAAACTATTTTGAAAATGGAGAGGTTCGGTCAATTCTTCTCCAAATCTCCAGATCATGGTGGTTTTCCCATAAATTGACAGGATCTTCAAAGAAGAGGTCGATAATGGAAATTGTTTACATAACCAAGAGCAAGGAGATCTACACCAACTCTTTTCAGAGAATAATTTTTTCCCATAAATTGGAAGATAACATCTTTATATTGGCTTATCTATGAAAGGGCAACCCTGGAAATGGAAAGGTCTATCATAAGTAACAGAAAACGTCCTCATTCACTAGCATCTGAAACCCCAAGAATGAAAAACCATATGATATAGATAATTCCAAACATACATACCTCAAATATGCCATGTAGCTGGTGAGTAGCATAATTGTACAGGAACAAAGGCAAACCAGGTGTTATGGCCCGAACAGAATCCCGGTATCTGGATGGCAAGCCTGCATAACGAAAATCATATTACTCAAACCAATGTTCCCCCAGGTTGAGTATTCAAGTATTACCTTTAAATCACCTAAACCTATGCAGTAGCTACAGATTGCGTGCCTGAATTGCTCCAAGCATTTATGTAGTTAAATTGTGTATGTTTGAGTTGTCAGTAACCCTGTTACCAGGTCAAAGAAATACAGTTTTTTTGACTCCTAGACTTCAGGAAATAACTAGACTTTCCAACTGTAGATATACAGTAAATCACAATAATTTAGGTAAAAATATTAGTAGTGAAATAGAAATTAAAAAAACAAAACGTAGAACATACCAAAAAGTTGTCGCTTCAGGTCTTCCTGCATTGTGTCATTGTTACACACAAAAATGTAACCTCCAAGCACCTCATTTCTTGGGAGCATCTCCGCTGAAGGCAATGTCTTAAACCGTTTGTCAACAGCGTTGTTGCTATTACAGTTGCTGCTGTTATTATTTGTGTTGTTATTGTTGTCGTTCTTGCTGCTATTGTTTGCCACCTTAGTTGTGCAACCATTATTGCTGGACATGTTGCCTCCGACGACCACATTGACGCTTCCAGTGGCTTTCTGATACAGCACCTTTGCATTATACACGCTATTCATATAGCCACCCTTGTTGACAGGCTCATTCAGCTTAGAATCCAAACTCAACATGCCCAAGTTAAAGCTCTCAAACTTGTTATCCTCTTGGAACCCAATTTTCTCTGTTGGTTTCATTTCCATGCTGATCTTAGTGGGATCGAGGTTGTTCATTCTTAAGCCTTTCAATCTAGTCTGTTCAGCCAGCTTCGACGCCACCATCAACCATTTCTGATCCTCCGAAGCGGCAGCAGACTGTCCCCGCAGTTCATCCCCCAGTTGCCAAAAGCTTCGCTGACTATCCATCATAGAAGCTTCCTTCACACAGATCAAATACCGACTGTTTCAGAGAGGGAAAATTTTGAAGATCGAAAGTTAAAACAGTATCAATCATTCAAAAAAGAAAAAAGAATGTTCGATCTATTCAACGATTCCATTCGAAGACGAGATTCAGAATCGAAAAAGTATTAAAACCAAAAACCAAAAACTACAAATGGAACAAGGGTTTTTCACTTACCTAATAAGCTACTAGGGGGCTCTGACTCAGCGTTTGATGGCGAGGACAGGCGCCGGAACGATCGGATCTGCAAGAATCCCCAAGGAGATAAGATCTAGCGAAACAGAAAACTGAAAAATAGCAAATTAGGGGAAGCGAAAGCTCGGTGAACAGAAGGGAAAGAGAAACTGGAAATAGCCTCGTTTTTAACGGCTGTGATTATGCGACGATGGAAATTGTAGAGATCTTATTCATGTATACAGGAATGACCCCTGAGAGTCCGAAAAAATTACAGGAATGACCAAGTTGACTGTGCACCCCCAGTCACCGACACACTAACTACCAGAGTCTGGATCTTCTACAACAATAATAGATCACCTCCCACTTAGGTCTACGACCATTCACAATGTGGGTCCCACCATTAGAGTGTGGGACCCATTAGATATGATGATGATTGAATCCATAGTGTACAGTGCATATGTCAGTAGAGCTGATGACGTCCTTTGAATGGATCCAAATCGTCTGGATCCAAATCGTCTCCGGCGAGGGAATTCGCAGGAGATGCATGCCACATGGAGTCGGATTTATCCGACATCTCTAAAATCCCATCGCAGGAGACAGTGATGAAACCGTCAGCTGATCCCTCTTTCTCTTTCTCTTTCTCTTTCTCTCTCTACCATCCTTTCGTTTTCTTTTCGGATTCCTCCCTTGTTCTCCACTCTTCTCTATCATCCTCTCTATGCTGGGATTCCGGTGGAGTTCGTGAGGTCTAGATAGAGGAAGAAGCCATCTTATTGAATCCCTTTTTTCTTCAGGAGCGCCAGCAACGGCGCTGGAAAATACGATGAGTAGCAGGGAAGAAGAGGAAGAAGTGTCGTTGCAAGAGATGGTGAATTCACCGACATCGAACACGACAACATGGTAGAGCAGATACCTGTTATGACTTCTCAACCAAAGACTATGGTTGCTGCTATGACTCTTTCAACCAGAGAGAAAGAGAAGTATATCCGAAAGAGAAAGAGGGATCAATTGCAACGGTTTCATCCCTCTGTCTCCTGCGACGGGATTTTAGGAGACGTCGGATAAATCCGACTCCACGTAGCATGCATCGAACACAGGCAGCAACGTCTCTTGGTGATTCCCTCGCAGGAGACGATTTGGATCCCCTTTGAATAGAGATGGTTCATCTGCATATATTTGTAGGATTGGAATCCTCTGTGGTGAGGCTAACCTTGTAATGAGGTATAGTGAAGATCTCACTCATTCAAAGAAGATTTCCACATATCTTGAGCATTATGAGTGGATTGAGATATGTATCGATCCACTTTGAGTGGATGGGGTCTTCACCATAGAAGATTTTTTTCCCATATTTGTATCATTTCATTCCTCCCCCCCACAATCTTGTTATCGTTCATATTCAATGGGTCCCACGCAATGGAAGTGGGTCTCACAACACATCGATGTTGATAGAATCCCCTAGAGAGGACATGTACATGCATATTATCCAAACTCCTTTGAATATACTATCTCACACCTTCTAATGGGTTTCATCTTTGGACGTACCATTAAAACTGGACAGTATGAGGTCCGAGGAGAGGGTTATATGTGGATGAGGATCCATTCTCAAATAAGCATATACTTGTATCTTTATTGGGATTCCAACATCATTCATATCCAATGGGTCTTATACCACATCGACTGTGAAGGAAAATACAAATATACATATAGGTGATCTAAACTCAACTCAAACTACCTCTTGTTTCCAAGGGATCCATCGTCCGACTTCCAGGATAGTTCACCTGCATGCGGAGCTAATCACCATATATATCTATATCAAGTGGATGGGATTCGATAGATTTGATGGGATCCCGTAGAGACTGAAGAGTGCACGTATTTGGAGTTGAACTGAATTCACTCCACCCCGAGCAAGCCGAATGGTACACGGTACGCACCACTGAAGAAAAGATGATACCGCCATATGGGACCAGGATTCTCTATAATGACGGCCAACGAGTGGCTAAGATGCTCACTATGAATGCCCTTTATGCGATCAAGATCCCACTACCAGCACTATAGAGAATAGGGAATCTTTTTCCTGCCACACGTACGATTTAGACCACCATGATTAGGATATATTACTCTAATTCTATGATGGAGATACAGCCATTTGTGATACCATGCGTGAGTGGCGGTAGCATTTCAAGATATCTAGATAAGACATGGTGGGACCCCGATCCTGTCGTTTTGTGAGGAAAGAGGTCGGTGAGTCCCGTGACCTTCGTGGTTGCAGTGAGTAGCAGAGTGAATCAGTGTGCTTGTGATCACCAGGGATCAGCAGAAGGTCCTGAACCTCTTTGGGTGGAAAGGAGTTTGCTATTAGCAGAAGGATACGGCCCCGCATGGATCAGAAGTTGGTAGTGGCGATCGTTTTGGTAATCCTTACGAGTGCGACAGCAGACTATGTGCGGCCGAAGCCTCGGAAAACCTTAGATTTTCCATGGAAACCGAGGGGTTTGTCTCAACCCCAACAGGTAAATTTGCCTTTTCCCGTTCGCCCTGAGCATGCAATTTCAAATTTTTTAGTTTCTCTGTCTTTTCGGACACCCCCCCTCCTCTCTGGTCTCATGTTCTTAGCTCTGTACCATTTGAATTTATATAACATCCATGTGGACATGAATCTGGGTCTATTTAATGTTGCATGATCTTTAGGTAAGTCGAAGAATATTTCAATTTGTAGATTTATTTCTATAGCGAGTATGGAGGAAAAAAAAGAAGTCGAAGAATATTTCAATTTGTAGATTTATTTCTGTAGCGAGTATGGAGGAAAAAAAAAAGTCCCTTTTCGATAATTTACTACATTGTTTCACCAATTTAAGAACATCCAAGTAGACATGTAGCCAGAAGGTCGAGAAGGAGATAGTCATTTTAAGAAACTTAAGATGATTGAAGTATTCCACCCAAAAACTTATGCTATTAGGTGGAGAAACCAACTTGTGTATTAAGACATCTCAGATCCCAACATTTTCTAATGTGGGACTATCTCCAACATCCCCCTCACGTATTGGCCCTCTTTTTTGGTGGCAGTACATATGGCATTTATGGTCCATCTGTTGAGTGACCTTACATAGTTGTTTAATCAATGGACCTGATGGCTCTGATATCATCTTGAAATATCCAATCCGATAGCTTAAGCTATTAGATGGAGAAACCAACTAGATATTAAGACATTTCAAGTCCCAACGTTTTCTAATGTAGGAATATTCCCAACAAAAATGTCTGGAAAGAATTTAGTTTGCATGATTGGGAATGGTGGGTTCCTTATTGTGTATGGCGTAAATCCACAAAGTGTTAAGGTTTTAGATTGGTTTGTAATCAGAACACAATGGTGTCTCTATGTGCAGAGATCAACAAGTTAAACCCATTCATACCAAGATTGCAATGTAGGAGCTCTATTTTATCTCTCCCATGATGGCAAGGTGAGGGGGTAAAAGTCCAACTCTAACTTTGTTTTAGGTCACAATTGCACTCAGCTGAATGGGCTGATTCAGTGAAGGTAAGTAATAATGTTTGACAGGAATAAGAACAGAATGTTGGATAGAGAAAATAGGACAGAATAAGGAAATTGACAAACAGAGACCACAGCATACTTTTCTCTATTGATCAGACATGGCTGAAACTCAAAGTCGGTAGTCCTAACAATGGGCAAAAGATGAATGGAATCACAGAAACAGGGAAATAAAAGCAAATAGAAAACTGGGGTTTAATTGACTGATTTAATAGGTAAGGATATGAGAAAGCTATATGTGAGAGTTTGAAAGCAATCTGCTAAAGGAATAAGAAGAATTGAACAGAATATGCTAACAGAACTGAACCAGGGAAACAGAGTAGCTGCAGGGAATTTAAAAATATGAAGAGTCTGACCTGAATTGAAGAAGAATTGAATTGGAAGAAGCTGAAGTTGAAGTTGAAGTTTATAACCAGTGAGAATCCATCAATGATTTATATCAGAAGTGACCTCGTATTAGAGGAATCCACCTCTAATACGTACACGTGGATCCTCACTGAAATAATAACAGCAGCAATCAAGGTTTTAGTTCTAGGTAACAGCCACAGGATTGGCCACTGCCGAAACCAGTTTGATACCGATCCAGGTCGGCTCAAATGGCGTACTGACACATGACCAACACTGATTACAAAATAATTAAAAATTAAGAAGACTCGGGTATTGGAACGGAATCGACCATAGCCGAAAACGATATGAATCTGCCAATCTGGCCCATTCAATGCTGGTTTCTAAAATCATGGCAGCAATGAACCTACTGGCAATTCCCTTTTTTGTTTTTGTTTGCTAAAAGTCAGTATATATTAAAATGAATATAAAAAGTACAGATAACTAGCTTCCTGGATAGAAAAATCACACCTTCGGCAATGCTATCAGCAGGGCCCACCCAGAAAGATGATCAAAACCATTAACCAAATCTAAATATAGGACTCCGGGATCCATCCCAAACAACATCCCTTGCTACAAAGTCTGGACAATAGTCCCACACATACGACCGCCTGTCGAAAGCCACTCTCCGTGCTACTACATTGATTTCCCTGCAGCAATGAGTAACCCGAACCGGCAGACCCACCATCTCTGCAGAGATACTATTCTATAGCTGTAGAACATACCACGGTAACCTGTTATTTTGCATGCAGACCACCACCGCACTTGAATCACTTTCCAGCCGTACCTGTTTAAACCCCAATCGGACTGCCTCCTGCACCCCCCCAAAAAGCAGCCCTCAATTTCGCTTTAAAATTTGCCAATATACTCCGCAAAGGCCAATATCACTCAACCAGATGTAGATCGAACTACAAAAGAGGAACCAGCTAACAAAATGTGAAATCGAAACTAATGCCGTTATTGAATAAAATTAGAACTATGCTGCTTTAGAATGTCTTCTAGATCTCACATTAAATATACTGAATATCTTCTGGCAAAGCTACCCGTTGAACAGCTGCTACCAGCTGTAGTGCAAATGGTTTTTGCTAATGAACCACTGTTGATAATGGGTCTTACTACTGGGCTCCTAGAAAGGCCTTTCAGCTAGGGCCTGCTGGGTCCTTTTTTTTGGCTGGAGTATCATCGTACCTCTCCCCTTAGATGCTGAATTGATCATATTTGGTCCACCCATTATGAGCATAGCATCTATCTTTGGATAACCATCTCTAAGTCAGTCATATACAAAATAAATAACATAGCAGACTGTGTTTTGCAGGTTCATATATCTTTGGCAGGAGAGAAGCACATGCGCATCACATGGATCACTGATGATGTAAATTATCCTTCTTTTGTTGAATACGGAACATCGCCTGGAAAACATACATCCTTAAATCGAGGAGAATCCACCTCATACAGCTATTTGTTTTATAGCTCCGGAATGATACACCACACTGTCATTGGACCTCTGGAAGATGATACAGTTTACTTTTACCGGTGTGGAGGAAAAGGTCCAGAGTTCAAGCTCAAGACTCCTCCCTCTAAGTTCCCAATTACTTTTACTGTGGCTGGAGATCTGGGTCAAACAGGCTGGACTGCTTCAACGCTTGACCACATTGGTCGCTGTAGTCATGACATGTTTCTGCTTCCAGGGGACATCTCTTATGCCGATTACCAGCAGCACCGATGGGACACATTTGGGGAGTTGGTGCAACCCCTTGCAAGTGCAAGGCCATGGATGGTAACTGAAGGGAATCATGAAATAGAGATTATACCATTTTTTAAAGCAGGGTTTCAAGCGTATAATGCCAGGTGGAAGATGCCATTCGAGGAAAGCGGATCAAATTCAAATCTTTATTATTCCTTTGAAGTTGCAGGAGTTCATATTATCATGCTTGGATCTTATGTAGATTATGACGAGTACTCTGACCAATATAGCTGGCTGAAGGTAACCTTATTCTACTTCTAAATTGCTCTTGGTTTTCATCCCTTTGTTTAGATGGTGTAGTTGTTCTCAGGAAGTTGAATCTGTCAGTACAAGAAAATTGGTTAAAGGAATTACTAACCTACTCCATAATGTTTCCCCAAGCGGGTAGCTCAGTTCGCAAAGACCAATACCTCACAATTAAGATGTCATGAGTTCAATTCTCCTTGGGACATACTTATCAAAATAAATAAATAAATAAATCAATAAATAAACCTACTCCATAATGTTTCTTGGATTAAAGGGAAAAAATTTCAATGATTTCTGGATTTTACAATATACCATATGGTGCTTGGACCTTGATCAAGTAATAGTGCTTATTTGTAGCTTTATGCAAAATTATTGCTCAATATCACTGACCTATTTTTTTTTTTTGCTGGGTTTCTATCACTGACCTATTTTATTCTTTAAGGAACAGAAAACACAGTTATATGATCTTGCTCCTGGCATCTTGTTGATGGCCTTTTCTGTTGATTTTTGTCAATATTTCTAATGATCTGCAGAGTTTGCTCATTCAAGTTTTTTTATTGTTTGGAAACTGCTGATTGATAGAAATATGCTTCGTTTGCCAATAGTAGAGATGGATGTATGGAACTAATTATGATCAGTGGAGGGTGCTGAACACATATGCATTCTAAAATTGAGAGAGAAAACCTTGGTCTCTAGTGGCATTTCTATTTCGTTCTCTCTTGACTCAGTTTTATAGTAGCTAAGAAGTGAATTATCTCAAAACTAAGACTATTTCAGCAACACTTGTGAATAGCTATGTAGTATCTACATGATATTTCTACTGTTTATAAAAAGAAAGCTTCCTGTTATGCTGTGTGTATAGGCTGAT
Source organism: Protea cynaroides (assembly GCA_028583415.1). Classification (NCBI taxonomy): domain Eukaryota; kingdom Viridiplantae; phylum Streptophyta; class Magnoliopsida; order Proteales; family Proteaceae; genus Protea; species Protea cynaroides. The sequence goes on from CM053267.1 coordinate 40,405,299, forward strand.
CTCTTAAAAGTGGACCGGAATAAGACACCATGGCTGATAGTGCTATTCCATGCTCCATGGTATAACAGCAATAAGGCCCATCATGGTGAAAGAGATGATATGAAGGCTGCAATGGAACCGTTGCTTCATGCTGCTCGAGTGGATATCGTGCTTGCTGGCCATGTGCATGCTTATGAACGCTCGGTAAGTAAATGCTTTTTAGCCTTGTCTTTTAAACCTAGGGCACTTGGTTTACTGAAAGCCACCCACCCAAAAAAGAAAAAAAGAAAAAAAAATCTCTTCACTGGATGACCCTCCTACTTCAGCAACATGGTGGAATAAGCCATCAATCCAGAGCCCCATTAGCCAGAGAACTTTTTCAGTTGGCTTCATATTCTATTCTGATTTCATGTCGGCTGTAACCCCTTCATATATTGGATTTTTTTCCCCTATCGATGCTGGATATTGGAAAAAAAAAAAAATGTCAAAGAAGTGCCCAAGAAAGAGAGCTTTCTTTTGCAATGTGGCAAGCTAGCTCATGTGTTGAAACTTCCTCTATAAATAGCATGTGGTGTAAAAAATAATAGGCTCATTCAGGCCTATTACCTTTTCTAGGAAAATTGAGAATTCAAGTGGCAAATCCAATCCTCTATTATAATCTATGGTTGTTTGAGTGGCAGAAACGTGTCAACAATGGAAGATCAGACCCTTGCGGAACTGTCCACATAACTATCGGTGATGGAGGCAACAGGGAAGGTCTAGCACGGAAGTATGTCTCTCTCTCTCTCTCTCTCTCTCTCACACACACACACACACACACACACACATGTGCATTGGCTTTTCATTTCAAAAACTGAGTATTTGGGCTGGTCGTCCTTGCTTTCAAAGGCCGTATTGGAAGACTGCCGGCATCGGTGTAGTATACTCTCTAATAGAAAACAGTGCTTGTCAAATGGCAAATAGGTGTTTCAAAAGTTTTTTTTTTTTGGGGCCTGGGGAAAGGGAGGGGTGAGGTGGGCCCCTTCACTTATTGTCCGGAAACATGTCTATTCTTTAATCACTGTTTCGACTGATTGTGTTAAGCCTTGTCTTAGAGTCAATACAACAAAACTCAAACATATACATGGAATTTTGTAGGTTTTTCTTGTTCTAACTGAGTAATTCTTCCCACCTTGTGATTCTCACCTGTTCTAATGAGTGCTTAAACAATATAATCCACTAGTTTGATATGATACAGACATTTATTTGGGTCCTTAGAATTGGAAGTTGCTGGAGTTGTCAGTTGGCAATTAATTTCTAAGAATGGATTTGACTTGAATCTGCATTTATGGTTGAAAGATCAGCAGATGAGCCCGGCACTTCTCTAGAATTCAAACACAACCTTATTTGTGAAGATGTAATTGAGGAAGATGGAAGGTAATTGTGGTGATACTAAAATGAATCTTATGCCAATATCCTCTGGACATTCCAGATGCAGCAATGTCTATATTGAAGAAAAAATTGCTTGCCAGGTTATTTGTTAGTTTTAGGGAATGGCATGCTCTCATCAATCCTTTTTAGCCCCCCCAAAAAAGTTATAATTTTAGCAAAAAAAATGTTTTCATCAATCCTTTTCAGGTTCAATAAGAGTATCAGTTTAACATGTATTCTCTGACTTCTATGGGTTTCCATTTCCCCCTTTTTTTTTGCATTATAGAGTAAGAATTTGCCTTAAGATGGGAACCATTTTTGGCCTGCTCCTTAATGAAAGCACCCTCTTTTTTTCTTAAGGATAATCAAATCACCTTTTGATTCTTTTACAGATTCAAAGACCCACAGCCAGAGTGGTCAGCCTTCCGCGAAGCAAGCTTTGGCCACGGTGAGCTCAATATTGTGAATGCGACTCATGCATTCTGGGGCTGGCACAGGAATGATGATGATGAACCTGTAAGGTCAGATCAAGTGTGGATAACCTCATTGGTCAGTTCAGGATGTCTTGCTGAAAGAAACATGAATTTAGGAAGATTCTCATGGCACCTTAGAAAAGAGAACTTATTGACTACCCTTTAGAACCCTTTGTAAATAAATTTGGTGAAAGAATATGGTAGTGTATAAGTTTGTAGTAGTTGTACATAAGCTTAATAGCCTTTTGGGCTTGGGGTTTTTTGTAGGGGTAAGGTACGTGTGTTTAATTTTTTGTAGGGGTAAGGTACGTGTGTTTAATTGTTACTTGATGTTGGTCAGCTAGTTTTAGTTGGATACAGCATCAAGCTCAGAACTTTTGGGTGAAACCCACTACGTAAATTGCCAAGATAGTCAATTCTGCAATGGTTGGCCAGAGTTCTGTATTGTAAACCTAGCACCTCTTTGAAAGATGTAATGATTATACCTTTGCATTTTTCCTATATAGATTAATAAATTAATAACAGCATATTGACAATTTCAGACAGGTGACACCGATAATGGAAAAAGATCCTCTCCAGCCATCCAGCCTGTCCAGCCCAAACAAAACCGTTGTATCCAAGAGAGATGGCTCGACGGTTGGAGAGGATTCCTTTGCTTTGAATGTAAGCAAAGCTCTAGAACAAAGAAGCTCCATGCAGCACACATTCCAGCATAATTCATTTTGATAATTGGAAACTATGGGTCTCTTTATGTAATCAATCCATTTACAATTACATGCTGTGATCAGGTCTTTTTATCGTCAGATTTGTATCGGTTACGGCTATATATTGAAGTTTCTGTGATGATCCAAGATTATTAGAAGGAATCGGTTACAAGGGTTTCTTGTAACTGACCATGTCATATTTAGACGGACCTAAGCAATCCCAAAAAATGAAAAGAATAATGAACAATGTGCAAATTTTTTTGACAATGCTCCTAACAAATACATTTGAATGGTACAGACCATGTGCAAAATTACAATGATCCACCATCATATTCAATGATATAATTCTACAAAAGACTTGAAATGCAGAATATTCAGTACATGAAAATCTCTTTAAAAGAAAATAAATATTCAGCTAATAATTGGCTTCCCTCAAAAAAGGTCATGTAACTGTTGCATTAGTATAGCTACCCACATCAGGTGCAACTTTGCTTGAGACCATTTATTTAGGTTCTGTTTGTTTGTAGGTGTTTTGTGCTATTCACTGTACAGAGTATATTCCAGGCAGGGGTTTTGGGGTGTCCATTGAACAGTAAATTCTAGGCATGTTTAGGGAATTGAACAGTAATTCTTCTTCACTTTTACTTTCCCAGTATCCCACCCCACATGAAACCCACCTCGTCAACAAATGTGCAAGTTTTGGCCGGTGAACCCAAGCCCACCCTAGCCCCGAGCCCTGAGAGAGAATGGGATGGGTTTTCCAGTCTGCAGATTAAGCCAGAGTCGAGATTTTCTGGCTCAGGGTTAGGCTAGACAATGCTTGGGCCGAGACCTTGGTGCAAGAGCGATCCTGATTGACCCAGCCTTGTATGTATAAATAAATTAAAACTACAGAGTTCTGATAGGATCAGATGCATTAGTGCCGCTATGATCGCACCTATATGCACTTATAAATAATAAATATAAATGTAAAATAATTGACATAATTACATCATACTTTAAGTTGGGCTAGGTTAAACTAAGGTCAATTAGAGACCTCAGTGTAAAAGCGACGAGTATTCATAAATAAGAAAAAGGGAACAATCCAAGCCTCCAAGGCATCACAAAATACATATCACAATCCAAATAGCTTACAACAGCAATTTGCAACAAAACATGCAGCAAAAGTTCAATCAAACATCCCCACGCGATGAGCATTTCTAAAGATGCGAAGGCCTCCATCACAGGGTACAAGATTATACAATCCATCCCAGAGCAAGGGACCTGAAGATGTGGGCAACTTGACTACTTTTTCTTGGATTGCAGAGTTTTTTATGCACAAAAATCCCACATACTGCTAGAGCTGAGTTGGAAGTAGCTGAGCTTCAAACATGATTCTGATGACTGACTGTTTCCGTATCGTAGTATAAGTTTGTGTCATTGATTGACAAGCTCATCATCCTGATCCTTTTTACCCCTCCAAAGCACAATCTGCCCATTATTGAACAAGATGGGAGCACAAGGCACCAAATCCTGAGTTCACATGATTCATAGATAAGTCACCAATTAATGTCTGGGATTAATGATCTTACTGGAACTTCAAGAAAATTCAGCATACATGTCAGCATAGAAAAGAAAAATAATAGTGCAACATGGAAGTAGTATGACAATTGGAACATATGAAAATTTTCCTTACCCTTAGCTTCACACCAATCTTCTTGCAGTCACTTGTTTCTACATAGGTGCAATCCAACCTTACAACTTCTTCAGTCTGAAAGGCCTCCCTTATTCTTGCTACTACATTCACATATACTCCGTTTCTTGCTGCATGACCCAAAATGAACAAACAAAATTATCACACAAACACACACACGGACACGGGGATGGAAAAAAAAGCCATTATTCAACTGATTACTCAGAAACTCCAACACACTTACTGAGTTTCACTAAGGGGGGAGAGTTCAATCCTTTGTTTCTCATTTCTTTAGTTTCCTCAAATGTCAAGCCATCAGCCACATTTTTCACAAGCCTCGGATAGATCGGTGCATATGGCTTCCATAGCATCAACGGGATAACAGGTCTGTTCTGGGGATCATAATTCCGACCTCGGTACAAAAGAAGGATATTTATGTGTTGGTAGATTATCTTCCCTCCAGTTTTATCCTACAGAAAATCTACACAACAATCAATGACAGCATTCTAAAGAAACCAGAAGAGAATATTATATAGAAAAAACATTTGATAGAAATATCTCAGGATTCAACCTCAAGGTGAAAGCAAACATTATCCATATCAAGTGTCGGCACCCCCAAACACTTGATCCTCACAGCTTCAGCTCTCTTCCAATGGTTGTGGATGTCATCCAACATGTTGTGTGTAATTCCCCCCTTCCCTACCACCAAACCACAACACACATACTTATAGTTATCACTGAAGAAGAAAAAAACAACAAGAACCATTGTAACCAGTTCAACTTGTTGCTACATTGTCAAGCATAGATCATATAGATAATGATTGTACATGTCATGTGAATTAATTATTCATGGACCTAGTACATCACCAAATCTGTTGATCTTTTAGGAAAAACTGGCAGCTGGTAGTCCCATACTTGGAACGTGTTCAATTAAATACAGCTGAAATGCGGTAACTACATGTGCAATTAAAGCAGCTGAAATGCTGTAACTCATTCTGTTTTCAGAACTTCCAACTATTGGATTGGTGTATCTTGCATCAAAAGTTAATGTAGACAGTAATTTTTTTGGACTGTTAATAATGCATGTGTTACAACTCAAGCCTAAGGGAGAGCCCAACCCAAAAGATTAGCCTATTAGGTGGGAGAGCCCCAAGATTTAAGAACCACACTTTGGTGTGTGTGGGATCTAATATGGGATCATAACATTGCCACCCCCTTTACAAGCCAACGTCCACGTCGGCTCACTCTAGATTGCCCACTCTGGACGGCTTTCCCTCTACTTCACTAGATAGCCCTTTCCCAGGTTGCTCCTTCTCTAGGTTGCCCCTTCCGTAGCGCTGACTTCTCAATGAAAGCACCAAATGTTACAACTCAAGCCCAAGAGATAACCTAACCCAAAAGACTAACCTATTAGGTGGGAGAACCCCAAGACTGAAGAACCACACTTTGGCGTGTGTGGAATCCAATGTGGGATCATAACAGCATGCTATGCCTTTGATGAGAGATCATGAACCACAAGCAGAGGCAACCTTAAACAGTGAATAAAAAACACAAATATATTCTCTTCTCTTCTATACAAGGCATGTAATGTGCAATACCGAGATAAACATTTTAAACCAATCAAAAGCATCCAAAAATCCATTCAGTATCTTGGAAGTTAAAACCTACCATAAGAGTTGTCTTGTTCAAATTGAATCATTTTTACTGTAAGAAACGTATTCTTACATATTGCCAGGTGAAAAAACCACTTTGAAACAGCCACGATGATGACAATATCTCCTTCGAAGAAAGAAAGAAAGACACAAATATATAGAACACCAAGCAACTATTTCCAATCATTAACGATAAGAGGTCATCCCAGTGCACGAGGTTGCCACCATTACAGGGTTTTGGGAGGGGCAGAATGTATGCAACCTTACCTCAGCAATGCGGAGGGGCTATTTTTGTGTTTCGAACCTGTGACCACAAGATTGCAATATGACAATCTTACCCAAGGCTCGCCCTCATTTCCAATCATTAACAATCTAAATCACTAATTCGAGTTCTACATCAAAATTAAGAAGTGAGGAAAATTCAAAGCACAAAACGCTAAATTTTAGGTATCTGATGTATTTCTTCAAAGAAAGAGAAACTGAGTAAGACAAAAATAATCACCTAAATTGATCTGTCGACCACAGTTGTTATGCCGATATCGCTCTACAAGATCTTCGATTTCTTCTTCTGTAAGCGGATCCCCAAGCACCGCATTTCGCTCTTCCAGAACCCTTTCTGGATTCACTGATTGTTCCGCCGGAGCGGAAGTCCCGTTCCATTTGCGGTCAAGACGCCCGGGACCAAAAGGAGAGAACCTCGGCGGTTCTCGAAACCCTATCGGCTGGATAGATGGATTAGTCTCAGAATAGGAGTATCTGAAATCAAAGGGAAGGTCAGAGTGAAGCGGACGCTTATTATCGCTAACAGAATCTATGGTTCTCGAGGGACTCTTTGGCTTGGACGTTGTAGTTTTGGAAGTAAAAGAGAAGGGAGGGTCGTATATGTCGTCAGTGGGAGTTGGAGAATGGTTGTTAGAACGAAAGTTGAAGAGAAGCGGTGGAATAGGAACTGGGAGATGAGATGAGATGTTTACGTTTGAGAATGGGGCTTGAGAAGCTGAAGAACGCCATGAAAAGAGCTTCAGCATTTGCATGCGGGCAATAATATCATATAGATTGCTATAAGAAACCTTCCATCCCCAATAAAAGAAAAGGAAAGAAAAGAAATGGCTGAGAGTATCTTATCCAAAGCAAAGAAGGTACCCAAGCTGCTAGAGCCTATCCGAAAGAAAATCCAGTACCTCTTGGTCGTGTTTAAGGAAGCAGTATTCCTCTACAAAGTGAAGAATGAGGTAGAATCTGTTGCAGAGAAATCCAAGGACATCGGTTCCAATTTGAAGAAGTCCGATGTCATGATGACCAACGGAGAAGTAGAGTTCGATAATGGATGAGCCAACTCAGAGACTTGGACTTTTAAGGCTGAGGATGTTATTGAAGTCTTCGTCAACAATGCAACGCCATATGATAGTTGTAATATTTTTCAGCTGATCATAGGGTGCTTCTGCCAAATTTCACCTTTAAGCAAATTGAAAAAACGAAATCGAAGATATCAATAGCAAGCTCGACAAGCTTTTAAAAGAAAAGCCCGACCGATCAGGATTCGAAGTCTACAGGATGGTGAAACTTCTACCCATCATCGAGAAGAAGACCTAGCCTCAAGTAAAACTGACGAAAATGGTATCGTCGGCTTTCAAAAGGAAAGGGGTTCAGGTGGAGGTTCCGCAGAGGAGGGTAGGGCAACATGCAGAGGATAGAGGGCAGCAGTAAGAGGTTTTTCCAGGTAAGAAGGGAGGGGGATGGGGAGAGGAGTCGCTGGAGGCTGTAGAGGGGGTTGGGACGAGGTTGCAGAAGGGGTTTGGGGTGAGAGTTGCAGAGAGGGTGAGAGGAAACGGAACGGGATGAATGCTGAAGGGAAAGATTGTGAAATAATTAGGGATTTATTTCATAATTTCACTTGAAATCGATTTCGACTTCAGTGGAATTTAGTATAAAAATCATATCAAACAGCATGATTCCTAAAATAGGCCAATATAATTGAAATATAAATTGAACCAAATGAAGGATGTCAATTTGGAGACCGAACCAATTGTCCAGACCGATCCGCCCCGTTATAACTCGAAACTGAACAGACCATTATATCCTGATTCGAATCAGACCGTTATGTTATTGGACATCTTTTGGACAAGGTGCTCTAATAACTATCGGTTCTGGTCCGATTCAAAGCTAGCCCATTGGGCGACTGTTAAGCCTGAACCAAATTAAATGGATTGTTAAACCACTCAAGGTTTTAAAGTATTAACTTTTAACTCTTAAACCCTAAACCTAATCTCAAAATCGTAAAATCCCAACCCAAAATGGTGCCAAGGGGTTTTTACTTCATAATTCATTAATCATTACCCTCATCAAATCAATCCCTCGCAAAGTAAAGGAGTTTCATTTGGGCCTTACCAGTTCTTACCAGGCTGGTTAACGGGCCCAAAACCGATCCGAGCTTGAAGTCAACCCGATAAACCTAGCCTAATAACAAATCGACACCGGAACGACACATTAAACTAATGTGTACAGTGAACCATCCTAGCTTAAATATCTTATTGAACATGTTTTGGGTTGCCCCTAAAAAGACGAAGCCCTACTTGGCCCAGGCCAAAACAGATCCCAACCGGCATGTTGACACCCTTATCTCTTCCTCACCTTCTTCTTCCTAATTTTGTCATAGCCATTACAATATCTTCGTCTCAGTCATACTCAATTTATCTATATGACACTTCTTAACCATTCAATATTCCACACTATACATCATAACTAGTCAAATGACTATACTATAATTTTTTTTGTTTTAAAAAATACACCGATCACAACATACTCTAAGTGCACATTTCCCCTTCATCTTTATATTTTAATCTTTAGTGAAATATCATTCTTTATATAACATTCTTTATTTATGATTACGGTTAAACCTTCACAGAGATTTTTCTTATTCATTTTTTTTCTCCCCCAAAAAATTAATTAAAAAACCCTTGTGAGAGGTGTAACCTAGTTATGCCACTTAGTTAGAGAAATTTTTCCCATATAATATAATACAATACTATAAAAACAATCGAAAGAAGTCACTAATCTAGAATATAAAACATTTTCGTAAGTTTTTGCATCTAAGTATCCAGCATGGTATCGGTCATGTTCAAAATCGATTGGATGTATGTACAGATGTATTGAGAAATTGACACGTGACCGATACTATATACAACAATATTAAAACAGAATCAGGTGAAGATCTGAGATCGATAAGGTCTAAATCGATAATCCATCCACCAATTTGATACCAAAGTACTTGAAACATGTTACTAGATGATAATATGGAAAACATGTCCATATTTTGATTGCCAATATGGTAGGATAGAGATATTGTGGAACCCTGTGATGAGTATGACCTGTGTAAGAACCTCCATTTAGGAACCACGAACCCTGGCCAATCCAAACCCAGCCCATTGAAAACCCAACCTAGTTGGCCCAAATTTCAGGCCAGGCTGGTCCAGAAAATTTACTCTTTTACATGACAGCATATTATTGCACTTCATTATCCGCGATTGGAAGTGAAGAGTCTGAACCAAATGACTTGGAAATTTCATATGCATATTTCGAATTAACTGAAAAAAAAATCCAAGAAACTCGACGCCAATTCATGGATTCGAATCTGAATCTATATGATCTTCTCATACAAAAAGAAGTGAAAAAGAAACAGTAATCAAGATTTAAAAAAATGTGAGAAATCACAATCTGTTTCTCTTCATTTTTCTTCTGTGTGTAATCAATCACTGTCAAACTCTTAAAAGAGTATAAATCGAGAAGGAGATAGAAGAATTAAGGGTTTCGTCTCTTCAAGCAAAATGCATTCAAGAATTGCCGTGCGGCGAGATTTTACTTACTCTTTCATCTTTGCATCGCCTCTGATCTACAACCATGGACTCAAACACATCCAACAGTTCATCCAAGCCTTCACGATTATCTCCAAAAGCCTTTAACGCGCTCACAATGCTCTCGATAGTGGACAAATACCCGGCCTTCGGCTGGTGCCTCACTTCGCTGTACAAGCTCATATTGCTTGGGTCCAACTTCAAATGGGGCAATAGCTTCAGCCATGGGTTCTCATGGTACATTCTGTTCGCCTTCCCCCAAGTCCCATCCAAAACGATCAAGTGCTTCACCTCAAAATCAACAGCTTCTACTCCGATCGATTTCTTGGTTGGGAAAAGGAGGGCTGAACCAGGAGGAATTACTATTTCAAACTCCTCGTATTCTTCCAATTCCTTGCTCCCGTTCAATTGCTTTTTCTGCAACTTTTTCACGACGAACCCATTGGCGACGGCATCTTGACCTACCTGAGTGGCTAAAAGATGATCGAAATCTGGCTTTTCAATGCGGTTTTGAGGGGTTTGAAGCCGGATAAGAGAGCAGGTGTAGCCACATTTGGCAATGGTAGCAGTGATGATAGGTTCTTCTCCACTCCTAGCTGCTTCAGTTTGATCAAAATCTTTTGAAAGTTGTTTTCCATTAGCATCAGCAGCAGCTTGGGTATCTGATAATGTTTCCTTCAATGCCGGTAGAGTTGAAATCATCTCAATACAAGATTGCTTCTCCTGGACTTCTCCGTTGCTTTTGATTGCTGCTTCATGCTCTGCTTCTAAAACTGTGAGATTGCTTGTTGACAGAGTCGGATTTTGCAATAGGGTTCGAGGGCGGTGACGCAGACCATTAATATCATTTGTAAGACCACATTCTGCATTGGGAGGAATCAGGGCCCTCATCTTTTCTGATTGGGTAACCAGAGTTGATATTCCCTCATTCCCAGTTGGTGTCCCTACTATTCTTGGACACGGCTCGAGCAAGCGAATGAAGAACTTCGCTTCGAAATGAACATCAGAAACCGTTGCTACGGTGAGATTCTTTAGCCCTAACGTAGCAATTCTGGTAGAATTCAGAGGGTGTTTTTTTTCTTGACTGTGTAGAAGAATCGTCACCGCAATCGAGTTATCCAGCGAGGGGGTTTTGATGCGCGCACAGAGACAGAGACGAGCAGGCTTCGAACACGAAGGGCAGAAGGGCCTCTTCGCGGGGGCTTCAGATCCCATTTCTGTTTTGCTTAGCGTTTGGGAAAGATTGTACCTTCGTTTGCAGAGAGTGTTGAGCTCCAAGAGAGAGAAATACGAGGCCGAAAATCGGAATCGAATCCGAAATCCGGCCAGCATTGGTGGACTTCAAACCATGTTGAAAGCTCTAGCTTTCAGAGATGTAAGTGTAGCGACGAACGTTCAGATACCCTAATCTCAAACCATTCAAGCACCAGTAAAACCCTAGTTCCGCTTTGGAAGAGACTGAAAAACAGAGTCTCGTCAAGATTGAACCTTTTATGCGGAAGCCTTGGGGTATGAACGTCATTATGAATAATATGAAGGGCAATGTCTTTGATGGTATTATTGAAAAGTTGGAACTGCCGGCCTGCGGTAAGTTGACTTGAGAAGTTCGGAGCGTTAGCCGTTGAATAGTTGACCTCCTGAACTCCACCTCCAAGGCTCCACCTCCAAGGCTCCACCATCACCACCATTACAGCACAGAGAAGGCAAAAAACCCCAAACTGTGCTGTCTTGAAGCTCTATATTTTCCATTGATCTCTGAAAATCACTTTGATTGCTCGGAAATTTTTTCCATACCTAGTTCATCAAAATGCACGATTTTTGCTTTGCAATCCCATATGGATTGATCATAGTTGCTGGAGGGCTTGTTGGATATTTTAAGAAAGGAAGCATAGCTTCGTTGGTTGGAGGACTGGGTACAGGATTTCTGCTCCTCTTTGCTGGTTTTGTGAGTCAGAAAGAATTTGAAAAGCAAGGGAATTCTAATTTCGCCCTGTTTCTGGAGACGGGTATAGTTTTCCATTGCTTTTTTTTTAATAGTATTTTTCCTTGTGGCTCTGTTTTTTGGTTTATATCCAGAGGTATTCATCTTAGGAGGTAACCATGAATGTCGGGAACAGTAATCTGAATTCGCTAATCCTTATAACCTGGATGCGCTACTTTACTGAATTTAGAAAAGTTGGACCGAATTTGTGTTTGTTATATCACTTTGGAACCATTGTGATAAGAAGGCATCTACTGAAATGCTGCGCTTTTGGGTGGTGAAACTGAGAGCAGTCTGAATTTTTTGAGTTTCAAATTTCAACTAGTTGACTAAGGAATTGGGGTGTTTTTCTTTTTCTTTATAAGCCTTTTTTTTTTTTTGTTAATGGAACTGCATAGCAAGGATGGTACATTGCCTGTTTCTCGTTCCCGCTTGGATGCCAAAGCATGCCTGCTACCTACTGTACTGTGCTATCTTGCTTTCTTCCATTCAATACGGCCCATTTCAGGTGGAAGAGTTTTTATAGATATTGAGTTTGTACGGTAACTCAACTTTGAGTATGAAATTGACTTGTTGGTTGAGTGGAGTTATGGTAGTTCAATTCATAAAGGAAGAACAATTGATCACACTTAGCTCAGAACTACCTAATGGTAGCTCTACTTCCTCAAGACTTGCTTCTCATTTCCTTCACCAAGAGCCAGCATAAATCTCATGAGACCCTCCCGCTATTACTACAAAAAAAGCCTTGCCCTATATCAACTAGGTTAACTGACGCCAGCATCACTACTACGGAAACGAAAGGTTTACCTTCTTGTTCCAGCAGCTCAGCTTTTGGAATGGCAGCTATTTTATCATTTGTGATTCTGTTAAACGATTTTTGCCGTTGGTTTTGGTGCTGAAATATATGACCAGCCAAGGTTTGATTATAGAAACAGGAATTAATTATTCTTTTTCTATCCTTGCCTATCAAGAGTGATATTTGCAAATCAGTCCATCACTTTGAGAGGAAACAATCATCTGATCATTACATGTTTCGATTTGCAACTATTTTATAATTTAAGATTTGGTTAACTGATTATTGCCTCGGCAATTTGGTGCTGAATTATATGACCTATAGACGTCTGATTATAGAAACAGGAATTAATTATAGTTCTACCCTTGTTTATCAAGAGTGATGTCTCCACTTCTGCCCTTCACTTTGGTGGGGAAAGAATCATCTCCATTGAAAGACGAGAAAAAGCATCCATGGCATGTTTGTAGATACAGGAGACTTGTTAACATTGGCCTTTCTAAGATACAAGCAAAGAATTTGCAGGAAAGTTGCATGAGCCAAGGATCCTTCTCCCAGATGAGCACTTTTTTTAGTGTGCCTGTTGATGTGCACTTTTCAAAGACTTTGACAAACTGCTGAAGTTCTTCATTCAACAGTTTTACTCATGAAAATATGCATACTGTCCAATTGGTCATGCAAATCCTTGATCACAGTAGAAGGATCGTCATTGTGCTCTCTTTTGTTTCAAGTATATTCTTTCAACTTTTAGTTGAATGTTGTATCAGGGAATTTTGACAACTATTGCCTCAGATTTGCAATACAGATAGAAAATCGTAGAGGAAGAAAGCAAACCAGCTCTTTAATCAATACATATTCCTTAACAAAGGAAAAAGAGACTGATACAGAAAGGGTAATACTCTATGGGTTGTAGAGTTTTGAATTCTGAACCATTATATTTTAGTATTTATGCTTTTTAAGCATGTTTACGATTAAAAAAAAAAGGTGGGTAATTTATTAAAAAGAAAAGCTTGACTGCGTGAAGTGAACTACATGGTCAAGAGTCAAGTCCATTATAAGTGAGCTTGTTCACCCTTTTAGATTTAGAGAAGAGGAAGAAGATAGAAGAGAAGAAGAGGAGAAAGAGAGACTTCTGTAATTTTGGGAGTCTCAATAATATGTATTGAGATCCCTAATCAACTCAATATATAATAAGGGGACTTACACAATCCTAGGAGGAATAGTATATACCAAATAAAATAAAAGAGGGAGAGAGAGTGTGTTGAGCTTGGGGGAATTTTCACATTAGATTATGATTTTTAGTGTTCTCTAGCATCATCCATTTGTTTGGATGTGATGTTTCTTTCTGTCATGTCATTTGGAAGAAGGATTGGGAACAGTCTTATCTGCTTTGTTGGTAGAAAAGAATCCTACTTTTTTCTGGTTTATAGTAGGTTTTGAATTTCTGATGTCTAATTTGTCAGTTTTAATATTTGGTAAATGGTAATATTGTGAGATAAATCCAATTATTCAATTTCTTTTGAAGAGATCATATATAGTACACCCGAGCAATTATGTTAACTTGGCACCAATATTAGTAAAAGCAAAAAAATTGCGGAGTTTTCCTCTCTTTTTTTTGTTTTTTTTTGTATCATGACTTGGCCAGTGTTTACTTCTTCATTTTACATCCATAGTTATTCATAAATATTCTATAAACAGGTTGTGCATTCACACTTACATTGGTAATGGGGCTGCGGTACATCCGAACCTCCAAGATAATGCCTGCTGGAATAGTTGCTGCAGTCAGGTAAACTGAAGTTGAAGACTTAAAACTTTTCTTGTATGGTTATTCAAATGCTATGGTGCATATGCTTTATGTGTCCATTGGACTGGTGTTTAGCTGAACTTGAATCATATATATTACATATTTCATGTTGCATTCATTTGATGGAAGATAAATGGTTTGTCTTAATGGCTTTAGCAATCATACTGACCTTCATATTATTCTGTATAATGGTAATCACTTTGTATTTGAGAAGGCGAGCCTCACAGTAGTCAGATCTGTAACTTTCTAATGTTGGATTCTTAGGGGATGGAAGATAAATAATTTGTTTGGTAGGTTTAGCAATCATACAGACATTCATATTATTTTGTATAATGGAAATCACTTTGTATTTGAGAAGGCGAGACTCATGGTAACTTTCTGATGTTGGATTCTTGGGTGATGTAAGTTTAACATTTCTCTTACATTTTCTAACCTTTTTGTCCTTGCTCCTGTCTGCATCAGTCACATCTGAGTAGTATGCTTTTGAGTTTGTATATGTGTCTACTTGTGGTTGTGAATCTCTCTGTTCATGAGTGAGCATGAGCAGTATCGGCACACCAGCTAGTATGTAAAAGTATGAATTCACGCATTTCACATGGCCTGCATTCCCGTGATAGATGTTTATGGTTTATGCATGCTGATCCCTTTGTGGACGGCGCATCTATTCTTTCCCTGGTTACACTGAGGGACTTCCAGTGTTGAAAACTGACTGAGCATATAACCTGCTTTCAGACTTTATGGCATCATTTTCTCTAACATCCAAAACAAATATCAGAATGTTTTTTGGTTTAGTGATGTTTTCTTTCTCTGTTTGAGTGTTTTTCAAATGTCCTGATTTTCCACATTGGTAGGAAAAATGGATATTAGTTGTCAAATGTTTGCAAAAGATTACCAAATCATTTTGGCAAACTATTTCATGCCCCTCTCTATTTATGAGATGGTGGTATTCATCTGCAGGCTGGCCTCTACTTGATTCTGCTTGTGTCCCTTTTGGAATGGAAGGTGTATTTGCATCATTGAGAAGTTTTGATGCCCAATTATTGTTTCATTCTTTTGCAGTTCTCTTATGACTGGATTTTATGTCTACAAGATCTCAAGTGGTGGGAACCATTTTCCGTCCAAATCTGAATGAGTTTTGAGTTGGAAATATCTTCTGATATGAATTTTTTACAATGTTGTATTTGCTTAGTGTGGTCTCTGTGTAATGCGCCATTTTCTTTTTATTGAAGTAAGATGTTATATATGTCTGTATGTTGCAAAATGTATCTCCAAGATCTCTCTTTTATAAAAAATTTGATTTTTTACCCAAAGGACTTTTCCTGCCTCACATACAATGTAAGGGAGTCAACCAGTCAGTATCGATACAGTTTTTATTTAGTACATAGCTGTCAAGACACCAAGGTGAACTAAGGCATTGGAGGCTTGAGCCTAAGAGACCAAGGCACCCTATTTTCCAAGGCGTCACAAGGTTGCCTAGGTGTTGGGTGATGCCTTGACAACTCTGATTTGGTATCACAGTTTTTATTTAGTATATATATGATTTTTATTCACTATATATACAGTTTCTTACAAAATTTGGTGTATAAAAGAGAAAATTTCATACAAATTTATACTGGTATATATTTTGCACGGTTTCAGTATGATTTTAGAATTCGATACATATTGGATGGTTTGGTCCATAATACTAATATAGTATCAGTTTCGGTTCTATTACTCGATACAGCATTGACAACCCTAAACCCAGGTATCTGTCATGTGGCAATGTATATGGGATTCGGATCCTCTCCTGTCGTTAGAGGGATTCCAAACGGATCTAGTGGTTTGAGTTCATTCGGTGTGCGTATGTATTGGGTGTGCGTATGTATTGGTTGAACTCTAGTCGCTGGTTGGAGGGTCCGGTTGTAGATTTCTAGTTTATTAGCTAAAGTGTCTAGTTTCAACAAAAAAAAATGTAATTGAAATATGGGACTCTAGGTATTGGATAGAATTAGACTTTAAAATTTTGTATGTGTGAAATTCAAAACATTCCCCTTGTATTCAATGTTTAAAATTGTTTAAAATTGTTAGGTCACCTCTCGACATGGTTTTCAACCTATTACCACCGATACAAAGATGTCAATTCTGAAGCAAAACTGATAGGTCGAATCAAAATTATCCATGATTTTATGCATAGTTAATTGGTTCGGTTGTGATTTAAAACCATTAAACCAACAACTAATCGATGAAAAACCGAAAGGAACAGTATGAAATTGATTAGATGGCTAACTAAATGCGTAATACTTCATTTCATTTGTAGTGTACAATTTTACTGTGTTATGCCTTTACAAAATATTAATGTCTATATGATTATGATATTTTTAATTTATTATTTAATGTTTAGAGTTTTGTTGTTGAATTATTACTGTTATAGAATTTGTTCCTTCCCAGTAAACTGTGTAAGAAACTATTTATGAACCAATTAATGGAAACCAATAAGAAACCGATAAAATCAATTGTTATTTGGTTCAGTTTTAATTTGAAAATAAAGAACTAATTACTAATGGATTTGGTTATGTTTCTATTACTAATAACCTCGAATCAAACTTAACTGAGTCGTTAAACCGTTTATGAACCGATGAATACCCTTGCTGACTAATACATGACTTTCCCATTCTACACTCTTCTACAAACTAACGAGGCTTAGGATCGAATTCTACTAAGGACGACTGGACTCCCAGACCCTAATAGAGTATGCATGACAACCGAGGAAAAAAGAAAAAAATATGCAAACTAGATGATTGGAGACATGGTTCAAGGTACCAGTATCATATCATTTGTATCAGTCGATTCATATTGGTATCGGACATTACTGATACAAATGCCCAGTAAATATGGTATAATTTTGTTGAATCAGTATGGGGACTGACATCAAACCGAAACCAGACCAGTATTAGCCGACACGAACCAATATCGACTGATACCTGATTGATACCAAAAATGTATACCATCAGCATATAGTCGATACTGATAAAGCTTATTTTAACATCACTAGTCGCTTTTCATTGGCTGGTTTTAAATTCTAAGCTGTTGATTGGTTGCATGCTTAAATTAATGAGCTGGCCGGGGGGTTTGACAAAATGATAACCGTCTGATTCAGACAGCAAACTCTCCCTCATGACAACCAAGCACGCGAGTTGGAAATATTTTAGTTACAGTCTCTTCTACACTCGCTTAAGTCTACTCTCCTTCTAATACTTACACATTTCCATTTGAGGATACATTAGTAAATTCGCTTACGTTGTATTATTAAAATGAACCTTCAGATATTGACACGTAGTACTACAACGAGAGTGAGTGAAGCGACTGAAACAGCAACTGTCCCGACATCCTCTGCAGTTTGGATCCTCCTGTTGCCGAAGGTTAATTCAGTAATTTTGACCGCTGATTTAATTCTGTTTTGCTGTTCGGTTCTCTCCCTGTGACCTGACTTTCCGATTTGATTTCTGCGAGTTTTTGTGTCTCTCTGTCGCCTCTCTCTTGTTGCCGGCTTTTGTGAAGATTGTTTTTGGGTTTAGATTCTTTGAATTTTACAATTTTGATTTTCTGAAATCTTGGGATGGCTCAAGCTGTCGAAGATTGGTATAAGCAGATGCCCATTATTACTCGTTCGTATCTCACTGCCGCTATAGTCACAACCGTTGGATGCTCACTAGAGGTATGGATTTGCAATTGGTTAATTCATTCATCTTTTTTTCTGGTTATGTCTTCGATCTACTACTCTGCGTTTCTGATTATTTCAGTATTTGATGAACTCTAGGGTTTTTGCTATTTTTACTTTTTGTTCTGTGATATGTAAATTGCAATCTAGTTTATTCTACCGGTTGTTTACGACTTACGTATATTGTGAAGTTTCAATTACTTTATTTGAAAAATTTTCATCGTATAGATGAATTGGAGCCGCACAGGTTAAATGATTGTTTTCTCGTTCTTTGCAGATAATTTCCCCATACCATTTGTCTTTGAATCCAAAACTCGTCGTTAAGCAGTATGAGTTCTGGCGTCTCATTACGAATTTCTTTTACTTCCGGAAAATGGGTAATCTGTGACTTATTTAAGTTATATCAAATTTAATAATATTACTAGAAATTTAACATTGTTTACTGCTTGGTAGTGTATACTGTTTGGCTTAGTGTTGCTCAGGATGCAAAGAAGTTTGTTTTTCGTACTATTTGATATTTGCATTACTTCATGCTTAGACTAGACAAACTTGATAGGTATTGGTTGTGCTGTTTCATTTTTGTTTTAGGTGAAATTGAGTGTCTCAATTGTGTTACCTAGGCAGTATGATTACTATGAATTAAAAGGTAGGATTTTTTGCGCTGAGATTACAGGGTGTGGTTCACAGCATTATCCCGAGGCCCAGAAAAGCTCTCATGAACTTAGAGTTAGTCTGTAGTGTTTCTGAATTTGGTCTACTGACTAAACTGCAAAAGCGAGGTCATCTGATTAATAATTGGTTCCACATTCATCTTTACATGAAGTTAGATGTTACCTAATTATTAAAACTAAAAAGGTAATAGGATTGCCATACAATTCATCCCATCTCCCCAATTATTCCTCTTGGAAAAAGACATTACCTTAGATTTGCTAGTCTTTGGGCTCCACTAAAAGGTAATAGGATTGCCATACAACCCATCCCATCTCCCCAATTATTCCTCTTGGTAAAAGACATTACCTTAGCTGTGCTACTCTTTGGGCTCCACTGCATGCTGATAGTGCATAGGCTTCAATTCCATTGTCGAGTGATCAATTGGAGGACATTAAGAGTGAGGATGCTGGGCTTCTGCTTGGCGTGAGAATGCCCAAAGGAAAATCCTTGCTTTCTTGTTGGTTATCAACTATTTGGGCTGGCTAAATGAATCTCTTATGCCATACCACTTTGTTTTTTTTTTTTTTTTGGGTATTGGTGGGTGGGGGGTAGGTAAGCAGCAGTAAGCCGGTAAGGATTTTTTTTTAAAGAACATTGTAAATGTACAAGAAAAAATTCACATACAGATACAGTGGACATCCAAAATACTCAACCAAAGAGAGACCCAAAACACCCAAAATGAAAATCCATAAAAAATACTCCCGGATCACAGATACAAATATCCATAGAAGACCCCACAAAGCATTACCACTGTAAAATAAGAAAATTTCCTGAAATCCACTCTGACGATCCTACCCCATCCTTGGCCAACTCATCTATACAGACTACAGAGTTAACAGATCTCAGCCTCCAAACAAATGAGCAGTTCACCTGAAAAGCCAAGAAGTCAAGAATTAAATATATCTAATAGTCTGACTGAATTTCCATTACCCTTCTTCCAGATGGCCATATTTTCTGTTAAACCACAAGTATTTCCTGGTCATTTTAACCTCCCATAGTTATACCTATGGGTGCAACTGGGCCAGGTTGGGTCCAGTTTTAAAAAACCAAGGCCCAGCTCTGCGGGGCTTGGCACTGTCTTAACATTTCCCTGTCAAAAAAAATGGAAAAAGTATATATATATATATATGTTAAACTATATTATATGTAATTATGATAGTCAATAGTACTTACTTTATACACATACATATAGGGCCAGCCCAGGCTCAACCCAAGGAGGCCTCAGCCTCAGCCCCAGCCTGGCCTCGGGCTTGGAAATTCCAATCCTAGCCCAGCTGAGGCCCTGAAATTTTTGGGCTGGATTCAGGCATGCTCAGCCCCAGGCTCGCAAGGCCAAACTTGCACCCATAGTGTTACCACCTCTAATTTTCATTAAATGGCCGTCATTGCTCATGTCTGAACCATCTCACAGAGCATGTTCATAACATGCTCTTTAGTTTCCTCAACTATCTTCTTTCCTCGTTATCTTTCCATCCACCCATCTTAACATCCTCATTTCAATTACATGTAATTTATATGTGTTATTTCTTGAGTGTTCAGGCTTCAGCATTTAGCTCCATGCGGTATTGCTGATCTTACGCCCGTGTTATTAATTTCCCTTTAGTTTCAATGTCAGTGATCATTCAACAACCTAGAAGCTCCTCTCCACTTTTCTACTCAGCTGTGATTCCCATGGTAGCCCAGCCCAGGCCCTGAAATTTTTGGGCAGGATTCAGGCATGCTCGGGCCCGGGCTCGCAAGGCCAAACTTGCACCCATAGTGTTACCACCTCTAATTTTCATTAAACGGTTGTCATTGCTCATGTCTGAACCATCTCAAAGAGCTTGTTATGCTCTTTAGTTTCCTCAACTATCTTCGTTTCTAGTTATCTTCCCATCCACCCATCTTAACATCCTCATTCAATTACTTGTAATTTATGTGTTATTTACTTAGTGTTCAGGCTTCAGCATTTAGCTTTATGTGGTATTTGCTGATCTTATGCCCATGTTATTAATTTTTCCCTTTAGTTTCAATGGTCAGTGATCATTCAACCACCTAGAAGCTCCTCTCCACTTTTTTACCCAGCTCTGATTCTGTGAGCAACATCCTTTTGGGTTATCCTAAGGTGGGTAGCTCAGTTGGTAAAGATCAACTTCTCAAAAAGGTCATGAGTTCAAATCTCCTTGGGCCAAGGTTTAAAATCTCGTGTCTCGGAGGAGTCTCGGCCTCCTCCGAAACCGAAAACTCGGCGAGGTCTCGCCGAGACAGTGTAAAAACACCGAGACAGTGTAAAAAGGTTGTCTCGGTGGCCAAAACTCATTTTTTAGGCCTCAAACTTCAGGGGAACCTCATTTTTGCATATATGAACACATTTAGAGCCTAAAATTGTAAAAATAATGACTCTTTATGGTTGTTTGGATTACACGCATGTTTTGGAAATAAACGCTGAAGTCTGTTGTAAACTTAGACTAATATTGGCTATTATACTCAATCAAATATGACAAATGAGACAATAACATAATGCATTAGGGGAATGAGAAACAAAATAAAACTTCATTATAAATCATTACATCATAGTTCAAATGTTCAATACTAGGTGATCCCATAGTCCCCATGAGCCCATAGTCCACAACTCCACAATCCACATACAATATCTAATAATACGTAAAATGTCGTAGATGATCCACCTACTATCATCATACATTCTACAAATTTTTATTTTTTTTCTCTCTCATAACCTCATGTAAAAACCTCATTTTTGAGCAAGAATCTTACCTTCAATGGTTGATACAAAGCTCCTGCAGCAATCCCCGTAGTTCGAAGCACCACCAAAAGCAAATTCAAAGATCAAACCGAGAAAAAATGAGGATGAAATCAAGTTTTCTTCAAAAAAGTAGAGAAAGCACAAACTTACCTGTTCTCGTTGAGTTCTCTATTGAGAACAGGCATAGACCATTTTATTCATTTAGAAAAAAGGTCAAAAAGCAATTTCTCTTCGAGATCTTGCGAGAAATTGACGAAATTAGTCGAAAACACTGAGATCTCGCCGAGATGGGTTATCGACCTCAATTTCGTCTCGGCTAGTGTCGAGATTAACGAGATTACCGAGATCTCGGCGAAATTTGAAACCATGCCTTGGGCCTACTTAGCCCTTAAAAAAAAAAAAAAGACAGTCTTTTGAGTTTCTTTATCCTTACCTATGATTGAACATTTGAACCAAGGCACTGGACATAGTCACCTTGAGGTTTCATTTAATCACCAAATTTTCAGTCTGTCATTTCTACACCCATTCTTTTACTAAAATTACACTCCTAATGTCACATTTTAATTTGGCTTATCTTTGAAACATTTTGATATAAAGCATTTCTTCAAAGATCTAGCTAAGTACTTACCCCTTGTGGGATCCCATCCATCAAATTAGTCATAGGCAAACAGCTACATCCTTGGACATCAGGTATGCGTCTAGTCAATCCATAACGTATTTAAAGAGGTAAGGGCGACCCCACTACGATCAACTTCACCTTCCATCATTATATCTGCTTAAAACATTGAATTTTCTTCAAGACATGCCAAATGATCTCTCTGTGTATCCTATCATATATGCCTTCTTTGAGCAAATTCTCTTATTCAACAAAGACCATTCGAGGATATTTCTTCTCCTCTATAAACTTTAACATCAATCGCTTAAGTAAGCAAATTGCTCCTATTAGGTTTCCATTGTTTCTCTTTATAGTGACACACTGACCTCCAGTTGTTTTCCACAAAAATCTTGAGTTCATTAATAGAATTGTTGTCCACTTTGATATTAATATAATTAAATTACTAAATATGTTGCCCTCTTTTTATGGTCATGAAGAAGAGTTCCATGCTGTCAGTGAGCTGTTGATCATTTACTAACCTCTGCTGTTTGAAGCCTCACTAAAAATGTTTTTTATACCAATATATCTGCTCTTGTTCTGTATGTATTCAGTTTGCATTATAGTTCCATAGTATTGGAAGTCTGAAAATGAACTTATTATTTGACTTAGCATGTTTTAAGCTCATGTATCAATCCTAAGTCTCCGCTTACTCTGAGATTGTTACTTTTCAATGTGACAGATTTGGACTTCTTGTTCCACATGTTCTTCCTGGCTCGATACTGCAAGCTTCTTGAAGAGAATTCCTTCAGGGGAAGAACTGCAGATTTCTTTTACATGCTCTTATTTGGTGCAATGGTTTTAACCTCAATAGTTCTTGTTGGTGGGATGATCCCCTATGTGTCGGAATCTTTTGCAAAAATCTTCTTTCTCAGCAATTCATTGACATTCATGATGGTCAGTTTCTATAATGGATTCCTTTCTTTTTGCTCTATTCTCAGCTGTTCATTTTCTTAATATGTAATTTGTGTCATATTGCTTTCTTTTTCTCCCTACAGGTTTATGTATGGAGCAAGCAGAACCCCTTCATCCATATGAGTTTCTTGGGTCTCTTCACTTTCACTGCAGCTTATCTGCCATGGGTGAGTAAACTTCAATAGAGCCTGCATGTACTTATTTTTCACTTGTTAGATTTTGGACTAAACAATTCCTCCCATTTGGACCACCGGCATGAGCCCATACTGTTATATTTCTTTATTTGTACATTTCTATGCACTTGGAAAGGTAATCTGAGATACAGTCTTCCACAAGCATTTTAGTTCTGATTAGATTTCTATGTATTTAGATCATTTTAAGCTGCTTACACACCCTATCTGTGACTGCGGTTGTCAAAATGACCCAGAATTCACAGAAGTACGAGCTTTAACAATCATACCATTCTTGGAGTTATATGTTTGTAAAAGCTAGTTTTATAGTGACTTGTTTCTATTAAAGATTGCTAGATCAAACAGGGATTTTTTGATGAACTTCTTTGAATCATTCCATACTGAATCAATCATCTCCAAGATAATTTTTTTTTTTTTTGTAATTGCAATCAGTTTGTTACTGAATCAATTTAAGCTTACAGGTTTTGAATGTATTTCCTTGGTAAACCTTGTGAATCACAAAAGGTTTCGAAAATATTATTCAGATTATATGTGCCCATTGTTGTATCAGTTCCATGGCTTTTCTTCCTCGAACTTAAAATTTCTTGAATTGGTTTACCTGAAAGAAAGGAACTTGCATCTTACTCGACTTGAGTATATTTGCAGCTAACCGGACTTATTTTCCAGTTTGTAAAATGTTTTTTGTTCAATGGTCGCTAGTAAATATATCCTGAGTGTCTAATATCTAATGCCAATATTTCTTTTTATCTCCCTTGCAGGTTCTTCTGGGGTTTTCTGTCCTTGTTGGTACTAGTGCTTGGGTGGATTTGCTGGTAGGTTTCTTGGCTTTTGTGCTATTATAGTGTTTTCTAGTGTTTGTTTTTTCTTCTTTGCCCTGCTCCCTCTCTCTCTCTCTCTCTCTCTCTCTCTCTCTCTCTCTCTCTCTCTCTCTTTCTCTCTCTCTCTCTTTGGTGTGTGTGTGTGGGGGGTGGGGGGGGTGGGAATTTGTCCAGGTTGTGGAGACTAGTGGCTGTTTTCTTTCCTGTTGCAATGAAAGACGTTCATTTTTCTCCTTTATATTATGATCCAGAGAAAGGAAACTTTCTGTAATGGCCCTTAGTATTGGCCATATGGCAGTTTAATTGGGCTCAGATATTCTGGAAATGGGCCACATTACCATCTATCTTTAAAGTTTAAGCCCGGATATATTTTCCCAAGTAAGAGATAAAGCTTTGAAAAATGTTTGGAAACTCAACTTTTGCTGAGGAGGTTTTCAGTTGTTAAAATACTTGAAAATACAATGTTTAACCCTCCAAAAAGGGGCGTCATATGGTTAAGATCAGAGCCAAATTTGACTCCTTTCTAGTCCAAAAGTGGTGGGCCTGTACAAAATGATATAAAACTCTTTCATTTCATGTATCATGATATCATGCTTGCTATAGTGTTAGGGTTATTCCCATACATAATTTTATTTATACTGTAGCCCCACAGCTTGGCGACTTAAAATCACCTTCATGTATTCATGTTTCAGGGAATGATAGCAGGTCATGCCTACTATTTTCTTGAAGATGTCTACCCACGTATGACAGGTCGTCGACCTCTAAGGACTCCTGCATTTATCAAATCACTGTTTGCTGATGATACTGTTGTGGTGACCCAGCCTGCAAATGTTAGGTTTGCAGCTCCTCCAGCACAGGATATTCACCAAGATTAGAAACATCACTTGGGCATGTTGCTCATGAGGATATGATCATTATTATTAATCCCTGCAAACGGTTGGAGAGCTACGCCTGAGCTAAGCATTGGCCTTTTGTAATTCGATAGATGCAATCTTTTCAAGTGCAAGGCATGGTGATGTAGCTTTGATGGTTGATGTCTTGCAGGAACTGACAATGTTGGTAATGGGTTGTGGGTGTTCTCAAGTCGGCATATGTTATATAGTCTCTGATTTGAGTTTGTAACCCGGATGTTTTTGCAAATTTGCATCCATTGTGTATATCATAGCTTAAGGAAAATGTTACTTTGGATTTGTTGTTCTGGCAAATTGCTTGGGCAGTTGATTCTTCTTCTTTTAGTCATGACGTGTTATTTGGCGCTGAAGAAGCCCGTTCCTTACCAATATGGGGTCTTAATCTTTGATGGAAATCAAAGATTTTTCCTTTGAGATACTGAAAAGAGGATCCTGCTAGGTGGACCTTCCTTAAAGGGGCAGTTCCTGATATGCACGTAAAACTGAAGTTGGTTACTGTTTACCTTATGAATAAGTAGAACAGAAATTCTTCCTTTAAGATGCAAATTTTAATTTGAAAAAGGGAAAACAAATCTCTTTGTATACCCACAACTAGATAGGGAGCAGGGTTTTTTTGAAAGTATCGTGGCAATGTAAATGACCCTACCCCTTTCTTGTTTCAGGATGATCGGTTGAGTGGTTTATATTGCATTACATATCTTCATTAGAAGATTCAAGAAAGTGTCCGTGTTCCTCTAGTCTATTGGAATGAGCAATGGGCCTTAGAATTTTACCTTTGGTTAGTGTTTGCAATGGATATGCCTGAACCCAGTCGGAGTTACAGAAAATGGGATATTGACGATAATTCAAATATGACGGCGTGGAGTGCAGATGATGAGGTACGCAGTGGATGAAGTGGAGGGGTAAAATAGAAAAAAAATGTATGATTTGTGAAAAAAAAAAACAGTTCATAAGGCAACTCAAATGTTGCTTTTGAAAATTGAATCACCCTCGATTGTGCTTTTCTTGAACATTGGGTACCTCTAGTGTAATTTCATTCAAGATTAAAAGATACAAAAATGAAAAGAATTATATTGGTACCTACAACAATTACGTATGTCATAATTTTTTCTGGAGCAGGCCTAGAAGAAGTGAAAGCAAAATTCTTTTCTGGGACAACAGATTGATCAAATCCAAAATCAGTTACACTAAAAAATAATGATAAATAAATGTACAACATCGGTGCCACAGTTTATGCCAGTCCCTTGCTAAAATTTGAACTCTCCATTAAAAAACCACTACAAACTCCTGCAAAATTTCTACATCAATTGGTTAAATGAATGAAACAGAGACAGACATAATCAGATACTCAAAACTCTCGATGCCATTTCCAAAACCAATAACTGCAACCCGGTAAACAAATTTCTCTTCCGCAAGCTTGGAAGAGCTCCATATATATATATATATATAACATGCAGAAGAATTGCCATGGCTATGAGTCGAGCCAGCATCATACGTCTGCATCCATTTTCTCTGCTTGTCTGGTTTATCCCAGAACCTTTTGAGTTTTAAATGGGTAAACCCTTCAAGGATGAAGATTAGTCAGGGCTAACGGATGGGATGGTACTGCGCTGATACTCTTTTGGGGGGTAGCTTCCGCAAGATGTAGAGGACAAGTGCTGATGGCAGGATCTCAACCAGCTGTTTTGGCAATAAAGTCTTCAGAAAATTTAAGAGAAGCAAGGATGCTGCTGAAGAAGAGATTTGTAGTAAATATATCAACATGTGCTTCAAACATTACCATGTAATAGATGAAGTTTAAGATCGGATGATCCAACACGTCAAGAGATGCATCCGAGTCAAAAGCAGATAACACGACCTGCAATTCATGACTCGGTTAATACCAGTTTTGGTGAATGCATCCAATTCCTCGCAGCCTAACAAAATAATTCCAACGAAAGGAAATGGAAAAATTATGGAACATAAATTGGAGAAGAATATTGGGGTTTACATTCAACTAAAGGTGGATACATTGAGCAACTTTCAGCAATAAGAGATAAAACGGATGCACAAAAGATACCTCAGAGATTGCTAAAAACTGCATACACCAAGAAGTTGGGCATAGAACTTCATGAAACAGTGGAACCCCAAGTGTTGATGCTATATTCAAAGCCAATACTGACTCCTTGTACTTGAACAGATCCAGCACCAGTACAAAATAACAGATATTATCGCACAAGTCCTCATGGTACAGACTCTGAAGTGAGGTCTCTAAATAGGGAAGCAGAGATTACAACTATGCTAACACGGCCAGCCTCAAGCTTTCTTATTGAGGGATCTGGAAATTCAAATGCAAATATTTCTACTCACAAAAACTCTTCGTTTGCTTGAGAAAAAGAAAGCAAAAATTAAAACCACTCAGGGTTACAACACAGATCACCAACAGACACAGTTTCTCCAATCTAAAGGTTCATGCCTGCCATAGAACTGGAATTTCATCCCTTCAATGCAGTTAAGACTGCCCGATTGGGCCTAGAAAGAGTTTTTTGGGCCATAGATGGGTTCTGTACACTTGTTTATTGGTTATTTGTTCTACTGTGTCTCAATTATAAGCCCATAAGGATGGGGAGTGGTCTGAGTACAAGATTAGTAGTGATAAGAGTTTTAGTTCGCTAGGTTAGATTAGGATTCATATTAGTTAGAAACTTAGAACATAGTTCAGATTTGAGTTTGTTCACTTTGTTTAGACTGTAAGAGTGGTTAAGAATTTCAAAAATAACTTTCTGTAATAAACCCCCCCCCCCAAATGACCAGACATTGTGATTTGGTACTACTGTGCTGCGCACATATGGCAAATTGGAAGGCGACTCTTCTGGTGATGGCTTCCCCTACTTCTTTTTCTAGTTCTGGTTCTACTAACACCAGGTGATACCTTTCCATAACCTCACTTCTTATTACTTTTATACTGGGTGGAAACCATGTTTTCTTAATTTCAGTTTACTTTACTTGATAGCTCGGTAGTTCGCCTTCAAATTTGATATCCTGTCTACTGTTATATGGTTCTCCTAAGATTGGAACTTGGTCTTCAATTCTCAATTTTATATTTCCAGCTGTCATACAACCTGCCCTGCTCTGAACTTTCTCTGCAACTGATCCTTTTCACTCTAAACTGCTTGACTTGTAGCACACTTCAGCTTGTCTCAGTTGAGTTAAAATTTTCTATTCATGTCCCTATTTACAGTTCTCTTCTTCTTAACTACTGAAATTTTCACACTACTTATAAGTACACGGTCTAGGGAGTGTTTGGAATTAGCTGAACAATCTGGCTTTCCTGAAACTGCATTAAATTCCAGATTTTTGTCAAATTTTCCAATTTTCTTCATTCTGTCAAATCTGACTGGCCTTTAAGATGTGGTTCTAGCACTTGAGAACTTCGAGATTCCTTCCAGATACCTGAACCACACCACTCTTTTAGCACGAAGGAGCAAACAGGTGAAGATCAACTCCAGGAATCTCCATTTCATACTTTCCTCCAGTCTCTGCTATCAGATCTCTCAACTAATTCCACGTGCCCCAAGTATTGATCATAATAAATTCATGTGTGCTTGTATTGACTAAAAGTACTTAAGCTTTCCCTCATCCTCCATTTTTCACAGAAAATTTGAGGGTTTATGGCGATGGTTAAGTATCCCTGCTGAAAGTTCGGTGAAGAAACTCAAGGTTTTGTTTAATTTGCAGCCAAAGGGGCTGGAACTGAGAATCTTATATAGAACAAAGATAAGTCCAATATTTTCTCCACAGACTTTCTTCCTGACTGTTTGCTAAGTCCAAAGACAGATCGGATGATTTAGATCATCTTAGAAGCTTTCACCCTCCATATCTCCTAGATGTGACTCATTAAAAGATGATCTTGGAAGCTTGTATCTGTGCCATTAGATGCATGACACAGGTACTGTGAGCACTTATTTAGGACCTATGATCCTGAAGGAAGTATTGTTGCACAACTAAGCTTATACTTTTTAAGCATAATAAGTAGGTGTTCTGCAAAGTATTTAAGAAATTTTATTTCCTGAAACTTCGTACTCACCACAAAGCATCTGATAAGAAAGCAGGTGAAACATATTGCAGTAACTGATCCAACCTGCAATAAAACACAGCACATTAGAGCCTCAAAATATCCAAATTAGATTGAGAATTACTAGCTAGGAAGCAAAGTGAATGAAAACTTTACTATCCATCATTACTTGGCTGATCAGATGTACAACACGTACGACATCTGTTTAGACTGACTTATCTAGACCCCACATGTCAGAGACCATGTTGGACATAAATGCATGTATCTTCTTTTTCTTCTAAAATGTGCACGTAAATTAGGCTCAAGTTTTTCCGGAAGGGCACATCCAAAGGGTTTTATGGGTGGGCACCTATTTTTTGCCACGTGACAACATCAGATGGACATGAAAATTCAGGGATTCGTAAACCCCAAGGTCCCCTGCTTTCATGTCAAGAGTCAGACCAAACGGAGTTTTCCATGTGACAAAATAAAGCAGCAAAAGAAATTCAGGAAGATTAAGAGGATGCACGAGTACTGAGGGGATGCAAAATTGTCCGAACCATTACGGGAGGGTAAGCCATCACTAGGGAGCATAAATGACTGAATTTGAGTCTGAAATTTTACACGTGGCTAATTAAGACCATTCCATACATAACTAATGGTCTCAACTCTCAATTGCAAAATCAGCCTTCCACAGGGCAATAGTAGCCATGCCTGTCCAGAAAACTGTTTGGTCATTCCCAATCAGAGAAACTTTTGCCTTCAACTTAATATTTCCACTCTTCTTCTGCAAACATTCGCCATACAGTTTATATTGCAATCCATTATATTTATTTTAATTTTCCATAAGATGTATAAATACAAATGCATGACATCATTATACTGACAGTTCTGTGGAACAAATATATACTTTTCCAGTACAGTACTAGAAAATCCTCCATTGTTGTAGGATGCACCACCTTATTTCCTTCCAACATGCCCCTGACATTGTTCTATGGCACAACTAAGTACAAAATATAAGAGCGCAAGTTCCGACTTCCGATATTTTTAAACTCATTTTATGTTTAGTGATGATCAAGGAATCAAGTATCACGATATGCACCGTATCGGCTGATACGTATCGGTATCAACACTAGTCGATATGATACAAGGCGATACGTAACCCATTTTTAAAAAAATATAGAGTATCGTAGCGTATCGACTGTATCGAGCCGTATCGATCCGACGCGGCTCGATACTGTCGATACATAGCATCTGTATCGATACAGGTTTTAAATTAGTTTAAAAAAAAAAAAAACATAATGTATAGACCTGTATCAATACTGGTCAATACAGCCCATATGTATCGAGCAGTATCGAAAGAGCCAAAAATCACCGAATCTGTTCGTCATTTCCAACAGCCGAAACTCACTCTTCTCTCCCAAACTCGATTTTCCTCTGAAATTTCTCCAAAATAGGAGAGGGCTTTGATTCTTAACCCTAAAACGACTGAAAAGGAGGCATTAATACTTTGTTTGTGAAGATTAGAAGCTAAAATCATCTCTTCAAGTTCCACCGGTGGAAAATCCTAAAGGTATGACTTTGAACTTCAATTTTTTTTCATATTAATTCGATTTTTGTGTTGTTTTTTCCCATGAATCAGTGAATTATGATCTTATTTGATGAATGCATACTATAATCATGGATTTAAACACTGATTAGAGGTTCGATTTGAGAATTTTTTGAAGAACAGTTAAAATTTCGATTTTTTTTTCCAAAAATTATTCCTTTGGTCTTCTCCTACTTATATAAGATGTGTAGACCACTGATCTACCATCTTTGTTGTTCAATGGTAATTTTTGAGTTTTTTTTTTTTTTAAATTTTTTGTTTTAAAAATTAGATATATAAATATAAATTATATATCTCCTCTCTGCTCTCTGCTCTCTGCTCTTTGCTCTCTGCTTTCTGCCCTCTCTCTCTCTGCTTACATTATATGATTTATGTTTTTGTGATTTAATACCACTTTTATATTTGATGTTATTTTTATAATTTATCATCATTTAATTTTATATTTAATGTGATTAGTATATATGAATTAACTTTAGAATTAACTTTAGCAATTAATCTAAGCGTGTAAGATCCATCTAAGCGTATGAGACCCATCTAGTCATTGATTAAATTTTCATAATTTCTTAGCAAAAAAAAAACGTGGTGATGTGTAGGAATATGTAATTTCCTAGCAAAAAAATACGTATGTAAAAATTTTATATGTAATTTTTTTTTCAATTACATATACAATGTTCCACATTAAATTACATATTAATCTCGTATGTCGCATCACACATGTGATGGGTAGGAATATGGCGAACAAAGACGTGGGTTGGTTGTATTGCACTAAAATCAACGACAATAGATTGACGACAAAGTGCAATTTCTGTGGCACTGAACATCATGGTGGTGGGGTGACACGGCAAAAACAACACATGGCAGGGGGTTTTGCCAATGTCAAGAAATGCTCAAAATGTCCAGTGGAGATGAGCAGGACAATGGCAAAGCACTTAGCTGAAGGAAAAGCAAAAGGAAAACAAAGGAAGGATGATGTAGAGAGAATAACAGAAAACCTTATGGAGGATGAGGGTCATTTAAATTTAGAGGATTATGAGGGATCCGATATGCATGCTGAAAATGAGATTCAACAAGTGGTTAGGAGCTCAAGGCATGAGGCAATAGAGAAACGTTGGAATGAAGACCAGCTAATAAGGTCTATGTCTTAGGGTGTTGGTGGTAATGGTTTTGGTGGTAGTAGGACACAGAGAAGCAGGGGCAAGCAACCAGTTTCATTGAGTAAATTCAGCAATGTAAGAGGTATGTTTGATCGAATGAGAGGCAAGAGGAAAAAAAGCCTAGAAATTCATGACATGACTCCTTCAATGCCCTTCAAACCAAGAGATGCAGACAACAGAGGATAGAGGAGTCAGTGCATTCTAAGTCCATGGGTGAGAGAATGGGAAAGTCTATCGCTAGATGGTTCCACAATGCATTTATCCCATCACACAAGGCCAAAGATCCCTATTTTAAGGCAATGGTGAGGGAGATACAGCGTTGTGGACCTGGTGTGACGGCCCCCACAACTTATCAAATTGGTGGCCCTCACTTGGATGTCATAGTGGGTGAAGTGAATGATTATATAGAAACCTTCAAACAGAAATGGTCCCAGTATGGAGTAACCATCATGTGATGGTTGGAGTGGGCCCACAAGGCTGTCCATCATCAACTTTCTTGTCTACTGTGATGGCGTTCCATCTTCCTTAAGTCAGTGGATGCATCCGCTCACGTAAAAGATGAACAGTATATCTTCAAACTGATGGATGAAGTTTTTGAGGAAGTTGGGGAGGAAAATGTAGTTCAAAATGTTACTGATAATGTTACTAATTACAAAAAAAACCGGATTAACCCTTATGCTAAAGAGGCAACACTTATTTTGAACACCTTGTGCTGCACACTGTATTGATTTAATGTTTAAAGATATTGGAGAGTTGCCCAAGGTGGCTAAGGTGGTTGGTCAAGCAAGGACGGTAACAAATTTTATTTACAATCACAGTTGGGTGTTGGCTTTAATGAGGAAGGACACACAAGGGGACTTGATAAGGCCTTAAGCAACAAGGTTTGCAACCAACTATGTTGTCTTGGACAGCCTTGAGTAGCGAAAGGCAGGTTTACTCCAAATGGTAACTAGTGGAGAATAGTTGTCGAGTACATATCATGCAACCAAGATAGGGACTAGGTGACAGAAATCCTTATGTCAACAAAATTTTGGAAAAAGGTTGATGAAATAACTCAGATTATGAAGCCCCTATTTGTTCTACTTAAGTTGGTTGATGGTGATAAAGAGCAAACAATGGAGATGTTGGTCTATGCAATACAGATGATAAGGTATAAGTTAAATGAATGGAACCTATCATCCAAGAAAAAATATTTGAAGATTATAGAGAACCGATGGGAAGGAATGTTGTTACAAGACATTCATATGGCAGGTACTTTGGTTTCGATTAGTCTTAGACTATTGTTTTTCATATTTATCAATTAGGATTTGAATTATAAATTTCTAATGTTTTTTACATCAGGATGTGTAGCATATTACTTAAACCCGGATCAACAATATTCAAACTCTGGATTGGGGTATGAGTTGAAATATATAGAAGCTGTTAGAAAAGTTATCAATAGAATGGAGCCAGATACAAATAATGCATTGTTGGCCACAGAACAGGTAACAAAAAACACTTTTGTTTTCCATAAATGTTAGTTGCACAAGCCCTTTATGATTGGCTAAAGTTATTTAACTACTGTAGATTAAAATTTTCCATGAATACCAAGGAGAATTTGGTGATCGGGTTGCTAAGGTTGCTGCATTCAAGATGGCTCCTGGTAAGTTAAACAATGTACATATTAATTTTGTCTTAACTGATTGGTGTCTTGTTTTACTAATTAGTGGCTGATTGGAAATATTGTTCTTTGTGTAGTTGATTGGTGGCTTAACTATGGCACAAGTGCTCCACACTTGAGGAGGATTGCAATTCGAATTTTGTCCCAAACGGCCTCCTCAAGTGGTTGTGAAAGGAATTGGAGCACTTTTGGGCTTATACATACTAAACCACGCAACCGCCTTAGCCATCAAAAACTTCAGAAGCTGGTCTACGTGCACTACAACATGAGGTTGATGAAAAAATTTATGGAGTTGGAGCGGCCAAATGAGACAGAAGCCTACATTGACCCACTTGACATGACCCATGCACTTGATGAGGATGACCCAGTTAGAGCATGGATAGAGGACACCGATAGAGCATTTGTGATGGATGAGATTGTTGAGGATAGACAATCTACTAGACCTGATCCTTTAATAGATGACATCATTCGTCAACTAAATGAAGAAGACGAAACACAACCACCATTACAAACACAAGATCAAGTCCAAAGTGAGAGTACTTCGTCCCCCTCTGATGGTGATGCCAGAAGGAGGAGACCAGGTGCTAAATATGGAGGCACTATTTCTGAGGAGAGTGGTGATGATGATGATGATGATGATGATAACGACGATGGCGGTGGTGGTGGTGGAGCCAGTGGTAGAAGTAATGCTGGTGGTAGTGGTGGTGGTATGCAATCATATGATCCGGTGCACTTTACAGAGGAGGCAGGATATACTCATACAACTCAAGACGATGATCATGGTGGTCGCTTACTACAAAGGAGTTATAGCCAAAAGGGGAAGGGGAAGGGGAAGGGGAAGGGGAAGGGGAAGGGTAGACAGCAACTCCATGATGATGATACTAATATGATTACATATGAAATGGAATCAATGAGCATGAGTTCTGCTGCAGACAATGGAGCAAGAATGGTAAACATTGACGCTGGTAGTAAATCACATGGAAGTCAAACTGAGACATCGTGGGTCCCAGAAACGAGAATGTCGACTTCAGAAGAGTATACACGTTTCTACTACCAGTTTACTACCTTCTATAATCAACATATGGATTGGTTTACCTACTGTACATGGATAAGAGATACATTCCAAATAATATTGGTTGCACCTCTTCCTCTCCAATATGAGTCAGAGTTCGATCCGGGCCGTCACTCGACATGGAATTAGCTGAGTAATTTACATGTAAGAAACACTTTCCTTCTTAATATTGTTAATTATAGATTTATTGTGTTTTTATGCTTTAAAAATGTGTTCTATATGATCCTTAATCATTTCTGTACGTATCCTGCCCCATAATCATGTGTGTTTATGATGTAAGAAACATTTTCTTTCTCAATGTTGCTAATTATAGTGTTTTTTTGTTTTAAAATTGTGTTTTGTATGTTCCTTAATCATTTTTGTGCGTTTCTTTCCCTGTATCCATGCATATCCGTGCGTATCCACCATATCCACGATACGATACGATAGATACGTCTTTTAATTTCAGCTGACCGATACGGTACCGATACACGATACTTGATTCCTTGGTGATTATAGTACTACTTCACAGTAGTAATCAAGAAAAGAAAGCTGACTTCACAACACAATCTGAGCAAAAAAAAAGGGCACCATTCAATTCTGGTACTTCAGTTTTTATTCTATTCATTAAAAGTTGAGAGGCTCAATTAGCCTTCAGTCATCCCTAAGATTCCTGTTCCATGAAAACAAATTGAAGCTGGACAGATTCAATTAAGTCTTACCCTAGATGTTGAACTCTGATCATGATTCATCAATGCCATTAAAAAAAAATCTGAAACATTAGCCTCTGTAACAAGATTTGTTATGGTAGCACCAATGCAATCCAATCAGATGGTAGAACTGATAACATAAAAGCACGCACCTCATGAAGCTTTTTTCTTCGCCCTTTAGATTCAATAGGGAAGCGCCTCAGCATGAAAAATAGCCTGCAAGTAGAACATTAACTCCAGTAAATACAAAAGCATCTAAAATAACAAAGGATACATGTAAAACTGGAATCTAGATTCATTGCAGATGCTTCAAAGTTGAGAAAACTAACCTTCCTCCATAAAAAAGAAAACCAAGTGCTGCAATAAATGATACAACTGAAAAGAAAATGAACAAACAATGGGACGTCAACAAGAGAAAATATCACAGAGATATATTAAGGGCAGAGTCTTAAGTACCATCATGAGACACTGTAAAATGATAAGGATATAAGTTCCAAACCTGCTATAAATATCTTTCCAATGGATTGCACAACGCTGTTGTCATTTATCCACAGGTATATCCAAATACAAACCTGATCAGAAAAAAGGTCTAATTAAGATCATACAGAAAAAAACAAAATAAGAGAGGCATCAGAATTCTTAAAGCACTAATCAAGGTTTCAATAGTGAATTCATGCAACTGAATAATCCCCTTGAGAATATAAATTTGAAATAGCCCACAGTAATTTGTAATTAACACAATATGCAACAAGTAAGAACAATAAAAAAACCAAATCAGAGATCTAAGAAGGTGCCAGCGAGCTCAGCTGGTAAGGTCTTTGGCTTCTAGTAGCCAAAACCGAGGATTGAATCCCCCCTCACACTCCCATCTGTTTTATCCTTCCCCCAGGCCCCAACCCCCAATAGCCAAGTGAATGTAATCAATTTCGTAAGAACTTCCACACCCCACCACCCCCCCCCCCCCAAAAAAAAAAAAAAAAAAAAGAAGCACAAATCAAGGTTTAAATAGTGAAATCATGTAACTGAATAATCCGTTTGAGAATATAAAGTTGAAATAGTCCACACTAATTTGTAATTAACACAATATGCAACAAGTAAGAACAATAAAAAACCAAACCAGAGACTAAGAAGGTGCCAGGTAGCTCAGCTGGTAAGGTCTTTGGCTTGTTGTAGCCAAAACCGAGGATTTAATTCCCCCCCCCCCCCCCCCCCCCTCCCCCTCTCTCTCTCTTCTCACACTCCCCTCTGTTTTATCCTGCCCCCAGGCCCCAACCCAAACCCCCAATAGCCAAGTGAATGTAATCATTTAAGTAAGAACTTCGAACACCAACCCCCCCCCAAAACACACACACACACACACACACAAAGAAAAAGAGGCAGAGATCCTAGAGTAGATGGGTAGATGCAGTGAAACATATAGCAAAATAAACCAAGGGCATGTAAATACTACAAGGTGCTCAATGGGATGAAAAGGAGTAGAGGCCAAATAGAATGCGACAGCTGAAATAGCAGATTAGAAATCCAACCAGCCTGGGAGTGAAAATGAGGTATCTTCTAGGTGGTACAGAAGAAGGTAATTGTAAGAGACAAAAGCATACCTGTATAAAGTATACTCCAGCATTAACTGATATGTATACAATCCTCAGCTTATCTGTTGGAAGACTTCTTGCCTGTTAACGATTAGAAATGAAAAAGAACAGAATTTTCTATGTTAACATAATGGTTGATGAATTCTGAAAAAAAAATATTCCCCCCAGTACAGTTACACATTATACACAAACTTGTTCAGGTCTGTGCTCCAATGATAAAGCACATGACAAGTACAAGCTTGAATATTTAGTACTGTTTCGCCAAAGTGAGGCCTTAGCTCCAGAACACAAACAAATTAAAGTCAGTTACAGTCGGGGCAGAATTGAGTAATCATGATGTGATTTAAGTTGCTTCCTTTCACTCACTTTGAGCAGAATGTCACAGTGTCCACATGCAAAATACCAATTCTATCAGAACTATCACTTGGATATTGTACTTGAAATTAGAGGTTATAGCATCCCTTCTTTTTAAAAAAAAAGGCTGCTATTTCCTAAATTCCGTTTTCTTTTATTTTGTTTATTTATAGTCTTGATTGATGGCATTATAATGCAAAAACAACCTACACGTATTACCATACTTGCCCAGGAACTAAAGGTTTATATTACTTATTTCAGGAAAATTGTATGATGGGATGGAAGTGAAAACTCATTTTTCAATAAGAATTGGTATGTCTATGATTGGCTGTAGTTTTTTAATGTGGCGAACGTTGGTTAAAAATTCATGAAATTCCATTATTTTATTTCCTGCATTATTATTTTACATAAACGTTTAATAAATGCCATATAATGCCCAAGAAAAACAGGAATAAGAAAAAATATGCATCAGACAAATGAATGTTTCACATCATATTCAAGTAGACCTGCCAATAATCAGAAGGCTAGGTATAATTTTCCTGAAGAAAAACTATTTTATTTAACCCTATAAATTTTTAAATAGTATTTGATAGATGATGCATTAAAAATTACGGCAAAAGAGATGAAAACATGGGGATATTTTAAGAACATATTCAGCACCATTTTCATTGATGCATTACATTTTTATGGCAAATATAACTAACATCCTACATAATTCAGTAAAATTAAAAATTTTCATTTCTTTGATTAAAAATGCAATCCACATGCCTAACATAGGCTATATAACTGCAATAGCATACTAGAAATGAATTGTGATTTTCTAGAATTTTTATATTTCTTAATGAATTAAAAACGATTTCCAAGTTATCAAATAAAACTCAAAAGTGAAGGGCAAACCCAAAAGTATTAGGAAGAAAATAGGTATTTGTACATAATATCCTTTTAGTGTTGCATGTCGATTGACTGGGATACATAATGGGCTATGGAACTATTACCACGTTTAGTTTGAACTCAATTGTTCCATACATGCACAATAGAAGGTGATCTAATGTAGGAAGCTTCTTAAACCACCGAGGAAGGTTTTATTTCTCATCTTATGGTTTCTATATGTATTAGCACATATTGAAATATTTTTTAAGATCCCACAGACATCCTTGGTATTTAAAGGATTTCCATGGATTTTGTAACCTTCACAAAAAATTCCACTCCCATGGGGAGCAAAATCCATAGTGGAATTGGAACCTTACTTGAGAGGATTGATCCCCATATGATTTCAAAGTCTATCAGCTCACATGTAAATAAGAATCTAAAGTAATTCCACTTGCCTGATGATAAATCTCTGCCCAAAATAGGACAAGTAGGGTATAGGTTGAGAAGAACAGAAGTCCAGGAAGATCCAGCAACACATAAGTTAAGACCTGATCCAAGAAACAGCTATCTCTCATCAATACAAGAGATCATGGGAGTCATGGATACATCATTCTTTGAGTAAGGAACAACACCACTTTCTTTACCAATGCATTTCACTTTATGGACACACAATATGAATTTTTTTTCATCTGACAAATATTTGAGATGTATGGGCCATTTTTTTGCATGATGCATTCAAGCTCAATGCAATTAACTTCAAAAGGCGTAGTTCCAAATTTGACTTTCTATGAAAAACAATCAATGATGAGCCACTTTAAGCAAGCATTTTCAGAATATCTAATAAATTAAAGAAAACAATAGATCAAAAGACAAAGTATAGAAACATATGTCACACTCATATGGGTGCACGTAACATGGACACAAGATGCTGGACCCAGCAAGGACTCAAGGGGTACACATAATTTATATTTCAAATGTTCCACACTTATATCCATGTCATAAATTGCTAAGCATAATTCTACACTCACTGTAAAAAAGATCAAATAGATGAGCATGCCTAGAAGGGTAATCCCTTTAGGACACGATCGGTTCCCTCTTTTTTTTTCCCCTACCACATGGCAGCTTAGTTAGTGCTCAGATTTTGTGGACCCAATGTCTGCATCACCCTCAATTCATTTGTTTAGTATCAGCTCAAAAGTTCTATATCATGTCGCATAGTCAACAGGTTAACTTTAGTCAAGACAATGATGCCAGGAAAATGAGCAACGAAATTTGATTGATGGCCAATCCATATGATATGCCATCTACCCAATGGTCAGAATTGCCATATCAGCTCTCCCTAGTTTGATGATTGAAAATACAAGCGGAGAAACAATCCACCAAATGTGAGCCAAATGTTGAAACGGACCATAGCATTTAACATGTAGCCAACTCTAGGAGTGCTTTGTCTATGTCAAATTGCCCATATCAGCACTTCTAGATGTATTTACTTGTCTTGAGAAACTTTTGCCTATTATTTATTTTTGTCACCTAAGCATTTTATAGACAAGATTTCACTTTCGCAATCAAAAACAAACACCTACAATGATAAGTTTCTCATTTTATAATTTTTTACCATATACGAATAATTTAAATGTTATACTTGTTTTAGTCAACTTAATTCTAAAATCAGTGACTGTCCATAGGCCACAATTACTTGAACTTCAGTTACATCATAGTCTGAAATTTGATGCCATGTTGATGCAAACAATCAAATCATTATTTTTCTTAAGGTTAAATTATTGAGATAACCATGTGTTTCTTTGTCTTTGATTTTGGCCTTCCTATGGTATTTCAGGTGATTTTTGTTCTTCTTCCTCCTATTGAACTCTTCAGGGATCAATGGAGGTTTGACTTATAGAGCATGCTGTTTTACACCTCTGTCTACAAATCTTGTCTTTTGAGCATTAAATGTGGTATCTCAAACAAGTTATCTTGGGCTATGACTGTTTTTTCCATTGAATCAAGGATTCATGGAGAAAAAAGAAACCAAAACATAATAAAATAAAAGGTATAAGTTTTGACTCAATCAAACTAAGGGGGGAAATCATGGTAAACTACAAGCAGTAAAATAAAAATTGACTAACCTTTGGGGTCAAAATAAATACTTGCTTGTGAAATCCAAAAACAATTGCACGCACTGCAATGTGTAAACTCGGAATCAGGGGAAAGAAATAAATTTCAAACAGATACAACAACGATATTGACATTTAAAGTCACCTCCGTTTACAATGAAGTTCATAAGATGAAAAACCTTCTGTGTCGTCCAACCATATTCCGGCACTCGCAGTTCAATCCTAATTAATTGAATCTGCACAACAATAACAACGAAAAAAAATACAAGAAAGTGAGAATGCCAGGATAAGCAGTGGCAACCACTCGAACATCTAGAAACCATAAAAGCTCCTATTTTTGCAAAGCTCCATTGCTCCAGACGTCAACAACTTGTGGCATCAGAAGGAAAAGTGAAGGAGGAAGAAGAAAATTCGAACTTTACCAACCACCATTTTCTTCATTTAAGTTCTATGTCATGTACAAAATCCAAACTGAAAGCTCATTCCGACAAAAGAAAGATGAAAAATGACTATACGCGAGAAGAATTTCAAACAAAATAACACCATCCAACAGCCAAATCCCCTATTACAGCACGAAATGAACTCGCGCTGAAGGTCTATGATAATAATAACAAATAAATAAAACAAAAAAAAGAGGAAAAAACCTTCATTACAAATCAAAACTAGTTCAATCAACGAAAATAAAAGATCGGCCAGAGAGAGAGAGACGGGAAGGAGTCAGACCAGAGCAACGGAGGAGACAAGGGCGTAAGCACCGCAGAGGGAGAAGAAGATCCCGTCTTGCCAGGTAGTAGACTCGTTGATCTCATCCCACCAATTAGAGGACAAGGCACCGAGCTCCGTATAGAACATGCTGAGGGACATTCTCGTCATCTTTCCTTCTCCGAGCTTCGTTAAACGAAGCTCTGCAAAATTTAAAGAACGAAAAGGAGAGCTCAGCATACGAGAAAAGAGTGAAGTCGACCACTGAGAACTAGAAAGCAGAACTAGAAAGCAAGAAGAAGAAGAAGAAATCGAAAGAGAAAGAAGAGGAGATCAGCTACCAGACGGTCCAAAAAAGATAGACGTAACTCTCGGCTTCGCAGCCTCTCACCTAAGTTTCCAGGCTTTAGGGTCCTCTCTGTGACAGAGAGTAAGAAAGAGAGAGACTGTGAGAGTGATTTGAAGACACAAGTCCAGAAATGTGGTTAGTTGCGCTTTGCGAAACGAGAAAAAAGCAAGTGTGTTAACTGTTCACTCACTATTTTTTTCCCGCAACACTAGGTGGTTGTGGTTAGGGCATTTATGCCCTTAAACTATGTCTGAATATACATACTTGCCACTACCTTTCACGGGAAGCAGTGGACTTCCAAGTTCCACCATTCTCCTAAGTCCAACTCCAAGTCAAAAACGTGAATTCCATTCGAATTGGAATCTTTGTTTTGGTTCAGTTAAGGTCGGATTTGGATATCAGTCAATCGGACACGATTATATATATATATATATATATATATATATATATATATATATATATATATATATATATATATATATATATATATTCTATTTAATTTAATGTACAATGGGTTATTATCATCTCCAATTACTGAAGTTTCCAATCGAGGATCCAAGGGGTGGAATTAACCAGATACACCTATCGATGTATTGATAGGCACGCCGGGTTAACTCCAACCGCTGGATCCTCGATTGGAGACTTCAGTGATTGGAGACGAATATGACTCATGTACAATGCATATAATCCTAGGTTTTAGAATGTTAAGACGTATATAACCTTATGTTTATATAGTCATTTAAGGACTCATCTCTTTTTTTTTTTTTCCATTTCCTTACAATTTGTATTCTAATTTTATTTCTCGATTCAAATCAAATATTAGTAGAATCCATATTCGGTTTTTAAACATTTTTGTCGGATTCAAATAGGATAACTAATAAACAGATTTAAATTTGAATTCAATCCATTTACTTTCATAACTGAAATAACTCCCATGCATATAAGGGTTGTACACTATTTAGTAATCCATA
Organism: Protea cynaroides; assembly: GCA_028583415.1. Classification (NCBI taxonomy): domain Eukaryota; kingdom Viridiplantae; phylum Streptophyta; class Magnoliopsida; order Proteales; family Proteaceae; genus Protea; species Protea cynaroides. Next base: position 40,447,419 of record CM053267.1, read on the forward strand.
TGAAACTAAACTCTTATATACCCAGTTTTCTTATATCTCGATTTATTAATTGGCCCGTACGGTTGCTGAACTCCAAACAAACTGGATCCATGGACCCACCAGTGACCAGACTATTTTTTTTCCCTTCTTGCCTCTTTTTCTTTTACTTAATAAATTAAAATTCCTAAACTACCCCTATCTCTACATAAATCATATTCCCCACCGCCGAGATACTATCCTTCGGCAGCCCCTCCTTGTGGTCACTGCATCTCTCCTCCATTGCTACTGTTTCCCCTAACCATGACCAGAAACTCCATCACCCCTTGCAGCTATCAACATTTCTCCCTCATTGCAACTTTTAATCACATATGTTGCATTGTCCTTGTCAGTTACCGAATCTGCCGCTGCAACTTGTAATCACAAGTTCCTTCCGACGTTTTTTGGCCATTTCTGTCTATCCAAATGCCCAACACAATGATTTGAGCACCAAATGTTGTATCGACTGTAACCTAATCGCGACCATTTTCTCTCTTTTAGAAGATCTACTCCTTTCTCTGACGATTCTCTCCGTCCTTGCTTTATCCGACGATTCTCGTGCTCTCTCTCTCGCTCTCTTGCAGACTCACAGTTTCATACAAGTTATTGATGAACAATGATTCTGTTGTGTGTTGTTCTCAAGATATCCTCGGTGGATCATTACAGGAGAACGAGTTCTGTCGGAATCTCAACTACAATCCCTCGATTTGAAGGACGAGCTCAATAGCTCAGGTTGGTTTTTTTATGCTCATTGATTTTTCCATTAAGCACTCAATCTGCTGCTGTAATGTGTGTTTACAAGTTAGAGTTCTTCATAAACCATAAACTGAGCGACCGGGGCAGCCGGCCATGGTTAGGGGGCAAGACTGGCAGCTGGGGAGAGATGCAGAGAGCTAAAGAGGGGTTGTTGGGGAACGGTAAAGAATAAGGGTAATTTAAGAATTTTAAATTATCAAAGAAGAAAAATAAAATATATAAAAGAAAAAAATTTAAAGAACTTGAATAAATACAAATCAAGTACAAATGCAACTACAAGATAATGATAAAAATTTTCTCTTTTCCGTGCAATCGAACAAAACTCTTTGATGGTAGACAAACAAAGGAAAGTGGAATTAATTTAAGGAAAAAAAAAAAAAAAACTTTTGTTTAAAGCTCTTATCATATTTGATATTATATTTTTGTAATATTAAACTCTTACAGAATATGATAATCAAAATTTTCAAATGGATTCTTTATTTTTTGTTCTTTTTAAATCTAAGGAGTTTGATTGAAAAATCTAGTAAAATTTAAAGAATCTCTCACAATATATAAATAGGTATGCAATAATCGGTTTCAAAAAGGGCCCACAAGATTTGGGAAGGAAAATGTGTGAATTATGTGAGAAGCCTAGTAATGTTGGGGGTTATTTTTCTTAACCATATTTGAAATGTTTTAGAATTAATTATACAATCATGTTAAGGCTGTGTTTGGTATCATTTTTGTTTTTATTTTTCTGACAATTTTTTGATTTTGTGGGGGTTTGGTATTGTTTTTGAATGCTATTTATGAAAAGAAAAAATAAAAATAGATCTAAATTCAAAAAGAGGTTGAGACTTATTTTTGAGTTTTGGCCAAAAGTTATTTTTGGTTGCTTTTTGCGCAACCCTTTAATAACCACGTGTTTTAAACTTCCAAAACCAGAGGGTAAAAACATAATTTTGATAATTTTTTATAAAACCATCGTCTCTCCCGTCACTTTTATTTCTCCCAGTCTCTGCAACTCAGAGACGCCCTTAAAATTCGTTGAAGGATGCTCCTTTCCCTTTCGTTTTCTCCATCTCTACTTAGTGCCTCTCAGAGTGATTGTTGCTACGACGTGAATACTCGTCTGTTTGTGTTCAAAAGACAAACCATGATGCGTGGTGCCTCTCAGGAGTGATCGAGTTGATAAGCAAGGTCTCTTACTTCAGCAATTTCAAGCTAGATGTTGTGGACGCTCTTGGTGCCTAGCTTGACACCCCTAGAGGCAAAAGAATTAGAAGGCAAGCGAGGTTTGAGCCAATTTGAGAGGAATTGTGGGGTGGAAAGTGATTAGGGCTGGTGCGTTTGGATTGGGACATAATTGGGTCCTTGAGAAACAGACGAGTGTTCAGAGGCTAAGAGAAATGAGGGATTTTGGGGAAGAGATTATGAGGTTGAGGTTTAGAGGAGGAAGAGAATAGGAAGAGAAGAGAGAGAGCTGTGAAGACGAGATCAGCAAGTGATGTGGGCTTCTGTATTGATTCCATCTCAGAGAATCCACTATCTTTTCCCCTCTCTCTCTCTCTCTCTCTAATGGATTCCTAATGGAACTGAAATTTGATACTTCGGTCTACAAGATTAATGTATGGTCCTACTAATCTGAAAATGCTCACTCACCTATAGGGATCATCTGATTCGGATTGTTACATAATGGGGATTTTTGGAAACTAATCGCTAGCTCACCTAAATCCTCAACTGTCATTCAGACTCAGTGACGATTCTCTTAATGTGTAGGTAAAATGGTGTTTTAAGGGTATCGAAATTGATAGACCAGATCAATTGATAAATTTGAATCAAAGCAGATCAATAGAACCGAAACCGAACTAGACTGATAATGGATTGATAAAAATCTATTAAGCCAATATTTTATTAAATAACCTCCTTTCAAACTTCAATGCCGTTTCGTTTTCTTCCCCTACCAAGTCTCTAGTCCAGGAGTGACTACCTCTAAAAAAAAAAAAATCAAAAAAACGAAAATACAATTAACAGAATTTATGGTTGTTCTAATGTAGAATTTGAGGCCAAGTGAGCATCACCTATGGCCTCTTGTCAGCCATAAATTGTTGTTTAAACTGAAACAGAAAGGGGAGCTCTTGTCGGCTCTAATTAAAGAATAAACTAAAGCACAATCTAAAGCAAAAAGTTATGAAGCTCCATGACGAAGAAGAGGAGATGAGAGGAAAAAGAGAATAAAAATTATTCCAAATGTAAGCATGCCAAATAAATTTTTCGTCCTACAAATTATTATATCTATTAGCTATCAAACAACATTTTATTTTTGATCAAAAATAGTTTTCAAAACTAATTTTTGATAAATAGACAAAAATCAAAAACAAAAATGATACCAAACACAGTCTAAGTAATCTTCATAAAAATATTTATCTTAAATTTTGACTTCATTTCACTTCCCTTCCCTTCCATTCTTTTGCGACTAAAACCTTAACAATAATTTGTCAAATTAACTAGAAAATGCAAGCCACGGGAGGTTCGACCTTTATGATAAACTTCATGAAATATTTCTAGAATTGCTAATCACGTAAATAAGATCAGATAACAAAAGCATAAAAAGCTAAGTTTTAAATTGATGTGATGTTGCTTGAGAATCCAAACCCTCTCCCCACATACGAGGGTACTATCTCCCTTATCCCTTGATCTTGTCCTCTGAGACTAATCTTATCCATGAATCATAAGTGGGAGTTGGGACTGACACTTCTCCTACAGTATGAGATCCCATTCCATGGGAGGTCATCCACGATAGCAGATCTTCTCCCCATATGGTAATCATTCCACACTCATGGAATAGTAGATGAAATGTGGGATCTACATCCATCAATAGTTTCTAATAATGTGATGAAACGTAATTGACATGCACTTACCATCCTCTATGTGATTCCATCTCTCACCCTGAAATGGGACCCATACTCCGGTGGCCATCATAAATTCTCCACTTTATAAAACTTGTAGACAAATCTATTTAAAGCCTAGAATTTAAGACCATGATCACACATGAAAAGTGATTGAAAAGGCACCTAAAAATAAGAACTGATATGTTATAACAAAGTTTATCCGACAAAGAAAAAAAATATATATATTTCACAGAATCCTAGTTGTCGTCAAGGGTTTTTCATTTTTGTTACTCTTCACACGTGACTTATTATGAAGTTGCTTGAGAACTTTAAATTTCGAACGTCACAGTCCCTTGTCCACAAGATATCCATCCATGACAACTTTTGATTGTTCTCAGTGCCTAAAGCCAAAATGGTTTAAAACTCGGAATATTCCCAATCCAAATAGACCGATTCGACATGCATATTTTCTGACCAGACAAAATCATGACGGCATTCCCGAGTTGATTTCGTGTCAACAAGGCCGAGTCAGGAAGGATCGGTGAAGAAAATAGTCAAAACATTCGGCCTAACTTTTTTATTTATTATACAAGTATTCGGAAATCCTACACGTCAATGATCGGCCTTTAATTACTGACCACTTAAAATTGCACGGCCGTGTACAAATTAGAATATTAATTAACAAAAAATAACCTTATCTTGTATTAAAGCAACTGGTCGGTGAAGCAGGTTTAGATCAGGTTTGGGATGGAAGCTCATGCCTGAACCTAACCCTTTTAATATGACTGTTGGATTGGCAGTAAGGACAATCCATTTATTGATGATCATCGCTGAGATCATTTTTTTTTTTTTTGGTAAATCACTGCTGAGATCATTAGGGTTAGCTACATAACAAACATTTTAAATATATATATATTTTTTTTTGCAAAAAAACACTTTAAATAATTGGTCTGCTAAATGTTTTTCTCTCTCTTTTTTTTTTTTTTTTTGATAAAATGTAAGAGGTATAAATCAATGACTGAGAAAGGTATTTTGGAAATTCATATTATAAAAATAATAATAATATTTTAATGGTTATTTTATCTTTCACCCGACGTGATGGAAAGCTTTTTCCTAAATTGAAAAAAAAATATTTTATTTCCTCTATATTACTTGGCAAAAGGTTTCATAGCCAGCCAGTGTATATTGACAGTTCATGCATGAAAAACCAGATCCATATTAGTTTATAGATTTTGGAAGTATATATGGTGTATCTATAAAATTTCATATCATTTTTTAGAGAAAAATTTTGTGGCCATTACCCATAAACTTAAGTTTGCAATTTTAAAGACCATTTTATCCAAAAAAAAAATAAAAAAATTTAAAGACCAGAAAGAGGACTGGTTATGATTGGAAGCAGTGCTCAAGTGCATGGGGTCAGACACGTATATCAGCCTGAAGATCGGTCCTGTTACCCTCATTTTTGCCTTTGACTCATTAAAATCGCTCCTTACCCAACTAGATCACTTGCTGCACAGTCCGAGTTGATCTCATCAGACCCCTAAATCATAGGTTGGAAGTACCCAACTACAAGTCAACTACCAGAGAAGAAGGATTTAAATTAAGTTTGGTGCCATGGTGCAAGATAGGAGTTGGGTCGACAATTAGGTGGAAGCTAGAACAGAGTCAACAGAACAGGAGTAATCTAGCAAATAAAACAGAAAACTAGATTTTGGATATTTTCCCGCGTAATTCTCTCTCTCTCTACTCCCATGATTGTGACTAAAGCTTGTTTATTTCTTCAGATGAAGAAACACCTCAGCAGAATGATTGAATTTTGAAGTCAGCCATAAATTTCAATCCTCAACTATTCATTCCATTGGAGGGAAACATTTCCGTGACATCATAGGTGGTTGATTCACCCTTTTAGGGTTGGCACGTGTTTTGTCTGTCCTAAAAAAAAATGGAGGGAAAGACAGGAGGAGAGAGAGAGAGAGGGGATATTGTTATGAGATGAGATGGAACTCTTTACTCTTTACATTGTTTATGTTTTTTTGAGTAAACAAAAAAGGAGAGAAGAAGTAAACAATGAGGTTCTTCACAAAAGTAGCAGATAGAAAATATGATTAGGTAGAAAAATAACCCATGTGGACCTCTCTTTGGATGAAGTTGGAAATGGTTTAACCCAACCTAACCTTCAATGAGATAATATTAATACCATCCAAGAATCAGTTTCCTTGCCATTAAAATAAGTTCAGTTCACTTGCACAAGAATCAGTTTCCTTGCCATTAAAATAAGTTCAGTTCACTTGCACATGTATGTTACTTTCCATGAGACCCATCTTTGGAGTGTAGGATCCACTGAGTATGTTTTGAAGGTTTAAAACCAAAATTGATTTTAAGAAGGCTGCACCATATTTGGGCTTTTTTTTTTATTTTTTTTGGTAAAAAGGAAATTTATTGAAGAAAGAAATCCAAAGAGGTACAAGCCAAGCCCTAGTCTTACAAAGATCAATGAGCCAAGGAGAAGAAATCGGCCATTTAACTGCCTTTGTTACAGTTAAGGCTTTTTGAGCAAGGGAGTGGGAACCCCATCAACATCCCTTGGAAGAAAACTAAAAAAAAAAGTAGAAGAAGAAGAACATCTTCGCAAAAAGAAGACAAAGATCTAATGTCAACAAGGATCTTTTGAAGATTCAAATTAACATTAGAGGAATGAGAGTTAATGTGCCGGATCACTTTTTCGCAATCAGATTCAAGTTTGAATTCACAAATCTTTCATTGAGAGCTTCCAATAATGCTGATCCAATTGCCAAGGCTTCACCGGTAAACACATTATTAAAAGTGCGTAGGTATAGAGACTGCACGGACTGGATTGCCACTGTGATCTCTGAAAATAAAACCGACACCACCGAGATTGCGCTCCTCATAGAAACTAGCATCAAAGTTAATTTTAATAACCCCTGATGGAGGAGGAGACCAATGTGAGCGAGAAGCTTTGGTGTGGTCAATAAGAGTATTTGTCTTCCAAAGAACCAACGAAGCTTGAGAAAATTCGAAAAGGCTCTTTCTACCTGCCGAGCAACATCAAGGGGAGAGCAAGATTTTTTTTACTAAAATAAAGATCATTTCGAGCTTTCCAAAGAGACCAACAGAGAAAAGAAGCCATGCTAAGGGTCCCTTGAGCAATGGATTTGGAAGAAGCAAAAAATTTATCCCAACTAGCAAGCCAATGGTGAATAGAGACATCGTCAAAATCCCGAACTATATAAAAGCCATAGAAGAGCAAAACCAAACCACCTGAGCAAATGGGCAAGCTAAAAGAATGTGGTCAATCATTTCCGATTAGGCACCACACCTTTCGCAAATTGGATCAAAAGGTAGATTTCTTTGTTTCAAACCCACTCTAGAGGCAACACCTTGGGCACATGCCCTCCAGAGAAAAGCTTTAATTTTTGGTAAAATCCTACAACTCCATATTCTTTTCCAAACCATTTTTGAAACCGCCTTCCAAGGAGCAGAATGAGATAAGGAAGCTTATAATGTAAGGCAGTATTCTTCAAGTTTGACAGCAAGTGATAAGCAGATTTGATAGAGAATTGACCATCTTTGGATCCGATCCACATCAATGTCTTTTGTAGGAACAATTCTTAATTGAATATTCAGAATCGCCTCAATTTCATCTTGCTGGAACAAGGAGGTCAGAATATCAATTTCCCAAGACCTGTTATCATGATTGATCAGATCGCTAACAAAATTCAAATTGCAATGCTTGGTTTGATGGTTCTTAACCTATGATCCTTGAGAGTGGGTAACCATTTATCATCCCATATTTTAATAAACTCATCATTTCCGACATGCCAAACGAGACCTTGCAACAGAACCTCTCTCCCTTCAAGGATACTCCTCCACGCCCACGAAGGACTATGACCAAGAGAGGCCTTCAAATCAGTCTTTGGAAAGTAAATGGCCCTAGACTAGTTCAAGTTCTCCAAGCTAATTTTGCAACAAAGACCTTGTTTTGAAACTGTGGATCTTTAAGACTGAGCCCTCCATTTTGTTTAGATAAGCAAAGACGGAGTATTAGGATTAGTCCAAGTTCTCCAAGCGAATTTTGCAAGAAGGGCCTTGTTTTGAAACTGTGGATCTCTAAGACCGAGCCCTCCATTTTGTTTAGACAAGCAAATACGGGAGCATTAGGATTAGTCCTAGTTCTCCAAGCGAATTTTGCAAGAAGGGCCTTGTTTTGAAGCTGTGGATCTCTAAGACTGAGCCCTCCATTCTCTTTAGATAAGCAAAGACGATTCCAAAAAATCCAACGAATTCCTTTGCCTTCACCTCCATTATCCCAATAGAAATTTACTGCATTTTTCCAAATCTCACTATGATAATTGGAGGGAAGTTTGAAATGGGAACCAACCTAACTAGACATACATAAAACTGTCGTAATATCACATAAATGCATCTCTCTAATAGCCAAAATACACCTCCTATGGTCCCATTACCAAGTCCGACCATGCATGAACTCATTCCCCTTATTTTCTTAAGATGTTTTTCATGTAAAACCATTTTTCTATCTAGTGGTTCTCCACATAATGAAAATACAAGTAGATCTTCATGGTTGAAGCTTGATTTTTTTGGGTTGACAACATATTCATTCACAGAACCTCAAAGAGTATTACCCAAAAAAAGAACCTCAAAGAGTATATACAATACCATCAAGTTAATGGCGAAAAACATCATAAAAAAAAAAAAAAAAAAAACTTTTTGAACCCAAGCAATCCTAGCAGTAAGCAGTTTTGGACCTTAACACACCACAAGAAAGATACAGAAGAAAAAGAAAAAAGACATCTACAGTAGGGCGTGGCTCCCCTCTTGTCTCTTGAAAGGTCCCATCTAGTACTCCCTTAACTTTTTTGGAACATGGTTTCTTTTGTTTGCATTTATTATTCGATAAGATGCTGTCTGGAATCTGTATGATCCACCTACGAATTTATTCAGAACATTTTTTACTTACAACGAAGAATATGTAGAAAAATAGTGGGCTCCACAGCCCTCAAACTAAAAAGTGAGTAAAAGAGGTGTGGTTGCAAATGACCAAGCCATGGGAGGGAATGAAAGGCAGAGCATCTAGAATTTACAAGCATAATCTCTACGAGTCAGAAAGAACGACCAATCTTTCATGTTAAATAGTTCATCCCTGGAAGAAGTTCAGAAGAAATGGAAGGAAAAAAAAAATTCACTTCGTACTGGAAGAGATTAGTCCTTATGGACTTTATGGACTTAGATTAACAACGAAGTAGAGAAATGAAAATCTCCTGAGATGCTCGCTTCACATTGAAATGCATCCGAAAGTCCTTGTTCCTACCTATAAATGAACAAACATTTGTCATCACTAGAAAGAGAGGTTATTTCCTTTGAACCCATGACCACCAGGTCATAATGGAACAACCTTAAATTGCACCAAGGCCCACAATGGATGGTAAACGGATTCCCATGGGCAACCCCTCCACTGTAAACTAGAAAACAAGAACATTCTTTTTTGTGACTACATATGTCAACATCCATTGGCAGTGGCAGCTCCAAATGATCATCATGGGATCCCTCTTGAAGTGGATGGTAAGCATTTGTTTGAGGATAACAAGATAATATTTCTAAAAAGATACTAGTTGTTGCATTTGGAAGTAATATGCATTAAAAGTAGAACAAAAAAGAAATGGAAGGGGTTTTTTTTCTAATGGGGAATATAAGTCTCATGGATTTCAACACTACTAAAGAATTCCTTTTGCAAACATCATTCACTCATGTGAGAAGGAAAAACAAATAAGGGGGGTTGGGGGTGGGGAAAGGATATAATAGGCAGCTGATAATCAGGAAGCTAATCTCTACATTCAACATAACCTAAATAATTCCTTCTGTTAATATCATCCACTTCTCCTGAAGTAGGCTCATTTCCAACTTAGTATCGCTGGGAGTGTTGACCCACACTGCCTTATAACCTTCAACAGCAAATATCATCCATATATGCCAAAGAAAATTACACTTGTAAAAACTATCTCAGGACTAACAAAAATTTCTTCAAAAGAGAAGTTAGACCTCTGAGGATGCTAGTTGTAACTGTGGTTTCCCTACATTGTATATGAGATACTTCACTCCCAGAAAGAAGAAAATTAGTCCACAACATCATTCGCTAAGCTGCTATCCCTGTGACTTCTTTTGGTATCAAGAACAAGAAGCCAACTGGGATGAATATGCAGATCACTTGAACAAAAATGCCTAACAGAAGGTTGTCAAAAGAACCAGATGATATGTTCAGCACAGAGGCCAAACCAGCACCTACAAATGATCCCAATGTGGACCCCAGGTTATTTATGGACATGAAGAGTGCAAATAGGGTCCCCTCAATACCTGGTGGGCAAAGCTGTCCAGAGAGTATCAGGAATGGCATAAACCTGCACAAAAGAAAATAGAAAGTCAGGCTATCTGTAAAGTATGTGCTGATCTCCTCAACGTCCTCCTAATAGAAGACTAGGTTCTTGAACAAGTAATTAATAGTAGTTCCTAATTAACGAGGCCTGCCCTATTTCCATTTCCATTGGACGCTAAAAACTAGAAAGTATGTACTTTTCCCTAATCTGTTTAGTTATCTGAAAGTTTTCGCAGTTTGACACTTTCTTCCGTATCCGTAAATATGGGGTAAGAGATATGAATGGCTTTAGCTTCACAACAAACATAGCCTTAAATATACGTGAATGGTGAACCAAGATTCATGCAGCCAACCACATTAGTCGCAAAAGGTTTTTTTGAGTCGAAAGTTGTATGTATTTATGCGAGCATCTAAAAAGATTAAAGATTATATTAGAGGGAAATCCAGCAATAAAACAGAAACAGATGCTGAGCAAAGAAAGTCATTTAGCCAACTATCAGCCAATAATAGCAAACAAGTACAATAGAAAACTGCTCGACGTATCAACACTATTTCGGTTGTATTTAATTAAGAGTTGAGACCATGATGTCCCAATCAAGTAGGCAATGTGTTACCACTAAATCTAGTTGAAATAGGTAAACTTTGTCACGAGTGCATGTTGTGATGTATCCTATCGATTCAGTAATTGAAGGGGCAAATAGCAGAGAAAGATAAAAGTACACATACTTAAATTGATTGACTGCATCAGCAAGAGCAGACCCACATAGAACCATAAGTTTATCTGATATGCCAAATGAAACGTTCAATCGAGACACGAGAACGACATCAAGGAGACTCAAAATAGCAAGACCAACTTGGGTCAACCTGCATGTTGTTTTTTGTGGGTAAGATAACATTATCAGTATTTAAAAAAAAAAAAAGAAGCATGAGGCAAGACTTTACGGCCAAGATGGAAAACATCAACGGGAGAGAGAGTTCTAAACAAAACAACTTACATGAGAATTCTTCTTAACTTCATGCTCTTCAAGAAGCGATTGAAAATGAAGGTTCCAACCACGAGGCCTAACCATCCAACAATGCGTGTAGTACCCAGAAAGGATGCATCCAAGTTTAAGAATTCAGTCTGATAATAGAACATGACCGACGAGAGATTTGGAACAGTAACATGTGCTAAGAAAAACCAAGTCATCGGTCTGGCCTTCCCAAAATGAATTCAGTCACAAAGTAACCGTAATTAGGAATAACAAATGGAAGATTCTCAAAGGGGGAGGGAGGGGAGGGGGGGGGGAGGGAATAACTAAAATAAAAAAAGAGTAAATATAAAGTTTAAGCCAAGTTAACCCTGAGGGGACCTACCAATGGTGTACAGCACATTGGGAGAAACAACTAGTGGTGGCCTGGTGGGTCTCAAAGATCAATCTTCCAAAGAACCCAACACAAAACACAATCAAATGATCAGAATCATCCATGCAATTTCTATATATATATTTAACTGCCCTAACAAATTATCAGGTTAGACAGAGTAACATTGGAATTTTGGATTGTGTGTGGAATTCAAGACAAACACCCACTGAACAGTGACCACCACCACCACCACCACAGGTGCACCAAATTAAACAAAATGGCATTGGTAGAAGGGTCCCCAAGGTCTAGTAGTAGCATTGATTTCCTCAAGACCTACCTGAGGATGATGGGTTGCCCAAATGCCTGATACAAACTATAGATAGCTGATTTTAGAGACTTGGACCACTGTACAGCCAAAGAACCCTCCTTTTGCAGAGTCTCAGATGCAGTTGTGATGAATTTTCCTTTTTTTCTGTTTTTACTGCTCTTTTTTCTCCTTGTAGTACTTGCCTTGTACTTCTTGACTGATGAAACGTCAGATTCTGAGATGTTACCATTTCCATCCTCTCTATGAGAACTTATTGAGTTACCAAACTCTGTAAAAACTTTGACACCTGAAGAATCCTCTTCAATCAAACCACATGATAATAACTGCATTGCTGGGAGTATAGAGAAAAGAAGAAAAATTATCTCTATCTGTAAGTTGGTAAGTGCAAATCCCCCTAACAGACTCCCACAGATTCCTCCAAAGGCCATTGCAAACCAAGTCATTGACTGAAGGTCTCCAGCAAATGCTGCCCTGATCACAAGAACAACAAGAACACAAGTCAGATCCCCCAAGCATGAATGACAAATTCAGGAAATCATCTGACGGACCATAAGAACATACCCATAGCAACATGCAATGGTTGGCATACACCAATTTGACGAGTCATACATATGAGATCAACACTATGAATCAATTCTAGCAGACGAAATCATAGAAAAGTATCCACTTGTATTCCCTCCCCTCCCCCCCAAAAAAAAGATTCACAGTAATTCTCATGAGAGAAGGCATTGCAATCCATTTTTGGCACAGGGAAATCTCCAATGTGGCACTCATCAAATGGTTGGCCCAGCATCCATAAATAAAATAGTGTGCTATTGAAATATTTCTATTGCAGTCTGGTTGACAGGTACCTCAGAACTCATCTATACACAGAACTGAAAAAAGTAGCAAAATGAAAGAACGAACATACCGCTCACACCGTACTGCTTCAGCAATCATGGCATCAACTACGACATCTGTCATGGCTGAACCTAGGTTCTGAATTGTTAATAGCATCATAAGAGGTCCACTGGAACTCCTTAGAGATGCTTTTAGCCCTAGCATTAGCCATGGTAAGAGAGATAGTATGGTTGAGAAGATCAAGTATGGTATCCTTTTCCTCCCTCTTATAGGAATACAATCCGACAAGATTCTGCAAGAAGATAAAAGTTACTCTTCTGCTAGAAAATAAAACTACCAAAATCCCATGTTGTACAGAATATACTTGCATGATTGTACACACAAAATGTTCGTCCATCAAGTTTGCCTCCAGTCATTACTAATACACTATTAGACATGCAAAAGTGTTGGCACCAAAAAGGAAATCTACATATAAGTCAATTTGTACATCTCAGAACTTACAATGGCATGTGATGCTTTATGTTTTCATTTTATTGCTTTAGGCAAACATAAAGCAGCTCATGCCTTAGAGCTTACACTTTAAGGGTGATGCACATGAGACTCTCAGAGTCAGACCATGAAATGCTGGACTCAATTGTTTTATTATCATTACTTTCTTTCAAAATATTGCCTACATATTTGTTATATACTTCCTTTCATATCTTTTGTTTTCTCTTATGTGGATGTCATGTGTCTTATATATTTATTCAGTTATTAATGTGAAACTAATGCTCCATGTTGTGAAGCTAAAACATTACTTTTTATGTAAGTCAATTGCTCTTCATCATCCTTCACATTTAAATACAAGGGTAAAAAGTAGAAATTATATAGCAAGACAAGGTAAGAAAAAAAAAATGATCTGCCCTAATCTACCAATAATCACCACATAACTTTTGTCTCATAAAGTAAAGAAAAAGCACATGGAAGGATAATATCCAGGACTCAGGAAATGGTCTGAATTGGCCACCAGTCAATTTTTCAAACTAAAATTCAATTACATACCCTCCCATGTACTGCCATTTTCCCGTTGTACTTTTCCAGCCATCCATTTCTTTCCAATAAATTTCATTTTTCCACTGGATTTTTCAATTATTAGTTTTGCTACTTGGCCAACTACATTTGAGCTGGATCTTGACATATAAGCAGGGACCTTGGGGTCTACCTATCCACAAAATTTTGGCCCCATCTAACTTGCCATGTGACTTAGAGAACCTAGGTCCTAAAAACAATCTATCTGAGTTCATAATACATTTACATAGGGAAAAAATATATGCTTTAATCTTTCAATAATCACCACCTAAACTTTTGTCTCTTAAATATATTTTGCCCGGGATTTCATAGTTGTGTATTTTCTGCAGAAATAGTGCTGATACATTTTGAATGAGTATCCTATTTTCTTCTACTTGAATATGCCTGTACATTTTTGTTGCTTATTCCATGTCTAACACCCAGTTATTTGTTGAATACTTGAATACAAATTAATATGTCATTTTCAAGTTACAAAGTTTCAAATAGAAGATTCAAGATATGTCTGGATGTAGAATAGACCAGTACCCATAAAGTGGTTTTATACTCCACGGAAAAAATGCTATAGAAAATACAAGCTGAGAGGCTGATGGAGACAAATTAAGCCTGTCTTTCAGTTGATAAGAAACCGCAGTCCATACAAATGATCTGAAACCCTGCATTCACATGTAAATATTGTGATTCAGAAAAAAGAAGATAGTGTAATTGACGCTGAGAAACAGAAAATGGGGAGAATCCCTCATTGACAATTCTGAATACAACATATAACAACTGTTATAAATGTGCACTCTACAAAAGAAAAAATTACCATAAATGCAGGATGCATGTGGTTCTAGAAAATAGTTATTCAGTTTTAGCTCAATCTACATGATCGCAGTCTTTCAATGTCGATCACCAATTTTCACCAATATTTTGGGTTTGAAAGATGACAACATCCTTCTCATATTCCTCGGGTCGAATTTTACAGATTTTCAGGAAAAACCACTTTGTGGAGACCAGCAGTCTATTGTTGCAGTCACAGGACAGGATGCCACCAAAAATATGGTGGAGCATAATATCATGGGCTAAATGGCCAATGGAAAGATGTGAGAAGAAGAATGAAAGAATGCAGTACACTTACATCACTTTTTCATTAAAAAGTTTCTTAAAATTTATTGCTGGTATTCCCCTCTTTCCTTGCAGTAATGAATTTCTGATATTAAAGATGAGTGGGGCAGTGGGGATGAATTTTCTATTACTATGGGATGCTTGAGAGAGAGAGAGAGAGAGAGAGAGTTCAACTTGGGTCTTCCTTAGGGGGAAACACAAGAACAAGGGAACCTCAGAATCCTATCCTAGAGACATAGGAGGAGAAATTAACAGATTGGAGTAGGAAGTACATCCCTTTGAGAGGTAGTAGTCTTTTGATTTACCATCATTTTATATTTAAAACTATAAGAAAAAAATTTCAAATGATGGTCCACAAAGCTGAGAAGTTCATGAGAAAACAATGGGAAAGGTGGTTTTGGGATGAGAAACTTTTTAAAAAGAATGAAGCATTATTGGCCAGATCACTATGGACGTATACAAGGAGACGGAGAGCTTGTGGCACATGTTAGTCTGGCAGGTGGGTAGGACTCAGGTCAGCCGATAGTCACCGCCCTTGCAGGTTTCCTTGGAATAGCATTAGAAGAATGGTTCAAAAGTTGTATACATTTGTAATATTGATTTGGATGGAGGGGACTTTGTGGAGAAAACAGACTGAGAGTTGTCTCATAGGATATTTTCTCATAAATTGTGGCATAAGGGTCACTAGATCTTGTTATAGTTTTAGATATAGCCATATAGGAGACTCAAATTCAGCCACCAGTCACCCTTCGTGTCCTTGGAAAAGCATTAGGAGATAACTTTGAAATTGAACAGAAGATATTTTATGCAGGTAAAGCAGACAATTTTAAGATGTGGGAATAATTTTGGCGGGTGCATACTACTCTTCATAATACATAGCTTCACCTCTTCAGACTCCCTATGTAAGAAAGGCTATTGCCGAACATATATTCTTTCCATAGCATGGCTGGTCTGTGACCTGGGTTATGGAAAGAGTTGAAAGAGGTGGAAGTAGAAGGAATCACAGATTTTGAAGGCCATACAGAAGATGTAATTATTCATTATGTCAAAATGGATAAAAGGATTTGGATGGACTCCCGTAAGAAATCCCTCACGCTCCATCTGGTTCACTTAAAAATTTAAAGAGAAAAGTAAAATCAAAGCAAAAAAAGAAACAAATGGAAATTTTCCAATTCATACCAACAATTGTTTTGTACCTTATAATTTTACTAAATATAGTAACTAGCATTATCAATCCCTCAGGTCTTGTTAGAAATATTGAAGAAGAAATATGATACTTTACTTTCCATCTATTATCTAAAAGTTTAACTATTTTCTGTTCTGGCATTGGTCATCCTTCTGAAAGTATTTTACTTTTATACATTTTGCATCACCAGACGGAGCCTTTCCTTTTCTTGGCCAATGACACCGACCTAACCTATATGAACTCCCCAAACTCAAGTTTCATATTCCTTACAAGATTATACGGAAAACCACTGCTCCCTCCAAATATGGAAATTTAGCATCAAACTAAACAATCCATAAAAGGTTCACTACCTGTGACATGATTCAAAAAATAAAAGAGAAAATATGTTCGCACTCCCAAATTAGTTGGAGAAATTAAAGAGTCCTCCAGCCAAGCCTCCAAACAATTGTTTAAAACCATATCCTCAACATTAAGATGGAAGGAAGCATATAACTAAATTAACATGGCAAGAGAAAATTATCCTTGGTCAAGACTTCAGATAATGCCCTTTAACACTCAAAGTTATGTCCGAGGTAGCCACTCCAACATTCAGCTTCTAATTCATCAAACTCCTAAAACATTCTCCCATAAAAAGGCAGCCTTTCGAAATTTAATATTTCTTCTTCTTGCCTAAATCGCCATTGCAATGGACAAATTCAACAAGATAGCCAGGTCCATCACTCAATAAAACCATTTGACAAGTCTCACCAAAATATTGAGCTTCCAAATCCTGGATCAAGTAAGGGATGTAAATGTTCCAAATTCAGAAGACCCAAAATCATAGGAATAGATATCCGCAAACCTACAAAATAGACCTCTGAAACAAATAAGCCTAACGCAGAAACCGAAAATGATAGGATCGCAAATACTCAACAACTCAATACCAAAACCAATAAAAATTCTTCAAAACCATTACCTCTAAACTAACATGTGGAAAACAATTAAGAATAATTTATATATAGATTAATACATGAACTCATTTCAATCAAGCAAACAAAGATCCTGGCTTGACGAGAGGGGTCCATACCTGAATGAAGTAAACCAAACAGATAAGCCATAGGAACGAAATCCCGTATGCAGCCTGTAATTGTTTCATCCATACTATCATGTTGAATGGAAAAATGGAGGTCCTCTTGAAGCATCAACGAATTTTTCCCTCTTTTTTCTTCTTCCTTTTCTTATGCAACTTCGAACAAAAGGAAAGAGAGAGAAGTACACGCTTCCCGTATTTGGAATTGGAAAGACCATTCGGGCTCTCTTATACAATCTTGACTTCTATTTTTCCCAACGACTGCCATTTCCGTTTTCGCTTCCTCTCTTCCTCTCTTCCTCTCACAGTTACTCTGTAGTCTGTAGTAACCAACTGGCGTGCTCCCTTCGCCAGTTGGACCGCGTAGGGATATTCATGGCCGTTGATCTCGATATTGTATGTATTTAGGTGGGGCCACTTGTTGATCTGAGAGCTTAGACTGGAAGATGATAGCAAACACTTGATCAAACGATCATTGATGCCTAATTGACGATCTCAAGTCTTTTTCAGTCATTAGAACCAATCCAATGGTCGTGAATCATGGGCCCAGATCCCAATTCCAAAGTCCAATCGTGACATTTTCTTTATCTTTGACCATGCAGAAGAACATCATTGACTAATTGACTCTAGTGTTGATAGACGGAAAAGATCTCTAATTACCGCCCCGCAATGAAGATCCAGTCCATTTATAGTGCATTAGTACGTGTCATCATGAGTCGGCAAGATCTTTACTATCGCTTGATGATCACTACAGAGGATCTCGGTCCCCAATGGATGGTCTACTTTAGAGTGGAAGTCGACTATAGATTATAACAATCATTGGATCAGAGTGTATGTATCTATTCTCCAATCAAAACTCAAACTTCCGTCTAACATGGTGGTGGGGTTTTTTTTTTTTTTTTTTATTTTTTTTTTTTTTTTTTTTTTTTTTTTTTTTTTTTTTTTTTTTTTTTTTTTTTTTTTTTTTTTTTTTTTTTTTTTTTTTTTTTTTTTTTTTTTTTTTTTTTTTTTTTTTTTTTTTTTTTTTTTTTTTTTTTTTTTTTTTTTTTTTTTTTTTTTATTTTTTTTTTTTTTTTTTTTTTTTTTTTTTTTTTTTTTTTTTTTTTTTTTTTTTTTTTTTTTTTTTTTTTTTTTTTTTTTTTTTTTTTTTTTTTTTTTTTTTTTTTTTTTTTTTTTTTTTTTTTTTTTTTTTTTTTTTTTTTTTTTTTTTTTTTTTTAAATAAACAGTATCAATGGTCAGTTCGGTTCAGTTTAATAGCTGACTCCAGTCATATCAAATCGGAATGGGATCCAACCAATTCCCAACTCAGATCGATTACCGATTTTTTCACAAAATGAAAAAATCCGGTTTGTTTCGGATTCAAGCCAAATCTAGCCACTTTTAGCCGATTCCGATTTTCTTGAACCATGCCATTGCCAACTTAAAATAAATGAAAGAGAAATGGGTTGCACTGTTGCAATATATACGGTTCTATATTTTCATTACGCTCTTGTTCAACAATTTTTTTTTTTTTTCAACATCAAATTATTTTTGAGACTTTGGACACCTTAGAGGATGAAATTTTAGAAAGGATGCGTTTGCCATAAACAGCAGTGATCTTCGAAGATCTTCCCCATGGTTTTAGGTATCCGTATCGGCAGTTGCCAACACAGATACTTAGTGAATACCAGAACAGATACTTAATTTAGGTTGTTGGATTCCTTTACAAAAATATATGCTGATTCAACTGATCCGATACGTATCTGATCCATTATCAGTTTTCAGGGAGACCAATACCCGTTCGAATACCGTGAACTTAAACCATGGTTTCCCTGTCCCCCTCTTTTGGGTAGAGTTGCTTTAGAGTGATGGTGGCAAAATCCAAGTGAATATATGGCACCAAGAATCAACTCCACGAAGTTAACTAACCATTCGTGGTATTCCATTGATTTGAACAGAACTACAGCCAACATCATCCAAGAGGAAAGGTGGCATATTGGATAGGGTTCATCAATCACATGGAAATTTCCCTGATCCAGACCAAAAGTCATACAAACCCAGCATTAAAAGTACACATCCATGGAATTTGGAATAAAGATCCTTTCATATCCTTTCATATCAATTGATTTTCTTATTAGCACAATTTTTTACTCTATTATACATTCAGATGCAGTACATTGGAACATTCGCAGGCTGATAGAGGAATGGCTTGATAGCCTGAGAGTAACCTGATGGATTCTTGTAACTGAACTTGACCCCAGCATTGGCATCTGACAATTGAGTGCAATGCTCATGAAAGCTACTGATTGGCCTTGTCATGCATTCAGCCCAGCGATCACTTTCTGGCATTGTCTCAGCTACTGTATACACCCCCTTTGAATTCGTGAATGCTTGATAATTGAGCACCTCCCCAGATTTTGTAATGCAAAGAACAGCTACTTCTGCACCTGCATTGACCAAATCAAATCTAAGAAACAGAATACTGAACTAAAGTTTTTTTTTTCCAGAGACCCACACAAATATGCCATCATGATGGTCCAGAGGGTACTACTTCATCTTACGGTTAGCTTGCAAGCTTATCTCAATGGATAGCTGCAGATTTCCTCGGTGCAAACTCGAATCTTCAAGTTTATTGCGGCCACAAACATACCAACTAGAGTCAAGTTTGTATAACTGGTCAAATGCTTCATAGCAGTAGCTTTCGGGATATTTTACCGGAAAGTTCCCCGAGAACAGTACATTTTGCAACCACATACCATTTGTGCAGGTACCACAATCAATACACTAATGCTAGAAGTAATCCTAATGCGACTTATTTTTAGTATTTGAAGTCACTTGGCCCTGAATAAAACACTTCACTGAAAAACACATCCAACATCAATTACGCAAACACTCGATCAAGGACCTCTTTTTGAGGTGAAAGAAAGGGGGCACTTTCACTTAAAACGGAGAAGAAGCTAGCCTAGCCCTCTTCAAACGTTTATCCATACACACTTTGGATGATATCTACTTGACCTTCATAATCAAACACAGAGCCTTAATACTTGAGCTCTTGTCTTCATTACAAGCTTCTCATTTTTTTTTTTTTTTGGGTAGAAATTACAAGCTTCTCATAACCACTCAATAAGTTTCACAAAATTATCCAAACATGGACTATATACACACCATTGGTTAAGACAACCATGCACAAGTAAATTCTTTCAGGCTTTTTGATAAACCAATCCTAAAACTAATTAAAAATAACATATCTATTATCAGAAATCCAATTCTATAATAATTGCTTTATAGGATGACTGATTGTTTCATACATAAGAATGAGGTTTTTGGCCAACCCCAGCTTTAGACAGAAGAGATAAGTCCAATATAGGAGCGGATCACCGTAGAGACTGCTGATAAGCAAACCCAAATGCAGATCAGCTTAACTGAGACAAAAGTCACGAGAGACTCCTTTAGAGTTCTGTTATTTTTTATATACTTTCTATTTTTTTTACCATGAAGGGCAGCATGCTTAATGTCATCCCCAAGATACCCCATTCTCTTGCACCTTTTTCTTTAACTGAACAAGTACAAATTAGTGATTTGTAGGCTAGTAGGAGATGATGGGCTTTAAGCCGGGTTATATAGCTCATCCAGGATCATAGAATAGCAAATGGGGTTAAGGGGATGAATTAGGTTTACAAAATACAGTTAGTTGTGTTCAACATTGGTTGATTAAAGGTTGTTAGAGATATAATATGTTAGCGATATAACAACTAACTACTTTGACAAATGCAGTTAGCAATGCCGTGTGGACTTTTTACCCCAAAAAAAATGCTGTGTGGACTTATTCCTTGTCTAATTAGTTAGTTATTGGTTGTTAGTCTAGTTTCCTTAGTCTAATTGGTTGTTAGAGTCCTTAATCTAGTTACTTTTTATTTGTTAGAGTCCATAGTCTAGTTTACTTTCTGTTTTGCTTTCTAGCATCCTTATGTAACTACTATTACGAAGAATCAGTTTGGTTTTATGCCATTTAGATCCACGACAGATGCTATTAACTTGTTTAGGAAACTCATGGAAAGATTTAGGGAAGGCAAGAAGAACCTCCATATGGTCTTTATTGACCTAGAAAAAACTTATGACAGAGTCCCTAGAGAGTTAATATGGCAAGTACTAAAGAAAAGAAGTGTTTCAAGCAAATATGTGGACATAATCAAGGATATGTATTATAATGTGGTGACTAGTGTAAGAACTGTGAGGGGTCAAGATAGTGAATTGCCAACTACAATTGGGTTACATCAAGGATCAGCTTTAAGCCCTTATCTATTTGCGCTCATTATGGATAATTTAACCAGAGACATTCAAGATGAAGTTCCATGGTACATACTTTTTGCGGATGATATTGTTCTGATGGATGAGACAAAAGCAGAGATTAATGTCAAGGTAAAGCTATGGAGATCAAAATTGGAATCAAAGGGATTTTAAGATAAGTAGAACGAAGACGGAGTATATGGTGTGTAACTTTAGCCATACAATGATGGATAATGAGGTGGTGAAAATTGGTGAGAGGGAGATACAACAAAGTGATTATTTTAAGTATCTAGGTTCAATCATAAATAAAGAAGGTGATATAGAGGATGATGTTTCACGAAGGATTAAAATAGGATGCATGAAATGGAGAGGTGCATCTGGAGTGCTGCGTGATCAGCGTATTCCTCTAAAACTTAAGAGGAAAAATCTTATAGGACAGTCATTCGACCAGCTATGATGTATGATGCGGAATGTTGGGCAGTTAAGAAGTATCATATATATAAACTTAATGTAGCTGAGATGAGGATGTTGAGATGGATGTGTGACAAAACTAGGAAGGATAAGGTAAGGAATGATTGTATTAAAGCTAATTTAGGAGTAGTGCCAATACATGATAAACTACAAGAAAGTCGTTTTTGACGGTACGGCCATGTTCAACGTGGCCGTTAAATGCTCCAGTATGGAGGAGTGATTTGATTCAGATTGAAGGATCTATAAGAGCTAGGAGCATACCTAAGATGACTTTAGAGGAGGTGGTGAGGAAAGACATGCACAGCTTAGACCTTGTTGCAAATATGAAATCAAACAAGACTGACTGGAGGACAAGAATCCATTTAGCCAACCCAATTTAATTGAGGTAAGGCTTTTGCTGTTGTTGTTGTTGTATCCTTATGTAATTAGGACTTTCTATGCTTTCTAGTATTCTCATATAACTAGGAATGCTCTGTCATGTTGACATGTGACAGTCCTACCTCCTTAAAGTCTTTTGCTTCTACTCCTATAAATAGATATTGTAGGTAGAGGAGAGACACAATTTCTCTCTTTTCCCTAAGACACTATTCATGAGTCTATTCACGATACTGTTCTTTCTCCATCTTCTCTCTTTCTCTGTTTTATTTTCTACTTTTTTTACTAAGGTTTTAGGTTTATATGATTTGAAAATCCAATAGGTCAATTGAGACTATGGGAGCTAGTAAAGTGTGAAAAGTTTGGAATTTGACTCTGGTTTAATCTTGATAACTTTAACATGAATATGAGGAGGGTAGTTAGATAAGATGGTTTGTACAGTGTTCTTCGAAGTTTTCTTTGTTATTTAATGGCTGGTTGCTAATGGCAAAGGCTGTACCAATCAATGCAATGGGAGAACAATATAAGTAGGCATTTTGCTTAGAATGGACAATACAATGAGATTCCTCAGCAATAAAAGTAGCAGTAAGAAATAAACATAGTAAAAGGGGGAGGAGAAAAGCGGAGACAAATAGATTTCCACAGCAATCCACCAATGGCAGCTCACCTAGAGTTGAACAAGTCCACCTTCAAATTGTAACAATCATAAGCAAAGCATATGAGCTTCAAATTTCAATATCTGATGTTTAAAGAAAATAAGAAACATAGAGAAATCCACTAGACAGTTAACATCTTCAAACAATACTTCTAGACTAAAAAATAGATAAAAGGATCAAATTTTCAGATATTTTAACACCGTAACTTATACAATATAACTTTTTTTTTCCTTTCTGAAGATATTTACGAGTATAACCTTCCAATCACTTGGGAAATATTTTTTGTCCTTAAATGGGTAAATCACACCCAACATCCCTCATGCTTTAAGAAGATCACACATAGAATCTGTAAGTTTAATTACGGGAACCCAAGACACACAAATAGGGATGTAAACAGATCAAATTCGAATCGGATACACCACTATCCGAATTCAAATCCGACAGCAAATATACTATCCGAATTTGATTCAAAATACAGTGGATGTGTAAAAATTGAGTTTGCATCCGAATTTGATTACTATCCACGAAACATCTGATTCGAATCCCAAGTGCCAGCTGTGAACACACTATGAATCAGAATCTGATTGGAATTGCCATCACTTGATTCCATTCACTTCTAAATTAAGCTACAATGTGTCCAAGACTATCAATTCTTGTAATTAAGCTTCAAAGCATCTGATATTGAATTTTTTTTAATTTATTTTCCTTTGAAAAAAGAAGTCCATTTTTAGCATTTTTTTTTTTTTTCATTTTTTGGTAATACAATCTTTAGCATTGTGTTTGAAGAATATGGCAGGCAATCATTCCCAGAAAAGAATATGTGGGACTTGATTAGATTACTTTGGAGTGTGATAAGTGATATACAGCAGAAGAACAGATCAAGCCTAAAATTCTTGTAATCAAAAGAACAGATCAAGACAAGAAATTATTGTACTCTTTGATTCGACCCTACAAAGCTTTCTGCATACATAGGAGAACAGATAAGTACAGTACAGAAATTGAGAAGAGAACATAATAGGCCAAAACGAGAAGATGGGAGAAGAACCAAAATCGAGCGAAGGAGAATCGAGCTTAACCCAAAGAGAAGAGGAGAATAGGAGAATGAGTGAAGTCAAAATCCAAAGCCCTTGAACTCACCTGTTGAGAATCGGTAAGCAAGCAGCATTTTGACAGCACCCAAACTTGGAGCTTCTGGTTCAGATCAACTACAGAGAGATCTGGAATACCCTTTTCCTTTCCCCTCTCCCTGTTTGCATGTAGATTGGGTTCAAGGGTTTTGGGTTTTGACTACACAAGAGAGAGAGAGAGAGAGAATGGAGGGCGAATAGGATGACTGGAGCTGCGGAGGGTGAGTAGATGGCTGAAGAACGAGAAGATACCATGAAAACGAATTAGTGCAGCCGCTTCCAACTTATTCCAATTTTAAAACCCTAGGCAAGTTGGGAGAGAAATATGGCTTAAATATTATTGTGATCCAAACCCTAGAAAAGTGGAAAAGTAATGGGGAGTAGGGACTTATTAATATTTTTTAATCCCAGATGAAACAAATATAGGGTGACGATATTGACAGTTTGTATATCTAAACAGATCGGATATTATCCGATCCGGGAGTGAGATATCTGAATTCACCTCCGACTAACTTGAACTACCCGAATTCACATCCAAATCCGAAATTGTTTGGATTCGAATTCCTCTAAACGAATGCGAATCGGATTTGGATTTCGACTATCTGTTTACATCTCTACAGACAAACAGCTCCCATGACCTCTAAAGTTCGATGATATACATTGTTATCCTTTCATAATGTCTTAAAGGTTAGACCTGCAGTTGTCCTTGTCCATATTCATTTCCGTTTGAAAGAGAGAGATAGTTGGATCTGAAAGAGTTTTGTTTTTCCATGCTTTGTGTGACAATCTGGATTCTTGGCTCTCCCGGCAACAAAGAAAGCAATTCCATTTAAGCAAGTTACACACCTCTGTACACGACAGGTCCTGATCTTTACATCAAAGAAGGCAGGATAGAGCCTTTAACAAAGGACATTCAAGGTAAAGTGAATGAGAATCAGATGTGAAGGTAATTGGATAGGAACTGGAACACAGCTCACAAATTTGAACCTCTGGTCAGTCGAGTCATTGGAAGATCGAATTATTCCAGAGGGCAAACTTAATAAAATGGGGAACCACAATAAGAGACTAGCAATGATGCATCACTAGAGTTGTTCTTGAGGTAGTTTCATCAACGCACTTGGAGATATGGAAGGTGACACAGAGCCTAAACGGATTAAGGTGAGGTTATGGATATGATAGGCGACTTGCATGGTGATGATTGAATTCAGCTCTTAATGGGTGGACAAAGCAAATCTGAAAGAGAGAGAGGTTGGGGGTGATTTTACCTATTGCACTTCCCAGACTTGCTATCTTGATGATCACAGGCTTAGGTAGTCCACCAGAAGACTCTTCCTCTGGAGCCAAGAAAAGCTTCTTAGAAGTGTGAATGGTTGGTGGCAAAGGAGTTAAGGGGTTAAGACATCTCAAATTAATAAGCCCTCTTTGCTACAAGATCTTAATTCAGTCCAATATAAAAATCTGCAGAGAAAAGTAATAGAAAAAAATTCTTATCCGGAAATCCGACAGTCAGAAATTGATGAAACTTTGGTTGAATGACCGGCCTTTATAATAGTTATGAACACCCCTCCAAAGTTGAAGACGATCGGAACAGAACTGAAGAAGATATGAGGCCCCAAAGCTGAATGGGCCTGGTAGCGCCTGGTTCTGGACAGTGTTCTGAAGCTTTTGTGATCTGGTTTCAATTCAGCTACAGAACTTAAAGGAGCTTATAGGAATAGTGTCGCCAGCCAAGGTATAGTAGACCTAGATCCAAGGGAGAACAAAAATTGCAAGGAAAGAGAAAAGAACAAGAGGTTGAGTCTCACAACCAGGTAACGCTCAACCAGAAATTAATTGATTCTCAATTTTTTCGGAAAAGCTCTATTGCAGCCAGCCTGCCTTCTCTTTATTTATAGCTTGAGATCTTACAAGCAAATAGGAAAGACTAGAAATAGGAAAGACTAGAAAATAGGAAAGACTAACCTCCTTTATAACATAAGAAGGTTCCAATACAGTGTAAAAGGAAAGTTTCTAAATCTGAAAAGTAGAAAGTTATGACTTGGTCTCCAAGTAATTAGACTTTCCAACTATCCATTCCATATATTAGGAAACTAACTAAACAATAGATTTAGGAAACAAACTAACTATCTAATAGTGTTGACTAGAACAGATTAAGTGCTGGCGGTAGAGATAGTATATCGACTATTAGGAACACTGTTCATGTGAACAGTACCCATGGCTTACGGCCCTTCCTCTTCCTTGTGTAAACCCTGATCTGCATCAATGGTACTGCTGCATCCATGAAGCAAGGTGGAGCTCAGTGGAAGCTCTAGGATATAGAAATTTTATGGTACAGAAAAGACCCAGTATAAAATTTCCTTGGGTCAGGGAATACTCCAATTCTGCTAAAGACAACTGTAAGGTAATACAATCTCTCCACAGCCAACTTACAACCTATTGCTACCCAAAAGAACCATTACCCCTAAGAAAAATCAAATTTTCTTCGTTTCTTACCGATGCTTTATAGCAGTTCATGTTGGATCTATTAAGTGTGCAGAAAATAAAAGCATGAGAACACCCAATCAGATTTTGAGTGACCAACCAGTCTCCTTCCCGTGGCTTAGAAAAAAAAAAAAAACCTTCTTTGTGGACCTCCCAATAATCAGAGACCACTTTGGATTGGAGATCAGAAACAAAATTAAATGCCTAGGACTTACCTATCCAGTTTTAATGTGGATAGGATTTTCCATGTGATCTTTGAGTAGATTTTTTTTTTTTTTTTTCTAATTGCCCTTTGTAGGCCTCCGCTTCTGTTTCCCCCTTCGGATTTTGGTCAATAATTCTTTATTCATCCAACAAAAAAAAATACCCTTTTTAAATTAGTTTTAAGGGTTTAGGGTTTAGGACAAAACTACCCCTGTGGATTTCCTTGTCCATTATCATTTTAACTTTCATTCCAGTTACCCTCAAACAACAACAAAGCCTTATCCCAACTAAATGGAGTCGGCTAAATGGATTCTTTTCCTCCAATCAGATTTGCTCGATGTCATACTTCAAACAAGGCATAAGCTATGCATGTCTTTCCTCACCAGCTCCACTAGAGTCATCTTAGGTCTACCCCTACCTCTTTTAGATCGTTCGATCTAAATCAAATCACTCATTCGTACTTGAGTATCTAACGACCTCCGTTGAACATGGTCACATCATCTCAAACGACTTTCTCGTAACTTATCATTGTCGGCACTACTCTCAAATCAGCTCTAGTACAATCATTCCTTACTTTATCCTTCCTAGTTTTGCCATAAATCAATCGCAACATCCTCATCTCAGTTACACTAGTTTTATCTATATGATACTTCTTAACTGTCCAACATTCCAGTCACCCTCAAAGCCAGAACAAAATCCTATAATGAAGTGGATCTCCTTCTATCAAGCATCAACTCAAGGGCAAAAAGGCAAATTCTTCTTCACCACTCCACTCCATCTAAGGGCTATAACTTCCATTAAGCCCTCTCTATCTCATTAGTTCAACCCAAACATGGTGTTCCACCTTCCCCTTTTGTCTTTTGTATACCCTCAACTAGCACCATTAAACTCCTTGGTGATAAATAGAAACTGCCTCTGAAATGCATGAAACTTTGAAATAAATAGAAAAAATAGAGAAGGGAAAAACTACTTCATTTTACTGCATAGACCCCATGGAGTTTGGATTACAATCAAACTATCCACATCAAAATTTCTTTCGCGCTCCCTCATTGCCACTGCGTACTTGGGATATCAGAGAACCGTCTACGATAAAAAGTTTGATAATTCTCCCAAAAAAAGAGGAGGGGGGGCGGGGGGCGGGGGGCGGGGGGAAACACAGCTCTGAAGTAGCTGCCAAATGAAAAACGCAATCAAGCCATCAAGTACCAACAATCTATAACACTCAAAACCCAAAATCCACATGAAGTTGAAGTGGATTTCTCTATCCATAAACTGCAACCACGGATAAGCATAACTGTAACCCACATACACCATAAAATGAGAACGTCCTGAAAGCAAAATTAGAAGATGGGGTAGCACTAAGAAAAATCCATCGAAGAAAAGTTCAACAACCATCAAACCTATTGGTCCATTTCACGACCTCCATAATACAACACCAACTATATCAGACCCAAATATCAATTCAATAATAACCACCAAATTCAGGCTCATGTTTCCCAACCTATACTCCAATGTCAAAGCCAACCAGTCTACTAGTACTTATGGTCAGTTAAAACCCCTAACCCACCCGGTAGACCTCCCAAGGCCAAAAAAATAAAAATAAAAAATTTCAGAACCCACCATATAATCCATCACAGGATTCAATTTCTAGCAGACACAATTCTAATGAGCTACCTTCTGCCCATATCAAGGGAAAATTTAATCAGGATAGAAAACTTTGAGGAATACACACTTTAAAAAGCTGAAATTGAACTTACCCTCCAAAGCATGGTCTTCAGGTCCGATAGAAGAATCCCCACATACGTCACAGACGACTCTGCCATGGATTTCCCCAGTCCAAGCTCTCACACCAGATAGCGTGATTAAAAGAAGAAAAAGACCCATGACCATCTCCTTTTGCATCCCCGTTTCCATCCTCGATGGCCCTGAAGAGCTGAAGCTTCTACCACTATATATGTTTGAAGGCTTAGCGTAATTGCTTAGGCTTGTTGGGGCGTGGTTCTTGTCTATTTATTTGGTCACTAGAGCTTTCCTTCGTCTAAAGGAGCGTTACGCTAGCGACGCGCGCGCGTTTGCGACGATTGCCGCTGTATGACTACCGTCCTGCCGCCCATTGTAATCAATGGAGAAAAGTCTGTGGGACTGTCGTAGATAGAATCGAAGGCCAGGATCGTCTCTAGGGCAGAGTTGATCTGGCCATCGGAAGCGCATCGGGACATCGGGATCAACTTTTGCTATAATAGAGTGTTATAAACAATTTTTTTATTAGAATCAAGTGTAAATTCTTGAGCACCATTATCACATGACATTTCAATTCGGGGTGTGAAGGTGGGGTTGAAATCTCCACCAATATTTGGAGATGAATTGAACTCATGAAGGGCTGGTTGGGTCTGTTTTCGGATTAGACTGGTTTGATTTTGATTTTGGATATCTCAATTCAGTTACTGTCTAATTACAAAAAAAAAAAGAAAAAATTTCAATTTATTTCAGTTTTAGGTTTTTATTGGGTTGATTTATCGGTCTACTATTGGTTCATTTTCATTTTCAGTTAAGTTTTAGTTTACCATATATATATATATATGTATGTGTGTGTGTTGGTTTCTTATATGTATAGTTAATAAAATATTGGTTTAATGAACTTTTATCGGTCTATTATCAGGTTGGTTTGGTTTTGATCCTATTGGGTCGGTTTGGTTTGGATTTACCAATTGATCTGGTCTGGTATGGTTTTTCATCGAACTGTAAAAACACAACCAATGACTCTCCAATAAGGTTCGATCTCGGTTTGATCAGGGCCGAATCGGATTTGTTCGGTTTTAATTTTCGATTTGGATCCAATTTTGACATCCCTACTTAATTTCAAATAGGGGGAAGAGTTTTCTGTCTAGCTTTGTGGCTCTTGCACTAACGTCAGGACCAATGGGAACGCATACAAAAGTATCCAACTACGGGGGTTGGGGTGGTCATTCACCCCTCGTATGTCTCGGCATGGGTATACATTGCCCTATAGGAACCGACCATGTCCAAAACCAATCTAATTCAATGTACATATCCAATGAGAATCTAACATATGGTCATTATCGTATATAATAATATTACAAAAAAATAATCAAATCGGGGATTGGTCATGCTCATGACATATACAAATCAGCCAATCCGGCTATTTTGATACCAATTACTTTTCGATCATATAATTTTTTTTCTTTGTTCCAAGGGGAACTAACATGGTTGCTCATTCCCTTGTCAAGAAAACCTGTGATCTACAATAATGACAACTTGGTCATTTGGTAGGTGCTTTGTACAACAACCAAACACGCAAGGTTATTAATTTAAGAGGGATTTTTTTTCTTTTATATAAAAAAAAAATGTATTCATCAAAACAAAAAGCACACACCAAATATAGGTGTACATTGATCCTATATTTAGGGAACAGAAATGAGTCAAACTATCCTACTCGTCATAGAAACCACCCTCCTGATCAAGGAGTCAACAATGTTGTTTAACTCCCTTAGAGAATACTAAAGAGATCGAGGAAATCGACATCAGGAAATAAACATGCTTATTGGCGACGCCATTTCGTAGAAAAACGAGAAAGGGTCACAGCTTCTTCCTTTACACACGCTGAGTATATTACTTGCTACGAGGCCACATACCAAGCTATCTTGCTGAGAGGTCCCGATGAGGGATAGCTCAACAACAGCCAAGCATCCTTGTAGAACAGGCATAACCATAGCAATCCTTGATGATGAGCCCCATCATAGTTGCCCTAGCAATCCCTGATGATGAGCCCCATCATAGTTGCCCTATTTGATATCTTAATCCATACAAAAATTGGACTTTAATTTAAGTGGGCATACGAACGAATGATTGTTAATAAATATGCATAATGCGCATGTGCATGTGTACATATTATTCAAAAAAGATATTTCTAATATGTATTTTACAAGAGTAGTAAAAAAAAATGCAAGACAAGTCACTCAAAAATTCACTACGAACATGGTTCAAGGTGACAGAATTGGACGGAATTAGATGGAAAAACCAAAGAGAATTATTTAAACCCTAGAAAACTTATCGGGAATGATGTTAAATCAAAATTAGCCAAATTTGCTACAAATCAAGAAGAATCAACGATCTGACTATGATCTCAAACCATGAATACAAATGTCACATGTGATCCCTGCATCAGAAATCATGAAGGGAAAATAATTACACACACCTCCCTTTAACGAACCCTTAAATCCAGGCAAACCTTAACTTTTGAAGGAAAAAGATCGTCTGCTGCACTTGTATGTGACAGACGATATCTTGTCCGTTTAAAGGACATCAGTCATGTGTTTTATGTTTTCTAAATGGACAAGATCAAGTCTGTTTCACACAAGTGTAGCAGACGATCCCACTTCGAGGGTTTAGGGTCGGAACTTCATAAATAGTGGAAGAGGATTTATTCACTTTGGTTGGTGGATTCCACTAGACCAGAACTAGAGAACCCTTTTCTTTGATTAATTATGAAGCAAGCAAGGTTTTAGCAGTCGGCATGATGTTCTCGATTTATTATACTATAATTGGCAAACAACATTGGAATTAGTGTTGGGATTGAGAATTTGTCTTTGGTCTCGATACCTAATATTGTTGCGTTTGGTATATATTCCTTGAACGTGTTCTAGTGCATTCTTGAGTTTGGATATCAGATTTTGGTGAGAAATTGTATTTTTTTTTTATAAAATCAATTTTTTACTTTATTTTTC
The DNA here is from genome assembly GCA_028583415.1 of Protea cynaroides. NCBI lineage: Eukaryota > Viridiplantae > Streptophyta > Magnoliopsida > Proteales > Proteaceae > Protea > Protea cynaroides. The sequence continues at coordinate 40,478,731 of CM053267.1, forward strand.
ATTTTGACCATAAAAGGAAAATACCTCATCTTTTAATCCATTCTTATTCTATAGAAAAGTGCATACCAAACGCAACATAAAACACTGCACATGGTTATATGAGGAGCATAAGTTTTAAGATCACGGTTTTAGGTATGAAGATTGGATTAGACGATCCATATCAGTATTGGTAGTGTTCGATATTGATACTATTTGATACCTTCAATTTTATTTTAATACATTTTAATTTAGTACCGGGTATATATCACATTTTCTGGTTTTGTATTGGATTTATTTTTAGGGTGATATGCTTCCATGTGGACCTTGAACTAAAAACATTAGATTATTGAATGTATTACAAAAATAATCACATCAGGATCCGTGGCGCAATGGTAGCGCGTCTGACTCCAGATCAGAAGGTTGCGTGTTCGATTCACGTCGGGTTCAATCCCGAGTTATCCTCTTGAATTTTATTATGTTTTTATAATGTTACGAACTTACGAGGTTCACAGTAGGAGCCCTAGAGTGATTTCGGAAAGACTTCACTGTGCCGTTTGACCATTGGGATGACCGGATGCGGATCCGTTATCATGGGCCTTGTTCAGAACCGTAGGTCCTCTTTGTAAGCACTTACAACGGAAGAGGTTCTAATCTGAATTTCATGGCTTCTGCCTCTCGTTTGCGCCTCAACTTTTTTCTCTACCGTCGTTGTTTCTCATCGTTAATTAGCTCGGACTCCGCTCTTCTCACAAGCAGACAAAAAACTCGAGCTGCTCTCGGGCTCCTGAAATCTGAGAAAAACCCTGAACGCATCGTCGATATATGCCGCTCTGCTTCTCTTACCCCTGAACTTCACCTGGATCGCGTTGCATTCTCCATTGCTGTTTCCAAACTCACCGAATCCAAATCATTCGAATTTATCCGCTCCTATCTCGATGAACTGAAAACCCGCCCGGACCTTCGAAATGAGCGTTTTATGTCCCATGCCATCATTCTTTATGGCCAAGCTGGGATGCTCGATCACGCCATCCGCACCTTTAAGCAAATGGACGAACTGGTTATCTCTCGCTCATCCAAATCCCTTGATGCGCTTCTGTTCGCTTGCATTATCGCAAAAAAGTATGACGAGGTAAGTCGAATTTTCATGGAATTCCCCAAAACTTACGGAATTACGCCAAATTTGGATACATATAATACTGTTATTAAAGCTTTCTGTGAGTCGGGTTCTTCTAGTTCAGTTTACTCAGTTTTAGCTGAGATGGATCGGAAAGGTTGTAAGCCTAATACTACTACTTTTGGCGCGTTGCTTGCGGGGTTTTATAAAGAGGAAAAATTTGAAGACGTTGGAAAAGTCTTGGAATTGATGAAAAAACACGATTTACTTCCTAGTGTTAGTACTTATAATATTAGGATCAAAAGTCTCTGCAAACTGAATAAATCAGTTGAGGCTAAGGCGTTGTTTGAAGGTATGCTGTCAAAGGACATGAAGCCTAATGTTGTTACTTATTACGCCCTCATTCATGGCTTCTGTAAGGAGGGGGATATAGAGGAAGCAAAGAGGCTATTTGATGATATGCCAAGGAAGGGATGCGCCCCAGATGGCGAATGCTACTTTACTCTGATATATTATCTTTGCCAAGATAACGACTTCGATACCGCATTAAAGCTGTGTAAGGAAAGTATGCAGAAGAAATGGGTCCCGAACTTCACGACCATGAAGATGCTTGTGAATGGACTTGTGAGCATTTCAAAGGTTGCAGAGGGACGGGAACTTGTTGGTCAAATGAAGGAGAGATTTCCTAAAACTGCTGACTTGTGGAAGGAAGTCGAAGAAGCTTTGCCCCTGTAGGAAAATTTATTTGGTAACCTTCACAGTTATTAAGAGCCTGGAAATAAGAAGTGATCATTTGGCCAAGGTAGTGTAAATGGCAGATCTTGAGAAAATCTTTTTATTGTATTCACTTTTCCGCTAAAAAGAAATCTCTTGCATCTACATTCCATTAGTTTACTGAGGGAGGTTGTTTGGGATGGATATCTTTTACAGAGCTGACCACCAACACACACCTCCCCCCTCCCCCACCGCCCGAAAAAAAAAAAAAAAAAAAAAAAACCCTTTATGACATTAGCATTCCTGTATTGGTGGTAAGTCATCTTAGATTGTCATTTTTTTTTTAATACTTAATTGTCATTTCTTGTTACTACTTTAATTATGGAGGAGCTTCTGCCTTTCTATGTCTCCGTTTCTGTGGAGTTTGTGACATTTCCTCTGGTGACTTGACTCAAAACAGAATTTTGTTGTAGAGTTCGAAGTCTTTCTATTAATCTACCACTTTTGTTCAGTTAGAATTTCCCAAGGTTCACTGCCTCGCACATGTGAAGAGCCACCAACACAGGGTTGGGGGAAAGCTTCTCGAGGTTAAGTTGTAAAGACAATCTGACTTGGTCTCATTACATAGGCTCTGATTGTTATAAGGGGAATTAAAGGGAATGGAAGTGAAAATTTTAAACTTATAAAGGAAACTTTTGTGATCATTATAGCACATGCTATCACATGACTATGTAATTAACTCCAAATCATTCCATATTTATTATTAGCTTATATTTTATTTTGCATCCAAATCCATTGTATTTGAAAAGTAAAATAAATTTTACATATAATAAGTATCATTGCTAAATATGGTGAGAAATTTAGGTAGTTTATATAATCATGTTGTGTTAGAGTTATAAAAATTTCCTTTTTATGTTTGAACATTTTCACTTCCCTTCCCTTTAATTTCCCTTGCAACCAAACTGAGCCTAATGATTGTTTTTACATGAATACCCCTCTTTACCACCCTTGCACATGTGACATTTTCCTGTGGGAATTGCTGCCTCCTTTTTGTTCCTTGTGTGTAATGGGTTTCTGAATATGGGGGCCTTTTTCCACTTTTCCTTCTGAGGCCTTAGACCTTAATAAAATTTTGTACTTCAAATAAAGGGTGTACTTACTTGACTTCAATCAACTTCACTCTCTGCCAGTGATAGGACATGCTTTGATTGACTAATAGTGGATCCATTTACCATGGATTTCGTTACATGGAACACTGATTGGCATAAGTCTCAGTCTTCAGTTAATAGTGTCCTACAATAGTTTGATTGAGATGATTATAGGACATACGATATGCTTACAGTGGTCCACAGACCTCACACCTAGGGCTATCAATGACCTAAGTTAGAGCTTTGTTATGCAGCCTGCAAGTGGAGTTTGATCCTTAGATTAAATTTGTTCGGATAAATAGGAGCAAGTATAACTGTGGTCAGCTTTGCCTTCGTATATATGCTATGTCCAGTGTGCATGTGTGTGTACAACATATGTAGATTCTGATTCATATATTAGGATTAATTTGAGAGAGTGGTAAGAAAATAAGCTTCCTAATTAAGATACTGGTTTATGTATTGATTTTATTTCAAAGGAAAAAAGTGTAGTGAGAGGATACAGTTTCAAATTTTACTCTACTTAACTCAGCCTTATCCCAATTAAATGGGGGTGGCTACATGTATCATTTTGCTCCAATGAACTCTATTTAAAGTCATATGTGTTTCCAATCCTAAGCTATACCTGCCTTTCCTCACCACTTATCCTAATGCCATTTTAGGCATTGATTGCCCTAGCTCTTTAAGCCTTATCAATTTGAAATAAATCGCTTGTCCATACTAAGACATTCAAAGGTCATCGTTGCACATGTCCATGTCACCTCAAACGATTCTTTTGGAACGTATCACAAATTGGGGCAATTCTTAGGTTTGCTCTAATTTGTTCGTTCCTTATTTTGTCTTTTCTAGTTTTACCACTCACCTACCTCAACATCCTCATTTTAGCTACACTAAGTTTGTCTAGATATATATTTTTTCTTTACTGGCCAACTTTCAGCCTCATACGTCATTGTTGGTCATATAACTGTTTGATAAAATTTTTCTTTGAGTTTTAAAGGTATACGTCAATCACACAATACTCTGGATGTACCCTTACACTATATCCACCCTATCAATGATATACATCGATCTCACAACACTCTGATGCACCCCTACAGTTCATCCATTGTCCTCTGATTCGTTGTACGATATCATCGTCAATTTCTCCTCCTTTATTTATGATTGGACCTAGGTATCTAAACTATCACTTTGTGGTAACTCCCTATCATCAATTTTCACCACTCTATTCTTAGTCCTATTGTTTCTAAAGTTGCACGTCATATGCCCTGTTTTTGTTCTACTTATCTTAAAGCCTTTGGATTCCAGAATAGATCTCCGTAAATCCAACTTTGCAATTATGTCAGTTTTTTTTTTTTTTAACCAAAACAATATCATAGCAAAAAGGCATACACCAAGTGATCTAATTTTTAATGTCTTTAGTCAGCTCATTTATGATTAACGCAAACTATGACAAAATAGAAAGAAAGAGAGAGGGAGGGAGGGAGAATAGAGAGAACTAAGAAAGGGAGAGAAGAATTCGTGTATGTGAGTGAACTAAGAAAGGGAGAGAAGAATTTGTGTATGTGAGTGTTCTTCTCTCCATCCATTGCCACCTATTTATTAATGATGAAAACAAGTAGTTACAACCTAGTAGAACTGTAGAAAGTAATCATAATGAAACTCTAATAACTATAATGACAATAGGGCACCTCATGACAAGACTAAACACAATAGGACTCTATAGACAATTCGTAACCACATAGTGGATATCGACTTTGCTATCTCAAAACTCTCCCTCAAGCTGGAACACGTTCCAGCCTGGAATATACAGATAACAGTGCAGGTGTGGCCTCTAGTCAGCATATCTTTAACTATGCCCACGTATTACTTGAAACATTTTTTCTCTAAAAAACTTTTCAAATTAACTCTCTAGAAACTCTATCATAAGCTTTTTCTAAATCAATAAAGGTCCTATGAAGATAGATCTTTCTTATATTCTCTAAAGCGTTCCACTAGTCTCCTAAGCAAATAGATATCTTATGTGATCTCCTTGACATTAAGAGAGAGAGAGAGAGAGAGAGAGAGAGAGAGAGAGAGAGAGAATGTGTTTTGGGATGCGTGAGTACAGGAGAAAATCAACTCCATTTACTGATTTGTTAGTTGTTATGAGTTTGGTCTGTGAAGTCAGATGGAGCGTCAAGGGCACTTACACTGTATCAGCCCATTATTTTTTGATACTTGAGTTCATATTGCTGAACCTGATCTGAAATTAGCTAAGCTCTGGAGCAAGAGCCTTATTCGAACTGGGGAAAAGCTCTTTTTGTATCTCCAACAATTGGTTTTGATATCATTTATTTTGTTGATGTTTTCTGTGATCATTTCCTTAAATAGGAGTGCATGACAGCAATTTTTCTGTCTAGTAGTGCTTTTTTTCTCCTACTTTGATCTCGTAGTTAATTCTTGGGTATTGTTTATATAAAGCCATCTCTGTGAATCTTTTGCTTCAGTCTCTGTACCTAACAATTCGACTTCCCTTCATACAGGTTAATGTATGTGAAAGCTCTTTATGCATCTCCATCAATTGGTTTTGATGTCATTTATTTTGTTGATGTTTTCTGTGATCATTTCCTTAAGTAGGAGTGCATGACAGCAATTTTTTCTGTCTAGTAGTGCTTTTTTTCTCCTACTTTGATCTCGTAGTTAGTTTCTGGGTATTGTTTATATAAAGCCATCTCTGTGAATCTTTTGCTTCAGTCTCTGTACCTAACACTTTGACATCCCTTCATACAGGTTAATGTATGTGTAGTGTAGTCTATTGAAACTTCATGCGTGCATGTTTTCCTGTGCTTGTTTGTGGATTGTAGCCTTGTAGGTCTGGTGGTCTGGTTAGTAATCCCAATGTGCCATTATCTTTTTTTTTTTTTTTTTTTACTCTGTTATTTTCAGTCTTATACATGTTCTTCATTCTAATTGTCTGCATGATTCTGACGCTTCCAATGTACTAAGGAAGGGTCTTAGTGTTATGGTTGTGCTTTACTGTTGATTAGGCTTTGTATATTTGGAAAAAAAAAGTTTATTTCATTACTTAAAAGGCAACTATGGAGCTTTATTGTCTTTCACGTGGTCTATTTGGTGATACCATATTGTTATGCAAATTGATCTTTGTTATCCTCCCCTCCCTTTGCTTTTCCGAAATCATAATTTGGGTGGGCAATATGTCCATCTGATGCTTTGGCATTACAGTGGCAAGACAGGCAGGATAAGCTTTGGAAACCAAAATCCTAGAGATCATGCCCACTATCCAAGGCCCATCGTTGGTTGCTATATTAGTTAGTGGGTGGAGGGTCATTTATTATCAGGGGTATTCATAAATTTATTCTTTTAAATATATTAATTGCTAGTTGTTAGAATTGTGGGGCCCACTGCTTGTTGTGGGATTAGTTTTAGATAGTAGTTGATATTTGTTAGGATGTTTTATTATATTTGTCATTGTAATAACAGGTTTAGGAGTTTTAAAGTCTAGTGAAATTCTTACCTCTGGTTTTCTATAAAGATATGTACCCCCATTAATTGCTAAGTTGGAATAAATTGTTTTATTTTTTAGAATTGTGTGGTGTGAAGAATTTTCTCTCTCCTCTCCCTCTTTCATTTCTTCTCTCCTCTTTCTCAATCTATTGGCTCTCTCTTTTTCCCTTGCAGCAGCTTAGTTGCTTTCACTTTCTTCTTTTATTTCTCTGTCTCCCTCCCTTTGATACCCTGTTTTTTCCTCCCTTCTTTGTTGGCTGTCTCAGCTACTGAGACAAGGAGATTTTAACAGCCTGATCTCTACTGTTGCACATCAGTACTACTATATTCTGTCAATAGATTACTCAACTTCTGATCCGTTTCTCTGAATCTAAGAATCTTCTGTTCTGTTGTCCCTAATTTCTTCCTGTCTGAGTTCAGATCTATCTTATCTGTTAATAGTACATGTTGGATTCTTGAATCTGTTCTTCAATATTCATTTAATCCTTTAAGTACCCATCACAGGTAACCCTTGCACCTGTAGCAGTTTGACATCCATATATTCTTTAACAGAAAATTGTTGGATATCAGACTGCATTACCATCTGCTTGGAAAACCTTCATACCATGGTAGGACACTTTTGAGACTAGTAATTATTTAGAAGAACTTGGAGACAGATTACACATTGACACCACACTGTGGTCTGATAAACAAAAATTTGGGGATCAGGAGATGAAATCTTGGGTGCTCATGTTGCATTTACTTCTATGATTACCCACAAATTTTTTGGCTATCGAAGATTTATTTCCAGCTTGAAGTGTAATTCGGTGCATGAAGCATCGGCTAAGGAACCCACCAATTAAAGGTTCCAGACTAGATTACTGACCGTGTCATCGTAAGTATAAAGTCTAACACATCATAATGCTAAACCGCAGCATCTGATTTGTTTCCCCAATACCCTACTCCTGCTCATAGTTAAATTTATTGCTCCCAGGCCCTGCTTTTTGGTATGCTTTATTGAATTTTTTGTTTGACTAGATTAGAGGAATTTATCTCTGGAATATACTTATGAATCCATCGATTAATGATCATCAATTTGGTTGAAATGTTGGGAGAGGGTAATTGGTGATGTGTTGCCAAGAGAAACATTCATTGCCTTTCATGAAATTCTGTACCGATTCTAGAGCCGCCCTTCTATTTTTATTTTTATTTTTTGGTTGAAGAGTCCTTCTATTTGATATCTTATTAAATGGTGGACATGGGGCACACTGCAAATGACATGCTCATTTTGAGGGTGACGTTTGAATCGTAAAGATGGGTGGGTGGAGGTTCTTCACTTCTTTGTCAAAGTCTCAAAAGTAATATATACACTTGTTTTCAATTTTTTTAGGAAATCGTCCCTTTCATCCTGCTTTTGACTCAAAAATCAGTAGGCACTTGCACCATGCTTGTGTCATTTGTGACAACCTTTGACCTGTACTTTTGCCAAGATCACGAAAGAAAGTTAGGGACCTTTGGACGTTCAGATCCTCAGTAACGGAAGAATAGCAACTGGTAGGTTCCGTGTCCAAATTTTGCCTGCCTAGCTCCTTCCAAGGTTTTTTTTAGTTCCTTCTCTTACTCCAAAAGAAAATTTCTGTTCCGGGTATCGGCCATTGTCGAAATTGATTTAGATTGGTATGACTCTAATGGGGTGTTAACGAGTGGTCAATACTGATTAAAAAAATAAATAAAAATAGAGAAGAATTGAGTACCATTGGCATCGGGATTGGCCCGGCCCGACTGACTCAATACCGGTTACTAAAACTATGGCTTCATAGTCCATACCCTATTTTTTAAGGTGTGAAAGTAGTTTCAGACTAACTAGGGATATTTATACAAATTTATAAAGGTTGTTCTACTCAAAAGAATAAAGGTTGAAAATTGCAATGGAAATAAGAGTTTTAGTAACTAGTTCATGACTGTTTCAAAAACAATAGAAATTATGTGGACTGAGTTGGGTCACATGATTAAGGGCCCTGGTGAAACAGTAAGGTTGTTATATTATATAAACAAAGCTTCCATAGTGGAGTGAGAAAGGGGTTTGGGAAGGAGATTGGCATTGAATGATCTGTAAAATCATAAACCTATTCATAAGAGCTACTGTTTTGGAGGCTGAAGGAAATTAAATCTACGATTAGGGTTTGAAGTGTCAATTTTAGAATGATGACCGGTTTATCTCCGCAGTCGAACATAAGGTTCAAATCCGGCAGCCTTCCTAGGTACCTTCTCATCAATTGAAGAATCCCCCACCATGTGAACACATCCCTGGTTTGAAATGCCAGGTGATATCATTCCACATACACCGTCCCGGATCCAAATCGTCTCATCCCTGAAATTCGGGAGGCGTGGCGGCGACCCCATTGGATGGACGTCATGTGGAGGTCGGATGAATCCGACCCCTCCGTTCGAGCCAACAAGCTGAGCCGACAAGAGAATGTCGGCTCGAACTGAGGGGTCGGATTCATCCGACCCCCACATGGCGACCATCCAGTGGGGTCGCCGCCACGCCTCCCGAATCTCAAGGATGAGACGATTTGAACACACACCGTCCCATTCACAATTAGCAATCTGAAATTGGCTATGGATCTTGCTCTCTCCACCATATCTCTTTAATTGGGGTAGGAGCGTTATATTAACCTTTTAACATTAATAGATTTTTAAAGTAATAAAACGTTGAAAATAGAATTATGTTAAAAAAAAAAAAAAAAAAAAAAGCATTCACTTAACATTATTGAAAGTAAGAGATATTTGTCTGTTTTAATAAACTTTTGGGACCTTTGTCCTTTAACATAGTACTGGAGGCAACCGTCTTTTTCCCATAATCAAATCCTCTCCTCCCCGACTCCTTAGTTCTCACCCTATCTCACCATTGAAGTATGCTCACACTTCAATGGTGAGATGGGGTAGCCACAAAAAATAAACAGCCTCGATTTGGCAGAAGAAAACCTTTGCCACCCATTAAATCCGAATCAAATCGCCTCCTCCCTGAGATTTGGGAGGAGGGATGGCGGCCTGGATGGATGATCGACACCTAACTCTAGGGTGAATTCGAATCAACACCCGAGTCGACAAGTTGAGCTGACAGGGGTCGTCGGCTAGGATGGATGACTCAGATTCACCTGAGAATCAGGTGTTGGTCATCCATCGAGGCCGCCGCCCCTCCTCCCTAATCTCAGGGAGGAGACGATGTGGATCCCACTAAATCTCACCAACCGCGTACTTATTTAATATTTACAAAATACTATAATAGTCTCCATTAATTTAAGACAGTAACTGAAGCTCAAAGACGGACCCCATCATCACCAACTCTCTACGCGGTGACGCTGCTCCTTGAGGGCTTAATCTCTCCGTTTCTTTCACTTTGTTTTGCAGACGAGGAAATAATTTTCAGTAAGTTTCTTCTCTTTTTAGATTGGCTTTGCTTCTCTTAGCTGCATTTTATTCTCTGTTTTTCATATTCGATTTAGAAATCTTCTGATCTATTTATTTCATTTGTTCTCTTTCTTTGTCTCCGTTTTTGCCTTTCGTTCACATCTATATGGGTTTTACTGCCTTCCTTGATTGTTCTATTCAGAGCTTCCGGATTGAAATTCCGAATCCCGTTTAGAGATCACCTTCATGATCAGTTTTATCGTTAGTTCTTTCTCGTTTAGTTCAATACGTGCTCCCCATGCCATACTTGTGGCCGTCTATTCCTTGGGATAATTGCATTGTTACTGGATCTTGGTTTCTGCAGAGATCCCTCTGTATGCCCAGAGACACATTTTAATGCCACCAACCATTTCTCGCTTGGCCTTTTGTGTGTTAGAGAGATTTGTCTTCCTCGTTTGCTTAAATACGTGCCCCTCCCATATCCACACTTGTGATCGTCTATTCCTTGGGAGATTTGTCTTGTAACTGTATCTGGGTTTCTTCAGAGATTCTTCTGTATCTCCAGAGACATTTTAATACTACCACTCATTTCTTGCTTGGCCCTTTTGGGCTTTGGTGTATTTCCAGATATCCTGCTGCAGATTACTAACTTACAATTCTCTTACATTCTCTTATCTGTGTCACCCTATGATGTCTCAGGTCGTATCTGCAATATGAGAGGAGGGCTATGGCAGCTTGGGCAATCCATCACACGCCGCCTTGCACAGGCCAATAAAAAGGCTGTAGCAGGCCGATATTTTGCTTCCGAAGCTAAGCTCAAGAAAACTGTTCTGTACGATTTCCATGTCACCCATGGTGGGAAGATGGTGCCCTTTGCCGGATGGAGCATGCCAATCCAGTACAAAGACTCAATTATGGACTCCACTCTGAATTGCAGGGAGAATGGTAGCCTCTTTGATGTGTCCCACATGTGCGGGCTCAGTCTTAAGGGGAAGGACTGTGTTCCATTCCTCGAGAAGCTTGTTATTGCTGATGTTGCTGGGCTTGCCCCAGGGACTGGATGCCTTACTGTCTTTACAAATGAGAAGGGAGGGGCAATTGATGATTCGGTGATCACTAAGGTGAAGGACGATCTCATATACTTAGTTGTGAATGCGGGTTGTAGGGATAAGGATCTTGCACACATTGAGGAGCACATGCAGGCATTCAAAGCCAAGGGTGGGGATGTCTCATGGCATATACATGACGAGAGATCTCTTCTGGCGCTCCAGGTCAATTATCATTTTCTTTCTGCCTCTGTTTTTCTAAGATTGATGTTGCTTAATGGCAAATTTGCCGCCACTTTCTTTATTTTTAGAATTTTCAATTTGTATTAGCTCTCTGAGACAGTGTCCTTAAATAGAGTTTGGTTTTGTTTTATTCACTGGATTTCGTGAACATTTTCTTTAACTTAAAGGCTGTTGTACTGTTTCGATATGAGCCATTATCAGATTTCTGTGAGTTTCAGTGCATTTGGGTTGAGATCCAGGATTTCCTTTTTTCCCATTTTAATTTTGTTTATCTTTTGAAATTTTCTTTTAGTTTGTTTTCACAAACAGATTTTTATTTTCAAATATAGATTTGACAATCTCCTTGCTGGACTTGTATGGATTCTTCAACCATAATCGGGCTGCTCAAACCTCTGAAGATAATTTTCATGAATCACTGATGTAACATCTTAACTACTTTAACTGGGTGATTCTCTTTTTTATGTTTTGTTTGCTGCTTCTTTTTTGCGTTCTTTGTTTGTTGCATGATACTAATAAAAAGAGAAACAACAATGATTAAAAAAAACTTTATTATAGAGTTGTCTGTGTATGGTTGAGATATACTTATATCTTAGTTTACAAGCGTTTGATATCTAGTTATACCTTTGCTTACAAGTTGTTGATCAGTGCAAAAGAAACAGCCAACAGTTCTATAAACTAATAAACTATAAAGTTGTTAACAGTTTTACATTGATGAATCTTAGCACTTCTACTTCTCTGGTTGATTTGTAGTCTTCTGAAGATCTTTCAATTAAGCTTTTTCATGTATGAATCTGGTGTAGGGTCCTCTTGCTGCACCAGCTCTTCAGCATTTAACAAAAGATGATTTGAGCAAGGTGTACTTTGGGGAATTTCGAATGTTGGATATCTATGGGGTCCACTGCTTTCTCACTAGGACTGGGTATGTTGCTTTTCTAGATCCTTATTGGTAATTTGTAAATTATATAGTTACAATACATGTTGAGGAGCCCTAGTGACCCCCCCCCCCCCCCCCCCCACGCCCCCAAAAAAAAAAATAAAAAAAATTGGGGCCAGTGCTCTTGAATCAGTCTATGTTCATTCTTTTTTTTCTACCCCCCAGAGTTTTGATATTTACTGGCTGATTTCGTTTTATTGATTAAATGATTCTAATTCTTGGTCTTTAAGTTAATGCAGCCTTCCTTTGATCACTTATTTGATTATTTTGGTAAGGAGAAATCTCAAGAACAAACAATTTGTACAATTCCTAATTATCAGAAAGTGTAGATTCGTTTCCATCAAACACTTTAACAGGATCTTGTTAGCGTGCAGACCTATCACCTTGTATGTGTTAGTGCCTCAGCTTGTTAGAGTAGCGAGAAGAAGCTAGGTGTTCTAGGAAGCTTTGGTGATAGAAGTTAAGAACAAGCTACTGATACTTGATTTCTTGGGTTGTCATTTGTGGAGACCTAAATAAATAATAATAATAAATAAAAGCTTAAACTAAAACTTCGTTTAACTGATTTAAAAAAAAAGAAAAAGTAAGGGTATTTGGAGGATTATGGAAAGGAGGGAATATACACTATTGCTTGAAAGGCACCTACAAACATTTCTATGTGTATATCTGATTATCAGACCTGCAATGAAGGAAAAGTGGAAAACAATAAAAGAAGCAAAGAAATTAGTATTAAAAAACCGAGGTTTTCGATGATAAGAGTAGGTCTAGGAAAGCCATGGGGCAATTTGAAGGCAATAGGTTAGTTTTTGAAATGAAAAGGTTCCATTGGAAGTTGAAGATTATTAGCAGGTCCAGAGATCCAGCACAGTATTAGGGTTTGAAGTAGTGAAACTGGAAAATAGGATTTTTGATAGGATTTTGAACTGGGCTGATGGAAGAAGGTTAGGGTCTAAAGAATAGAAACTAAAAAGTGAATGAATACCATGAACAGAAATTGTGACTTGTGAAAGAGGTGCTAGACCTTTTTTTTTTTTCTCTTTTATGAATAAGGCGCTAGGCTTTTACTCAGAACTCTCCAGTTCTTTTTGAATCCACAAGTTACTGCTAAGTTGTCACGGCTCACTACACAAGATAGCATGCAGCGAAAGATAAATCCAGAAGCAAAAACATAACTTTATGACTCCTGAACTTCTCAGGTAGTGTCACATGTATCCTCCACTTTGTAGCCTTAAACAAACTATTTTGACTTTAGTTTTGAATTTAAGACTCAAATAGGGCAAACAAGCTGACTTAGATATCCACCTATGCATAAACTAACCTAAGAAGAAAATAAATCTGATCAACAAGTAACAAACTGCGGCCAACCCAATATGAACCACACATGGGCATAAGAGAAAATTAATGAAACAAACCCATCACTAAAATTAAAGAGGGTTTAAAATTAGGTTAGATGATAACCCAACTAACCACACTAAAGCCATTGCCCTAGTTAAGAACATGTCCCTTTTTAAGAGACGATGGATTGGACGTGTTGATGAACCCAAGTGATTCCACGTGCCTGTCCACCATTGATTTGCTCCAAGGAATTCGGATGCTCATTCTATTTTAAAGGAATCAGCCCTGGAATTAGGATGCTCATTCTGTTTTTCGGGACTAACATGGGATTTCATAATCAATTTTTTAGCATTTTAGCCATAAAAATGCAAATGCAACTCTTTTTAACCATGAATTGGCTGTTCAGTGATTTTTTTTTCTTTATCTGTATTGGTCTCTGAAAATATCTCTGTTGGGTACGTAATATATTAAACACCAATATTTTCATTAAATTAAGGATTTTATTGCTTCACTCTGAAAAGTTCTGGTAAACCTTTGAGAACTTCAATATATCATCTGAATGGACTTTGTTATTTGCGTTGTTTGGACAAATTTACCCATCCATGGCTCACCAATGCTGAATTCAATTATCATGCTTTAGAAAATTTGCTTCTTATTTAATTTTTTCCCTCCACAAGCATGATTGTTGGAGAAGATACAATCATCATAAGTTTTTTTTAATATTCCTGCATGGGCATTCAGGTATACGGGTGAAGATGGCTTTGAAATATCTGTACCTTCAGAGCATGCTGTAGATCTTGCAAAGGCAATTTTGGAGAAATCTGAAGGGAAAATAAGGTTGACGGGATTAGGTGCTCGTGACAGTCTGCGGCTTGAAGCTGGTCTATGTTTATATGGTAATGACATGGAACAGCACATAACACCTGTAGAAGCAGGACTTTCCTGGGCCATAGGGAAGAGAAGAAGAGCAGAAGGTCGTTTCTTAGGTGCTGAGGTGATCCTCAAACAGCTTGAAGAGGGTCCAACAATCAGACGTGTTGGGTTTTTCTCGTCAGGCCCTCCTGCAAGGAGCCATAGTGAGATTGTTGATGATAAAGGTGAAGGCATTGGGGAGGTGACTAGTGGAGGATTTAGTCCATGCCTCAAGAAGAACATAGCAATGGGGTATGTGAAATCTGGATCACATAAGCAAGGGACTAAAGTTAAGATTGTAATTCGAGGGAAATCTTATGATGCAGCCATCACTAAAATGCCATTTGTGCCTACAAAATACTACAAGCCACCTAGCCCACCAAAATAATGAATTTTTGCTCTTGGTTTCTTCTTTTCATTGACATGTTCTGATGGAATGCAATGCTGAACACTTAATTTAAGTTTTTTAATTGAATTAACTGCTTTTATTGAAGTAGTTTGAAAGAGAATAGTATCTTCTTCAGGTTATGATGTATTTAAGTGTTAGATGACCAGAGCACAGCCTACTTTACGGTTTCTTCTTTCTACTGAACTGCGGATAAGATGATCAATCACAGGGTATTGCCTGTGGAGGTTATAATTGGCTGATAAGCAATCTCTCTCTCTCTCTTCTTTTTTTTAGTAGGGGTCGGTCAAGTAGTCTGATCATCTATGGTTTCTTTTATGATTAACAGCCACTCAATGTTATTAAGCAGATGAATAGTGTCTTGTTATAGAGATGTTTCCAAACATTGTGGGATGGTTTGTTTTCCAAAGGAATTGACACAAAGATACCTTTCTAATTGGGTTGTTTGGATAAACATTTTCCATAATTTTGTTCTCTTTTGGACTTCATTTAATTTGTGTAGAAAAGGTAAATGGTCAACTATTAAAGTTCAATTAATAGAGAAATTTCTATTCGTCCCTAACTTTACTTATATTTACTCAAATTCTCCGTAGTACTCTTTTTTCCCCCTTCTGATTCCCCTATAGAGCAAACTTTGCCCTCTCCTTTTCCCCTGGTTAAAATGCGATTATCTCACCATGGCGTACTTCCACAATTTTTTCACTAAACTCATAAATCTACATTTCAAGTATATGTTGAGATGACCAGACTACTTTTTTTTTTTTTAACTATTAATGCTATATTATCTTTTATTTTAATTTTAGCATCCAAATGGATACACTCAATCATATGGTGCGGATTCTCTAAAATTTCTAACCGAATTTAAAAGAGTAATTAATGCATCAAATAATTATAGTACTTAGTAGGTTAAATTAATAATTAGATAAAAATTTACTAAAAAAATGATTTTGTTTTTGTGCTAATGAAGGGTATCTAGATATTTGGCCTGACTAGTCTCGTGGGTTTTTATTAACCTCACAATCGCATGGACAGGGTCATTTCAGGGTTAAATGAGAAACATTCCATTTGCATCTAAAGCAGGAAAAGATCACTAAACACTCTTGTGTGAGTAGCATAAAGATGGTAAGAGGAGTCAAACTCAGAATCTTTTGCTTCCTGGGTATAGGCTCCTTACCAACTAAGTAAAATGACCATTTGCATTACATACATCAAATATCATACCTTGTTGGATTGAGGGTGACTATGTAAATGTAAGAATGAAATATAGACATTAAAGGGACAATATAGCATTAATAACTATGTAAAAAGTAGTTCACACTGATCTAGACCTTGTCTTTCTCATCTCTCCCTAATCGATTGACTATTGATTCTTTTTGAAGTTCATTTTTTTCAATTGCATTTAAGATTTCAATATATTCTACAAATTTACAGATCTTCTCAAAAATAAAACCCAAAAGGCACTCTTTGAATAGTGGAAGAAAGAATTGTAACACTAGTGTGACATGCATTATTAGTAACTCTTTTGGCCATTCTTTTTGTGATTGTAAATGTGGTCAAAGTATGAATCCAAGTAAATTTAAGACTATCACAAAGTTATAGAACAAGAATGATTATATTCAAACTTATCAAATGCATTACCATGTAGTAAAATTACTTGCAGAATTGAAGAATTGTGAACAAAAATAAGGATAGGACTGAGTCGTACCACCGGTCACTATACTTAAAATTAAATTCACCCCTTACGTGTAAAGAGTTCCTGTGAAGTTTAATTTCTAAGATAAAACAGCCCAAAGATGTGAAACTTTTTCCAGTTAGGTTGCACTCCAAGAACTGATCATTGTTAGAAAACCGACGGCTATAGTTAACACTTAATAAGAAAGAGAAGGTTTTCAAAATTTTAGAAAAATAGAGTAACATTGGAGGGAGAGGGAGAGAGAGAGAGAGAGAAGTTGTTCAATCCAAACTTTCTGTAACCTGTGCCTATTAACAGTCCTTTCTCTTTATAGGAGACTGAAATCAAAATCCAATGGGTATGATCAACAAGTGCATTCATCCGATGGATCACGATGAGAGGGTGCATCTTTAGAATGGATGGTATAGATTTAATCTTCCTAACGATCATAAGATCAACGGTTGAGTTTAAACTCCCTTAGAGTTGGTATAGGTATGAATGTACCCATTCATGTATATCATACTTCTACATAATCAAATATGTAGAGACATATTATTTTAAAAAAAATAAAAAAAAATAGACCAATGGATATAACTGCACTTGCACCCGTGCCCACACCCCGTCATGGCTCGGCTCGGCTTGGCTCGACCCGCGCGCACATGTGTGAAAAGCAACTCGAACCCTTTCCTCTAGAGGCATCCTTTAAGGGTTCAAGATGTTATACGTCACACACATACACACACACACTATATATATATATATATATATATATATATATATATCTTTTAATCTTATCTACCGCAATGTGGGACTAAAAAAAGTCCTACAAACTAAGCCAACCAAAAAAAACAAATGTGGAAAAATTTTCCTCCAAAACCAAAAACCCAAAATAGAACTAAATTTTGAAACTTTTAATCTTATGAAAAAACCCAACAGTGTATATATATATATATATATATATATATATATATATATATATATATATATATATATATATATATATATATATATATATATATATATATATATATATATATATATATATATATATATATATTAACACGAAAAGAGGCTTGCAGCGAATAAGAAATTTTTCATACTCTCAACTGTATTAAAGAACTACAAAGTATATACTCGATTGTTTTTGTTTCCTGTAGCTGTCTGCCTCATATGACGACTATAAATCTACCAGACTGCAACTCTCCACGCCACTCTTGGAAGTTAAAACTGACTTACAATGGTTACGGTTCTACCATTGCTAATTAAATCTTAAAGAAAAAGTTATACAAATCGTACACCTATCCAGTCTCTGTTCCCGCTGTTACCGAAGAAGTACAGAGGAAGGTAAAGATTCAAATTAACTTATCCTTCTACTTCTCTAATATCTCGCAACTGCCCACTCTTCCGGCAATTCCAAGAAATCGATTTTTTATGCCTGTAATTATATATATTTTTTCTTTCTTTACTTATTTATTAAAGTGATTCTCTGTAACAATTATTGAATTTTAATAGCCAAGATGCAGGGTAACATAGTTCCGATGAAGAAGAGTATGTATCAACATTAGGTTCGGACTCAAGCGTTAGCGGAGAAGGTATCTTACTATATTTTTCTTGTTGGTTTCTTCTAGTTATCGTAAAGAATGATAAATTTCTGAAAGGTTGATCAGAACTACAAGCTAGGGGCAGAGAGGTATTATCATCGTTTACAAGGTCTTATATCTATCTAGGTTAGAGGTATTGGTGTAAACTGGGACAGCGGAGGAGAGAGCTTTTTGGCCTTGAAGATAAAAGAAACCTGTGATTATAATTAGTGACGATGATAATGATGTTTTTGCTTGTGGTCCAAGAAGAAAAGACAAAGGGAACCTTGACCTTATAGTGTAGCTGTTACGAGATGAAATTGAGAGTCTCGAAAACAACGAAGATGAATCGGTCACTTATTGAAGAAGATAGAGTTAGCTTATATCCATCGAAAAAAAGCTAGGGAGTAAGAGAAGATGATTTACTTATTGAAAATTCGACAAATCACTTACCACCTAAATTACATAAACATTTATCAAAAATATTCAAAAACTGATGTCAACCGTTAGAAAATACATGAATGATAATAATACCTTTACTTATTTTTTTACCCTAACCCCTATTTCAAGTTTTGTTTAGATTCCAAAATCTGAAAATATTACTGTCCTCCCGACCTTATCTTCAAACTGCCAATCTAATCTTCACTCTGCTACTCCGATCGCCGACGATGTTTCTATAGCCCGCCGAAGACAATGCCGTAGCACACGAAGCCATTTGTTCTATCACCGACATTATTCTTTTTCTTCCTTCACTCTGCACTTCACTCTACTACTCCAAATGGTTTGTTCTAGTGATTCCTTCTCTTCCTTCGACTCATGTAGAATATGACAATGAGATTGAAGGAAACTGGTAAGGAACCCTAACCTTATATAGAGTTTAGATTGAAGTTTCTTGGGGACATGAGGTCAGAAACCCAGATACCGAAGAATTGCAAAGAAGGGAGTAGGGATCGTCCTCTGGGTAGTGGGTTGAGTAGAATCTGTAGCAGAGCGAAAGGAAAACCACCCAATTGAATGAAGCAGACCCATCTCCGCCATCACCAAAAAACACGTTCCTCGCACCTTCTTGAAATGACCAAAAAGCCCCCAAAACCCTATTCCTCCGGCGACCATGCCCTAATCCTACCTCAGCATCACCATGAACAACAACAATCCGACTCTTAGACATGGAAGCTTCAAGTTGACAAAGAATTCTAGAGAACACACCAGATAAGACCTCACAATTGATTTTCGTAAGCAATTCGCAACCTTCACGGAGGTTCTCATTGATGATTTTCTCCGCCAGATTTCTCACGATTTCGTACTTATGAGAACTGACAGGGACCTCATTCATGAGTGATAGAAGCTGTGAAAGAGCTCTACCGATGCTGGAATCTTTGGGAGAAATGGATCGAGGTTGAGTGGTACTAGATGTTATGAGAACATCAGAGGATTTGAAAATAGAGTAATCGAAAGATGATGCTGTCGTGAGTAGAAAAGGGAAGAGACGAACGAAGAAGAGGAAAGTATAAACAAGGAGAAAACGAATGATTTGGAGGATACCGTATTTCACTGATAAGTTTAGAATTGATTCTTCTGCACTGGTAAATACATAGGTTGTTGTCTTCCATATTAATTTTTACATTGGTTAACATTTTTAGGTTTAAAATGACAAGGGTACAAACGTCTACACACAATTTTAATTCTTTCCCGTTAGTTAATAGACTAATGTTTGGATAATTTGAATACTAGGTGATTTTTTTTTAAAACTTAGGTGGTAGGTGAAAATTTTCCTTTACTTATTTATTAAAGATTGGGAGTTACATTGTGCTATATTCTGTTCCACCACAAAAAATGTTTCCAAAGGCCACAGTTGCATATTCTTCCGTAACTGTAGTTGGAAGCATGTTTCAAAAGATAGATATAACAGAGTTGTTAGTTTCAGTAAGCAGTTAAGAATGAAAATAGAACTGCAATAGTAATGAAGAGAAGAAATCGACTAAATTTCAGTCTGCAAGTGAACAATAATAGCTAGAATTCCTAGAAGATCTTAACTTCCTATATAGGAAATATGGTAGTGAGGATAGCACCAAGCCATGAATTGTGTCCGCGCCATATGAAAGCCCCTGAATTAATTTATTACCATGCTTCATGCAGTAGGGGCCTCTCACCCCAACCCTAATTTATGCCCAAAAAATATACCTGAAACAGTGAGGATATTTTCTCCCAGTTCTCTTAACCAGATCCCATTTTTAAGTGTTTCTGATAATGGAAGGTCTGATAGTATATGTATTCTGTCCTCTCATAGATTTAAGAAAAAGAAAAATACAAATACATTAAGACTTTTCGGGTCAAATTTGATTTCTGTTTGAGACTTCAGTTCTGAGCATGCACATAGTATTGCCTCCAACACATACTAAAGTATATAAAGAAATTAATAAGTAGACTGTGAGTTCTGAGCACAAAATATTGGAATCGAATCCTCTCCTCCATGGCTCCTCGGCTCCCACCCCATTCAACCGTTGGAGGGGGTTGGAGTTTGAGCTGGCTCACCCCTCCAACACTTGAATAGGGTGGGAACTAGGGAGCCATGGAGGAGAAGATTTCGACGCCATGATATTGCCTCCAACAGATACTAAAATATATAAAGAAATTAGTAAGTAGACTTTGGGATCAAGCTCATACTTCAAATGTCAATTATAAGGCATAGATATTATAAATTGTACAGTAATGTCACATAACTCCATATGCTTTTGTCCCTTCAATGAAGGAAGTAATGGCAGCTTTTTCCCATAACACTGCAAATTCAAAGATGAAAATTATTCTTTTCTCTTTGTTCTACACATCCTAATTTTATTCAAGATCCAGCCTCTAGATAACCAAAGCAACTCCTCCTAAATAAGGCAATGATTCAAGAGGTCCCCTTTGTCACTTGTACTAGCTATTTGGAAAACATGCAAATGGGTTAGGCCACATCAATAAGATTTCATGCCAACTTATATCCACCCGCATAAATTTTTCCATATTAGGAAATACTTGAAAGTTAATATTAGTAAACAAAATGATAGGAACAAAACAAATATATATATATATATATATATATATATATATATATATATATATATATATATATATATATATAAAAGATTCAGATGATTAGAAACAGACATCTTATTTACTTGTAGACAAGTGATTTACAATCACAGTTCATACAGAAGACATACAAGTAAGGTGTTATCTGTAGAAAATGAACCTGTACAATTCAAGTTGCAAATTTATCAGTTTAAAATGTAAAAGACTACAAAAAAAAAAACCAAATGCCTGATGAGTTTAGATGCCACTAAAGGGAGAATAAAGTTCTCCAATATGAACTTGAAGCACAATGCCACTTAGTGCCCATTTATATGAAGATTACAAGGCAAAAACAGCTTTTGTTGTACTCAACTGTCTATTTTTTATGTAATGAACCTAAATAAATAAAAAATAAGATGCAAATATTAAATAATTAAATAGAAAATTAGAAAGATGAGTTATGAGAAATAGTTCTATCATTTGAAAACAAGTAAATGTGTAGAGAAGAGAAACACCAGCTATTTATCAGAATTGAGACACTCTAGTTAAAAAAATAGCTAACATGATTCAAATAGTTCCTTTAATTCTAAAAATAACATGGGTAAAAAGAGAAGGGAATTCTATTTAGTTTATTTCATTCACACAGCTTGAGATTTATAAGTAGGTGTGTTAGTCAAATTAATGATGGCATTCCCCTTATTATTTTCCTTTTAGAGGAATGAATTTCATTTCAACATGTTTGTTATCTCATATGATCCTTTTATAGTAGTCCCCTTGAAGCTAAAAAAAAACACCTCTCCCTAGGCTTTAATGAGGTTCTAAAAGAGTTCACCCATGATTTCATCGGATTCATATCGTCTCCTCCCAGTGACTCTGGGAGGATGGTGGCAACTCTGTCTGGATGACTGACATGTGGCTCTCGGTGAATCCGACACCCACGTTCAAGCCGACACCCTAGCCGACAAGCCAAGCCGACAAGGGGTGTCGGCTTGAACGTGGGTCTCGGATTCACCGAGATCCACGTGTCGGCCATCCAAACAAGATTTCCACCGTCCTCCCAAAGTCGCTGGGAGGAGAGGATGCGGATCCGATTTCATCGTTTTTATGGTCAGAATTGTAGACAATTCCCTAAACCTGAACAACATTTCCCTTTTCTTAATTTCTTTTTTGCTTTTCACTTATAAGGACACCGTGGGATGCAGCAGAGCACCATTTTTAGAAAATGGAAGTTCTTAAAACATGTAAAGTTTCATCTTAAAACTTTCAATAAAAGTATAGGGAAGTCAGAGAGACAAAGATTATTTTATTTATAACATCACAAAAATACTTTACAAGGTGTTTTCTTAATATAAATCATGGGATCATGTAAGTTTATTTAATCCAAAATAATGCGGTCCCACTTCATAGAGTGCAGTACTGAGTTCCTGATGCATTCTTCATCTTTTCTTCTTCTTCGTACTGATTTTCATACTCTGTGGGCACACCTTGTAGATGATAAGAATATTTATTTTTCTTCTTGGTTGGCATCGCTTATCTGTACACTGTCGCAAGGGTGGAATATTTGAGTCATTATCCTCTTCAATTGCTGAAGGATCCAGCGGTCTGACTTTAACTCGGTGTGCCTACCAATACATCGGTAGGTGCGCCTGATTAAGAGAGACCGCTGGATCCTCCACCAGCAATTGGAGACGATAATAACCCGAAATATTTGGTCGAGACAAAATCATTCTCAAAGAATTCATCTATACTCTTCTTTCTTTTGGACCCGTGGTATACTTAGTACCCTGGTACTCCCTTTGGTTGTGAACTGATATATCTCTCACTTCCACTGCTCCATAGCAACTACGAGCAAATAACGAGGGAGCATTTCTTTTTAGGAAACAATGTTGATATATGAACTGGGTGAAGGTGAAGGCGAAGGCCCACCAGGTCCGCTAGTCAATATACGGACTGCCTGTCTGGCAAGAACGAGTGCAATGGCTTGGATGGTCTTACCCATGCTCATCTCATCAGCTAGGATTCCTCCTCATGTTGTCGATTCTTCTTGTTTCAAAGCCCAGGCGAGCCATTCCTTTTGGTATCTAAGCAGAGTAATGTGTAAATCTCAGGGAAGTTCAGCAATTTCATCCAATTCCATACTTACATGGTCTAATTCAGCATCTTTATGGGCATCAATCCACTTCTCATTTTCTTCCTCCCAAACCTCTCACATTAATATGGGCCATCTTTTCTTACTCCCTCCCTTCTTCTTCGGTGCATGAAAGCCAACTTTATCTTTTGCAATAAGAGGCCGGTTCTTCTCCACTGCTTTCAAGACCCTCAATTTAATTCATCTCGTAATAGTTCCACTAGAAGGCCAAGGCTTTAAAATTCCATGTGAGTGGGTTTGATCAATTACTAAATTAGTTGTTTAGTGGGAGTTCATTTACTGATTAACCGGTTTTGTTCTAGTTTGTCATGGGTTAGAGATTACCAACCTGGTCTATTGTGCGAATGGGTATAAGTTAGGGATGGTATTATAAATACCATAATTATGGTCCCCACAACGGTTGGTCATTTCTCTCTTTTGCTTCCATACGTACACAGAGCAAAGGGATCCCAAACGGCTGTGGAATGCTCTAATTGAAGCATTCAAAGCTATAGGAAACAGTCGAAAATCAATTTACAACAAATGGCATGTCTGTCATCATCTCTTTCATAATCCCTTTGTGTTCTAATATTCTCTGTGGTAGATCGTTAAGGTTAATGGGAATTTTCATGGAAAAAACTTTAACTGGGAGTAAATTTCTAACAATTGGTATCAGAACCATAAAAATTCTAACAATTGGTATCAAAACTACCTACACTGACCTATGATCATCTTTTCTTACTCCCTTGCTTCTTCTTCGGTGTATGCAAGCCAAATTTATCTTCTTCAATAAGTGGAGTCGGTTCATCTTCACTGCTTTTGAGACCCTCAATTTCATCTCGTAATAGTTCCACTATAAGATCAAGGCTCCCTCTGTCTTTTTCTTCTTGGGCCACAATTAGAAACATCATCATCGTCGTCACTAACTATAACCACAACTTTTCCTTTATCTTCAAGGCCTAAGAGCTCTCTCCTCCGTTGTCCAAGGTTCACGCTGAGAAATCCAACCTACATAGACATAAGACCTTCTAAACGATGATAATATCTCTCTGCCCTTAGCTTATAGCTTTGATCAACCTTTAGAAATTTATCCTTATTTATGATAGGAAAAATACAGTGAGATACCTTCTCCGCTAACTGTGAAGACAAAATGTCTCTTCCACCCATCTCTGATGGACGAAAAATTGATTTGGAGTCGCCATATAGATTAAGGTCTAAGACCTATAAAAATATAGTCTCATCATAAGACAAGACTTCTATTAATTCATTTGACCCAATATATTAGCTTTGATCTATCAGAAAACGGGTAAGCATTTAAGTTACAGTTTGGAAAGGTATTAGGCACCCAAAGTTGTTCGATCAAAAAATCGACCTCCTAGATGATTTTACTTTCCTTAAACTTTATGGTTCTGGCTGTTCATGGTCAATGGATGATAACTAGGGCTCATGGGGAATCTTATGCCAAGTTGCTAAGTTCTTCTAACCTGAGTTCAGTCAAACATATTCTGAAAATAAATAAACAAGTAAAATAATATACAGTGCACCGAACCGAAGATGGTTTGGTGATGGACTGAATCTGAGACATCCAAGACATCTCAAATTGTCCACGTATTCTAATCTTGAAAATTAAGTCCATAACGTAATTCGAATGGAATTGATTAAGGTTTATGGATGTGATTTATGCTTAAGCTTTCTTAGATTCAATTGTTTAAATTGAAGTTTATGCTTGATAAGATTGAGATTGAATCTAAAGATAGCTTATATGGGTTGAAGTGAATATGGATATGGATATGGGTATGGATATAGATGTGGAGAACCTAAGGATACTAAGATGTGATACCGTACTTGGAGAGGTCCTCCAAGTTGCCTACGTATTTCAGAAGTCCTGAAAATCAGGTACAACGTAGTTCGTTGTGATGGGTTGTTTTGATCGATATCCTAGAACCACTCAGGTGTACTTTACCTTGGTTTGAGAAGGCTAAAATTGATAGTATTCTAAGACCACTCAGGTGTACTCTACCTTGAACTAAGAAGGCTAAAATAAATAATATTCTAAGATCACTCAGGTGTACTCTACCTTGATTTAAGAAGACTAAATGGTATGTCTAAGACCACTCAGGTGTACTCTACCTTGGTCTAAGAAGACAAAAGGGATGGCTAAAACAGCTCAGATGTACTTTACCTCGGTTTAGGAAGCCTAAATGGTTAGTCTAAAACTACTCAGGTGTACTATACCTCAATTTAGGAAGACTAAGATTTGCTAACCTAAAACCATTCAGGTGTACTCTACCTTGATCTAAGGAAGGCTAGAATTTATTATCCTATAATTACTCAAGTGTACTCTATCTTGGTCTAAAAATACTAAAATTTACTGACCTAAAACCACTCAGATGTACTCTACCTTGGTCTAAGGAAGCCAAAAATTTATTATCCTAAAATCATTCAGGTGTATTCTACCTTGGTCTAGAGATACTAAAATTTGCTAACATAAAATCCACTCAGGTGTATTCTACCTTGGTCTAAGAAAGCTAGAATTTGTTAATCTATACAGACTGAAATATGGGAATCGTGTTTGGGTGTCTCACCAAACTGCCTACGTATCTTAGGGTTCTGTCCTAAGAATCAGGATCCGTGTAGTTTGGAATACGAATTCAATCATTCATGTTGTTCTTTCAATATCCAAAAGTGGAACCTAAATGCTCTATGGTTCGATTCACTTCACACATATCTAGTTCTCTGTATCATAGAGGAGATGAACTAGGGGGTAGGGATCGTCTTAAGCTACCCTTGATCTAAAATCCTAATTTGGTATGTGTTAGGCTATGCTTCATATCTCTTGATTAAAATTTATCTTTTTCATTCTTATCCTTCCAGTGAATGTGGGTGCCTACATACACGTCCCCACACTAATACGTCCTCTAGGTGTACATACATGACAGTTCGACTAAGGTGTTGTAGAAATTAAGTTATTGTCAATAATAAATATCATTCAAATATGATAAATAACAACATATTTCATTACAAGTATATATAGCAATAAAACATGTGAATCAATACAGCAGTAATCATTTGAGCATCAAAAGGAATGACATGACATCTCATCTATTAATCTCAACAAGGTATGTCTCAGTGTGTATCAAATGAGATTCTCTAGATTTATGATTGAGGTCTAATGTGAATCTCTTAATATCTCAAGATCAGATCCTCGATCAATGGTTTTGATTTTTTAAAATATTATAATCATGATCAACTGATCAAATTTCATCAAAATAGTCAAGATTAATGGCTCAGATCTCACATAAAGTTTAATCATAATCAGACTAAGATCCAATGATTCAAATTCTTTTAAATCACTTCATCATGATCAGATTAGGAAATCAATGGCTCAGGTAACTCCTAATGTGTATCAAATGGTTCAGATTACTTAAAATCATAATCTAACCGTTCAGATTCATTTACATCAATCATCAAGATAATTCGATGGTCCAGATTCATTTATATCACTCATGATCAAGATCCAACGATTCATATTGTCTAAAACATAATATGATGAAAATCTAACGGTTTAAATCATTCCTGATGATAATCTAACCGTTCAGATCACTCAAAATCAAAATAAATTACGATCAACAGATCAAATCAAAATTCTAAGATCAATGATCCTATTTTATCATATCATTCCAAGCATATGATTGGATCAATTTTAATTTCATCAGAATTTCATGATTTGATCAATTATATCAAAATTCATATGATCAATCAATTTCATCAAAATTCCATATGATCAGATCAACTATCAATTTCATCACAAATCCATATGTGATCAGATCAGTTATATTAAAATTCATATGATCAATCAATTTTATCAAAATTTCATATGATTAGATCAACTATCAATTTCATCATAATTCCATATGATCAGATCAACTATCAATTTTATCACAATTTCATATGATCAGATCAATTTTAATTTCATCATAATTCCATATATGATCGAATCAATTATATCAAAATTCATATGATCAATTAATTTTATCAAAATTCCAAGTATATTGAATCAATTTCATTCAATTTTCACATAATTGGATCAATTCCATTCAATTTCAACAATCGATCAATTTCATCATATTTCCACAATCGATGAGATCAGTTCAATTAAAAATTCCAATCAAGTGGCCATGATCAATTTATAAAATTCAAATCATATGGTCGGATCAATTTCATAAAAATTTCAAACATGTGGTCGGACAAATTTTATAAAAATTCCCAACATATCGACTCAATAAAATTTCAAGCATCCGATGTGATCAATTTCATTAAAATTCCAAATGAGATCATCATAAATTCTAAACCAATGGCTTTCATTAATCTTCTAAAGAAAGTCAAACTCCAAATTATGTTACCACTATTTAAAATTATAAATCATGAAGCCATGTTATCATAGTGTCTCGGGTAATTTTGGTAGTGGGGATGGAGGTGCATGATGTAGGTGAATAGTAGGGATACTGGGCAAGTTTCATGTGGGGATGTCGGTGGGAGTTAAATGGATTATGGAGGCTGGAGATCAGTGGTGTTGGGTGGTTGATGATGGTGGATGGATCTGATTACATGGCTACAGGTGGTGGTGAGATGAGTGGTAGAATTAGGATAATGGCTGATGAGTTTCGGTTTTGGTGGTAGCATGTTGGAGGATTTACAGCAAGACAGTGGTGAAGTGTCAAGTGGGTTGAGGCTTATCAGTTTGCAGCAAAGGAGGAAGGACAAGTGTGACTTGCGGTTCAGTGATGTGGCTGGAGTGGGGATCAAGAGGTAACCACGGATAAGGGATATTGTGCAGGGTGGTCTGGTTTGAGTTTGGTAGGGTATCACTTGCAGGGTCATCGACAGATTAGCTGTAGCGGTTTAAAGTTACAAGTAACAAAAGAAAGAAAAAAAAGAAAAAACTAGGGGAGGGGCGGCTTACCTTAGTCCCTCCCCGTCTCCTTTAGTCCTCTTCTTCTCCCTCCCCTGGAGCTCTGCAGCCCCCCTCTTCTTCTTCTTCTTCTTCATCCTCATCATCATCTTCTGCCTTCATCTCCATCTATTCTTCTTCGGCTCCTTGTGCTTTCTTCTTCTTCTCTTGGGTCTGCAGGTTTTCCCTCTTTTCTCTCTCTCGATCTTGATCTAATATTCTTTAGTTCGATTCTCTCCCCAGTTGGTCTCTCTCCTCAAATCTTCTCCCTAGTCTCCCTTTCTCACTCTGATTTTCTTCTCCTTGAATTCCTCTGAATTTCTCCGTTTTTCTCTTCTCGATCAGTCCCTCTTTCTTTTATTTCTTTCTTTCTTTTTCTCTCTCTTCTCTTTCCTCTATAATTCTCTTCCTTAATTTCTCCCTCTTAACATATCTCTTAATCCCTCTCAATCTCTCTCCTCAAATATTTTCCAGATTCTCCCCATGTAGAGTCCCCACCGACCGTCCTATATTTCCTATTTCCGGATCAGTCCCCTTCTCCCTTCCCAAAACCAACCACGGCCAGCTCTAAATCTTCCCCTCTTATTTTTTTCTAGCAAAAATTTCATCTACATCCCACCAAGGATTGCTAACATCATCTACACCCACAAGATTGCAAAAACATCACCTACCACCCAAAAATTTTATTGTGCTAATCAAAGAAGTCCACTCCGTTACAAGATTCCCTTTAGTTGTTGATGTCAGCTGAAATTGAACCGTTGATGAACGATACTATCCTTTGATCCGAGTTAAAAGATGATTTTACCATTTTTTTAATTTTTACCTTACCCCTAGAATCTCTTGTAAGACATTTTTATGGGCTAAATTAATTATAAGGTTAATTGATTCAGTGGGAGTCTAGTTACAGGTAGACTGATTTAAGTATGATTAGAGATGGACCAACCTGGTCCACTGTGGGACTGGTCAAGGGTTAGGAGTGGTATTATAAATACCAATGGTTAGAGTTTCCACAGTCACGGTATTATTTTCTTCTCCTGTTCCCATACGCAGAGAGAAGGTCAAGGGATCCCGACAGGCTGTGGAAGACTCTGATCCAAGCACTCAAAGCAAAGAAAATGGTCAAAAATCAATCTACAACAAGAGGTATGTGTCTTATCAACTCTTTTCAATACCCATTGTATTCTAGTAATTTGTGTGGTGTGTTCATTAGGGTTCATGGAAAATCCCATGAGAAAAACCCAAAGAGGATCTAAAAAATCTTACAGTGGTATCAGAGCCACCTACATAGATCTAGGATCGATGAGAAAGCATTGTAAAGACTTCATGTTTGATTGGATTGGAAAAGAGAGAGATTTTTCTCTCAAATTTTTCATATGAACTAGTATAGGATTTGGACACTCGAAAAAATAAATTTCAGACCGTTAAAAAGTAAAATAAATTTTATAGGATTATAGGTCTCGAAAAGACGGAACCGGCGACATAAGGTTGGTCACCGAAAGTTCCCTGACGCACTCTCACGCACCTCCTGAAAAAGCGCGTGAGATCCACGCGCCGGTGACAATTAAAAAAAAAAAGGGGGTGGGAAGATAGGGCTGACGTCACCTGGTCAGCCCTATTCTGGACCGAGCCGATCTGGCCATTCCGGGACCGAACCCGGGCGTAGGCCAGCCCGGCCGAGCCCAAGGGAACCCGTGAACCCGACTCAGGGTTCATGCGCGAATTGCATGTGTGACCCGAGCACAATCCACGCGCCCAAATATTTAACCCGAAAACCCGCCCAGTAGATCCGAATTTGTGACCCGAGAACCCGGACAACGACCCGAATGTTGACATGAGGACCCGACTCAACGACCCGGAAAAGTAGGTCCAAGAACTCGGATGAGGGGATGGTTGGGCTAACGGTTTAACCGGTGATTTACGGTTCGATTTAAAGGTCAGACCATTTGGTTTGGCCTGGACCAAAGCATTTAAAAAAAGATTTATTTTGTGGGTTCGGTCTGCCTATAACCGATCCCGGTCAGACCGAATCGACTCAGGATGAACCGCCCAGAACCAGTTCAGGATGCAAGAATACATAAGCCAACTTTGATCGACGATTGTGGGAGCTAGGAGCGTCGAATTTTGATGCGGTTTTTTACATTAGGTTTGTATTTTGATGCTCTACAGTTTGATACATAGTTTGACACAGTTTGGTGATTTGAAAAATTTATTTTTGATTAAAAGGTGTCCCAAATTAGTTCGATTTGTAGTTTTCTGCTTGTTTATCAGTTATTTTTGTACCAGATACTTGTAAAAGGTTATGTGTGCATGATATTTTGTTTATTGACCCATTAGCGCTACAAAGTAGGATTTGAGGATATCACTGTGGAATTAGGTGGAACCCACCAAAGTGGTACACCTAATTTCATTATGATGTCTTCAAATTCAAAGTTCATGTATTTATAAATACTTGTGTAAGGACGATATACACCCAAAGGTGGCATTGTCAAGTTTTGATTAAATTAAAGTTTGTAGGTGTCATGTGAAGATTGGGTGAAATTCGTCAAAGTGGTACACTCAATTCCAACATGGTGGTCCTCAAATCCCAAATTTGTACATTTACATATACAATAAATGATATATTTTTAATATACTATTCTCCATGGTGTGAAAAACAGCTAAAAAAGACAGTGTTAACCCAAAGGTGGCATTATCAAAGTTAAATGTATGTTCATACACATGAATTGAAAGAGTTTTGACTTTAGGGGGTCTCATTAATCCAAAGGTGGTGGGATTTTCGAGAGTCATTATTCTTTCGTAGTCACTGCACAGAAACTGAGAAGACCACTGCATGTTTATCCCAAAGGAGAATGTGTAGTTGATTAACTCTTAGAAAAATGATATTTATTTGCATGAATGGTTGATATGGTTAATGCAAGTAAATGGTGTATATATCAAATTTCTATTGGTTGATATGTATTTAATCTCATGCATTGATGGTTTCATCTAAGTATGGTTGTCCCAAAGAAGGTTTTGATATCTACTTCTTTTTATTTGGGACAAAGTAGAAGTAAATATAATTGCATGTGTTTGTATGAATTTCGCATGGTTTTCTATTACTTGATATTTTTGCTTGAACTCATATGGTGATGATGGTTTGTATCTCCCAGGATGTCCATCTCTGTGACTATGCCAGGTGGTTTGGTAGTTACTATTCTTTCCCTGTCTGGGATGAGTTTTAAAAGGTGATATGAACAGCTAGAAGCGAGTCTAGGTTTAATTGACTTAGATATGACGCTTAAAGAGGATAAACCTGCTGCCATCACTGATACTAGTACCTTAGAAGAGAAGGAGGAAATGACAAGATGGATGACAACAAATAAAAAGTCTATGCTACTCATGAGGCAGGCCATTCCTAAAACCATGCGTGATGGTGTTCAAGCCAAGGAAACGGCCAAAGAATATTTAAAAGAGATCAAAGGAAAGTTTGAGCTTTCTGACAGAGGACAGAGAAGCAACTTGATGAACAAGCTTACTAATGCAAGGTTTGACAGTAATGAAAGTGTCCGAGATCATTTCATGGAACTTGCTGCTACTGTTGAGAAGATTAAAGGCATGGGAATAAACGTTGATGATGAGTTCGTGATCCATTATGCGTTATCCTCGTTACCTGAAGAGTATTACCAGATACAAGTGGCGTATAATACTCAAGAAGAAGAATGGGATATGAACAAATTAATCTCTGTTTGCACTAAAGAAGAAATGAGACTAAAGAAAAGATTTGAAAGCGTCAATGTCATTAGTCATCATTCCAGAGAAGATAAGGGTAAAGGAAAGATTGGGGTAGGACGATATATATTTAATATATAAAATATATAATATTATATAATGCAACCATAATGTATAATATCATATATAATACGCATGTACATGTCCACGAGCTGCACTGACTTCTGGACTGAATTGAATACGTCTGGACTAACTTGGGTTGATTGGGTTTTCTCTCTCTATCATTTCATAAGTCATTTAAACTGCAATTCTGCATGGGACCCTTCGATGGCCTATGTCTCAAATTTTTCACATCCACTTTATAGAGCACTGAAAATGAGGAATACTGGAGCTGAAATCACCTCATTTGGACATCGATGAGGAAGATATGAGAAGATGAAGTTTAAATAATTAAACTTACGATTATTTGCATGCAAGCCCTTGGATATTATTAATTTTTAGAAAATACTCTTATTCTTATTCCCGAACTAAAATCACCATATATTATTCGTTTGATATCGAAATTGAGCGATTCTTGTTTCATTTTGAAGGTATTTCCCAGACCTAGGCATCCATGCAGGTTGCAGCCCATGACCTTGCTGTGGGGTCCACTGAAAATCATGTCGAATTCGTAGTTAAAAATTCAAACCTTGCATTGGGATCCACCAACTTGTCATATGGTTTCACTTAGGCTTCTGCATACTAGGGATCATCTCAGTTCTTCTTAAAACACTATAGAAAGCATACCGAGACTGATCAACTGTTACTTCTGAGAAAGCTTCACTCGTCTCCCCTGTATTTTTCAAACTTTCTCTCACCTCTCCCACTTTGTTGTTTACACTTCAGTAAGACTTTGTTCAACTGGGGATGGTAAAAATGGGGTGCTTACACTAACGCTCGAGTTTGAACCTAAAGTTGATACATACTCTTCTTCGTCGGAACTATTTGCGTTATCCTGCATCATGGCTATTAAAATTTGATGATCGTTATAGAGAGTCATCAATGCATTGGCTAATATTACTCCTAATCTTTAATAAATAATTAAAGAAATAAAAATAATAATTTCAAGCATAAAAGAATCAATTTCTTGGAAAACCCAGAGGAGTGGGCAAATGCAAGATATTAGAGAAGTAGAATAAGAAGTTAATTTGAATCTTTACCTTCATTTGTATTTCTTTGCTGATAGCAGGAACAGAGACTGATAGATGTACGATCTATATAACATTTTCTTGAAGTTTTAATTCACAATGGTGGAACCAAGGCTGTTTTAAGTCAGTTTTAACTTCCAAGAGTGGCGTGGAGTGTTGCAGTGTTGTAGATTTATAGTCGTAATGGGAGGATAGACAACGACGAAAAACAAAAATAATCGATTATATACTTTGTAGTTGGTTAATTCCGTTGAGAGTATGAAATTTTTTTCTTCACTACAGACTTTTTTTTGTGTTTCTAGATATGACACGTTCTATATTCTCTGTGGTGGATCATTAAGGTTAACAGGAATTTCCATTGGAAAAACCCTAAATCATAATAAATTTCAAACAATTGGTATCAGAGCCATAAAAACAAGTTTTTCCTATTTCCTAAACAATATTTAATCAATGATTTTTCTTTAGAGCAGTTGGTTCTCACAGTCATGGACATGGCGACATTCAGGATTGTAGGAACACCCAACACAATTGGGATGTCCTTAGGAAAATCTTACATAATCAATTGGTTCAAACTTCAAACCATTTAAAATTACAAATCCTTTGGATCATCACAAAAAACATGACTAGAGTGTTTCGTAAGTGAATACGTCTTGGATATCTACCCAAAGTCACTGCATTCAAACCTACTGGTTTAGGAAGTCCCTACAGTATAAACTTTTCTAAATTTCTGATCAAACTAGCTCTTCCCAACCCTACTTTTTAAATTTTCCTTTTCGTTTTCCTTCTTCTCTACTAGTTTATGTGGCCACAATGGCCTCTTATGTTTGAATGGTTGCACTATGATTTATTGATCACTTTTATTTGTGGCTTTTAGTTTGTTTAATCAGTTCTGATATATGTGTTTTTCGCACGAGGCCTGTTTAGGTATTCTTAATGGATCCCAACTGGAATCCATCTGTGTAGCAGCATGCCATAGGTCAAATATACCGAATTGGATAGTACAAACCAGTCTGGTGTGGTTCTTCTCCTACTTGTCAATTCCCACCAGATGATGCACTAATCAATTTAGAAATCAAATTTTATTCTGGGATATTTTTTTAGGATCATATGTTTCATAATTGAAAGCACAATTGAAGAGAAGATTTTGAAGCTGCAGTAGAAGGAGTTAGTGTTTGAAGGGAAAGTCCAATTCATTGATCTATGTCTTAAGCTTATAAGCTCTGATGAGATTCACCCATTATGCTAAATTTACCTGATTGTTTCTTTGGGTGTTATAGGATTGTTGGTGGTTTTTTTGAGACCATGGAAAGATTAACAATAGATGACTTGAGATTTTTGTTTCACACATAAGCAAAAGTCACCCTCAAATGGAGTATGGCTTGTGATAAGAAAACTTGAATTGGTTTGAAATTGAGTAAAACCATCTTGATCAGTGAGTTCGTCTTCCATTGCAGTTGTTAACACTACATCAGAGCATGTGTTTTTTTTTTAGTTAAATGGGATATGAACACTCAGATCTTACATTGGAAAGGTTAATTCACATGTAAATATTTATGCCTCAGATCCTATTTACAAAATGAGTATATGAAAATTTTCAATTATAGACTTTCCCTTCCCACTCTTTTGTCTATAATTGTTTATTGCGCATAGTTGTTAAGGCGTCGTCTAGGCACCGCCTAGTTTCCAAGCGGGTTTTCAACTCCCAATGGTTTTGAAAAAGACAACTACCTCCCCTAAACACACTATTAAAATCCAAATAATCCCACGCGTTAAAAATATTCCATTAGATGGTAACGGTGGGAGTCCAATATTTTCTTAAATGCCAAACTACCATTTTGGAGAGATAAACTACCTATTTTGCCCTTACTATTTAATAAGGTTACTATTTGCTAGTCGAACGATTCTCGATTCCCTGCTTGCTCACCACAGTCGAGCTTACATTTTTTTGGATTTCCAAACCCTTGAATCACCTTTGTCGTCGGAGCTATCCGTCGCTGCAAATCGTTGACCATCGAAGTAATTTCTCCTAAAATCTCTTCAGATTTTTCAATCCCTATTTTCACTCCTATTTTCCTTCATTTTTCTCCCATTCCAGTCGCCCTTAGTCCACGGCCATTTTCTCTCTTATTCTTCTTCGGTTTCTTCTCTCCTAAAATCTGTCCAGATTTTCAATCCCTATTTTCATTCCTATCTTCCCTCATCTTTCTCCCATTCCAATCGCCCTTAGTCGACGGCCATTTTTTCTCTCATTCTTCTTCGATTTTTTCTCTCCTAAAATATCTTTAGATTTTCAATCCCTATTTTCACTCCTATCTTCCCTCATCTTTCTCCCATTCCAATCGCCCTTAGTCGACGACCATTTTTTCTCTCATTCTTCTTCGATTTCTTCTCTCCTAAAATATCTTTAGATTTTCAATCCCTATTTTCACTCCTATCTTCCCTCATCTTTCTCCCATTCCAATAGCCATTAGTTCACGGCTGTTTTATCTCATATTCTTCTTTGGTTTCTTCTCATACTTCCTCTCCTGGCAGCTTCTGTTCTTCCCTCAATGTCGAAATCAAAAGCTATATTACTTGACGAATGCCATTTCTCCTCGATTTCTTAGCTCTCTCTCTCTCTCTCTCTCTCTCTTCAAATCCCGATTCTTCCCCTTTTTTTTTCTACTGCCATTGACTTCTCACAGGTTTTTTCCTCACCAAAATTCGGAGATCCCCAACCCCTTTTTTTTCTCTATGCCCTTTTCTCTCACACCTCACTCTTCTCTCTTGATTTGACAGATACTTTAATTAATTCACCCATTATATATATCCAAAGTAATCAGGAGCGTTGTTAACAGGGAAGAACGAAGGAGAACCAGAATATGAATTTCATATTAAAAATGAGAATCCAATATGATTAAACACAAATCAGAATACCAACTCATGGAATCAAAACAATGCTTAATCAAGGAGTTTTGACTCATTGGTCGCTTGTAATCGCTCCGCTTACGTCTGAGTCCAACATATCATCTCCGTCCCATAGGAAATAACGTGAAGGAGAATGAAAAGAAGATGAGATTAGGGTTTATTTTAGTTGAGTATAAAATGATTATATTGGTCTTTTAACAATAATATGATTTAAAGTAGGGATAAAAGGTTGAAGGTAGAATTGTTCATAAAAAAATTAACTTTAACACCGTTAAAAATTGGGGCTATTTGGATTTTAACGGTTTGTTTAGGGGAAGTAACTGTCTTTTTCAAAACCATTGGGATCAACTGTCAATAAGGTAAATTACAGGAGAGGTAACTGTCTTTTTCCCTTATTTTAATTAATGACATTTATAGTATTTTTATTGGATGTATAAAGTACATATATAATCATAATGTATGGAATCATGCATATATATTAAAAGCAATAAATATTGATGCTCTAATCCCCTTATTTCTTATATAAATTCTCATGTACCTTTACAACGCCTTGGGAACCCCTTGAGTATACCTTAAGTACGCTTAGGTGCCCAATCATCTTTTCAACACCTTGGATCGTTTTAGTGCCTTGACAATAGTCATCAACTTCATACTTGGACAAATTCCATGAAAAATGGAAAGTTTTTCCAAACAAGTGAGCAAGGAGGAGAGAGAAGAGAGACAGAATTTTCTTGCTATACCGCTGCCACCGTTGGTGGAAGACGCGCGCCTGAAGGTAACCTAAAACGGATATGTGTTGGTTGTAAACTTCTAATCAAGGTTTTTGGCTGTCGGTTTGGAATCCAATCGATGGCCTCATGTGATGATTTTACAAAAATACCCCTCGGAAACCAAACTCCTTTCGCAAACAAGTTTGAGCCATTTACCAAAAAAAAAAAAAAAGTAAAAGTCTGAGCCTTCCCAGCGTTTCTTCCCAACTTCCAAGTAATTGGCCCTGGGAATAATTCCTCGATTGATTCCAGACCGACCGGTCAGGTAATTTCATCTGATGACGTGTAAACTGTAAACACGTGGCCAACGAAAATCACTCTATAAATCAATAAGTGCATCATCGCTTTTTTCCCGCCGCGCGGTTTTGTTCAGTGAAGCTTCCTTCACACAACCATCGCAGCTCTTCACTTCTCTCTCCTCTCTCTATCGAATTGACTGGAAGCCCTTTTGTTGTGCCATTTTACGTCTTAAGAAATCTGAAAATCAAAGATTCTACGGCTTTCACTCTGACCTATATCGCTGTTCTTGCCGACGACGATGAAACTGCGATCCAGTCGCACAGTTTCGAAGAAGGACAGCAAATGTAAATTTACAAAACTTACATCGTCTTTCTTTTTTGGTTTTTGTTTTCCATGTATGATCTCTTTTTAATTTGATGATTCCATTAAATGATCCTTGGATAGCCAAGAGGCGCTTGCCCGAAGATTGCGTTGGCGAAGAGGATTTTGTCTTACATCCAGATTCAGATACAGATAGTCTCGTTTACAATGAAGGTACCTTATTTTACATTCTGTCATTTGGTTACCCTCCTTTCTTTTGATTTCTTCATCGTGTAGAAGGATAGGTAACCTTTTAATGGTCGGAGTAGGAAGGAGTTCTTTGTTGTTCGCTGTAAGCGACAGATAGTTACTTTTGAACTCTTATGACGATTTTTTGTTTATGTAGATGAAAGTTATTTGTTGGAACCGACAACGGAGGAAGAGAGAGAGGATTTTGACCTTAACGATGAAGTTAATAGTCTACTTGAAATTAGGGATGGGGATGATCCTGACTATGCCCTTCATCTAAGGGATATAAGTAAATCCATATCGAATAAGAAGAGGAGAAGACCTCGAAAGAGGACAGACAGACTGGAAGAGGATCAGGAGGATGAAGATAGCGATGAAGTTGTACTAGTTCCCCCCATTGAAGAAGATAGAGTTGCTCGTCGACCAAAGAAGAAGAGAGGGAGGAGTGGAAAACGAAAAGATGGGCCAATATTGATGTGGGAGGTCTTGGAGGAAGAGAATGAGAGTTGGATTGATGCCAATGAAACAAAAGATGCCGATATTGATAATCTAGATGAAGAAGTGACCGAGATTGCTGAGCCTCCCGGAGACTTGTTGATGCCTCTACTTAGGTACCAAAAAGAATGGCTGGCCTGGGGTTTGAAACAAGAGGAGTCTTCAGTAAGAGGAGGAATCCTTGCAGACGAGATGGGAATGGGCAAGACAATCCAGGCCATTGCACTTGTTCTTGCCAAACGGGCATTCAGTCAATCAAATGGGGGGCATAGTGATGCCTCTCCTTCAACCAGTACATCCACAGCATTGCCTGAAATTGAATGCACCCTTGTTATTTGTCCCGTGGTTGCTGTGATGCAGTGGGTGAGGGAGATTGATCGGTTCACACCACCAGGGAGTACAAGGGTATTGGTATATCATGGGGCCAATAGGAAGAAGAATTCAGATGAGTTCTCTAAATACGATTTTGTCCTGACCACATATTCCACCATTGAGGCGGACTACAGGAATAATGTGATGCCACCCAAGGAGAAGTGTGAGTTCTGCGGGAAGTGGTTTCATTCTAATAAGATGGCTATTCACCGAAAATATTATTGTGGGCCTGATGCTGTTAGAACAACTAAGCAGTCCAAGCAAGTAAAAAAGAAAAAGGAGAGTGGATTCAAACCGTCCAAGGATAAAATGAAATCCTCTGATCTTGAAGGTGGGACCAGTCGACATCAGGCAAGTAAAAGAGGGGCTGCCAACAAGGTTAAGACACAAGAAAAGGAGCCAATGGATAACCCTACCTCAAGGAACTCAGTGTTGCACTCTGTGAAGTGGGAGCGCATTATTTTGGACGAAGTAAGTTCTTATGATCCTAACATTTATTTTAGGAAGATGTATTACGTTGGTTCTGCATTATGGATATTCTAAAAGTTTGGGGCTTTGTGAAATCCGAGGGGATAGGCTAAACTACTATTATGATGTGTCTGTTCCCATATAGTCATAATTTAGATAATGCTATGTCTCTTCTTTGTGTGGTCCTTCTGTTCGTAGGCGTTTGAAGTTCCAACCTAGCTCATGGCCTTGTAATTTTCTTTTTAATTATTGAAAAATCACATTTACCTTTTGTTTTAGGCTCATTATATCAAAGATAGACGCAGCAGTACTGCAAAGGCTGTTCTTGCTTTAGTATCTTCATATAAATGGGCTTTGAGTGGCACTCCACTTCAGAATCGTGTTGGAGAACTTTATTCTCTGGTAAGTGACATCTAAATTCTTTGAGTGGTTAAATGTAATGTTTTCTTTTACCTTTGGTTGATAAATTTTGTGCCTCGAGTTATACAGGTCCGTTTTCTGCAAATAACACCTTACTCATATTACTTCTGTAAAGATTGTGATTGTAAATCACTTGATTACAGGTAAAATATATGAGATTGTTTATGATTGTTAGTTGCGTATGGTCTTGCTTAAATCAAATCATACTTCTATGTTGCATAGTGAAATTAATTTACTTCCCCCTCCCCCTTTCCCTAGCTTTTGCTGTTCTCCTTAAGCATTCTAATCTTGCTGAACTTACTACTTTGTAACATTTATCTTTGGAATGCTGCCACTTGCAGTTCCACATCAGAGTGTCGATACTGTGCTCATAAATCTGTGAGGCATTTTTGCTGGTGGAACAGAGTGAGTTTTACATATTGTCATTCTTTTGATTTGTTTTCCCTTTTCCTTTCTTGTTTGTTGTTACGAGGCTGAGATTTCATTGTAACATTTTCTGATGGTAATACATTTCTATGCTCTCCACAAAAGTATATTTCTAAACCAATACAAGCATCGGGAGATCTTGATGAAGGCAGAAACCGAACAAGAGCCATGATTTTATTAAAGCATAAACTTTTGAAAAGCATAGTGCTAAGACGCACAAAAAATGGCCGGGCTGCAGATCTTGCCCTTCCTCCAACAATTGTAAGTATCACTGTTCTAGGATCATTCTTAAGATCTTTCTTGATGCCTAAATTTTGTTACTGTTTTTCTTAAATTTTTATAATGTTCCTGTTTGTCTAGGTTTTCTTGAGGCGGGATTCTTTTGATATTAAAGAAGAAGATTATTACAACTCACTGTATAATGAAAGTCAGTTGCAGTTTAATACGTGCGTACTTTACTCATTGTTTTCTTTAGTTCTTTGTTTCAGGTTATAAATAGCAGTTTCTTCCTAATTTTGGCATATTCTTTTCCATGTTGAGATTACCTTACGTACCTTTCTGCTCTCTTTCTCTCTCTCTCTCTCTTTTGGGGGGAGGGACTTGTCATGGATCCTGCTACTCCGTCATAATTTTTAGAAACAACTATTTTTTATTTTGGGAGGTGCTCCCCTTGGTTTGGTGCTGGTGGTAAGGTCTCCAGTTGTTGATAGGGGAGACCAGGTATTGATTTTGCCTCACGGGGTGGGGTTTGGGACATTATGTTGAGGGGGTTAAGGGCGAGGTAGTTATCCTTGTACCCTACAAAAAATCTATTTTGGATTTCATTTTTAAAAATATTTTAAATAGCATGTGTATGTGAGTGTGCATTAAATTGTTCTATGCCACAAGTTTTGCTACTTCTCATTATATATGATATAAGCATGATATATAAGTTCTGTCAGTGTTTGATGCTCACTGTTCCTGCCGGTTCATTGGATGAACCTTGTTATCCAAAAACTTTGCTCAAGTTCTGGCTGCTGATTGCAGGAAGTTTCTTCCTAAGTGTCCCTCTTGCCTTGATATTGCTTAAGCTCTTTGAAGTTTCAGAACTTCTTGTCCTTAAATGTTGCCACCGTTTCTTTTTCATAGTCTACTTTAAAGTGACAAATTATCATAACAATCTAATAATTTTAAACCTTGATGTTGTGTTTGTCAGGTATGTAAATATGCTTATATTGGTCTTTGAAGCATCCTGATTTTTTAGTCCTAAAGCTTCCACTTCTCTTGAATCACACCTTGCTTTCTCACCTTCTGCTACAATGCAATAATAGTGCTGTGCATTAGCTTTAGTCACTAACTTCTCAACCAAAAAAAAAAAAGAGGCTCATGATTTTACTATAGGATGTATATGATTGGTCTCTCTCTCTCTCTCTCCCCTCCCCCCATTTTTTTTTCAAATATCACATTAACATATTTTGCAAATTTTTAAGGTTTTAGTTAACATTTTAATGAATGGAATTCTTAAGTTCATCTATACTTTTAATTATACAAAGTAATTTCTAGTAATATCTTTTGCTGGTATAAATTTTCTTTTCTTTCTATACTTTTTCATCTATATCTTTGGGCAAAAGAGGCAGGTCCACCAGTATAGATAGGAAGGGCAGCTCCCACGCTTGATTTTTTCCATGGCTTGAAAGACTGAAAGTCCAGATGTTGGATGGAAAACCTGCTATATTAGTCACATTCCCAAATTTGAGGCTATAGTCCAATCATATGGTTCACCATGTATTTTACTTGGCAAGGGTGGACCTCTCCCTAAGATTCAAGCCCCACCTGACCTGCCATGTAACTGGAATAATTCCTCTCTGTACGATCATTTCTCTGTACTTAACTAGTCCTTTCCTCAACTAAAGGTCGATTCACATGATCATATCTCAATTATATTTTAGGTATGTGTTAGTGCTATTTTGGTATGGTGATTTTCTTGTAGATAGGTGATTTATTTACTTTAATGTCCTTTATATTTAAGGTTGACTAGCTTTCCTTTATTTCTTTATCTAAGTGAGTTGTGTTTATGTAATTTATATTATTATTGATTAGTATAAAGCAATGTCGTGGGAGGGAGAGAGAAAATACAATCAATCTCTCCTCTGTTCCCTTTGTTTCTCTCTCTTCTTCTTCTTCTTCTCTTTCTCTTGCACTTTACTTCTCTCTTGTAATTGACATGATATCAGAGCGGGTTGCCATTTTGAGAGTCGTCTAAAGACCTTTGTTGTGGAGTGCAGCCACTATTACTGCATCTTCCTTTCTTTATTGCTGGGTTGCTCCCTTGTCTTATCACGTTTAAAATTATGAAAGTTTCTGTTCATGTGCATCTTTTGTTTTTTGTTCAGTTTCAGTTTTCATATCATACTATATTAGTGGTTGTGATTCAGTTTTTGTTTTCCCTTCCTATGCTTGAGATTTTCTGTTCTGTACCTGTGCTTCCTTATTGGTGGTAGTATTGGAATGCATTGAAAGGTCTGCTGACCCACCATAGCAAGTCGGTTTGCCTTGAAATTCTGGGCATTGGTGCCCTTCCTAAGGACTACCCAAACCCTAGGTCCTTGCCCTGTAAGCCTCCTGCTGCTATGTGATACAAACGTGCAATCAGGTTTGGATATGGAACTTCAGCCTGGTACTACTTAATTATTCTGAATCCTGGTTTGGGTGTTTTGTGAGTCCATTCAAGAGTCCTAAGTGTTAGCAATCTACTACTGAAATTTCAGGCTGTTTGGAGCTGTCTTATCTGAGTTCCTTTAGCTTGAATCAATCTCTGTTTTACCATGTGGCTGTTACAGTGCTGAGGAAGAAGAAGATTGTGGTGACTCTAATATCTTGCATCTCTAATTGTCACCGTGCCTTGTGACAAGGGTTGTGTCACCATTATGGTATATCTATTTTGTCCCAGTCCTATTCTGAAATTCCAGCAAGACCCTTATTCTCTGAACATGTTTCTATGTACACCCTACTTTCCTGAATTCATAGTTTTGCCCCTTCCATTACATCTTAGCCTATTTTTTTGTTTCCTTTGGGATATTTATAGTATTGTCATTCCTTATTTGTTAACTACCCATTGGCTCCTTGAACATTATGGTTAATTAATAGATTGCCACTAGGGTCCATTTATTTCGTTTCTAAGGTCTGTTTGCCTTCCTAAGATGTCCCAAATAATTCTAAATACCTCATAACCATGGTTCGAGGTTTTGGTCCAAACTAGTGGTTTCGGCCGAGATGTCTCGGTTTCGAGCCTGGCTGAGACGAAACCTAGGCTCGAATCCAAAAGGTATCAAGTTTCGGTCGAACCCAGGTTGAATTCGATCAGGTTTTGACCGAAACCATGGTTTCGGTTAAAAAAATGCAACTGAAGGTATAAAAATGTTTTGTCTCGTCGAGTTCATTAGGTTTCAACCTGAACAAAATATTTTTTCTCATATTTTTCCTTGATCTTTGAAGTTTCTTCACAAGAT
Source organism: Protea cynaroides (assembly GCA_028583415.1). NCBI lineage: Eukaryota > Viridiplantae > Streptophyta > Magnoliopsida > Proteales > Proteaceae > Protea > Protea cynaroides. The sequence goes on from CM053267.1 coordinate 40,521,868, forward strand.
TTATTAGGCTAGACGGGAACAACATTTATCAGATAGTACGTATTTATGACTAATGTCATTTAAGTAAAACTTAAGATATTATTCATAAATGAACAAATACCCCTCTTCTACTTGAATCTAATAAAAATAGTCTAAAATTCAAATTCCAAAAGGATAAAAAGTCAATCATCCTGTTCAAGAACAAAAATCGTATTTTTGTGTGCGGGGGCGATTTTCAATTTCTAAATGCTATGCTTTTTTCCAAATATAAAAATTTCATTCCTAAATTTTATTATAATAAAGCATCACTAAAAACCAAGAACGCACCAAAATAATCTCTTGCTTTGATGCCCAAAAAATAATTTACATTTAGACGACTTTAAACAGCATTCGCATTCTCCAAACAAGGTCTGACCGGAGTATAACTTCTTCACTATAACTCGGATTCATGCAATCTTGGATTTGTTGGAAAGCTGATTATGCTAGCTTTGCAATGAATTCGAGATTGCTTAAATCCGAACTATATTAAAAGAGTTAAGGTCCGGTCAAATTGTTAGAAATACGCAAATGTTAGTCATAAATACATGTTGCCTACTTAACTCTAGATACAATCCCAGGTCTCAGCCATAGTTAGTTAAAACAGGAATGTCAAAAACGAAATGGAACGTTATGGGTTCTAAACAGAATAAAACAAATATGGTACGATATAAAAAATTTAAATATTTTGAAAATGGAAAAAAAAAGAAAAGAAAACAGACGGTACGGGTTTTAAACGGATCAAAACTAATATGGTACGATGAAAAAAAGGGCAATATACTCCCATAAATTGAGGAATTATTACCTACCTAAATGCCTATATCAAATAAAAATGTATATAATATCCACATTCTAAAATCCATATACTAAGTTCCATGGCCTGTTATAAATTTCAAAATATATTATCCAATATCATTTAACATCAAATTCCAAATTCCATAATCTATTATAAATTTCAAAATATATCGTCCAATATCATTTAACATTAAACTCTAAATTCCAAATTCAAAATTCAAATACCACATCAACATATATGTTCAAAATATAAACTCCATAATATCATCCAACGTCATGTTGATAAATTTTGAATACAATAAAAATGATCAATGTTTAAGGATTAAAATATATCAAATGCATTGTTTTTTGGGTGAGAAAAAAGAAATTGATAATAGATTGGTACTATAGTACTATACTACTATCAAGTGTATTGTTTCTCATTCTAATATGGTACTGTTTAACATTATATAGTTTTTATTAAAAAATAAAAAGAAGTTAAACCAGAAAAAATGGATTGGAGAATTAAATAACAAAGAGGAAGATGGAAAGATTGATGTAGTGCTATATGATAGACTGTAGAGCAGGATTAGAGAATTAAATACAAAGAAGAAGATGGAAAGATTTGGGAGGGAATCGAGGGGTTTAGGGTTTACAAAGAGGAAGATGGAAGGATTTGGGAGGGAATTGCGGGGTTTAGGAAAAGAGAATTAAATTACTAACTAAAAAAGAGAGTCTCATACGTCATACCCCTTATTAAACCTAGGGGTCTCAATCCTAAGGCCGCACCGTGTCCCCCGAGCTAAACCGACCGGTTAAAAACTGCATCGAACCGGACAGATTAATAAACGTGTCGGTTTTAGGACTGGACCGATTAGTAATAGATCGTTCACGGTGCAGGGGTATAAACCGGCGGTCACCCGTTTGAACCGGCCGATTAAAGCCCGAATGATTATAGACCAACTAAGGATCGATTAGACTGATATATGTTTGTTTTTATTTATTTTTTTCCACCCATTTTTCCCTCCCATTTTTTTAACTTTTTATATTATCTTTTTCATATCATCTTTTTCTCTCTAATAGTCTAACTTTTACTTTTGGAAAAAGCTAAAAAGTAATGTCAGTTAGAGACTTAGAGTGCAAACCGAGCTGACGTCTTGGAAGACATCAGTGGTCATGGAGAAATACCATAGCTTAAAAATAGCTGTTTTTTCTCAGCTTCACACCATGCAGCTGAATTTTTGTTTACAATTTATTCAATTTCAAACTTTGTGTAGCATAAAGACAAAATTGTTGGAAGTTAGGGCCGACTCCACTCTACCATCCATCCTAGGACTTTGTAAAAGTGGTACTTGTAGGGAATATAGCCTTATTATATTAGATTACAATGGGCCTTTTGATAGATCGAATAACATAATCGAACATAAGACCGAATAAGATAACCAATTATGGATGTTAACAGATCGATTGAATCGATTAACATAAGACCGATTAGGGACCCAGACCGACCGGACCGAATATAAACGAGTCAATGTCTTGCAAATCAAGATCGATTAGTTAAACATGTTGATTACGGTCCAAGGGGTTAAATTGGTGGGGATCGGTTAGGCCCGATCGAGACTGACCGAAACCGACCGATTGACACCCCTAATTAAACCCTATTTTACAGGAACTCAATAAGGAGAATTAATGAGAGTAATTAAAATTTTTTTTCCCCACTTATGTTTTTTTCTTGAAAAAAAGGGTACGCGTTTAAAACAGTTTGAAATGGCGAGCTTCCCATATGGCTTTTTTTTGCCGTATCTTTGGGAACAATATGGTAATACGAGTTTTAAACGGCCGAGTACGGTACGGCCATATAGTATGAGTTTAAAATGCGTATTAACCAACAAAGGTCTCAGCGTACACTAGCAAACTTGGGTCCACATCACATATTATCGTTTTGGATGTTTTTATTTAAACTAATGTAGAAATATGTGTAAAATGGTTACAATAGGCTACGGAAAAAAAACTTAGATCAAGAAAAACATTTTTGGGTCTCAAAACCAAACTTCGAGATGTCCCGGGAAAAATCTCAGGTTTTGACCGAGTTTATAGGTTTCGAGGCCGGCTGGCCGAAATTGCCCTCGAAATCGGAACCTCGAACCTTGCTCATAACTTTGAATCCAACCGTTAAATATCAACTTCAAATTTGGATATTTTGTTCCTAGTGTTATTTTACATAGTACATAGTATTTTATTGTTTGGTTGGTGTCTATGGCTGGATTCTTTGTTGTAGTCAATTTTCATATTTTGGTTTGGTGGATCGTTATGGTCCTAGTAATTCTACTACTTGGGATGTTGTCCCTTATTGTTTGAAGATCCTTGGTTATTTGTCCATGTGGAATTCTCCACGTAAGGGGGAGAGGAGCATGTATGCTCTTCATTCGTGTTTGAGCGTGTTTGCTTGTGTTAAAGATGCTCGCGTTGGAGCCTGCTCGTGTAGACTTAATTATTGATTCAAGTTTACTTGAGGCAAAGAGGCTTTTGTCTGCTCTTGGGAGAGGTACTTTTATGAGTATGTTCAAGTCTGCTCAAAGAAGAGAGACTTTTATCAATTGCACAATGTGGAACCCTCCACGTGATGCGGTTTATCTGGTTCATAGCTACCGAAGCTACTATGATGATTGGTGTACCTGCCTTTCAGGTGAAGCTGTGATGGTTGTTATTCTTCACAGCATATCTTGTTTGTTAATGGTTCTAATTCATGATTTGGTATGGTTACCAAGAAATTCTCTTTATGCTCCCTGATGTCTTCGATAGCCATATATTGAAGACTGGTGTTGCAGGGCATATCTATTTTTGTTTGTTCTAAGTTGGAGCATGTTCCAGCTTGAGGGGGAGGAGTGTTGCAGATTGGACCTATGTACCATGGGGGTATATAGTTTTATGTGTTAGTTCTATTTAGGTATGGTGATGTTTCGTAGATAGGTGTTTTATTTACTTTAGTTTTCTTTGTATTTAAAGTCAGCTACAAGTATAACCTACTAGCTTTCCTTTATTTCTTTAGTTAAGTAAGAGGTGTTTATGTAATTTATATTATTATTGATTAGTATAAAGCAAAGTCGTCGGAGGGAGAGAGAAAATACAATCGATCTCTACTCTTTCCCCTTTGTTTCTTTCTCTCTTCTTCCTCTTTCTCTTGCACTTTACTTCTCTCTTATAATTTACATAAACAAAGTCTAGCAATCACCCCCTCCCACAAACAAAAAAGGTAATGGAGCTCCAGAGGACAAAATGTTTTATTAATTGTCATTGACTAAATTTGTACTGCTTTACAAGTTTCTTCATGTTGTATGATTAATTCTTTCCCAGGATTTTTTTTTTCTATGATGTACTCTTTAATTTGCAGATATGTTGAAGCTGGAAATTTGTTGAATAATTACGCACACATATTTGACCTCCTTACAAGATTGCGACAGGTGGGTGGCTGTTGATTTTCTTTGCACATCATACTTCTAAGATAAAATGATTCTTGATACATTTGTCTCTTATTTGGCTATTGTTTGTGCTTTTAAAGCGAGAGAAATTTGGCCAATTGGGGGAGTAAAACTTAATTCTTTTTAAAAATTGAGTTTAACCCATTTACAAATAATAATGTTGTAAAATCTGGATAAAGTTGACCCATGAAAACTATAAGTTCTTTTTTGGGTCCCCTCCATGTTTTATATACTCATAAGTCATAATGTTACGTGAAAGTGAACAACGGCCTTGCCAGTTGGCTGGTGTCCTGCCAGTAGAGTGCAGGCACCCGAGAGGTTGTGGGTTCAACACTCCCGTCTTCACATTATATGCCTTAAGGTACCCCCTCCCCCTCCCCTGTATGTCTAATAGTGTAGAAGTTGCTTATGGGTGTCAGTAAAGTCTCTCCCCCCCCCACCCCCAAAAAAAAAAAAATTTACTAATAATGTTATGTGAAATTGGCTTTAAGATAGATAGTGCAATATCATTTCTGCAAGTACATATGGTTGATTTGCCTCTTTTAAACACTGCAGGCAGTTGATCATCCATACCTTGTGGTCCATTCTCGAACTGGGTCACTAAAGAATGGAAGCATGAGTGATCCTGATAATGGTGAAATAGTCTGTGGCATTTGTCACGAGGCAGCAGAAGATTCAGTGGTGAGCTCACTTTGTTAAAAGCTTTTAAGCCTCATAAGCCATCAGTTTCCCCTTAGATACATCTGCTACTTTGTAATAGTTTTTCTTTTTATTAGCATCCTAATATTTCCTCATCTTTCAGGTCACCTCTTGTCGTCATGTCTTTTGTAAGACTTGTTTGATAGATTTCTCTGCATCATTGGAACAAGCCTCATGTCCGTTATGTTCAAAATCACTTACCGTTGACTTCACATCAAAGTTAAATCGAGGGGATCAGAGTACTAAAACAACATTGATGGGGTTTAAACGTTCAAGTATCTTGAACAGAATCTGTCTTGAAGAGTTTCAGACTAGCACAAAAATTGAAGCTTTGGTATGAGTCTCTGAAAATGATTAGTTTTTCTTTTCCTTTCCTTGTTGCCTATTTTGCTTAACAAGGCATATCTCTTAAATGATTGCCAAATATATTTTACCTTTTGGGCCAGTTGTGGGCGAGGAGGGATTTGAACCCCCCGACACCGTGGTTCGTAATCGCATGCTCTAATCCTTTGAGCTACAGGCCCCACCCCTTCTCCACTGGATCTATTCCCGGGAGTACCCTCAAAAAGGAACCTTTCCTTTCCTCATCCATTTCTGTTTCAGGTTAAGATGTGAAAGTACCCTTTTGTCTATAAGAATGGCTCGTTGATATCTCCTACTTATAAATCTAAAAATTATTTATTTATTAATTTATATATATTGGGTTAGAATGAGGAGGACAAGAAAGAAGAGATAGGACAAAGATGAAAGAAAAGTGGTTGTAAAGATTGGTCCAGATTATTACAAGTCATTGCTCACCCTCTTCTTCAACTATGGCTAATTTTCCATGACTAATAGTTTCTTGAGATTTGGTATCTTCCTCTTCTATCTTTTCCATATCCTATTTTTCATGAAACAACTAGAGAGTAGCGCGTACAATCTGTCTTCTTGGCTGGATTTCCATAGATAAAAGGGAAGCCAGAAGGCCTTGAACATGTTACAAAACTGAGAACTAAGATGTAGGTACATCAAAGTCCAATCACCTCGGAAGAGGGGGATCCAGCATATTAAACTATAGTCATTCCCTCTTTGGCTAGGTCTTCTCTTGAGAATTTTCTAATCTAGGCCTTCTGCTGAATGAGATTTTCAATAAGGATGCGAAATGGCCACCATTCCTAGTAGCTGCAATCTCCACTTGGAAGCATCATTGAAATAGAGCTATCCAATAACTGAAACACAAATTTTCTCCACCCTGAGCAGTCTAAAAAGAGATCAACTTTAAAATACCAGACCAAATAAGCTGATATGATTTTTTTTCTGTTGAAGGGGGGAAGGGTTGGGAGAGAAGCTGATCTGACTTCTGTCGTGACTGAATCTTGTACTTCAATAGGTCCTGAGTGCAGCTGTATTTTGGACCCCAAGCAATCGCAAACCTTCCCCCAAATCCTGAGGCCCCTTGGGTTCCCCAAAGAGTGAGCATTGAAAATTGAGTGTAAGGACATGTGCAGGATGACTACATTCTGTCCTTAAAGAAGCAAAATGGAACACACAAAAAGTTATGAGAATAGCAACAACAACAAAGCTTTATCCCAATTAAATGGGTTCAGCTACATGGTCTCTTGCCTTCCAATCACCTCTATTCGAGGTCATACTTGAAACATGACCTAAGCTATGCATGTTTTTCTTCACCACCTCCACTAGAGTCATCATAGGTTTGCCCCTAGTTCTTTTAGATTCTTCAATCTGAATCAATTCACTCCTTCGTACTACAACATCTAAAGGCCTTCGTTGAAGATGGCTATACCATCTCAAATGACTTTCTTGTAGCTTATCATGTATCGGCACTACTCCCAAATCAGTTTTAATACGATTATTCCTTACCCTATCCTTCCTAGTTATGCCACACATCATCTCAGGTCTCGACATCTTCATATCAGCTGCACTAACTTTATCTATATGATGCTTTTTAACCTCCCAACATTCTACACATACATCATAGCCTGATGAATGACTGTCCTATAAAATTTTTCTTAAAGTTTAAAGGAATACATCGATCACACAACACTCTAGACACACTCTCGTTTATCAATTCTTTAATTCCATGTATATAGTGTCTCTATTTACAGTACACAATTAACTGCATCTATCACTTACTATGAAGTTTACGGGTATGAGGAAATACCGTGGGAGTATTTCTACTCAACTTATATCCATTATTGAAGACAACCCGCAGTGTCTGTACTCTGTAGGCCATCTTTTTCAGTTGATGCACTTCCATTAGATTTTGAACAAGTGTTTTGTGTTATCAATGGACCTCAAAACTAACATGAGTGATGTAAACCTTTTGATGAGCATTAAACTTCAGGATTTTTGAAACTTTTGAAAAAATATTAGCTAAATAGCGAATCACCCTGAGGACTTCTGAATTTTGCATGCCGAAATCCAAGAAGTCGAAATCCCTGAGGAGCTTTCATCATAATTTAACCTCATCTAACCATTCAGGCCCTACTGTATAACCCACAGGCTACAAGACATGAAATGCAAGGATCTTCAGATGGACATTACTCCTTTCACCAAATGTATCCGTAAGGCAACATTAAGGATCTGATATAGTGATATCCATAATTTTCGTTACCTTGTCATTATCCATCCAAATATATTAGTTTCTTTCTTTTTATATCCTTCAACTATGTATTTAAATTGAGGGTTGCTCCATTGCAACTTGGTGATCATGGGTTCGAATAGTGAAACAGCCTCTCCGCTAAGCGGAGGTAAGGCTGCGTATCTGCCCCTCCCTAGAGCCCACAGTGGTGGGAGCTTTGTGCACTACATATGTGCTTTTTAACTATGTATTTATATTTTTCCATTTAATTGATCACTTTCCACACAGTCTGCCCCAAATTCTTGCTAACTACACTTCTGGGGGAAAGCTACACTAGAATTGCCAAATACCTGCGAAATGCATCATGCCATATTAGGAAAATTTTGAAAGCATATTTGAAGGGCTGGGTTCTGTATGTAGGCCTAGTGAGAAATGGGCTGGTTAGATGATTTTCAGGTTCTGTTTCTCAACTATTTTCGTCATCCCTTTTGGGAAGATAGTGAGATTGGATTTCTAGAACATCTTGTCAATGGATCTCTCTCCATCTCTCTGTTCGTGCATGTATATATTGAAGCTCTCTCTTTAGTTTTCTTACATGTTTCCTCAAGTTTGCATAATTTGTTTTGGCCATTTACTTTCTTTTTTATATATATTTTAAAACGAACTGATGGCCGGGTTTGAAACTGTTAAAAGAGGGAAGAAATCAGATGCATGGTTGAAAGAGATGGTTCTGCAAAAGGGATTGTTTTTAGCCAGTTCACATCATTTTTGGATTTGATAAACTACTCCCTCCAGAAGGTAAAGTAAAAACTGCACAATATCATATCTCTTGGTATATACTTTGGAAAGTGTCCCCTTATCAAAGTGTTGAAACTTTTTTCAGTCTGGCGTAAATTGCGTTCAATTGGTGGGAAGCATGACAATGGCAGCAAGAGATTCCGCAATAAGGAAATTTACTGATGATCCCGAGTGCAAGATTTTTCTTATGAGCTTAAAAGCTGGGGGTGTTGCCCTGAATCTGACAGTAGCATCTTATGTGAGCCATCTTTCCCTTTATGGTTATTTACTTTGATTGGCTTTATGGGTTGTGCGTACAGAAAATACTCCACATATGATCCATATGAATGGAAAGAATGGTCTGATATTTAGGCTCCATTTATTTTCAGGTAAGCATGATGTAGAAGGGTTTTTTTATTTATTTATTATAAATTAATAAAATCGTCTCCATATGAAAATCATGTAGAATGAAAATTTGTAAATAAAATCTGGCTTTTATTTAAAAATTTTCCTTTTACATGATTGTTAGCTGGAAAAAGAATGGAGCCTTTCGGAACAAAAACAGGTTTCATCTGTTTTCTGAACTTCGCTTAACTTTGCTGTAGATTATTTTTCTTGTAGAAGATTAGGATTGGGACCAATGTTAGTTTTTGAATATCTGTTGTGGCCCTCATGGACATGGCACATGTTCAGGGGGTTAAATGACTACCACACTAACAGGATAATGCTGATATAATAAGGAAATTATGCCAATTCTCTGGAACTAATGATATTTTGGTAACTTGTATTGAAGATTTTAAGCTTGCCTACTTGGTTCTTATATGTCTGTTCCTCATGAGGCGGCTTAGGTTTTCTTGATGGATCCCTGGTGGAATCCAGCAGTTGAGCGGCAGGCCCAAGATCGAATCCACCGAATTGGACAGTATAAACCAATCAGGTGCGCTCTTCTCCTAGTTATCGTTTCCCACCAAATCATACATTAATCAATTTTTGGATCTTATTATGTGTTTTTGGTTTTAGAATCACACGTTTCATAATTGAAAACACAATTGAAGAGAGGATTCTGAAGCTGCAAGAAAAGAAGGAATTAGTATTTGAAGGGTAAGTTCAAATTAACGACAGTTTGAATTCTTATTCTTTTCTAATGAGATCATGAGATGCATGCTCATTATGCAAAACTAATCTACCTGTTCGATTCAATTTCTATAGGACCATAGGTGGTTCTTGTGAGGCTCTTGGCAAACTGACAGAGGCTGACTTGAGATTTTTGTTCAATAAATAAGATGCCGTATAACTTGTGATAAGAAGGCCCGGGAGGAAAGATTACCATCTTGATCAAACATGTTCTTCATGCAGATGGTAGGCATGCTTTTCGAGTTAATGGGGTGGCAAGGTTCTGGTATTTTTTTCAAATGACATTGTGCAAGTGGGGTATATTTTATGGCCCTACTTGCAATACCTGTAAATACTAAAAGTAGCAACTGCATGGACTGGTGCATTTAACAGATACTAGTGAACATTTTTGGGAGTGGATTTTTGGTGGGGCAGGGTCTCCCACACTCTACTTCTTCTGCAAGGAAAACCCAGGAAAAACTCTATGAAACCTGAAGCTGTAAACCTCAATCTCCATGACACTATAAGTCAGACTCAAAAGCTGAAGCCGAGTAGAATGATTTCATAAATTTTCTTTTTCCCATAATGCTCCGTTTGTTTTAAGGTAAAATTTTACATGTAACATTTTATATGTGAAAAAAAAAAATTCAGTATTTATTTCCAAAGGTAAGATATAGTGATCTTTCAAGGGGATGGGGAAGGCATTTTGTTTTTCTTTTACATATTGAAAACAAATATTGAAAATTTTCTTTTACATATAAAATGTTAATGGAGCATTATAATCTCAATAGCTACATCTTCTTTACTTGATCCCATATAAATAGCTAATAAATAACTACTACAAGGTGGTTCTAACTATTAAAACACCACATAACCCATTATTCCCACAATCTAAAACTTCTCTCTACTATATTTATAACTCTCTAACCCAATAACAATTTTTTTTTGGGTGTATAAAGCCAATAACAACCACTTACCAACCACAAATAACCGTTGTCAATTGCGAAAAACAAATTTGCCAGCCATTTTGATTGCAGGGGTGAAGCATCCACATTACATTTAAGAAATACGTTAACAGAAACTTAACATCCTGGTTGGTCATTAACATGGTACTTCAGGATGAGTAGGAGTAGGCAATAATATGACTTGAATTCGTGAAAACCCTTCACTGAACCTATCCAAAAAAAATTAAAGTCCAGTTGGTTTGTCCTTCGAGAACAGAGAACACTGCCCTTGGGTATTGTACTTCAGGATGAGACGTTTGAGAAAGAAAGAGTGATTTCCCTAAAATTAAATAGTAAATGTCTTTTTAATTATTCTTTTAGTTAATTTAATGTTTGGGTGTCTTCGAGATATCATGCGCAAGAGATTTGGCTGAAATTATCCTTAATAAATATATGGATTTCTTATTCATTCTTTCAACAGAATTTAATGTCAATTTCTACATAAAGGAAAGATGAATTCCCTCGGCATGTGTTGCTTCTATGACTGCTTAAGGGTGTTAAACGGTGCGATTTTGATTTAACGGTGTTTTTTTTATTTCGGTGTGTAATGAGCAAAACCAAATCATTTATTAAATGGCTTCAAAATACTTATCAAAATTAATTATTAATCGGTTTCAAATTTTCGATTTTTACATGGTTTCATTGCTAAGAGGGAGAGGAAAAGAGTTAGGAACAAAGGTCCGTGTAAGTCAATGAATTCTAAGAAAAGTCGGTATAATAAATGAAATGTCAAGGAAGATCCAAATAATTTTCCCAATAAATTATCTATGTTCCAAAACAATTTGCTTCACTTCGAAATCTTCTGATTATGCTTTATAGTTGGCTACTTTCTTGGCTATACATCTAATACTATCCTATCCTATCCTATCCTATCTTTGTTGGTTGAAAAGAGAAAAAAGAAAAAAGAAAAAAGAAAAAAGAAAAATAGGTATTATGGATAAAACAATGGATCCACATTCTCTCTTCCTAGAGGTTTGGGAAGAGAGGCGGCAACCTCACTGGATGGCCTATATCTGGGACTCGGATTTACTCGAGCCCTCCACAGCCCCAAGGGTCTGCCATCCAATGGGGTTGCCTCCTCTCCCGAACCTCTAGGAGGAGAGGATTTGGATACCATAACAATACTTTAATTGCTTTAACCCATTGGATCGTTAAGGCTGCGTTTGGTAACTCTCTCAAAGAACAGTTCTTCTGTTCTTCCGTTCTGATAGAACAGAAAAACTGTTCAGAACAGCCAAGAACAGCTAAAAACTGTTTGGCAAATCTGGTTTGTTCTTCTGTTCTCACAGAACGAACCGGATGAAAAGAACATCTAAGAACGAAAATTTCTAAACATGGTTTACCATGTTTTTACGTTCTAAAACAATTTTGAAAAGAACAAAAAACTAAGTTGTGCCCGATAAAACCTGACACCCTTTCTACCTACTTCCATACACGAAGAAGCACATCCTCCTTGTTCGTTCTCTGCAAGCACAGCAATTATTTTCCTCTCATCTCTCCCCATCTCTCTCTCTCTCTCTCTCTCTCTCTCTCTCTCTCTCTCTCTCTCTCTCTCTTGTTTATGTGCTTAATTCTTTATCAAATAATTCTTTATCAAGTATTGACTTTATTTTGTTCTTTTTATTTTCTGTTTCAAATTCCAAATATGAATTATTTATGTTCTAAATTCTTTTGGCATGAACCCAAATGATAACTACAAATAAAAAATAAAAAATAAAAGGTTTGCGGCTCTAGATGCATGGAATTTTATTTTTATTTTTTAAAAAATTTTCTTGTTTAATTGATCAACTTATCTCCATCAACTCATAGGTACAATTTATAATTTAAATGACATTAATATTAATTAATTTGGTAAGATATCGGTTTAATGGTAATTCTGTAATATTTGAATCCTTTGAAAAAAAGTGTTAAAGAACAAATTTTACCAAACAGCAAACAAGTTAGAACAATGTTTTCAAACTAGTTCTGGAACATATTTGCCAAACAGTTTTAAGGCCAAAAGAACAGCCAAAGAACATTATTTCAAAACAGAACAGAAAAAGACCATCTCTTCCGGTTCAGAACAAGAACAAGCGAGAACGTTACCAAACGCAGCCTAAGTGGGCTTTGGATTGTCAAGAGTAGCTTTTGGGAGTCATTTGTGGAGTATATCATGCTTATTGTAATGAATTTTTTTTTATTTGGTATACACAAAAGGCATACGTTCAATGATGTACACTGAATAACTTCGAGGGGGTACTTCAATTGACAAGGAACCTACACATTAGGAAGTGGAAGGTTTTGAGTTTAACTTCTCTTTTTGTCTTGGGGCTGCCACTCACATGGGGGTATTAAGTGCTCTTTCTTTTTTTTGCTTTAGGTACAAGTGGAATGGTTCTCATTCAATTTTGGAATGACATTGTCCATGCAGTTGTGGAGTTAGTATGGACCCACAGGACTAGTCAGGCCAAAGGTCTGGATATTTATCGTAAGGGATGTAAACGTATCGAATTTAAATCGAATACACCACATTTTGAATTCAATTCCATTTACCAACTATCATATATGAAAGCGATTCAAAATCTGACGGATTTGTAAAAACCAAATTCGAGTTCGAATCCGAGTATCCAAATTAAGTCCAATTCGAATCCGAAAAATGGAATAAAATATAAATTGAGATGAAAATGAGAGAAAACCTTAGTTTAAAACAAATGCATTGCTTCCTCTAAGAAAATAAGAGATGAAACCTTAAATGACTATATAAACATTAAGACTATATGCGTTTAAAACTCTAAACGAAACAGATATCCTCTCGATTTGATTGATATTTGAATTTGCATCCGAATCCGACTTTGCTATTAGAATTTGAATTTGAATCCAATTGTTCGAATTCAGATCCCCTAAACGGATACAAATTCGAATCAGATTCAGATTTTTGATTATCCATTTACACCTTTACCCTCTCCAAAAAAAAATAAAATTATATCCTTACCCTTAGAAAGAAAAAACAAATGCACTGGAGGATCAGCCTAGGATCGGTAAAAAATATCCTGATTTTGGCTTTAACTCGCCCCAAAGGCCCAAAAGTACCATTGCTGATTTGTAGGCAGAATTGAAACTTACCAACACGGGATTGGCCCCAGCCAATTCATGAACGATTCGATCCCTAAAAACATTCATATGCCACCCTTATTGTTAGTGAACCGTCATTTTTTTTTAATTTTAATTTTAAATTTTTATTTTATAAAATTTATTTTCATTTGTTGATTTTTAGCCTATTGATGCACTTGGATCTGAAGCGTGCAAGTAAAATAAAAAAAAGTAAAAATAAAAAATAAAAAATAAAAAATTGCGCGGCCAAAGTTTCAATCGATCGCAGAATATCCGCATAAGTGTGTAGCCTAAACCCCCTACTCACAAAACCCTCTTCCCCCTCCCACCCCTTGACTTCACACAGCAGCTCCGGCAGCGGCGATTCATCTCGGGTAACGAGGTTTGCATCTGTCTGCCTTTCTTATGCCTTCTTTTTTGATTTTTATAAATGTTCCAAATTCAATTCAGAATACTTAAAAATTTGAATTTTTTTCTAACGGGGAAACATTGGGATTTAGGGGATAACTTGGTTTTGCCTTCCGGTATAGATTGTCCTTGTTCCAGAAGATCCAGATTTACATCAAATACCCAAATTGTGATCAAAATTCCTGCATCAAAATGCCTGCTCAGTTTGAGGGACTTTTGTCATTCTAACTGATAAAGAGCTCTGCTCTGATTTCTTGTGAAGTTCATTGAGTCTTCCCTATAGATGAGATTGCCACTTGAAGACCGCTCCCCTCATTATTTTTTTTTCTTTCTTGTTATTGGAAAGATAATTTAAATGGTCTCAAAAGATTATATCTTTTGTTGTCGTATTTAAGATTTATTGAAACTTCTCCCTGTTTGGCATTTAGTGATTGGAACTTTTCTGCTTTGACATATAGTACTGATTTTAGCTATTCGAAACGGCAACAAGTTAATTTTCCTTTATTTGTTATATATGATTATCATTCCATTATGTTATGGTTGTAATACTATTTATGGATCGTTGTGTATTTCAAGCAATGGATTTTTTATAAGTTGTCTTCTTTTTTGTTTGGAATTTTTTAATTTCTCCTTAGAACGATTTAGAGGTTTCATTTTCAATAATTCTGTTACCACTCTCTGTAATGTCTAGGGTCTTAAAATTTAATTATTGTTTTTGTCCTAGATATGAGATTCTTGAGTTTGTAAAATCTCTTAAAAACTAGAGCGTCGTTCTATTTCTCTATCATTTTTGTCTAACTTTGAGCACGAACCATTTTTTTTCTGTTAGATGGCTTGTAGTCGCAACATCTCCACCAAAGTAATCCATCTTAGGAAAAGGTTGCACCCATCTTTTAGCTGCATTCTTCATGATGATGATGGCAAAAGCCAGCCTTCTGTTGCAAATTCATCGCGACCTACAATTGGTCAGTTCCTGCATCGTGGTACAGCTGCTGGTGTTGGTGCTCTGCGTCAAGAGAGAAGATGTTCTTTCGTCTATCTCCCACCTGGGTTTGGATCTTCCATTTGTAGGCATATGTCGAGTGCTATTGCCGAAAGTTCAGATAAGATTGAGTATGTGAGTGATGTTGCGGATGTTCTCACGGAGAAGGGTATGGAAGTGGCACTCACCCAGGCCCCTGTTGTGAGTGAAGTGGCTATTGCAGCTGCCGATTCTTTCCTTCCTGTTGCAGCCTTGCAGTACTTTATTGATGGTATTCATTCCTTTACCGGATTGAATTGGTAAGGACTGGTCTGTCTTTGGCCCTTTATTCATTTTTCTTTTCAGCTAATATTAATTTTTCTATAAGCTTTTTATCCTTTTTTTTTTTTTTTTTGAGTTTTTGTTTCTTTTGGTTGAATATGCGCCTGAGATGCCCTGTAAATGAAGGATTAGGCTATTCCGTATCCTGCTGATTTTATATTCTCTTAATAGCTATTAAACGCTAATGTAAAAGGCATTAAATGTTAATACTGTATATAGTTGTAAGTTTCAAGGTTTCAGTTGTAGTTTGAGCATTCAGTATATGTCAGGTGGTTGCACTTTGCAAGATGCTGTACTCCACCTGTTATTTTTGTTTGTGCATCCTTGAATTTTGCTCATGCATTGTTTTTTCCCCCCTTTATTTCATGGCTATTGTTTTGGATATTTTTACTTTCTCTATATTATGTGAGCTGCGGATTCTACCTTTGTGCAGGCTTTGGGTCATACATGCAAAGTATGATCCTTTCCCAAAAGCAACTTTTATCTTCCTCTAAGTTTCTATCTATGTAATCCTCTCCCGTCAACTTGTTTGGTTGATGACCAAAAAGAGGCTATAGTGAAAATAATATAAAAAAGCATAAAGAAAGACGACAAAAGGAGAAAAGATAAGTAAAGAATTAAAAAAAAGGGTAGTTATCCATCTAATAATGGAATATGATGTTTCTGATAATCACAAGATAAATCTAAGCATTCATTTTTATCATCTTTTTTACTCTGAACCATCTATTCTTGTGTCTGGAGTATTGGTACACGTGCATGCACATACATGGAGTGCATGCTAATATAAAGTGGGTATTTAATTGAATTAGACCTTGAGTTTTGATACGTGGAATCTAGATCATTTTCTCTCTATCCAATTGTCGGAATGGACACATCATATGCCCACATGAAAAAATATATGGCTTGGGATGTTTGGGGAAATGATAGACCCAGGTGACAATAATAAGTTGCTGGAAAAAAAATCATATTGGAAATTTACTTTTAGGTTTCGTATTGCAGTTTTTAAGTCATATTTCATCAGCAAATCAATTAATTTTGTCAGTAGTATTCCTAGGAGCTCAGGTAAAGGTGGTTGTTATTGATTTTGATTAAAAAAATTCCTTTGATTTGATAGCCTTAGCTGCTGTTCTTCCTTGCTGCAAACTAATGATCTTGTTGGAATATGACATATTCCTATGCCCATTTTTTTTTTCTTTCCATATTGGAGTAAGGTTCCAGTTTTCTTTGAGTGATACTTTGAAATGGACCAAAATGCCCTGTAGTCTAGATGTCTTTGTTCTAAACCACTTTGTTTGCAAATAGGCCCTTCGTTAAATTTTTGGCTTAACTATTCCCTTCTGAATGATACCAAGCTACTTGGGCACTTTAAAACTGGACTTGACTGTGCATTCCCAAGCATCGCTATCTCATGACATTGCTGAAACTGGTGTTTTTAGGCACCTTTAACACAAAAGTCCAAGAAAGTCACCGGAGCAATTATTCTGCAATGCTGATAATGCTTGGCGTTATGAAAACCCCCACCCAATTCCTTGTATTATAGCTGACACAGAAGACTTCCAAGGAACACAATTGTGAATCTTTAAGGAAACCATTGTCATTGGTTGTGTAAATTTACATTAAGTCTTAATTGAGTTTAAAGTAATGGAGGACATGGCTTTAGTTCTTGACCCTTTTAAAGATATAGTGCTTTATACAGTTGTTTTCCTCAATAAAGTCCTTCATTTTCTCTAAAAAGTGAATAAAATTTTTGACCTACTAGGGAAAAAAAAGGAAATAAGAAGAAACAAAATAATGAAAGGTTATTTATACTCTTAAAATTGTAATTGTCAAGAGTAGAAATTTGGACCGGAATGCCTCTCCCAAATACTCCCAAATACTCCCAATGCCTCTCCTAATGATATTCATCTCATGTGCAGTATCAATCAAATTCTCATTCCCATTCTGAACACTGTCATTTCATAACAAAACATTCTCCTCTTCGTAATGTTCATCCAGAGCATCTTCTCCGTTTAGCCTGGCAAATTCCAGATCGGCAATTTGTTCATCTTTAATAAAATTATGCAGTAAATAGCATTCTATGACAATATAAGCTTGAATTCTTAGTGAATATGACGACATTGCTTTCAATATGCTGAAACGTGCCTTCAACACTCCAAAGGATCTTTCGATTACATTATGCAGCGAAGAATGTCTGTGATTGAACAACTCTTTGGCAGTTTTAGGCTCTCGCCCAGCACCCCTATAATCACGTAGATGATATCGGTCCCCTTTAAATGGTGTCAAATACCCACGCTGGCTCAAATTTCCAGAATCTACAGCATAATATTTTTCTATAACACGTAGCATACCGCAATTAATGATATAAATAACCTGGAAAAAATCTATATAAGACATTATGAAATTGAATTGTAAGACTGAAATAGGGGTACAACCTGGGGGTGGATGAGGAAATAGTGGTGACCGACGGGCATCTGCTAATACGCGGTAATCATTAACACTACCCTCCTATCGTGGGTGCACATAGGTGAACTTCATGTCAAACGAGCATATAGCCATGAGATTTTGTGAAAGTGTGTGCTTCCTATTCCTGTAAGGAGTTTGTAAATTTCTCGGAATAGAAGTGTCTACGTGCGTACTGTTAATGGTCCCAATGCAATTCTTATAAAAAAGACAAAAATTTATATAAATATATATAGATATATATAACAAGGTAAAACAATACAAAAATCAAGAATAAAGGTATTACCCTGAAGTAAGGATGATGCCTTTGGTTGTTTCTAATTTGAGGTTGTTCAACATTCATATTTGGGGCACAGATATTTTCCTTAGCTAAGTTCAAAAATGCCTTCAATACAATTTTGAAGAACCTACTAAGAGTCTCCCCAGAATGTTGGAACCTCTCACATCGCCTCCTTGTGCTACAACTCCTTTGTAGTGATTGGATGAACATTGCTAGTTGTTTATCAACCCTTATGTATCGGCTATCTTGTAGCCATCCTCTATGTTGCATGAGGTTACACAGGTTAATGAAAACGTGCCTTTCCATGCGTAATGATTCGTATATTCTATCCGTATGCCCATTCAACAGTTCTGCTACCCATCTGGAACTAGTCATAGATGAATCCCTACATGGTTCCTTGACGTGTAATGAATTCCCTAATTCATAGAGGGATATGACCTCCAATATGCTCCAATCCATGTTCTCAAAAGCTCTCATAACTTCATTGCTGATCACTCCATTCATGTTTAAAACTGCATAATAAATGAAGACATAGAGACAAACCAATCCATGAAGAACAAACTAAGATTAATACATACCATAGCAAATTTACATAATCAATTACAAAATATTTAAACAAAGTATAAAACCATTGTACCATAAGAGTTTAACATTACATATTGTACCGATATTAAAACAAACAATAGCAAACAAACTATCAAACCATTGTATCAAAATTAAGATCAAACCACTGTATGAAACCATTGTATCAAACCCTTGTCCCTAGCCAATTAGTTGGCAATGCCTCCCCTAATGTCATTCGTCTAATGTGCAATACTAGTCAATTTTGCCCACCGAATATCACTTGGAGCTCTCGAAACTGCAACAGTCCATTTATCCTAAATTTTGCGCACTCTGGGTTTACCTGAAAACAAATGACTAATTTTTTTAGGAATTCATGAATTGAATACCAATGAATTACTATGTCTACTCCAGTTAGATATGATTACCTGGATGTATCTGTCCCATATATCTGGGTCAAGCGTGTCCACATGTTGGGTTGTCTCATTCCAACCAAATCCAGTAGTGTTCAGCAGTCTTCGAAACTACCATATTCAGGCCTCAAACAACTGAGTTTGTTCCTCAACTGTTTCAATGTGAATGGTCTACCCAAGGTTTCTTCTATTTTGTTCTTTATGTTACTCCACCCATCTTTGTTAAACGTGGAAGTTGCTTTATTTCCCTTCATGACCTCTTCCACTAGTATATCAACATATATGTCCACTTCCAGCTTGTTCTATGTAACTGTCTCTATACTTTTTCATGATCTTTCCATTTTACAGACTAACAACTAACTGTAACAAAATTGAAATGGTGAATGACACCAACAAAAATGACAATCAACAACCAAACCAATGTATCTGAGTACATACATACCATAACAAGTTCAAATCACACAAAATTACAATTTTATCAAATAAAAAATATTAAAACAAAGCAAACAGACCAAATCAGTGTATCTAAAAGAAACATACCATAACAAGTGAAATCAAACACATTGTACCGAATATAAAAAACTACCATAAAGAGTTTACATCAAATTGTTCCCAAATAAAAACAAACCATCAAAAGCAATGTATCAAACCAATGTTCCAAATTAAAAATAAAACCATTGTATCTGTAGCATTGAATTTTAAACCACTTAGCAAAGGGTGGAGTAAGTAGAATGTTGGTAAAGCACTGGTGATATCATGGAATGGACTCTATTGCCCACAACTTCTTCTCCTCATCTAAGCCCATAAACAACTCCCTCCATTCCGCATTGTTGGTAAAATGATTCATGGTTTTGATATATACCGCCTTATCCAATCTTGGAATGGTGTTCAATACTGCCAGACATTGGGTGATTGAATGACCTCCTATGTTGGCAGAGCTAAGATAAGGAGAGGCTGAGGAAGTGTGTGACGTAGTGAACAAATCCAAACAGGCTTTGGAACGTTCCACCATTGCATTTATAGCTCCCACTATGTCAGTACTTCGACTCCTTTTCCTAAGGGCAGAAGGAGTCCTATCCGGTCTGTGACCTGGAGCTTCTTGTGGGGTACGTTGCACACCTTCTTCAGTGACGTCAGTGGTAGGTTCTACAGGTGGAACCTCTGAACCATCTTGGTTGTCCAAGTTATCAGCATCTCCTTCTTCAAATATGAAGTTGTCATTGTGGTTTTTATAGGCAAATTCACCAGTTGCATATGAATCACCAAATATCACTAGGGACTCTCATTACTGGGGCAGTCCATTTTTCCTAAATTTGGCTCAACCTAGGTTCTCCTGGAAGCAAATGAAAAAAAGCTTCAGAATTTCTGAATTGATTACCAGGGAATTACTATTTGTACTACAGTTAGATATGATTACCTGGATGTGTCTGTCCCATATAGCTGGGTCATGTGTTTCAACACGCTTGGTCATGTCATTCCATCCAAACCCAGTAGTATTGATCAGTCTTCCAAAACTAACGTACTCAGACTTCAACTTATTCAGTTTGTTCCTCACCTGTTTCAGTGTCAATGGCCTAGCCAATGCTTCTTCCATTTTATTCTTTATGTTACTCCACCCGTCTTTGTTAAACGTGCAAGTTGTTTTATTTCCCTTTATGATCTCTTCCACTAGTATATCAACATATATGGCCACTTCTAGCTTGTTCCATTTAACTGTCTCTATATTTGTTTTTGGAGAACTTGTCATTTTACAGACTAACAACTTGCTATAAATGGAACAAAGTTGATAATCAGCCTTTAAAAACAATCAACTGGCCTAGGCAATGATTAATCCATGGTAAGCATTTAGAACTTAAATAGAATTTAGTCATGATCTAAAAAAACTTACAAAGAAGTTCACATCCCAAGACTTCTCAACTTTAGAAGACTTGATACAATTAACTAGTTAAATTTATATGTCACTTATTTTTCAGCATGATTTCGGCCATTTTGGTTGCATTCTTGGATTTTTGCCTGACTGAAATGGCACCAAAATCCGAGAATTTTAACCTTCCCTCGTTATGTGAGAGAAACGTGTGAAATAGATGAAATAATCCTGAATAGAAATCATGAAATAGGTTTTCAGCTATTGCATTATTTCTATTGAAATCAATTTCAATTTCACTGAAATTTGGAATACAAATCATACCAAACAATTTGAAAAACTGAAATAGCTCAATGAAATTGAAATAGAAATCATACCAAAACGGGCCTTCAAGTAAGAAACTAGAAATTAATAAAAACTTAGGTTCTAAAATCAAAACCGGGAACCAGAACTAGAAGCAGGAAATCAGAACAGAAACTGAGATTAGTTAAAGATAAAAAATCAACCTAATCGTTTATCGTAACAGCAGATCAAATAGAATGAAAGAAAAATAGAAATTACCATTTTCGGCTTAAAGAGAGAGTTTAGACCTGATCTGAATGAATCAGAGGGAGAGGATAACAATCAGGAATCCACCTGATAAACCAGCTGAACCCACAGAAGAATCATGCTACTGAACCACAGCAGCACCACTCTTGAATCCATAAGAGTCAACACACCTGAATCCATAGATGTAACATGCAAGCCTGAAATCCAGAGACCAGCAAAGCAAAAGATTCATTTGTAGGACTTTGTTGGATTGACCCATGCATGTAGGCTTGGGTCTACATATATTTATTAAATACTCAAAACAGGAATCAAAATACATCTTAAACCCCTTCGGTTGATGGCTTGTCTTGGAGGTGTTTCGATGCTAATAAATCTCTGATTAGAATAAAGAAAAATATACCAACCACATATTACCTTGTCATTTGAGGGCTT
Source organism: Protea cynaroides (assembly GCA_028583415.1). Taxonomy (NCBI): domain Eukaryota; kingdom Viridiplantae; phylum Streptophyta; class Magnoliopsida; order Proteales; family Proteaceae; genus Protea; species Protea cynaroides. The sequence goes on from CM053267.1 coordinate 40,543,670, forward strand.
ATTGAACTATTTCTATCCATTGACAATGGATTCAATAACATGGAATCTGGACTCATAGCTGAACTTGGTCTTAGAGCCATACTTATGAGCACACCACCAATTTTTGCATTTCACAAGGTATATATCTCTCTTGCTGTGCATGCGCACATGTGTGTGTCTTTGAGAGTTTAATAGCTTCCATATTCTTCAAGTTGTGGATGCTTATATAATATTTTACCCAACTGGGGCATAGGTGGTGCAAACATTGTAAAATGATCAAGGAGTACATAAATGACCAAAATTCGGTCATGGCATAAATCTTCCTAGCTCTTTTACAAGTTGCCAAAGAAAGATGAGAAATACTTTGTAGACATGGAGCAACACCATATAGTGTCAAAAAAATTGTATAGAATGTAAATCTCATTTGCTTCACTGGCAAAGTGTAGGAATCAAACACTACACTTGGGATTGAATCACATCTTTACCCCTAAACCAAAGAACTAATACTAACATCAATGTTTTCCCCCTAACATCTACGGGTCTTCCGTGAGCAGAAATACCCTCAAACCAATTCACACAAACCACTATCCATGCAAGAATTCAAGCACGCATCAGAAACCAAAACATATATTCAGCTGCTGAGTTCAGATGGCAATTCATTTACATCAAAATATAAGTTAAAAGAAGAAAGCAGAGTGATCGAATAGAAAAGGGTCAGAGATTGGTAGGCTCATAAATTAAACTTGAAAAAAATTGGAACAAAATGAAAGGAAATGTGAAGAATCTGAATAGGGGTCACTGGTTTTTCACGAAGTGAAACCTAATCGATAACATACAGCAACAAGGTATCATTTGAAAAAAAAAATAAAAAAAATTAGAGGATATCGAATTTGAGAGAAGAAACATACCTTAGTATGATTCTTCTTGGTTAAATGGAACGAAGCTAGCAGAGGAAAGCAAAATAAAATAAATTAGAAAAAGCCATAATCAATATGTGAGGTTTTTAGGGTTTCTTTGATTGAAACCCAAAACCCCCTTTTTTTTTGAATCGTGAAACATATGTGAAGGGAATATTTCGGGAGAGGGATTATGAGAGAGATTTGAGAAACTTACATGGAATCGATGAAATTTTTGTTGGTCTAGGTCAGTACGCAAGTAGCAGATACGATGATGACTCCAAGCCCAGTAGTAGAGACGATGAAGAATGTCGATCCTTGCAGAGACGACGAAGAACCACCTAGTAGCAGAGACGATGAAGCAGAACCCCAATAGCAAAGATGATGAAGCAGGTGCTTTGTAGTAGAGACGACGAAGCAGTACCCCAGTAGCAGAGACGACGAAGCAGTACCCCAGTTGCAGAAACGATGGAAGAATGACCCAGTAGATGGAAGATGACGAGCTCTATGGTGAAGAACCCCAGTGCGAGCTCGATGAAGAAGAACCACCTCTCTGATACGGTATCGGGATTTTGAGGTGGGTGAGTGAATTAAAATGGAGTAACTCCATCCAACTTCGACTCCGAATTTTGGCTCTGAAGTAGAAAAACATCTTTTTTATGCTCCAAAAATTGAGATTCTGGAACCAGTTTGGAGCCGGTTTAGTCATGGATTCTCTAGAAATCCGAACCGGGTTACCAAACAGGCTTCTACTCCTTTTATGTTCTAGAAGTTAGAATCTAACTTCTGGAGTGTTATCAAACACCCCCTAAACGTGTTTAAAACGCAAAATAATACTCTGTTCCCAAATTTCCAGTATTAAAATGGCATATTACTTATAAATCATTTTAAACACATATAATATGCGAAAGATGTTTTTTTTTTTTCATTGAAAAAAAGCTTTGTTAAGAACCCAAGAACATGCTATCATGGAGGGCCCTCATTCAAAACCTATTTAATATAATTTCATAAAGGTCAATAAGCCTTAATTAATTTAAAATATTCAACTCACAACCCATAGTCCGGCAGGTGTGCTTTTGAAGGCACCTTGCGTTTCCATTTTATAGCCACCTGCTTGTTGCGCCTTCCTGCATCCTTCCGATGGGACTAAAAAAAGTCCCTGTTTTGCTTTACTGTACTACTGGTACTGATGTGGGTTGAGTTGGACAAGGCGGTCAGCCTTGCAGTCTCGCATCCTGATCATCCTACGATGGAACTCTGGGACAGTAGCTTGTTCGTGGATGGACCAACATGACCCGCTTTGGCTATCTAGGCCAAACCAGAATCGACCCAAACTCAAACCAACCTTTTAATCTGGACAGGGTTGGTAGGGTTTCAATTTAGTTAGGTTTAGTTTAGGAAGATTTTATTATTAAGTTCTTTCTTTATTTTATTGTCTTGGCAAGCAAGCGATAGGTTATGGTAGTGATTTGAGTTTCCAATTTAGGAGTTCTATTTTAGTACTTTGCAATTTTATTTTAGTTAGCTTCCCGATTTAGTTTTCTCTATAAACCATGTAACCAAGAATAGAATAGAATGGGAGATTAGAATGAATGAAATTGAGACAAGTTCAGTTTAGTTTGCTGTTGCGGAGGCTTGCTGACCGAGTGTAGTCTGTTTTCTTCTTTGTTCCTCTTCCTTTCTTCCTTTCCCCTTTACTCTTCTTCTTTGATACTGTTCTGGTTACCATTCCTTACCTGCTGATGTCGAGCCAACAAGGATGAGAAAGACTGGGTCGATCTCACCGTATACAGCCCTGCTTGGTCCGAAACTTGGAATGCAGCCTCCCTAGGCTCTCTAGGTCCTGGCCAGTTAAGGCTCCTTTCTCTGTGAGAATCACAACCTGTAACTCAAGTCAGAATCTGCAACACCGTCTGGGTTAGTCACAGTACTATTATATTGGTTTTCTGGTTGTTGAATTATCAATTAAGGGACTATCGTGTGGAGTCCAAGGGGTTGTGCATCGCTGAATCTCTCTTGAAATTTCGAGTCAAACCGAGAATATACGAGGGAGTTCTGTTGCTTCAAAACCTTCTGATCTCCCTTCTCTTACTTACGGTCAAGAGGTTGAAGAAAACCCCTTTTCTTCCCATGTTGAGATATCCCCTCACACCTGTCCCTTAGTAATTATCCAATGTTCCCATTATGCCCCTCTTTTAAGACCTCCCCTTGAAATTGAATGCCTATTGAATCTTAGGTCTTGTTTGGTTACTCACATAACCTAATTTATAGATATGCCATTCACTATTAGAAACTTTGATTTATTCAATGTTTTCCATTATAATTGATAAATGAGTACCGTTTCACTTGGGTGGGCCCATAGCGCAATAGGGTTTTCCCAACCTGGGTCTCACATCAATTGGTATCAGAGCGAATTTCCTGCAGCCATGGTGAGTAACAATAAGCTACTTTCACGTGTAAACACCAATAAAGATGAAAGTGACGTGACCATTGCTAGTTTATCAGAATGGATTGTTACCTTAGAGGAATCTCAAAACTCAGTGCAGAAGAATATGGATTCCAATTTTGTTTTCTTCCGGTATGTAATGAAATCTATGCACGCTTTTTTCGATAGACTGATACAGTCCGAAAAGGAATGTCCCATGCTTGGGGATTCCTCCAGTTCAGTCCCATAGGTTCCACCTTGCATCATTGTCACCGCCAACGCCACAAATTACTCCGCCACAAATTACTCCACCGCCACCACCACCACCACCACCACCGTATGGAGTCGGCTAACACGAAGATCTTTTCGATGTTGACAAGGGAGCATGACTGGACGTGCTTGATTTTTACGGGGATCACAATCCGGAGCAGTACCTTGACCGGCTCCATAGTTTGGAGATATTTTCCAAATGGTACGGGTTGTATAAGGCCAAAAAAATTATGTTTGCTGAAGCTAAATTGAATGATATGGCATGAGTCTGGTGGAATTAATTATCAGCAACAGAATCGTATCAACTTTACCCCCCCCCCCCCCCCCAACACAAAAAAATATCATACTCGAGTCATTGGTGCGATAAACACTTGGGCTGAGATGCATGGGACATTGAATTGGCAATTCCTACCTATTGACTATAAGCAACGGACGCACCTTAGGTTTGCGCAATTGAGAAAAGAAAATATAACAGTTAAGGAATGTGTGGCCCAATTCTACTACATAGCCACTCGATCTGATTTTGAGTTGGATGAAGAGGTTTTGGTGGCATAGTTTCGTAATGGCTTGCACCTGTAGATTAATGCTGCTTTGGCTTCCAATCGATTGCTTATGATGGAGGATGCGGTACAGGTTGCAAGTCAGATTGAGGAAAGTTTGAAGAGGCCGTACAATTAAAGGAACTTTCCAGAGACGTTCTTTAAGAGTGATAGTTCAAGCAAACAGCCTCCACCACGAGAGAATTCCTTCAGCAAGTCCCAAGATAGTGGTTGTAGCATGGCATCTTCAGGGCCGAACCGCCCATACTCTCCTCCTCGGCTTGGTTCTGACAAACTTCCTTTAAAGCCAAGGACTGAGATCCAGTGTTTCACATGTAGGGATTCGGCTATTTCTCCTCCCACTGTCCTAATTGCTTGGTCGCTTTTGCTAATAAGGAAGAGCTCATGACAATGCTTCAAAGGAGCAACGTAAGAATGAGTTAAGTCTATTTGATGGCCGAGCCAACTAGTGATGACAACGATAGTTACAGTGATGAGAGCGTCAGCCTTGCTATGTTCTTTGTCGTCTCTTGGCTACGCATAAAATTTCTGAAGAGGATGATTGGCGTCACAATAATATTTTCTAGACGAGGGTGAGATGCAACAAATCTTTATGGACGATGGTCATTGATGGCGCAACTGCACCAATGTGGTTTTTGAAGATGCTGTTCGCAAGTTGGGCTTGAAGACATAGCCACACCCAAACCCCTACAAGGTTGCGTGGGTGAATAACAACTACTTTAAGATTCATCAGAGGTGTTTGCTTACATACTCTACGTAGGATTGATCAACACAATTTAGTGTCACGTGCTACCCTTGAAAGTCTGTCACATCCTCCTTAGCTGATGTTGGATGTTTGATAAGAAGGTTCATGATGGGTACGAGAACACTTACTCTTTCAAGCACGGTGGACTCGAGATGCGATTTGTTCCGGCAAAGGACTTTCCACCCATCAAGCTTAAGCAGACTATCATTTTTACTCGAGCGCGTTCCATCTGATGGTATTCTTGGCCCTTATCTAGACTGGATGGAGTCAAGTTCTTTTGAGAGGAGAAGAGTTGATGCAGTAGCTTGTTCGTGGATGGACCACATGATCCGCTTTGGCTACCCAAGCAAAACTGCAATCAACCAAAACTCAAACCAACCTTTTGGTCTGGACAAAGTTGTAGAGGTTTAATTTAGTTGGGTTTAGTTTAGGAAGATTTTATTATTAAGTTTCCTTCTTTATTTTATTGTCTTGGCAAGCAAGCAATAGGTTATGGTAGTGGTTTGAGTTTCCAATTTAGGAGTTCTATTTTAGTACTTTGCAATTTTATTTTAGTTGGGTTTCAGATTTTATTTTCTCTGTAAAGCCATGTAACTGAGAATAGAATAGAATGGGAGATTAGAATGAATGAAATTGAGCGAAGTTGAGTTTCGTTTGCTGCTGCGGAGGTTTACTGACCGAGTGTAGTCCCTTTTCTCTTATGTTCCTCTCCCAATCTTCCTTTCCCTTTTACTGTTTATCTCTGATACTATTCTGGTTACCGTTCCTTACCTACTGAGGTTGAGGTTTTTGTCCATGTTGAAGCCTTCTACCTCTTTGCTCGTGTTGGAGCCAACTACCTCTTTGCTCGTGTTGGAGCCAACTACCTCTTTGCTCGTGTTGGAGCCTACTACCTCTTTGCTTGTGTTGGAACCTACTATCTTTTGCTCGTGTTGGAGCCTACTATATCTTTGCTCATGTTGGAGCTTACTACCTGAAGACCGGTGTTGTGGTTCATATCTGTTCTTATTGTTCCACGTTAGAACTCCAGCTTGGGGGGGAGTGATGAGTTTTTTGTATATTCCAAGTTGGCATATTCCAGTTTGAGGGGGAGTGTTGAAGAGTGGGTTGATATTGCCACATCACCATCTTATTGACGTCTAAGCTTTGGGTTTTTAGACTTAGAGTTACATTAGGATTTATGTTCCTTAGTTAATTATCTTTCCTAGTTTCATAGGTGGTTATCTTTCATAGTCTTGTAATTTCTCTATTTTCTATTTAATGAGATGAACAGTAGGAGAGAGACCTTACATTGATTCTCTTTCTTCTTTCACTCCATCTTCTTCTCTTCTCCTTCTCTTTTTCTTTCTATTTTGTTACAGCTCTTATCTGATCGAATCATCTGTTGGTCAAAATGAGAGGTGGATTTAGGATGAAGTAAAGGGGGGAAATAAAGAACTACTCCGTGGATGTGTACTTGAAAAATCATGTTTGTATTTGTTTTGATTTTTTTTGTTTGAATGGAAATTGCTTCTCTTTGGATGTTATATTGTCTTCCTTATGAAGTAATCCTTTAATTGGTTTCAAAAAGTGGACCAGTTCTCTGTTCTTTACATGTTTGTTAGCAAGGTTCTTGCTATAGTTATTCTATACAAGAATAATGAATGATATGTTACCTAGTGTCACCGCAATATATGTTAGCATCAAGATCTTAAGGTTGTGACCCAAATTTTTTTTTTTTTTTTTTTTTTTTTTGGGGTTTAAAGAATAACGAATCCTTATTGTGTTTGGTAGCTTCTAATACAAGTATAACTCTTCTAGGTGGGTATCTATAGCTCTAACAACTGTCTTGATTCGAGGGGCTACTGTTCCACTCCTAATAAATCAACTCAAAGCTACTTCAAAGCTCACTGTAAGTTGGATCCATTGTCTCTTCCCGACTTTGTGAATTGTTTACTTGCTATTAATAGCAGGGCTTAGGTTTTCATGAATTGTTATGGGTCCTAGTCTTAATTTGGTCACTTCTCCCCCAACATTTTATGAATTGTGACAGGTTTTACTACTCTTTTCTCTTTCTTATTGACTTTTATTTCTGTTCAGTAATTGTGTTTCAGTATCTGCTGTTTGTGTTGTGGTCTAACTTTAGTGATCCATATTAATTTATGCAGTTGATGAGGCCGCGTCTGGAGGAGATCAAACAAGAAATGCAAGATAAGGTATAGACGACTCCAAGATATTTTCTTTTCACTGCCTCCTGTTACATTTTTGTGTCTCTGTTTTGCAACTGAAAAACCTGTTAGCAGTGGCTTACACTAGAAATTAGTGGCAGGATGTTACTTCTCATCTAAGGAAGATGATATACTGTTCAATTTATCCTACTGCCAAAAGTATTTTGCGAGCAAAGAATTTAGACTAGCATGTATGGCTGTAACCATCTGATCTATCATGTACTGTAGCATGATACGAAAAGAAAAATATGACAGTTGATAAACCAGCTAACTATTTAGGCTGTGTTGGGGTGTCAAGAAAAAAAATTAAGAAAAGAAAAAAATAACTTCAATAGAATAGAAAAGAAAAGAGGAAATTACACGACCTCCCTTGACAATTCGTTAATTACGCAATACTACCCTGTGTTGTGAAACATTACACGGACTTCCCTCGAAAAATCAGATTTATAACACATAAGTCCACTCCGTTAGAGAATGGACGTTAGTAGCTTATGTGGAGAATGGTTATTTTTTTAAGACCAAAATACTCTTATTCCTAATAAAGTTACCTTTTTATTAGGACTAATAAGGTTTATTTATTTATTTATTTTTTTACAACAATTTCTTCTCCGACACCATCGCCTTTCTCTAGAACGAGACCTCTGCAAGTTCTCCAACTTCGTCTTCTTCTTTTTTGATTTTAAACATTTCACAATAGGAGGATAGTTACATTGAAATGTAGCAAGGAAAGAAGGAATATGGTTCAAAATCTCAGGGAGATCTTGGCGAATCTTGAAGTTCTCGAACAGGTCAAGTCGAGACCAGTCTTGACATTTTTGACCATTTCTCGACATTTTCGACTAGTTTTGGACTAGTTCTCGACTAGTCTTGACATAATGTATGAATTATGATTGTATAATCCACTTGACTACTTTGGATCTTTTGACTATAACAATTAACTAATTAAGCGCTATTATGTTTATTCTTCTCCTAAAATATAATTTTACTGGCTCATTTGACCTTCTTTGATCTTCTACTAGTGTAAACTTATATAGAATAGCCAATATTACCCTAGGTTTACTTCTGAACTTTAGACCGATACTGCCAAACATGGGTGTAAACCTAAACAACCACCATATGTGATCATTTTTTTCAATTGTATTGTTTAAATATGATTATGTATGCTAAAAGAGTGATTTCCTGGAGTATCAGGCCTTGAAATGACCATTTGAGCCCCGAGACACTTTTTAAACCCTCGAGGCTTTTTTATAGTGTCTCACTGAGATTTCGACCGAGAGATCTCGATTTTTTAGAAGGTCGAGACGCTCTCGAGACTCGAGATTTTGAACTTTGAGAAGGAAAGAGAACCAAAACAGCACCTATATTACTTGGATGAAGCTGTGGAGAGAAAAGGAGTGGACCCAATAACCAAGATCCAGTTCTATGATCCAACTCCACGAAAGGGCCTCAATTCTCATCATTTTTTCCCCTCACTCTTACATGTACACAGAAGAGAAACCATCAGAGAGAAGAAAGCTTGTACGATGGTGTTACTTCTTTCTGTTTTTCCAAAATTCTCCAATAGAAACTCTTTCACTGTACTAGTTAATGTCCTGATCCTTCAGAACCATCCTTGGCAGGAGATTGATGTTGATGTGGCTGCTGCAGCTGCTGCTAGGGCATGGGGCCAGCCCCACCTCGGCCCTGCCCCATCTGCGGGTAAAACTGGTTCAAGGCTTGAGGATTCAAAACCCCAATATGTCCATCTTGAAAAAGCCCAAGCTCCAATCTCGGAAGATGCTGAGTGTTCCCACCCAAAATTGAGCGAAAATTCATCAGACCCAAATTAAAACCTGGTAGTTCAAACCCATGAAACCCAATTCTAGGCAAGTAAGTGGAGCTTTCGCTGGCAAATTCGATGTGGATGGACTAGAGGAATGATCAAATTCTGTGCCAAAGCCGCTGATAGAAAGCCATAAACCTGTGGCTACATGGGATCTGCCTAAATTAACTCCAATCAAAGTCTAATTGGTCCTACTGCCGGACCCAACTCCACCTGGTTCCAACTCGTTGATCTTCGGATGCAAGCTTGCTGAAACAGAGGTTCCTTGGTGAGAAACAGAGCCCCCCGCAGCAGCTAGGGCCAAGGCTGGGATTGTTTCTGTTCCCCTTGCAGCGATGATTGACGGCTCTGCTTACTGCAACAGCCACTGTATCTCCGTCAAATTTGTGACCTAATTCTCTTGTCAACTGGAAAATCCTTGCCACAAAAAAAGAGCTGGCATCCTTATCCTTCTCCCACTCCCATCCACTTTTGTGTGTCTATCCTTGTTGGAGTTCTTATGGGTGCTAACTGCTTCTTCCCCTCATCTTTTTCGAATCATACACACACTATGCTACAATGTCTGTTTGATGGAACAAACACTTACACAGTTGAAGGATTTAGACCAGTGATAATTCTTACCGCCAAACCCCCTCTGCGGAAAAAAAAAGGTTATATGTGCTTCATTTGATCTAACACTCATTTAACATTGAAACTCCTACTTGTTTGTGGTAATGGTAGGTTGACAAAGAATCTGGATCTAGAGATTAGAATGGCCTTCTAATCGAATCTGGCCGGAAAATCTGGTTTGCCAAGGTGGAATAAACAAGAAAATTGGGGTAGGAAGATGTGGAAGGAGGCTACGGAATCAACGATACCCAAGATGGCCGGTGAAGCAGTTTACAATGTTGGTCAAGTTTTGCAGCTCGTTGGTGAGTGAGATTGAGGAGAAGACAGAGAAACAAATGGGGAACCAGTGAAATTATTACAGTTATGTACACTTAGTGGAAGGGTATTTTTGTCAGACTATCAAGTTTGGTAACACAGTGACTTTGATTGACTTGAGTGTAAGTCTAAAACACACAGGGTAGGGTTGCGTAATAAATGAATTGTCAAGGGGAAGTCCGTTTAATTTACCAAAAGAAAATCTTTGTGTATGGTTGCCAAGAGAAAAGAAAAGGAAATTTTTTTTTAAAAAAACTAATAATAAAAAAATTGAGAAGGAAAATTAAGAGAAAAAAGGTTCTTTGTGTCCTTTTGTCTTTGCAGAGCCGGTCGTCAGAGTGGGCATAACAATCCCCTTTCATCCACCGTAAGAGCTTCAGCTCTCAGTCATCCTCCAAGCCTGCGGGACAGAAGAATTATAGCTTCATGGAGATGATGACTAAAATTGAGGAAGAAAAATGTAAAGAAGATTGAAACATCATAGCACTCCTCACTTTTGTCCCTCTTCTCACATTTGACAACCATATCATTACCGTAGCACTCTTCACTCCCTCCATTAAGTTACAAGACCTTTCACTCAAAAACCAAAAACATTTTGCTCCATTTTTTTTTTTAATTCTCTCACTACTCTTTCACTTCCTCTCTTTTTTTAATCACTTCACTATACTTCCCAGAATGAGATAAGAAAAGTAGAAATGATTTCCAGATGGACTGAGAAATGCTGGCCAAGTTTTCCGTTGGCAGTGGAGAAGAATCCTGGGAGATGAATGATCGGTTTCAGTTGGCAAAGTTGAGGAGAAAAAGAAAAGGGAAGAGGAAGACAGAGATTCGGGTTCGGGTTTGGTCTCGAGTTCAAGCCCTGGCGAAGAAATCTTATGTGAGAGCAGTGATGAATTGGTTGCTGTGAATTGTTCTCCAAAAGAAGATGAGAAAAGAGGACGAAAATCACCATCGGTCAGTGTCTGGTTGGTCGGGTGGATTGCTGAGTTTTCCTGCGTGGCTTCCCTGCTCTCTTGCTTCTCTTTCCCTTTGTTTCTTTCTGCTTCTCTCACTCTTCTCGCTGTTTCTGAGTCACTGTTTCTCCCCTCTGTTTTCCCAGTGTCTATCTGCTTCTCTCATTCCCCCAATCTCCCATATTTCACTCTACTTCTCTCTCTAAAAGGAATTTTCTCGCCGTGGGGGTGAGATTTGTATTTTGACGGCGTAAGAAAATTATGCCTTCCCTGAGGTGTATTTCAAATTTGAAATCAGAATCTTCATTTCGGCCAGGAGCTTCCAAATGCCGGAAAATCTCAACAGCCAAGAAACCGTACATTTTTCTTTTCTTTTCTATGCATCCAAGTACAGTCTTAATGTTTCTTTCCTTTGGCATATCAAACTCTTGGTTGGACAGAGAAATAATGGGTAACATCAAAGCCATTCTAGGCTTACTTTAAGCCTTGTGGCCTAGTCAGGACTCAGGACACATCTAAAGTGCAAATCTGTAGTGTTAGGCATGAATGAGATGTGAGTGTTGGATGAGGCATGTGCTCCACTGTGAGGTGCATTTGGTTTTAATACCTCAAAACCATAGGTGTAAATCTTTATGAGCATGTTATGTGGATGATATCTTTTAACCTTCTTAAGACTGAAAAGTTTTGTTCATTATTGTAACTTGGACATCCCACTAGGGTTAGTGGAAGTTAATCCTAATTGGCCAGATGAAGCATGAAAGGGGCAGTGTCTTCTTTATTTGACAAAACAAACAAAACTATTCATCTCATTTATGTAGTTCCAGAGAGGGTGGGATTGGGTCGGCCCTGATCTTCGACAATCTTTTGGGCATTTTCACCCTTTTTTAATTAAAAAAAAGGCTTGCTTAGGAAGCATGGGCCCTTTAAGCCCCAAAATTTTGTGAAGAAATTCCTTTTCTTTCCTTGTCGTAATGAATTAGTCCTCTTAATTGCTCAATATATGTAGTTTCTGTTACCTAGACACTTCATGTAACCCTGGAGTACCATGTCTTGACATGATATGGGTATGGGTGTGGGGTATCTTTCTAACACGCACCCACAGGTCGGGCACTTTTTACATGGCTGTGAAGAAGGGTAACTCCCTTCTTTTCACTTAATAACCCCACTTTTTGACACATTAAATCTGCTTTTTGACACACTGTTACATAGTCTCCTTAACCTAAATTTGAACGCACCCCTGTATCCTGTTTTTAGGGACAGACTGACAGATGGATTAGATTTTTCAGCACATATCCATACTCGATTGGCTGATACCTGTACCCAAACCCAGGCAACATAGGATCCTGTCGGGGGATTATCTTTCTGGTCTATCCTATATGCCTACCTTGAATTTCTTCTCTGTAGCAGAAGTTGATTGGCTCCTCAAATTATTTCATTGTTTACATTTCAGTGATATGTTTATCTATTTCAGGAATTGGATCCTAATGCTGTGGCTGAGGGTCAGAAACGGATGCAGGCACTGTTCAAGGAGTAAGTACCTTCTTCATGTGCTGAGTAGATAATAGATATTATCCAGGACAGATAATTTGACAGTTAGTCATATTTCTGTTCCTGCTAGTTAGTGTGGAGTTTTCGAACATGTATGCTGAAATTAGTAATCTGATGCATAATTGATTTCTCTCTTTTTTTTTTTTTTTCTAATAAAATATAGATGCAGATGCTCCATTTTATCTCAAGAGAATCTTAATGTTGAGTCGTATGTGCTGTCACCTTTTCCTTTGAATGCCAAAATGCACAAGTGATGCACCTGTAAAGGGGGCTTATGAACATTGAGTGGGTCCTGTGCAGAACTTTTTGATATCCCAAGATGACCTTAGATGATTGATTGAACATTTCTTTCATTTTTGCTAGTGTTGTCACCAATATTTGTGCATCTTCAAAAGAATACATGCACACGTGTGTGTGTGTATGCGTGCGCACGGGTGCTTGCTTGGGTGCCTAGGCATTCGAAGGCATTCACAAGGTGTTATAAGAGTACATCTTCTATAAGAGAATTTATACAAAAGGGAGGGGTTATTAGATCATCAATTTTTATTGTTTTTAATGTATATGCATGATTCCATGCATTATGGTGTAAGGCTGTGTACATTGTGCCCTCCCCAGACCTTGCAGTAGCAGGAGCCTTTTGCACCGAGACGCCCTTTTTTTATGTACTTTAATACATCCAATAAAAATGCTACAAATGGAATCATTTAAAAAATAAAATAAAAATAAAACAAGGCATGATACATAAGGCGACCAACCGCCTAGGGGCTGAAAAACCGCCTGGACGCCCAGGCGATACCTTGACAACTATGTGTGTGCATGCGTGTGTGTGTGTGTGTGTGTGTGTGTGTGTGTGCATGCGTTGGTGCACGTGCGAGCACGAGCACATGTGTGATTCTTACCAGTGAAGCTTGTTTTAATTATTTTCTTTTGTTTTTGTGTTTGTGTGTGTGCACGTGCATGTGGGCATTTTGTGTGTGCACGTGCGTGCTTGCATATTGTGTGTGTAATTCTTATAAGGGAATCATGTTTTAGTTCTTTTATTTTGTTTTACTGTTCGTATAAAGTCATATCCATAATTTTATCAGTGTGTGATCTTCTACTGACAATCTTAATTTTGTTGTTTGCTTTGGTTACTACAGGTATGGAGTCACCCCATTCACTCCATTGAAAGGACTTTTTATCCAGGGTCCTGTTTTTGTTAGCTTTTTCTGGGCTGTAAGATCTTTAGGCTCAATTCCATAACATCTGGCATTTTTAATTATTGGGATTTTCTTATTGACAGCCTTAAAGGTGTCAAATATTTTGTTACCTTATTTTTTTTTTTGCCCTATTAGTATTAGCAAACTTCTTCTTTCACTTAGGGCAAAATCCTGTCATTTCACACGTATGCTCAAAAAATGTGTGAGATAATCAGCTCTTAGCAATGACATTGTAGTTAGTAAACCTACAAATATTTTTGAATACCTTTTTCTTACCCCTAAAAGAAGTTTTGGAATAAGACAAGGAGCAATCTAAACAAGTTTGCATGTTCTAAATACACCTATAGAGGTGTGTCATTTGTACAGTCCAATTATTATTCATTTACTATTTTTATTTTTTCACCCTTATGTATTTATTGAATATGTCTCTCAAGTCTAGAGATTTATTTTTTAACTATTTCTTGCAGATTACAAACATGGCGGAGAAAGTTCCATCTTTCAAAGAAGGTGGAGCATTCTGGTTCACTGATCTCACAACACCAGATAGTTTGTACATCTTTCCAGTAGTGACAGCATTAACCTTCCTGATAAATGTGGAGGTTGGTTGGCATGCTAGATAACCTCAATTAATTTTTTCCTTAGAAAGGCCTTCACATAGTTTTAGTAGACTGTGGGCCTTTGGGTATTAATTGCTCCACAGCATGGCAAATTTTTTTCATTGGCTTTGGTTCTGAATTATATGGGCCTTTGGATGTTATTTGCTCCACGGCATAGCAAATTCTTTTCATTGGCTTTGGTTCTGAATTATATCGAAGTTTTCCTCAGCTCATGTTGAAGTTTTTGTATGATTAATTTACTTCAAAGTCCTCAACAATTAATCCATTTGATTATATCTTGTTCAAGTAATTTATAGTTCTATTATCATTTTGGTCTAATATTTAGTCAATTGAATTTTGTCTTTAGCTCAATATGCAAGAGGGTTTGGAAGGAAATCCTGTTGCTGGCACCATGAAAACCTTTTCCAGGATCCTTGCTGTTCTTACAGTTCCATTCACCATGACCTTCCCTAAGGTATGTTTGTCTTGTCTCTGCTAATCTTTCGAAGGGCAAAATATTTTGTATAGGCTTATTATTCTGCACATAGGGGCCATTGCTTGGAGTAATTGTAAAAGGTTTGGGCTGCCAGGGCAAATGCCCGGTTTTGAGTCTTGAGAGCGGCCACTTTGCACAAAAATACCAAAGGTTAGAACCGTCACCAAACTCCCCCCTCCAAGGAGGCCAGGACCCGGCACAAGTGGGACAAGCCTTGGGTAATGGCCCTTATATTCTGCACATGTTTTGTTGGACAATACCAGTAGATATGGTCGGACTCTCCTTTTTTGGGTCGAGAAAGGTGATACTTTTTCAGATTAATTTTAGGAAATTGTATTTTCTTTGGGGTTCGTTTGTATTCTTATCCGGTTGTTAGCCAAACTCTGTCAGTGTTTTTGTGCCGGTCCCTTTCCTTTATCAAGGAGGAGGGTTGGTATGTCAAACCTTTAGCCAAACCTTTTTGGAATGGATCCCGGAGTTTTACATTTACCTAATTAGTTGGGATAAGGCTGAGTTGAATTGGATTGAGTTTCTCTAGTTTTAACCAAGCTTCTGGTTGGGGCTCTTTGGGTCGAAGAAGTTTCGACTTCCATTATATTAGGTATTGCCGTATTGACAACTTTATTTTATTTTATTTTATTTTATTTTTATTACCTTGAAGAGGTATTTGCTGAAGACTTCAATTCCCATGATTAAGGGATTTGGATATGAAGAATAGGTGTTTGAAATACAAATACCCATCATTGTTATCCATGTCTAGCGGTTCAAACTAAAAACTCATCCAATTCTCAGCAATTTGGATTTTGATCCCACCAAAGCCTGGTGGAAGAACCAGGTTGGAGATTCCTGTGGTGCATATTTATAAATTTAACTTTTTGTTACTTGTTTCATTGTTTGTCAATCTATTACATTACTATGGTCTTGATTGATGAAAGTAGAACCTCTCTCTCTCTTTCTCTCTCTCTCTCTCTCTCTTTAAGGTTTCTTGATGACACTATTCCAAGATCTCTAATTATGTGAAATATCAACTTTCAGCAAAGCTAACTATATGGTTTGGATATGATTGCAGGCATTATTTTGTTATTGGGTCACCTCCAATCTGTTTTCACTTGCGTACGGAACAGGTAAATCCCATATCCTGAGAATCTTATCCACTGAATTTCGTTTTTGTCTTCACTTGTATCACAATATATTGGCGCTGACGTGCACGAGAATGCCAAGAGCTGTATGTTTAAGGCAAATCTAACTGCCACCTTGTGGTACGAAGTTATATTTGTTGTAACCTTGCACATCTATCAAAGATAACTGCATTTTTGCTATTTCTAGCTTTCTTTTCTCTTCCTTCCGCTCCTTTCCCCTCTGTTTGCCTTCTTTCTCTGGCTGATTGTCAAATCTGTTGTGCAGTACTTAGACAACCTGCAGTGAAGGAGTTTCTGAGTCTTCCCAAAATACCTGTTGCATCACCTACTACTTCAGCACCACAACCTGCCTTCTCTTTATCATCAATATTCAACCTATCCAAAACAGCAATATCACCATCTCCCATTGAGCCATTGAAGTCTGTCGACCGGAGAAAATCTTCAGTTATCAGTCAAAGGTTGAAGAGTTTAGAGAAACAAGTGAAGGGAAGAAAGAAAAAAAAAGTATAAACAATTTTTGCATTAAAGAAATCAGAGCAGTTTCGGTTCGCATTTTGAGGTTTGATTGGGCTTTTTGCGGGGAAATAAATGTAGCAGTAATTCAAATTAATCATTTTGAGAGTAGTGGATTCCACTGGGGATAAAAAAAGGTGGGCACGATTGAATGCATTAAATGAGAGTTGTGAGATTTTTTTTTTATATAGTAGTGAAATTCCAATTGTTTTAATAATTTTAATGGAGAGCACTGTAACTGTAATTCTATTGAGTATTAAAATATTTTGGGTTTTGATCATCTGGTGTGAAGAACGTTTGATCCCCAGGAATGCTAACTTCGGTCAATTCTTTCTTGAAATTCTTGTACTCGTTTTTGGATGCCCATTTTCCGTAATAGATAGGTGTGTTTCAGCTGCCATTACATGTAAAGATCTGTAAAAACCACCCCCCATTCTTTCGGTGATCAGGCAGATGCTTTTCAGCTGTTTATAAGGCTGTGTTTGGAATGCATTTTAGGTTAAAAATACATTCTGAGATGACAAAAACAGTGTTTGATCTGAATTTTTGTTTTGGGTCATGGAATGAGTTCTCTAATTGAATCCGTTACAGAATCTCTTCAGCCCATTTTGCATTTTGAGTCTATAAAGGAAATGCTTTGCTGTTAACCCCATTTTGATTCTGTATTAATAATCTATTTTCCATTCTAGATGCATATTTCTAAGAATATATTCTTATAATGCATATTTAATATATATCAATGTATGTCAAAAATATATTTTTGAGATGACAAAAACAACGTTTGTTATGCATTCTTATTCTTGGATCATAAAATAGAATACAGTCTTAGCACGACACTATAATGGGTCAGGTATTCAAGTTAGCCAGAGCACAAGCCAAATGCTTGCGTGCACAGACAAGGTAAACGTCCTTTTTTCTTCTTTTTTTTACCATCGTCTTTTCTTTTCGTATATGTATGTATGTATATCGCCAATCCAATGGGGGATGGCTGATTGTATGCGGCCATGCATTGAGGGCTTGTTCTTCTTATATTGGGTCTATCCTTCACCGTTCCATGTAATGTTGGGACTTTCTTGTTTGTAAATATTGATTGTAATGATAGGTACAGTTTCTACAATGGGATTATTAAACACTGTTTTGTTCTTTATATCCATTCTATAACTTGTTCTGGAATAGGTTTATCAAACGTTATAAGCTATTCCTGAGCCAAAGAACACAGTTGTAGACTTGAAGCACAGAAGCCGAATAGATAATTTTACGAAAAGAACTCTATTCCAGAACAGAAACATTTGGTAATGCAGTTTAACTGTTTTGGTCTCTCGTTTTATTCTCCTCTCCATTCCCTTGCTCTGCTATTGGGATTTTCTGATCCGTGAGTGACGGTTTGTCAACATCCCAATCGGGGCATATCTGTGTGTAGTAATTTCGGCAACAAGATCATAAAAGCAGAAATGGACTCATGTCCCACTCCTATAAATAGGTTTATTTACCAAAGATTACAATACTTTTTACATCATATTTCGCTATCATTCTCCCAGGCTTATAACTAATCAAATTCATTTACTCATTACTACATTTCTGATTTCCTCATAAAATTAGTAAACTTGTACCTTTTCTCCTACTATGAAACTTTTCGACCCCTACATTACCTCTGTATGCACCTAGCTAGCTGCTCTCTGTCTCTTTGCATCTCTAAGTTTCTCCTCTATATGAGGGTGGGTGTGGTCTCACCGAGGAGAGAGAAAGAGATCCGAAGGGTGAGGAGAGTTGGTCAAAGGGACGAGTAAGGGTAATTTATTTCTATAAAAGAATAAAAAAAAGAAGTTATGTAACAATACAATGAGTGTGCATTAAGGGAATCTTAATATATATAAGAGTTAGTTTTGATATTTTATTTAGAGCTGATGCAAATCTGATGGTGATAAGACCATTGTTACAAGTCTGATTTATTGTAATAAGGGTTTATTACAATAAGAATTACAATAAGAATTTCTCTTTGCTAATCTTGGGCATAAAACAAGTCATATGCCGACCTCACAAGCAAGGGTGTCAATTCGGTACTAGTAACATAAATACCAAATTTAAATGAATATGGTGACGGTACGGAAAAACAGAACCGAAGTGGGTATGGTACGATATTGATATTATGGACCAAAATCATTCGGTATGTATATACCAAATACTGAAACTATACCAAATATATACCATATAAATTTATATCGATTTTCTCTCTTATACATCGCTGGCCACTGCATCTTTACTACTAGAAGAAAAAGATGAGGTGGCATGAGATCTAAGATCCCTGAGCTCCGATATGCTTCTACCCAACTGTAGAGCCACCTTCAATTCCAAGGACTCTCCATTCTCTCTCCTCTCCACATCTTTTTGATCTAAGGTAGCTTCAATGGATTCCTCCAGGAGTTTAAAGAAACCAGCACTATTCCTGTACATCTCAAAAACCATCCCAACCTGTCCTCCATGCTCCAACGTGTTCACTACACTTGCTAGTGCTCCCCCAGCAAGAATCATCGCCAAGGCCAGACCCCATGAGAAGG
Organism: Protea cynaroides; assembly: GCA_028583415.1. Taxonomy (NCBI): domain Eukaryota; kingdom Viridiplantae; phylum Streptophyta; class Magnoliopsida; order Proteales; family Proteaceae; genus Protea; species Protea cynaroides. The sequence continues at coordinate 40,562,497 of CM053267.1, forward strand.
AGCTGACCCCACAAAGGCAGACCCAACTGCAGCGATCGCTGCTAGTAGAGGTCCTGTAGCTGCTAAAATCTTGTTTATTTTCAACGCCAACTTCCCAAGTCTCATGTATTCCTCGGAATCCTTTCTCTTAAGAACCCCAACAATCTGTCTCATCTCCCCCTCCAGCTGCTCACTCCACCCGTTCCTCTCCACCTTATTATTATTATTCCCAAGAAGCCGTTTTTTCTCATCTCCTCCTCCAGTTTATTAAATATATCAAATAAACCCTATCATAATAAAACAGGTCAGTTGAGTGATGATGTGAAATGGTTTATAATTTTCTAATAGCAAAACTATTTTTTTTAAATTTGTTAAGTTACTATTTTATCCTTTCTTAAACTATTAACAAATGATATATTTATCTTCTTAAACATTTTTTTTTTATTTTTTTTATTTCAATCAGATTCTTAAATTGTTATTTGATTGTCAAATTATTAAAAAGGTAATTGAGTAATTTTTTATTTTCTATTAGTCAACTCTATTGGAAATAGTCTCATATTACTAGTGAGATTGAAATCCAATGGTCTTATATATGGAGAGTTCCTCTACTTACTAGTTCAAACTTTTGAGTTGGAAACTTGACATGGTATCAGAGCTCCAGGTTCCCTCTCATAATAACCCTAAAAAAAAAAAAAAAAAAGACCAAGTCATCCAAAGAGGGACTTCAGTTGCACAGAATAGGGACTATGGTCACCCAAAGAGGGACGATCACCCAAAAAAAGGACTATATGTCACCTAAAGAGGGATCAGTCACCTAAAGAGAGACGATCACCCAAAAGAGGACTATATGTCGCTCAAAGAGGGATCAGTCATCCAAAGAGGGACCAGTCAAAGTATCATGTATTGCCACATATACTACCACATAGACACCACCTAACGGTGGGGTTACATGTGAGGGGGAGTATTGGGAATAGTCCCATATTGCTAATGAGATTGGAATCCTATGGTCTTATATATGGAGAATTCTTTCACTTACTAGTTCGAACTTTTAAATTGAAAACTACAAATTCAAGGATGGAAAATGCTATGAAATTAATCACAAAATTGGGGAGGTGGGTGAAAATTTTCTTAATAAATTTAATAAAATAGACCATCATTAATTCTTGACTTTTTCAATTAAAATGCATGATTGACACGTGTAGTCAGTTACCTTTCTCGGCTTTATCTGATTGACACCGGTCCAGCGGACACGGTACTTTCCGTGGTTTTGTCTGAATAACACCCGGGCGGGTGTAAATGCTTAATTCCCAAAGCATTTAACAATTCTCAGGAGACTTTGATCTCATTCTGTTTGACGGCCGAGATCAAACTAGGAAAACATGCTGAAACCGCCATCAGTTAGGAATCACCAATCAATTGAAGGTCAAAGATTGAACCCAGCCAGTCAAAGGTCAATAAACTCTCTCCCTCTCTCTTTCTCTCTCTCTCTCTGGGGACCGAAAAGCTATAAATGATAAGATAGCTTTGCACTTTCTCCATCACCTCAATTCCCCAAGAAACCCGAAAATGGCATCTTTACATGCTTCGCCCTCGATAATCTCTGCTTCCTCTTCTTCTTGTAAGACAAAAATCATGGCTACACTTCATACCCCGAAACTTGGAACGATTCGACTGAAGAACACTTCCGGAAACACGGTGGAGGGATTACTAAGCGTGGCAGGCCAATATACAACCCCTATCAGTAACAATACTACTTCCGACGACAGAAGGTTCTCCATAATGATCAAAGACGAAGATCAGGACTCTACAGTTTCTACTGCCACCTTCATCTCTGAGCTATACATGATCGCTGATGCGGTGGCTGACAGAGTAGAGATGCACACCAACATCGGAGAGCAGCGAGATAACTGGAACACCCTCCTTCTCACCTCCATCAACACCATCAACCTCACCGCCGCAACCATGGCTGCTCTATCTGCTGCAGCAACGTCGTCTCTCTTGTTCTCCGCGGCTACAGGGATGATGGTGTTGATGAACAAGATCCAGCCCTCCCAATTAGCCGAAGAGCAACGTAACGCTGCAAGGCTGTTCAAGCAGCTCCACAGAGAGATCCAAACTACTCTTGCCATTGGGAGGAATCCTACAGCAAGAGATGTGAAGGATGTCATGGAGAAGGTCTTAGCCCTCGACAGGGCCTACCCTCTTCCCTTGCTGGGTGCCATGCTTGACAAGTTCCCTTCAAAGTTGGAGCCCACTGTGTGGTGGCCTTCATCTTCACCTAATTCATCACCCCAAGAACACCAAGAGAAAAAAGGAGTTTTGGTGACTAATGATAAGGTGGAGAGGAATGGGTGGAGTGAGCAGTTGGAGGAGGAGATGAGACAGATTGTTGAGGTTCTGAAGAGAAAGGATTCTAAGGAATACATGAGACTTGGGAAGTTGGTATTGAAAATAAACAAGATTTTAGCAATTTCAGGGCCTCTACTAGCAGGGATTGCTGCAGTTGGGTCTGCCTTTGTGGGATCAGCTCCTTCTCACGGAGATCTTGCCTTGGCCGTGAGTCTTGCTACGGGAGCAACAGCGAGTGTAGTGAACACGTTGGAGCATGGAGGACAGGTTGGGATGGTTTTCGAGATGTACAGGAATGGTGCTGGCTTCTTTAAACTCCTGGAAGAATCCATTGAATCTACCTTAGACCAAAAAGACGTGGAGAGGAGAGAGAATGGAGAGTCTTTCGAATTGAAGGTTGCTTTACAGTTGGGTAGAAGCCTATCGGAGCTCAGGGATCTTGCATCTCATGCCTCCTCATCTTTTTCTTCTATTAGTAGAGATGCAGAGGCCACCATTGAGTTTGCAAGCAAACTCTTCTGAGTATTATTGATTCCTCATCTTCTACTCTTCGTCAGAATTTTATAATTCTTTATTACTTTCTGTAATTATGTAAATTTTTTTTTGTGGTAAACCTGTAATTATGTAATTAGCTAACATCAAAGGGCCAAATTGTATTTTTCAATTCTTTCATTCGTCAAACTAATAATTAAGTAAATACTGGCCATTCTCCCCTTAAAAGCCAAATTGCTCTAACTTCACAAATTGTTCAAAAAATAATTTTTATTTCTTCATCCTTATTTCACCGCAATCATCAGACTCATGACACATGATGCTCCCATTGGGCAGTAATGCCCGAGGTTCCTGTGGTGTATAAGAGAGAAAAATCGGTATAAATTTATACGGTATATATTCGGTAAATTTTCGTAATTGATATGTACGGACTGATTCTGTCCATAACATTGGTAACATACCATACCCACTTCGGTTCTGTTTTCTATAACGTTATCATATCAATTCTAATTTGGTATGGTTCGGTGGTTCGCTACAATAATTAGGTGCGGCTTCAATTTTAGTCTATGTTAGTGGTACCAAATTGACACGAATGAACCAAACATGTTGAACTCGATTGTCATTTTGTGCATAAAAAATTCCAAAGGGGTATCATTCGTCCTCGACATATTAGAACAACTCAACAACGGGCAGACTTGTTTACCAAAGCTTTGGGCCAATGATCTTTTCAATTTCTCATCAGCAAGCTGGGCCTACGATGTGCCTCTCCGTTCGCTTGAGGGGGCCTGTTAGAATAGTCATACACGTGTCCATCTTGACACACGTGTATCTTTTGTTGTAATTTAATCTCTTTTCAGTTCCGTGCTTATATAATGTAATTTTTTCACATTTTATATCCAGTTGAATGAAAACATAGTTGAAATCTCATTCTCTTGTTTGCTCGAGTATATTCTTAACAGTAATTTTCTTAAAAATTCGGATTCACATCCTCTCCGCCCAATGATTCGGGAGGGGGGCGGGACGCCACCGTTGGATGGCGGACAATTAGGGCTCGGGTGAATCCGAGCCCTCCATCAGAGTCGACATCAAATCGAAAAACTGAACCGGCAGAGGGTATCGACTCAGATGAAGGACTTGGATTCACCCAATCCTCACGTATCAGTCATCCAACAGGACGTCACCCTCGTTCCTCCCTAATCATTCATTCGGAGGAGAGGATTTGAATCCTTTCACGTTAGAACAAATAGAATAATTCACATCAATCACATCATTAACATTAGTCTTTTCACTTATATCACAAAAGAGGACTAATAATCTTTTCTTTTTCTTTTTTTTTAAACCTTACGGGTTTCGCTAACCTCACAAAAGAAGAAAAGATTTATTTAATGGTGTTGCTTGAGAACCTCGCGAGTTGACGGTCCTATTTGGTCAAGGAGAATCGAAGAAAATCCCATTAAATCAATTCCCCACTTGGCGGATACGCTTGGCTGATCATGCTTTATTAATCACGTTAATTTGATCATTTGGTGTTAGCTGTTTACCTAATTACAAAAATAAAAAAATAAAATAATAATAATGAACAGTAGAAGATGAGGAATCAGAAGTCAGAAGAGTTTGCTTGCAAACTCGTCTCTGGTCTCTGCCTCTCTACTTCTACAAGAATAAGAATTAGAAGAAGAGGAGACATGAGATGCAAGATCCCTGAGCTCCGATATGCTTCTACCCAACTGTAAAGCTACCTTCAATTCGAAGGACTCTCCATTCTCTCTCCTATCCACGTCTTTTTGGTCTAAGGTAGCTTCAATGGATTCTTCCAAGAGTTTAAAGAAGCCAGCGCTATTCCTGTACATCTCGAAAACCATTCCAACCTGCCCTCCATGCTCCAACGTGTTCACTACACTTGCTAGTGCTCCCGCAGCAAGATTCACCGCCAAGGCCAGACCCCCATGAGAAGGAGCTGACCCCACAAAAGCAGACCCAACTGCAGCAATCCCTGCTAGTAGAGGCCCTGTACGTAACTGCTAAAGTCTTGTTTATTTTCAACGCCAACTTCCCAAGTCTCATGTATTCCTTGGAATCCTTTCTTTTTAGAACCCCAACAATCTGTCTCATCTCCTCTTCCAGCTGCTCACTCCACCCATTCTTCTCCACCTTATTATTATTCCCAATAAGCCGTTTTTTCTCTTGGTGTTCTTGTGAAGGCCACCACACAGTGGGCTCCACCGTTGAGGGGAATTTGTCAAGCATGGCACCCAGCAAGGGAAGAGGGTAGGCCCTGTCGAGAGCCAAGACCTTCTCCATCGCATCCTTTACATCCCTTGCTGCAGGAATCCTCCCAATGGCAAGGGTTGTTTGGATCTCTCTGTGGAGCTGCTTGAACAGCCTTGCAGCGTTACGTTGCTCTTCGGCTAATTGGGAGGGCTGGATCTTGTTCAACAACACCATCATCCCTGCGGCGGCGGAGAACAAGAGAGAAGACGATAGGTTGAGAGGTGGCAAAAGGAGACTGGTTGTTGCTGCAGCAGAGATAGCAGCCATGGTTGCGGCTGTGAGGGTGATGGTGTTGATGGAGGTGAGTAGGAGGGTGTTCCAGTTGTCCCGCTGCTCTCCGATGTTGGTGTGCATCTCCACTCTCCCGGCCACTGCATCGGCGATCATGTATAGCTCAGAGATGGAGGTGGCAGTATTAGCTGTAGACAATGTAGAGTCCTCTTCGTCTCTGATCATGGTGGCGGGCCTTCTGTTGGAAGTATTGGTAGTGGTTGTGTGTTGGCCTGCCATGTTTAATAATCCTTTGGCCATGTTTCTGCTGTTAGTTTTCTTCAGTCGAACCGTTCCAACTTTTGGGGTCTGGAATGTAGCCATGATTTTTCTCCTACTAGAGGAAGTAGAAGAAGAAGATGAATATGAAGAGATCAGAAGGGGCGAAGAATGTAAAGATGCCATCTTCGGTTTTCTTTAAGGTGGTTATTGTTTCGAATTTACGAAGGAACTTAATCATAAAAGTAGAGAGCCATCTTGTACATTTTATAGCTCTTGAGTGCGAGTGAGAATTGGCCTTTTACTGACTGGCGGGTTGATGTTTTGACTGTATGAAGAGTTAAATTGACCGTTTCATCAGTTCGAACAAATCTATGTTTCTTTTTTTAGAAACATAAATTGATGCAAACTTTCGCTGCAATGTTGAGAAACCATGACGAGGTCCAATCCTAACGAGGGACGATGAAATTTGAGAAAAGAGTCTCCACACGGTAGGTGTCCCACATCCTCTCACGAAATTTTAGGCCATTCTTTGTTATATTCTTGGAAGAGAGGGTATCTAAACTACTATTATATTTAAAAAAAGAAAAAGATCACATTCTTTCAACACAAAAATTATGAAATTGATTGAAAATGTTTTAATAACATAAAATATTTATAGAAAGCTTTGAAGAAAGTTTTGTAGAATTTAGGATTGGATGGGACTTGATCATGTCAAATCACTCTGTTCCAATTTTAAAAATCCACATTCTCTCATACGGTAGGAGGATGAGACAGCTCATCCAAGGGTTAGAATTCAATCGACATGTATATCAATACCTTAATATATGTGTCATTTGAAATCTAACCCTTGACAGTTTACACGTAAACCAAAAAGGATTTCTATTCAAACCCCACTAATAATAAGTAGGCAGTACGTTTATTAAATACCTTTTCAGATTAAAAAGGGCCAAAATCTGATAAGAAAAAAAAAACGTAATTAAAAAGAAAATAGTTGGTGCTTAAAATACAAAGGAGCAGACCAATGCTTGAAAAGATATATAATAACAATTAAATTTGAATTTGAATAACAATAGTCTGTGGCACCAACTACGTACGCAATGAAGAGTCTTGCTGCGGGAGCAATTGCGAGTGTAGTAAACACGTTGGAGCATGGAGGACAGGTTGGTATGGTTTTCGAATTGTACAGGAATAGCGCTGGCTTCTATAAACTCCTGGAAGAATCCATTGAAGCTACCTTAGACCAAAAAGACGAGGAGAGGAGAGAGAATGGAGTCCTTCGAATTGAAGGTACCTTTACAGTTGGGTAGAAACCTATCGGAGCTCAGGGATATTGCATCTCATGCCTCCTTATCTTTTTCTTCTCTACTAGTAGAGATGCAGAGGCCGGCGTTGAGTTTGCAAGCAAACTCTTCCGAGTATTAATTCCTCATTTACTCATCAGAATTTTATATTTCTTTATTACTTTCTGTAATTATGTAATTAGTTAACATCAAATGACCAAATTGTATTTTCTACTCTTTCATTCATCAAACTAACTAACTAAGGTTTTGCCAAAAAAAAAAAAAAAACTAATTAAAGTTTTCTTTGTTTATAGTTTATAAATTGTTACAATAAGACTTGTGACAAGGGTCTTGTTACCATAAGATGTGCATCAGTCCAAAATAAAATATCAAAACTATCTCTCATATATTGAGATTCCCATGATAAGTCCTTTTGATGCACGCTCATTCAATTGTTACATAAAGAGCGACCCTTAGGTCTCTTTTGTGACGAATCGGTCATTGAAAGTGAAGAGACTAAAATCCTTGTAGATGGATGCGACCTATTCTATTTCTTATAATGTTCATTTTTTATCACTTTATTAAATGTTATACAAGTAGATTCGTAATAAGAGTGTTGTCTTGGTCAGATTTACATCAGGTCTCAAATAAAATATCAAAACTATCTTTTATATATGTGTTGTGTACATTGAAGTTACCACAATGTTCCCTTTTAATGCCCACCCATTGGATTGTAACAAGACTAAATGTAACAACCCATTATTATTCTTTCATAGAAATAAACTGCCATCTCTTTTTCTCCTCGTACTTTAAGATCACTTGATTATACCTTTGTGCATGTGTTACGTTTGACCTGTTCTCCACCCCCCTTTGGATCAGTTTCTCTCTTCGATGAGACCACAACCCAATCTTCAATAGGCTCTATTGGTCGCAAGGGGAATTGAAAAGAAGGGAAGTAAAAGAAATTTCACTTAAAAGGAAACTTTCGTAATCATGACATCACATGCTTTCAAATGACTATGTAACTAATTTCAAATAATTTAATATTTAGTTATGAATTGAACTTACACTTCACTTTGCATCCAACTCCCTTGCATTTAAAAAGTAAAATAAATTTTACATGTAATGAGTATCATTCCTAATTACGGTTAGAAATTTAAATAGTTTAAACAATTATGTTGTGTTATACCTATACAAGTTTACTTTTAAAGTTTAAAAATTTTCACCTTCCCTCCTTTTAATTTCCCTTGCAACAAAACTAAGCCATAAAGTGGTGGACATAGAGATGCAAAGAGAGTAACAGAGCTGCCAGCTAGGTCGGATGAGGTATAGGGTTGAATAAATCAGGATTCACTTGTAAGCACATAAACACAAAAACAAAAGAAAATAACTAAAACAAGATTCACTTGTAAGAATCACACGCACGACACAACACAAACATTCATCAACTCTTGCACTCACACTCACACACACGCACGCACACACACACACATACACATAGTCGTTAAGGCATCACCTAAGTGACCAGGCTATTTTTCAGCCCCTAGGTGATTGATCGTCCTATTCTATCATGCTTTATTTTATTTTTGTTTTATTTTTTTTATTATGCCATTTTATAGTATTTTTATTATATGTATTAAAGTACATATATGTACCATAATCCATGGAATCACGTATATGTATTAAAAACAATAAAAATTGAGGGTCTAATCTCTCCATTTTGTATAAAACCTCTTATGGAAGATGTATCTTTACAATACTTTGAGAACGCCTTGAATAAACCTAGGCACCCAAGCACCCCTCGAACTCATTAAACACACAGTTATCTTTCAAAACATACACAAAATTTTGGTGACAAACTAGCAAAAATGAAATAGAATAATTCCCATATACTCACAAAACAATACACTGTTAAGGATGAACGCACAACCATGAGAAAGAGACGAAGATCAAGCAATCACATAACAGAGGATTTGCTGTGGTTCAGCACCCAAATCGGAATGCCTACCTCCACCACAGAGAAACATAGATTCTTTACTGTCAAGAAAACTCTCTACAATTCTCTCCACCTGATACAGTGTCCTCCTTTGCTCAGACTTACCTAGGTTTTCCCACACAGAGACATTATATATGAAAACCTAGAAACCCTAATCCTAGCACAATTATAAGTTTACCCCCGTACATGTAATAGACTCATACCCTAATACAAGTACTATCCCTTATAATTACGTGGACCCCACAAAATACAAGAACCAACCCAACAAATTAATCTCCACCTGACTTGGATTCGGCAAACCACCTTGAAGAAAACTCATTGATGTTGATTCTGTAAATCCGTCTCTACCAAACCGCTACACCCAAACCAGCATAGCCCACACCCCGTCCGGGTGTCCCGTACAGCTCACAGCCGCACGATGTGATGTGTCTCCATCTCTCCCACTGCTGCAGCATCGTCGGAGAGATCACTTCCACTCACAAAATCCGAAGCAAAAGATACTCGCTTCTTCCAAGATCTGCACTTGTTCACAACTTGAACTTCTTGCATCTTCTGTCTTCCATCAGTTCTCCTTGCCTGAGTTCCAACAGAAGCACCATCTGTTTCAACACTCCCTGCAAGTCTGTATAGATCGCCAACCATATGTCCATGCATCACAAGATCGCCAACCATCTGTCCATGCATTACAACTATGACCCCTTTGGAGACCTAAAGAACTCCACCTTCAGATGACCACATGTAGCCTCTCGCATCTAGTGTTCCCAATGAAATTAGATTCTTCCTTAAGTCCGTCACATGTCTAACCCCAGTTACAGTTCATACAATCCCATCAAACATGCGAATCCGTACAGTCCCAATCCTGACAACCTTGCTTTCAGCATCATTTTCCATTTTGACTATACCCTTATCACATTCATGATATGTAGCAAACTGTTCTCTAACTGATCACATATGAAACGAACAACCTGAATCTAAAATCCAATCTGAAGTATCCGTACCTGATGAAGTAGTGAGAAGGAGATCTCCATCACTCCATTCTTCTATGACACCAACAGTAGATGATTTTTCTCCACTCTCCTTGTCTTCCTTTTTCTTTTTATCCTCCTTACGCTTTGGACAATCCCATCTTATATGACCTTCCTCATCGCAATAATAACAAATTATTTTGTGACCTTGTGACTTGGAGCGACCCCTATTCTTGCCATATTTCTGTCTCCCATTTGATCTTCCTCTACCCTGACCCCCAACTGTAACCAAGGGATTACCCACATCTGACGTCTCCTCACTACTACTTTTTCATCGTGTCTCATTCATTAGCAAAACAACAATAACATCGTCAAGTTTGAGAGTATCCTTACTAAACAACAATGTAGTCACAGTGTGATCAAATGAATAAGGCAATGAGGCCAACATGATAAGTGCCTTGTCTTCCTCTTCGATCTTCACATAAAGAGCAGACAACTTCGTCAGAATCCTGTTGAACTCGTCAATATGCACCTCAAATTTCACTTCATCTGACAAACGAAAGCCATATAATTGTTTCTTAAAAAACAACCGATTTGTCAATAACTTGGACTTGTACTTGCTCTCCAACTTCGTCCAAACTTCTTCTAAATCATCCAAACCAATGACCTCATGAAGAGTATTATCCGTCAGAAACAACTGAATCGTACTATTTGCTAGATCCCTCAACTTTAGCCACTCATCATCTGTCAATTTTTTTGGTTTGTCAGATTTCTTCTTGAGAGCCTTAACAGTCCCCTCCTGTGTAAGAATATTCTTCACCCGTTGTTGCCACAATGTGAAATCATTATAGCCATTAAAGGGTTCTATGGAGAAGTTTGAACCCTTCGCCGCCATTCTATTAACTCGATCTTTACCTTCTGTGCCTGCCATTATCTTCCAAGAGCTTCAATCACCGTTGATCTTGCACAAGACAGTCCTATCGATACCAAGGACACCGAATCTGCTCGATCCGTGCCTTCCAATGAAACCGTAGCACTCAAAATCCCTTGGGACAACAATCTCTATATTTTTTCCTTTTCTTGAGATGATACAATATACGTACACTGCACCGGATTGTACGTACTCACTTTTTTTTTTCTTTTTTCTCCGCGGTACCGTACAAAAGCAAACCAAACTTTTTCTCTCAAACTTAAACCGTCAGAGCACTTTATTTTTCTTATCAAGTATTTTTTTTTTCTCAACCTTCTTCCTTTCTTGTCGTTTCAAGGATGGAGAAGACAATGTTTCGTACAATTCACCTTTTTGAAGAGTAAAACCAAACCTAAAAGAAACTCTGTACCTTTTTATTTGTACCGTTTCCTTTTTCTTTTAAAGCTTTCTCATGAGCTCTCTTGGTTTCGATCCACGTTGAAGGAAAAAAAAACACCTCTTTCTCTCAAAAATTTGCGTACCTCATTCCTTCTCTCAGATCACTAATAGATTTGTCGAACCTGACTCTGATACCACTTGTTAGGGATGAACGCACAACCACGAGAAAGAGACAAAGATCAAGCATTCACACAACACGGGATTTGCTGTGGTTCAACACCCAAATCGGAATGCCTAATTCCACCAGAGAGAAACAAATATTCTTTATTGCCAAGAAAACTCTCTACAATTCTCTTCATCTGACACAGTGTCCTCCTTTGCTCAGACCTTACCTAGGTTATCCCACACAGAGACAATATATATGAAAACCTAGAAACCCTAATCCCACCACAATTATAAGTTTACCCCGTACATGTAATAGGCTCATACCCTAATACAAATACTACCCCTTATAATTACATGGATCCCACAGAATACAAGATACCAATCAAACACACACACACACACACGTGTTCTTCTGAAGATTAGGCTTTTCACTTACATCACAAAAGAGAAACTAATAATCCCTTTTTCTTTTTTACCTTATGACTTTGTTTGGTTGCACGGGGGATTGAAGGGAAGGAGAAGTAAAAATTTTATACTTTAAATGAAAACTTTTGTAATGATTATATTATAGTACATGCTATCATATTACAATCTAACTAATTCTAAATTATTTCACATTTAGTTATTGACTTACACTTTACTTTACATCCAAATCCCTCTCATTTGAAAAGGAAAATAAATTTTACACCTTATAAGCATCATTATTAAATGTGTAACAAAAAGTAAAATTTTTTTTTACATCTTATACGATCTAATTGTATTATCATTATAAAAGTTTCTATTTAAAGTATAAAAATTTCACTTCTTTTCCCATTTCTTCAATTCCCCTTGCAACCAAACAAAGCCTACGGGTTTTCAAACCTCACAAAAGACAAAAAAATTTATTTAATGGTGTTGCTTAAAAATCTCGCAAGTTGACGGTCCTATTTGGTCATTGAGAATCCGAGAAAATCCCATGAAATCAATTCCCCACTTGGCGGATACGCTTGATTGATGACTGCTGTTACATTTTAGCTAGGTTGGAGAAATGAAAATTGTTTTTTCAAACAATTGATTGGCTGATAATGCTTTATTAATGACGTTAATTTGATCATTTAGTGTTAGCTGATTAGCTAATTACAAAAAAAATTAATGAACAGTAGAAGATGAGGAATCAGAAGTCAGAAGAGTTTGCTTGCAAACTCGTCGCTGGTCTCTGCCACTCTACTACGACAAGAATAAGAATTGAAAGAAGAAGAGTCATGAGATGCAAGATCCCTGAGCTCCGATAGGCTTCTACCCAACTGTAGAGCTACCTTCAATTCGAAGGACTCTCCATTTTCTCTCTTCTCCACGTCTTTTTGGTCCAAGGTAGCTTCGATGGATTCCTCCAGGAGTTTAAAGAAACCAGCACTATTCCTGTACATCTCGAAAACCATTCCAACCTGCCCTCCATGCTCCAACGTGTTCACCACACTTGCTAGTGCTCCCGCAGCAAGACTCACTGTCAAGGCCAGACCCCCGTGAGAAGGAGCTGACCCCACAAACGCAGACCCAACTGCAGCGATCCCTGCTAATAGAGGTCCTGCAACTGCTAAAATCTTGTTTATTTTCAACGCCACCTTCCCAAGTCTCATGTATTCCTCGGAATCCTTTCTCTTCAGAACCCCAACAATCTGTCTCATCTCCTCCTCCAGCTGCTCACTCCACCCATTCCTCTCCACCTTATTATTATTCCCAAGAAACCATTTTTTTCTCTTGGTTTCTCGGGGTGATGAATTACGTGAAGATGAAGGCCACCACACAGTGGGCTCCACCGTTGAGGGGAACTTGTCGAGCATGGCACCCAGCAAGGGAAGAGGGTAGGCCCTGTCTAAGGCCAAAACCTTCTCCATGGCATCCTTTACATCCCTCGCTGCAGGAATCCTCCCAATGGCAAGGGTTGTTTGGATCTCTCTGTGGAGCTGCTTGAACAGCCTTGCAGCGTTACGTTGCTCTTCGGCCAATTGGGAGGGCTGGATCTTGTTCATCAACGCCATCATCCCTGCTGCGGCGGAAAACAATAGAGAGGACGATAGGTTGAGAGGTGGCAAAAGAAGATTGGTTGTTGTTGCTGCAGCAGAGAGAGCAGACATGGTTGCGGCAGTAAGGGTGATGGTGTTGATGGTGGTGAGGAGGAGGGTGTTCCAGTTGTCCCGCTGCTCTCCGATGTTGGTGTGCATCTCCACTCTATCGGCCACTGCATCGGCGATCATGTATAGCTCAGAGATGGAGGTGGCAGTATTAGCAGTAGAAACTGTAGAGTCCTCTTCGTCTTTGATCATGATGGAAGACCTCTCGGAAGTAGTCTTTTTATTGATATGGGTTGTGTATTGGCCTGCCATGCTTAGTAATCCCTCCACCATGTTTCTGGAGTTAGTGTTCTTCGGTCGAACCGTTCCAACTTTTGGGGTCTGGAATTTAGCCATGATTCCTCTCCTACAAGAAGAAGAAGAAGAAGAAGAAGAAGAAGAAGTAGACGAATATGAAGAGATGAGAAGGGGCGAAGCATGTAAAGATGCCATCTCCGGTTTTCTTTAAGGTGGTTATTGTTTCGAATTTATGAAGGAAGTTAGTTTGAAAAGTACAGAGCCATCTTGCAGATTTTTATAGCTTTTGAGAGCGGAGTGATCCTGAGTCCTGACTGGAGTTCGAATTGGTCTTTTACTGACTGGGTTCATGGTTTGACTGTTTGAAAAGTTAAATTGACCGTTTCATCAGGTCGAACAAATCTATGTTTCATTTTTTGAATTGAAAATGCATTCGGTTGATTAGTCCGTTTCTGTCTTCTATAATCTTAGCCAAGGTCACCTCTTGTTCTGGTTCTGCTAGGTTGCCTGGTTCTGGTTGGTCATTTGCAGATAATCGGCCTTCAGCTTAGTTTCTTAGTTGAATCTCGACCGTTAAATCAATTGAAATAATAAGATTTAATTATGAGGATCTTTTCTTCAACTTATTAATCTTAGGCAAGAATTAAAAAAATATTTCAGCAAGTCGGAACGCATGAATTTTCCTAGCTATCACTTATGCGTTGATTTGGAATCTACTCCTTCACCAATTGATTCATCAATTCAGAAAAAATTCCTGCAAACTAATGTTACATTTTTTTTTTTTTTTTTTTAAAGAATTCTAGTCTAAGTTACACCACTTGGGGGGTGAAGAAGAGAACAAATGCAAAAGAGGAGACTCGAATCTAAAACCTCACCTCCATCCATGACAAGGTCCATCTTATGCTATGGTGAAATTTATTTTCATAAATTTCAGAAAAGAGTCTCCAGGTGGTTGGTGTACCCACCTCCTCTCACAAAATTTTAGCCCACTCTTTGTTATATTCTTGGAAGAGAGGGTATCTAAACTAATATAATATTTAGAAAAAAAAAAAAAGATCACATTCTTTCAACACAAACTAAACATCTACAGTAGATTAGAATTAGATGGATTCAAACTTCAACGATAGGATCTTCAAAGAAATTTGTTAAGTGGTAAAATAAAACTTTAAAGATTAGGATCAAGTGGGCATAGATATACATGAGGTACTACTTAAATAAAACAAAATTGATTAAAAAAAGCATTTAAATGAATTTGAATTTAAAATATAACAAATAGACATAATGAGGGTCTGCTTCATAGTTCATACTAGGGATTCAAATCGTCTCATTCCTGAAATTTGGGAGGCGTGGCAGCGACCCCACTGGATGGTTGCCACGTGGAGGTCGGATGAATACGACCCCTCCGTTCGAGCCGACAAGCCGAGCTGACAAGAGAGTGTCGGCTCGAATGGAGGGGTCGGATTCATCCGACCCCCACGTGGCGACCATCCAGTGGGGTCGCCGCCACGCCTCCCGAATCTCAGGGATGAGACGATTTGAATCCTCATACTAGACCTTGAAAAGGAGTTTTCTCTCTTTAAACAAATATTATTAAATTGATTGAAAACAATGAAGCGATTTTGTCAGCAAAAACTTAATGTTTTAGTAACATAAAATATTTATAGAAAGCCTTGATAGAAGAGTTTTGTGGAATTTGGTTTGGATGCGACTTGATCATGGTCAAGTCACTCTGTTCAAACTTCAAACCCTCTAATATTCTGAAGGCAATCATTATACTAAATATCTTTTCAGAATAAAAAGGGCCAAGATCTGTTAAGAGAAAATAAAACATAATTTAAAGTACCAGGCGGATTCAGATTCTCTCCGCCCACGGAGATTCGGGAGGAGGAGTGACGGCTTGGATGGATGATTGATACATTGATTTCGGGTGAATTCAAGCCCTTTATTCAAGTCGATATCGAGTCGATAAGCTAACAGGAGGTGTCAGCTCGGATGAAGGGCTTCGATTCACTCGAACCCCATGTATCAGCCATCCAACAGGGGCATCTCCTTCCTCTCAAATCACTAAGAGGAGATGATGTGAATCCAGAAGAAAACTAATTAATGCATGAAAAGATTTATAATAACGATTAAATTTGAATGAGAATATAACAATGGTCAATTTGTGGCACCAACTAGAGACGCAATGAAGGGGAAGAATTCGTTTACCCAAAAAAAAAAAAAAAACAGAAGAAGAATTCTAACTTTAAATTAATAAATTTAATAAAACAAATCCTCATTAATTCTTGGCTAACTCTTATTGACATTGGGCTGATGTTAATGCTTAATTGACAAGTGAACCTTTCTCGATTTTGTTTGAATGACACCGGTCCAGTTTTAATGCTTTATTGACAAACCACCTTTCTTGGCTTTGTCAAAATAACCCCGGATAGTGTCAATGATAGCGAAATATGATGTAAGAAGCAATATAATCTTCGATAAATAAGTCTATTCACATGAGTGTGCCATGAGTCCCATTTCTACATTTGTGATCTTGTTGCCAAAATTACTATACACGGATAGGAAAAAGTGTTAGGAAAAAATCACTCACACACTGATCGAACTTATGAGAAGGTAACAAGTATACTACAAAAATATTTTCTGCTCTAATTAACAATATGTGTAGACATTGAACATGAATCAACCACACATGTGACACAGGAATTTAACGTGAAAAAACCTCTTCAAATCGAAGAGTAAAAAACCACGGGACTCGAAAGCCTAAATCAAAACTTCACTATTATCAAATAGAGTTTACAAAACCTAGTTTCAATTCTTCCAATGGGTACTGTAACAGTCCTCCCAGGAAACGGGTTCGGATTGGTGGTTGGATCTAAAACATACATTCTTAATCATGGAAAACCTGATAGGAATCTAGTATAATTTTTTTTTCCCTCCTTTATCACATAATCCATTCATACATCACTTTGACGTAAACACAGCGGAAGTCTTAAATTTATATAAACTACAACCTCTGGTGGCTTGATATAACAATCATTACAAAACATCACTAATAAATACAATTATAATCAAGTGTCATAAATAAATATTCAACTGCAGGCCAAAAGGGGCGATGAATTCCCCACTTGGACTTTCATCTGCTATCCAGCTCATCATCGTCTCTACTTTACTTATCTGTAAAACATGTTCATCAACTTGGGTGAACCAAAGCTTAGTGAGTAGAATTCCACCTTGGCAGAAAAATACATACAAGCATACATGATACTTATCCTTTCGTTTCATAATAATCATGAACTTGTAAACTTAGCATTTCCTTTCATAAGAAACATAAACTTGTAATTTAACATTTCATAACATAGGTCATCTTTGAATGAACATTACCATAAACAATGAACTCCTAAAATCCTTAACTTGACCTTACATAAGCACGTTACTCCATTACTACTATGTTTCTTTATTATCTCTTTTTCACAAAACTTACCACTTTTCATTTGCAACATCGTTGTATTATTTATATATGACTCAACGGATATACCCGTATCTTGTCTCTCAACTCTAGACTCCATGGTTTGCCGTATCTTGACTCTCCTTTTTAGTCTCAACGGTTCACCCTTATCTTGTCCTATATTTCTAGACTCAACGGTTAACCCATATCCTGTCTTCCATTTCTAGACTCAAAGGTTTGCCCGTATCTTGTCTCTTTAGACTCACCTGGAGACTCTTTTCTGAAATTTATGAAAATAAATTTCACCATAGCATAAGATGGACCTTGTCATGGATGGAGGTGAGGTTTTAGATTCGAGTCTCCTCTTTTGCATTTGTTCTCTTCTTCACCCCCCAAGTGGTGTAACTTAGACTAGAATTCTTTAAAAAAAAAAAAAAAAAAAATGTAACATTAGTTTGCAGGAATTTTTTCTGAATTGATGAATCAATTGGTGAAGGAGTAGATTCCAAATCAACGCATAAGTGATAGCTAGGAAAATTCATGCGTTCCGACTTGCTGAAATATTTTTTTAATTCTTGCCTAAGATTAATAAGTTGAAGAAAAGATCCTCATAATTAAATCTTATTATTTCAATTGATTTAACGGTCGAGATTCAACTAAGAAACTAAGCTGAAGGCCGATTATCTGCAAATGACCAACCAGAACCAGGCAACCTAGCAGAACCAGAACAAGAGGTGACCTTGGCTAAGATTATAGAAGACAGAAACGGACTAATCAACCGAATGCATTTTCAATTCAAAAAATGAAACATAGATTTGTTCGACCTGATGAAACGGTCAATTTAACTTTTCAAACAGTCAAACCATGAACCCAGTCAGTAAAAGACCAATTCGAACTCCAGTCAGGACTCAGGATCACTCCGCTCTCAAAAGCTATAAAAATCTGCAAGATGGCTCTGTACTTTTCAAACTAACTTCCTTCATAAATTCGAAACAATAACCACCTTAAAGAAAACCGGAGATGGCATCTTTACATGCTTCGCCCCTTCTCATCTCTTCATATTCGTCTACTTCTTCTTCTTCTTCTTCTTCTTCTTCTTCTTGTAGGAGAGGAATCATGGCTAAATTCCAGACCCCAAAAGTTGGAACGGTTCGACCGAAGAACACTAACTCCAGAAACATGGTGGAGGGATTACTAAGCATGGCAGGCCAATACACAACCCATATCAATAAAAAAGACTACTTCCGAGAGGTCTTCCATCATGATCAAAGACGAAGAGGACTCTACAGTTTCTACTGCTAATACTGCCACCTCCATCTCTGAGCTATACATGATCGCCGATGCAGTGGCCGATAGAGTGGAGATGCACACCAACATCGGAGAGCAGCGGGACAACTGGAACACCCTCCTCCTCACCACCATCAACACCATCACCCTTACTGCCGCAACCATGTCTGCTCTCTCTGCTGCAGCAACAACAACCAATCTTCTTTTGCCACCTCTCAACCTATCGTCCTCTCTATTGTTTTCCGCCGCAGCAGGGATGATGGCGTTGATGAACAAGATCCAGCCCTCCCAATTGGCCGAAGAGCAACGTAACGCTGCAAGGCTGTTCAAGCAGCTCCACAGAGAGATCCAAACAACCCTTGCCATTGGGAGGATTCCTGCAGCGAGGGATGTAAAGGATGCCATGGAGAAGGTTTTGGCCTTAGACAGGGCCTACCCTCTTCCCTTGCTGGGTGCCATGCTCGACAAGTTCCCCTCAACGGTGGAGCCCACTGTGTGGTGGCCTTCATCTTCACGTAATTCATCACCCCGAGAAACCAAGAGAAAAAAATGGTTTCTTGGGAATAATAATAAGGTGGAGAGGAATGGGTGGAGTGAGCAGCTGGAGGAGGAGATGAGACAGATTGTTGGGGTTCTGAAGAGAAAGGATTCCGAGGAATACATGAGACTTGGGAAGGTGGCGTTGAAAATAAACAAGATTTTAGCAGTTGCAGGACCTCTATTAGCAGGGATCGCTGCAGTTGGGTCTGCGTTTGTGGGGTCAGCTCCTTCTCACGGGGGTCTGGCCTTGACAGTGAGTCTTGCTGCGGGAGCACTAGCAAGTGTGGTGAACACGTTGGAGCATGGAGGGCAGGTTGGAATGGTTTTCGAGATGTACAGGAATAGTGCTGGTTTCTTTAAACTCCTGGAGGAATCCATCGAAGCTACCTTGGACCAAAAAGACGTGGAGAAGAGAGAAAATGGAGAGTCCTTCGAATTGAAGGTAGCTCTACAGTTGGGTAGAAGCCTATCGGAGCTCAGGGATCTTGCATCTCATGACTCTTCTTCTTTCAATTCTTATTCTTGTCGTAGTAGAGTGGCAGAGACCAGCGACGAGTTTGCAAGCAAACTCTTCTGACTTCTGATTCCTCATCTTCTACTGTTCATTAATTTTTTTTGTAATTAGCTAATCAGCTAACACTAAATGATCAAATTAACGTCATTAATAAAGCATTATCAGCCAATCAATTGTTTGAAAAAACAATTTTCATTTCTCCAACCTAGCTAAAATGTAACAGCAGTCATCAATCAAGCGTATCCGCCAAGTGGGGAATTGATTTCATGGGATTTTCTCGGATTCTCAATGACCAAATAGGACCGTCAACTTGCGAGATTTTTAAGCAACACCATTAAATAAATCTTTTTGTCTTTTGTGAGGTTTGAACACTCGTAGGCTTTGTTTGGTTGCAAGGGGAATTGAAGAAATGGGAAAAGAAGTGAAATTTTTATACTTTAAATAGAAACTTTTATAATGATAATACAATTAGATCGTATAAGATGTAAAAAAAAATTTTACTTTTTGTTACACATTTAATAATGATGCTTATAAGGTGTAAAATTTATTTTCCTTTTCAAATAAGAGGGATTTGGATGTAAAGTAAAGTGTAAGTCAATAACTAAATGTGAAATAATTTAGAATTAGTTAGATTGTAATGTGATAGCATGTACTATAATATAATCATTACAAAAGTTTTCATTTAAAGTATAAAAATTTCTCTTCTCTTCCCTTCAATTCCCCTTGCAACCAAACAAAGCTGTAAGGTAAATTTTTTTTTTGTGATGTAAGTGAAAAGCCTATTCTTCAGAAGAACACGTGTGTGTGTGTTGGATTGGTATCTTGTATTCTGTGGGGTCCACGTAATTATAAGGGGTAGTATTTGTATTAGGGTATGAATCTATTACATGTACGGGGTAAACTTATAATTGTGTGGGATTAAGATTTCTAGGTTTCCATATATATTGTCTCTGTGTGGAAAAACCTAGGTAAGGTCTAAGCAAAGGAACGAGGACACTGTGTCAGGTGGAGAGAATTGCAGAGAATTTTCTTAGCAATAAAGAATCTTTGTTTCTCTGTAGTGGAGGTAGGCATTTCGATTTGGGTGCTGAACCACAACAAATCCTGTATTGTGTGATTGCTTGATCTTCGTCTCTTTCTCGAGGTTGTGCGTTCATCCCTAACAAGTGGTATCAGAGCCAAGTTCGACAGATCTATCAGTGATCTGAGAGAAGGAATGAGGTATGCAAATTTTTGAGAGAAAGAGATGTTTTTTTTCCTTCAACGTGGATCGGAACCAAGAGAGCTCATGAGAAAGCTTTAAAAGAAAAAGAAAACGGTACAAATAAAAAGGTAGGGAGTTTCTTTTAAGTTTGGTTTTATTCTTCAAAAAGGTGAATTGTACGAACCATTGTCTTCTCCATCCTTGAAAAGACAATAAAGGAAGAAGGTTGAGAAAAAAAAAACTTGATAAGAAAAATAAAGTGCTCTAACGGTTTAAGTTTGAGAGAAAAAGTTTGGTTTGCTTTTATACGGTACCGTGGAGAAAAAAAAATGAGTACGTACGATCCGGTGCACTTTACGTACTGTATCATCCAAAGAGAAGGGAAAAACATAGAGGTTGTTGTCCTAAGGGATTTTGAGTGATACGGTTTCATTGGAAGGCACGGATCGAGCAGATTCGGTGTCCTTGGTTTTGATCGGACAATCTTGTGCAAGATCAACGGTGATTGAAGTTCTTGCAAGTTAATGGCAGGTACAGAAGGTAAAGATCGAGTTAATAGAATGGCGGCGAAGGGTTCAAACTTCTCCATAGAACCCTTTAATGGCTATAATGATTTCACCTTGTGGCAACAACGAGTGAAGAATATTCTTATGTGGGAGGCGACTGTTAAGGCTCTCAAGTAGAAATTCGACAAGCCAGAAAAATTGACAGATGATGAGTGGTTAGAGTTTAGGGATCTAGTAAATAGTACGATTCAGTTGTTTCTGGCGATAATAATCTTCGTGAGGTCATTGGTTTGGATGATCTAGAAGAAGTTTGGACGAAGTTGGAGAGCAGGTACAAGTCCAAGTCGTTGACAAATCGATTGTTTTTGAAGAAACAATTATATGACTTTCGTTTCTCAGATGGAGTGAAATTTGAGGTGCATATTGACGAGTTCAACAGGATTCTGACGGAGTTGTCTGCTCTTTATGTGAAGATTGAAGATGAGGACAAGGCACTTATCATGTTGGCCTCATTACCTCATTCATTTTATCACATTGTGACTACACTGTTGTTTGGTAAGGATACTCTCAAACTTGACGATGTTATTGTTGCTTTGCTAATGAATGAGACATGGCAAAAAAGTAGTAGTGAGGGATGTCAGATGAGGGTAATGCATTGGTTACAGTTGGGGGTTAGGGTAGAGGAAGATCAAATGGGAGACAGAAATATGACAAGAATAGGGGTCGCTCTAAGTCACAAGGTCGTAAAATAATTTTTTATTATTACGATGAGGAAGGTCATATAAGATGGGATTGTCCAAAGCGTAAGGAGGATAAAAAGAAAAAGAAAGACAAGGAGAATGGAAAAAAATCATCTACTACTGGTGTCACAGAAGAGTGGAGTGATGGAGATCTCTTTCTCACTACTTCATCAGGTACGGATACTTCATATTGGATTTTGGATTCAGGTTGTTCGTTTCATATGTGTTCAGTTAGTGAACAGTTTTCTACATATCATGAATGTGACAAGGGTACAGTCAGAATGGCAAATGATGCTGAAAGCAAGGTTGTCGGGATTGAGACTGTACAGATTCATATGTTTGATGGGATTGTGCGAACTGTAACTGGGGTTAGACATGTGCCGGACTGAAGGAAGAATCTAATTTCATTGGAAACGCTAGATGCGAGAGGCTACAGGTGGTCATCTGAAGGTGGAGTTCTTAAGGTCTCCAAAGGGGCTATGGTTGTGATGCAGGGACAAATGGTTGCCGATCTATACAGACTTGCAGGGAGTATTGAAACAGATGGTGCTTCTGTTGGAACTCAGGCAAAGAGTACAGACGGAAGACAGAAGATGCAAGAAGTTTAAGTTGTGATAAGTGCAGATCAGGGAAGAAGCGAGTATCTTTTGCTTCAGATTTTGTGAGTGGAAGTGATCTCTTCGGAGATGCTGCAGCAGTGGGAGAGATGGAGACACATCACATCGTGCGACGTTGAGCTGTACGGGACACCCGGATGGGGTGTGGGGTATGCTGGTTTGGGTATAGCGGTTTGGCGGAGACGGGTTTACAGAATCAACATCAATGGATTTTCTTCAAGGTGGTTTGTAAAATCCAAGCCAGGTGGAGATTTGTTGGGTTGGTGTCTTGTATTCTGTGGGATCCACGTAATAATAAGGGGTAGTATTTTTATTAGGGTATGAGTCTATTACATGTACGGGGTATACTTATAATTATGGTGGGATTAAGGTTTCTAGGTTTCCATATATATTGTCTCTGTGTGGAAAAACCTAGGTAAGGTCTGAGCAAAGGAGAACACTGTGTCAGGTAGAGAGAATTGTAGAGAGTTTTCTTGGCAATAAAGAATCTCTATTTCTCTGTAGTGGAGGTAGGCATTTCGGTTTGGGTGCTGAACCACAGCAAATCCTGTGTTGTGTGATTGCTTGATCTTCGTCTATTTCTCATGGTTGTGCATTCATCTCTAACAGTGTGTTGTGTTGTGAGTATATGGAATTATTCTATTTCATTTTTGCTAGTTTATCACCAAAATTTTGTTTATGTTTTGAAAGATAACTGTGTGTTTAATGCGTTTGAGGGGTGCTTGGGTGCCTCGGTATATTCAAGGTGTTCTCAAAGTATTGTAAATATACATCTTCCATAATAGGTTTTATACAAAATGGAGAGATTAGACCATCAATTTTTTTTATTTTTAATATATATACGTGATTCCATGGATTATGGTACATATATGTACTTTAATACATATAATAAAAATACTATAAAATGGCATATTAAAAAAATAAAACAAAAATAAAATAAAGTGTGATAGAATAGGACGACCAATCACCTGGTCACTTAGGTGATGCCTTAAGACGAGGATAGGAGAGAGAATGGAGAGTCCTTCGAATTGAAGGTAGCTTTACAGTTGGGTAGAAGCATATCGGAGCTCAGGGATCTTGCATCTCATGTCTCCTCTACTTCTAATTCTTATTCTTGTAATGGTAGAGAGGCAGAGACCAGGGACGAGTTTGCAAGCAAACTCTTCTGACTTCTGATTCCTCATCTTCTACTGTTCATTATTTTTTTTTTGTAATTAGGTCAAATTAACGTGAATAATAAAGCATGATCAGCCAAGCGTATCCGCCAAGTGGGGAATTGATTTAATGGGATTTGACCAAATAGGACCGTCAACTCGCGAGCTTCTCAAGCAACACCATTAAATAAATCTTTTCTTCTTTTGTGAGGTTAGCAAAACCCGTAAGGTTTAAAAAAAAAAAAAAAAAAGATTATCAGTCTCTCTTTTGTGATGTAAGTGAAAAGCCTAATGTTAATGATGTGATTGATGTGAATTATTCTACTTGTTCAAACGTGAAAGGATTCAAATCCTCTCCCCCCAAGTGACGGTTGCAAAAAAATCCTCTCTCGCCCATCTGTCGCCGAACAAGGGTGAGACTTTAACCGGCCCACCTCCCCATGTATTGATAGGCGGGTCGATTGATCCCCAGCCCTTGGATCAGCGGCAAGAACCTCCTGCCGCGGGAGAGGATTTCAGTCCGTGACTGATCCGGGAGGAGAGAGACGTTTGTTGGATGATTGATACGTCGGGATCGGGTGAATCCAAGTCTTTCATCCGAGTCGATACCCCCTGTCGGCTCTGGTTGTCCACTCGGTGTCGTCTGGGATGAAGGACTCGGATTCACTCGAGCCTCAATTGTCAGCCATCCAGAGGGGGCGTCCCCCCTCCTCTTGAATCATAGGGAAGAGAGGATGTGAATCCGAATTTTTAAGAAAATTACTATTAAGAATATACTCGAGCAAACAAGAGAATGAGATTTCAACTATGTTTTTATTCAACTAAATATATAATGTGAAAAAATTACATTATATAAGCACGGAACTGAAAAGAGATTAAATTACAACAAAAGATACACGTGTATCAAGATGGACACGTGTATGACTATTCTAACAGGCCCCCTCAAGCGAATGGAGAGGCACATCGAAGGCCCATGCAGCTTGCTTATGAGAAATTGAAAAGATCCTTGGCCCAAAGCTTTGGTAAACAAGTCTACCCGTTGTTGAATTATTCTAATATGCCGAGGACGAATGATACCCCTTTGGATTTTTTCATGCACAAAATGACAATCGAGTTCAATATGTTTAGTTCGTTTGTGAAAAATCGGATTTGCGGCAATAAACCTCGTTATCACAAAAGATGTCCATTGGAAATTGGTGATGGAGGCTTGGATCTTGAAATAAAGCTTTCAACCATGCCATTTCACAGGAAAGATGTGCCAAAACCTGATATTCTGCCTTAGCTGATGACTGAGAGACAATATTTTGTTTCTTGGTGCGCCATGAAATAGGACTGGAACCAAAGAAAGTTATGTAGCCCTTTGTTGAGAGTCGGGTAAACTGGTCCAATCAGAATCGCAATAACGAGATATGACCGGTGATGCTGTATGAGACATATGTATACCAAGAGACAATGATCCTTTTAGATAGCGAACAACATGGGTTGCAATATGCATATGAGAATCTCGTGGTGCATGCATGAATTGGCTCAAGATATTAATCGCATAGCATATGTCTGGTCGAGTCACATTGAGGTATATTAGTCGACCAACTAACCACCTAAATGAAGTGGGATCTGAAAGTAGAGTGCCATCTTCATTATACTTGATTCCATAGACTATGATAATATTTCATTTTGAGAGCTGAAGGAAATCTGATCTTGACAACGCAATTGTTGCAAGTCTACTTGTATAACATTTAATAAAGTGATAAAAATGAACATTATAAGAAATTGAATAGGTCGCATCCATCTACAAGGATTATAGTCTCTTCACTTTCAATGATGGTTCATCACAAAAGAGAGACGGATGGTTCTTTATGTAACAAGTGAATGAAAGTGCATTAAAGGGTGTTCTGTGATATTCGGTTTCCTGATCTGCAATTACCGCAAGTTGCTTTAATTACTACCTCTTCCATTCACTCCCGGCATCATCCTCTTTTGGGTTTTTGTAAATTTAACACTGATGCTGCCTACCAAGAAAATTCAAATTCTGGAGTTGGATTTCTTATACGACAGTCGGATGGTTCGATTGCTCAGGCGTGCTCAGAACAGTTAACTTTTTGTTCGGTGGCTCTTGGAGAAGCCCTAGCAATTCGAAAGGGTCTTTCAATGGCTATCACGGAAGGATTTCATCAGCTCATTGTGGAATCAGATTGTTTACAAGTCATTAATCTTTTAAATGGGACTTCTCATGATGGTGATCATGATTTGCTGTCAATGACTGAGGATATTAAACGATTAATCCCTCGCGGTTTTTGAGTCTCTTTCTGCTTTATTTCTAAGAGGCCAGGCTAATTCAGTGGCCCATTGCCTAGCTAGGAAGGGCTCTAACTAACTATTTCTGGATTAGTTAGAAGGCCTACATCCATTCCCTGATTATGTAATGTTTGTACTGAAGTAACTACAGCTGTGACCTGGCAGGTTAATGAATAGTCTATTTTCTGACCAAAAAAAAAAAAAAAAAAAAAAAGTGCATTAAAGGGAATTATCATTGGAATCTCAATATGCCTGGGTGATGGTTTTGATATTTTATTTGGGACTGATGCAAATTTTACGGTGACATGACCCTTGTTACAAGTATACGTAACAATTTACAAAGGCTTGTTATAATAAGAATTTCCCTTTGGCTAATCTTGGGCATAAAACATTTCATATGTCAATCGACTTAGAAAGGGTGTCAATTTGGTACCAGTAACATAGACTAAAATTGAAGCTGCACCTAATTATTGTATCGAACAATACCGAATTAGAATCGATATGATAACGTTATAGAAAACAGAACCGAAGTGTGTACAGTATGTTATCAATGTTATGGACAGAATCAATCTGTACATATTAATTACGAAACTGTACCGAATATATACCGTATAAATTTATACCGATGTTTCTCTCTTATACACCAGAAGAACCTCCAAGCAAGAAGGGGCATTACTGCCCAATGGGAGCATTATGTGTATTGAGTCTCATGACTGCGGTGAAATAAGGATGAAGAAATAAAAATTATTTTTTGAACAATTTGTGAAGTTAGAGCAATTAGGCTTTTAAGGGGAGAATGGCCAGTATTTACTTAATTATTAGTTTGACGAATGAAAGAATTGAAAAATACAATTTGGTCTTTTGATGTTAGCTAATTACATAATTACAGGTTTACCACAAAAAAAAATTAACATAATTACAGAAAGTAATAAAGAATTATAAAATTCTGATAAAGAGTAGAAGATGAGGAATCAATAATACTCAGAAGAGTTTGCTTGCAAACTCAATGGTGGCCTCTGCATCTCCACTAATAGAAGAAAAAGATGAGGAAGCATGAGATGCAAGATCCCTGAGCTCCGATAGGCTTCTACCCAACTGTAAAGCAACCTTCAATTCGAAAGACTCTCCATTCTCTCTCCTCTCCACGTCTTTTTGGTCTAAGGTAGCTTCAATGGATTCTTCTAGGAGTTTAAAGAAGCCAGCACTATTCCTGTACATCTCGAAAACCATCCCAACCTGTCCTCCATGCTCCAACGTGTTCACTACACTCGCTGTTGCTCCCGTAGCAAGACTCACGGCCAAGGCAAGACCTCCGTGAGAAGGAGCTGATCCCACAAAGGCAGACCCAACTGCAGCAATCCCTGCTAGTAGAGGCCCTGAAATTGCTAAAATCTTGTTTATTTTCAATACCAACTTCCCAAGTCTCATGTATTCCTTAGAATCCTTTCTCTTCAGAACCTCAACAATCTGTCTCATCTCCTCCTCCAACTGCTCACTCCACCCATTCCTCTCCACCTTATCATTATTCACCAAAACTCCTTTTTTCTCTTGGTGTTCTTGGGGTGATGAATTAGGTGAAGATGAAGGCCACCACACAGTGGGCTCCACCTTTGAAGGGAACTTGTCAAGCATGGCACCCAGCAAGGGAAGAGGGTAGGCCCTGTCGAGGGCTAAGACCTTCTCCATGACATCCTTCACATCTCTTGCTGTAGGATTCCTCCCAATGGCAAGAGTAGTTTGGATCTCTCTGTGGAGCTGCTTGAACAGCCTTGCAGCGTTACGTTGCTCTTCGGCTAATTGGGAGGGCTGGATCTTGTTCATCAACACCATCATCCCTGCAGCCGCGGAGAACAAGAGAGACGACGTTGCTGCAGCAGATAGAGCAGCCATGGTTGCGGCGGTGAGGTTGATGGTGTTGATGGAGGTGAGAAGGAGGGTGTTCCAGTTATCTCGCTGCTCTCCGATGTTGGTGTGCATCTCTACTCTGTCAGCCACCGCATCAGCGATCATGTATAGCTCAGAGATGAAGGTGGCAGTAGAAACTGTAGAGTCCTGATCTTCGTCTTTGATCATTATGGAGAACCTTCTGTCGTCGGAAGTAGTATTGTTACTGATAGGGGTTGGATATTGGCCTGCCATGCTTAGTAATCCCTCCACCGTGTTTCCGGAAGTGTTCTTCAGTCGAATCGTTCCAAGTTTCGGGGTATGAAGTGTAGCCATGATTTTTGTCTTACAAGAAGAAGAGGAAGCAGACATCAACGAGGGCGAAGCATGTAAAGATGCCATTTTCGGTTTTCTTGGGGAATTGGGGTGATGGAGAAAGTGCAAAGCTATCTTATCATTTATAGCTTTTCGGTCCCGACTCCCGAGAGAGATGGAGAGAGGCAAAAAAATCCTCTCCCGCGCGCCAGCCCGTCAGATGTTTGGCTGCGTGCTGACGCGCGAGAGAGGATTTCAGTCCGAAAGAGAGAGAGAATTTATTGACTTTTGACGGGCTGGTTCATGGTTTGACCTTTAATTGATTGGTGATTCCTAACTGATGGAGGCTTCAGCATGTTTTCCTAGTTCGATCTCGGCCGTTAAACTAAATGAGATCAAAGTCTCCTGAGAATTGTTAAATGCTTTGAGAATTAAGCATTTACACCCGCCCGGGTGTTATTCAGACAAAACCAAGCAGACTACCGTGTCAGCTGGACCGGTGTCATTCAGATAAAGCCGAGAAAGGTAACTGACTACACGTGTCAATCATGCATTTTAGTTGAAAAAGTCAAGAATTAATGATGGTCTGTTTTATTAAATTTATTGGGAAAAATTTCACCAACTCCTCAATTTTGTGATTAATTTCATGCGTATTTTCCATCGTTGAATTGACTAACAGAAAATAAAAAATTATTCAATTATTTTTTTAATAATTTGACAATTAAATAATAATTTGAGAATCTGATTGAAATAAAAAAAAAATATTTAAGAAGGTAAATCTATCATTTGTTATTTGTAGTAACTTAACAAATTTGAAAAAAATAGTTTTACTATTAAAAAATTATAAACCATTTCACATCATCACTTAATTGACCTGTTTTGTTATGATATGATTCGTTTGATACATATTTAATAAATGAGGAAGGTATATGAAATTTTCACGAAGTTGGGGGTTATGCGATTTAAAAGCAAAGTATAAAAAATGAATGAAATTTTCCTTACGTGATATAAAGTATGAATTCTTCCTCTCCATTATGCACATATTTGCGCCACTAAAGCAAGGGTCATGTTAGCTTCCTGTCTAAGAAATGATTCCGATTGACATGGAGATAACCTGCACTTGGAGACAGATTGACATGGACTTTCTATTTTAATTAGATTTTATTTATATTTTGGAGGTTTTTACATTTAGTCGTCCATATAAGTATATGGGCCACGCATCGGTCACTCATCCAATAGAGGAAACAAATTTTCGTTTTGGATCCACATTCTCTCCTCCAAGAGAATCTGGAGGAGAGGTGGCGCCCCATACAAATGGACGACACCTGGGGGTTGGATTAATCCGACTCCTCCATCCGAGTCGACACCCAATGTTGGCTCAGCTTGTCGGTTCAGAGTCGGTTCGGATGGAGAGGTCAGATTAATCCGACCCTAGATGTCGTCCATCTGTATGGGGCGCCACCTCTCCTCTAGATTCTCTTAGAGGAGAAGATTTGAATCCTTTGGTTTTACACACATCTCTCTTTCTTTATGGTTATGTATGTTTATGACGCGTTGAATTGGAAACAAGATGAGTCTCCAATCACAGAAAATGATGCCAAATAGAACCTTAGGCAAGTGCGATAACCTATTCCTTCTCATAGAGATTTTTTTATGTATTTTTGTTTTTTTCCCATAAAAATTATTTAAAAAGTGAAAAAAAATAATTAGTATAAAGATTTGCCTTTAGAATATTAATGGGGTTTGAACAAGGTGATTTGACCATGATCGAGTCGCATCCGGTCCAAAATTCCACATGACTATTCTAACAAGGCTTTCTGTAAATATTTTATGTTAGTATAACATTATGTTTTTGCTGACAAAATCGCTTCAATATTGTTTTCAATCAATTTAATAATGTCCATGCACATTTAAAATTCAAATTTACTTAATTACTTTTATACCTAATTTTATTTTATTTAAATACTTATGTATGTCCATGCACACTTATAGTACTTTGACCATTATCATGCATTCTCAATCCAGAATCTGTAAAAGTTTATTTTACCACTTAACAGAATTAGAAAGAACTGCTTGCAGGTTGAAGACTATGAATACCTATGTTTTTCTTAAAAGTCGAATGGTCTTAAGCATGATGGAAGAATAATTTTTGAAGTTCACAGATAAAGTCTAAATGTAAAATTTCTGACTTTAGATTGTTGTAAAAATATAAAAATAATAGAATTTTAAATGAGAATCATTTATCTGTTTTGCTTTGCCAATGATCCAATGAAGAAGACAATAGAAAAAAATTCACTCAAGATGATGACAACAGAGGCTGGGTCGTACTACAATTGGTACTGTCCTAAAGGCAGAATTTGCCCCCACAGGTGCAACTGGATTTTGATGCAAATCTAATTCCAAGATAAAGCAGCTTCGGCTTCCCGCATTAAACTTGCACTAGCCTAATGCGTCCCTTCGAGTACGTCAAAGTTGTGTTTAGATCAAATGCAAGATGATAATGCAATTTCGGTAAAATAATGATGTTTCGAACAAAACATAGGGGAATACCCCCGGTATGTTCTTACAAAGAAGGAGAGAGAGAGAGAGAGAGAGAGAGAGAGAGGGAGTGAAAGCAAGAACCAAGAAAAATTCTTCTAAATATTTTTATGGCTTCCTCGTCCTCTATTTATAGAGAAGAACATATCTTTTCAATGCACCCCTAGAGGAAGTGAGTGTCTCTCTCCAAACCAACATGTTTTTACAAGACACTCCAAGGAAAAAATGTGTTACTTGTAAAGATGCTTCATGGAACCGGATCAAATGAGTTGAACCGTTACTGACTCAACAATTCCAAGTCAATTGGGTTAAACCATTACCGACCCAATAGAAGTCAAAATTAAAACTCAACCCATGCAAGGGGTCTTGGGTTCTAATCTCACTAACCTCACATCACTAGTTTTATACTGAGAAAACCAAAACAAAACATATTTTTTTTATTTTGAAACTTTATTTAATAAAAATCGATCAAATACAACACTTATTTGTAGACGATAAGGGGAAAGTACAAGGGATGTCGGGCTTTTAGCCTTGTCGTTACTCGGATACTGAAGTCAAGAATCAGATCAACATGCAGTACTAATAAACGAGTTAGGGAGCAGTAGAAAATTTAGAAATGATAAAATGGGGTTTTACCTTGAGATTCAGGTCCTATTCATAAGGATCTGGTGTAGGTCCCTCATGCCTTTACAATACAAGTCCAAAATAGTGAATTGTGCCTATGATTTTAGAGGATAATGCTAGATGTTCTCCCAAGTGTCTTTTTGGTAAGAAGCCGGTTATACCCACAATGATTGGGGGTTTAGAAATGACCACTTGTTACGGCCTCCGTTGGTGGATAGTATTTATACCTAACAATTAAGATTCGCCAAGCTACTTTTGGTAATAAAGCTTTATTTTGTAACCTAGGATCTAAGAAACCAAGACCCCATTATCCTTGATCTATATAACCTCTTCTTCAAAGTTTCCAATGGGTTTTATGTTTCTCATCATCACCTTCCTAATATAAATTCATAGCTGCCTTACGCATTTTGTAGTGATCATCAGACAATAATTTGACATTTAAAAGGTAACTGATTTCAACGTGTAATTTCCTTACCCGCAGTAGATAGCAGAGTGGATATCCACATTTGAAACTTCTTAGAAGTTTGGCCGTTGAGATCACTGAATAGCTGATGAACCTTTGATGAACCAATCTCTTCTAGGAGTCCCAGAAATTTTGAACGACCAGATCTATATATATATATATATATATATATATATATATATATATATATATATATATAATACATTTGTAGGTAATTTTGTAATTTTTCCTAGTTAATATTAACCTTAGAAGAAATAGAATAATTCAAATCCATCACATCACTAATATTTAGTTTCTTCAATCTTTCATTTTTTTGGTGAAAGGTTCTTCACTTACATCACTCAGAAAAGAGACACCAATAATCCTTTTTTTAACCTTACGGGTTTTGCTTCCCTCACAAAGACTGATCTGCCCCCCTACCCTCACAAAGACGAAAAGATTAATTTAACGGTGTTACTTGTGAACCTCGCAATTTGACGTACGGTCCAATTTGGTCATGGGCAGCCGGAGAACATCCCATTAATTCAATTCCCCATTTGAGGGATAGATGATGATTACTATAATTTGAGTAGTCCTACATTACTAATGAGATCGGAATCTTGGGGTCTTATATATAAGAGTTCTTTTATTTATTAGTTTGAACTTTTGAGTTAAAAACTTGACATGGTATTAGAGTTTCAGGTTCTCTCTCATAGTAACCCTAAAAAGAGAGTAGATGCACAAGAGGGACTATGGTCATTCAAAGAAAGACTATCACCCAGAAATAGGGATAGTCACGGACATGCCACTACGTGTGAGACGGAGTACCGGGAACATTCTCACTTTACCTAATGAGATTGGAATCTTGGGGTCTTATATGTACATGGGGAATCCCTCAACTTACTGGTTCGAACTTTTAAGTTGGAAACTTGACAGACTGCTGTTAGGGGGTGTTTGATAACATTCCAGAAGTTGGATTCTAACTTCTGGAGCATAAATGGATTAGAAGCCTGTTTGGTAATTCAGTTCGGACTTCTGGAGAATCCATGGGTGAATTAGCTCCAAATGGGCTCTAGAATCCAATTTTTGAGAGCATATAATAGAGGTTTTTCGACTCCCGAGTAAAATTTTGAAGTAAAAAAAAACACGCCACACCACTACTACCACCAACCACCACTACCACCACAACCACCACCAGCCACCAGCCACCACCGCCACCACCACCACAACTACCACCGCACCACCACCACCCATCGCCTCCACTACCACCACCCACCGCCACCGCCACCCACCACCACCAGCCACACACCACCCACCACCAACCATCACCCACCACCACCACCACCCCCACCCCCTGCCACCACATCTACCACCACCACCACCATCCACCATCACCCACCGCCACCCACCATCACCACCACCACCACCACCAACTACCTACAACCACCACCCCCCGCCATCGCATCCACCACCAACAACCATCACCCACCCACCCACCACCACCACCACCACCACCACCCACCCACCCACCACCACCACCCACCACCACCCACCCACCCACCACCACCACCTCCGCCACCCTTGGCCACCACCTCCCTCCCACCACCACCGTCATCAACCATCACCACTCACCACTAGTGCCACCATCCGCTACCCACCATTATCACTCTAGAGTCCATAACTAAATTAGGTAAACAAACATGTTTCTATTCACTTCGAAATTACAATTTGATCATTTGGTGTTAGATGATTAACTAATTACAAAAAAATTAGTGAACAGTGGAAGATGGGGAATCAGAGAAGTCGATCAGAAGAGTTTGCTTGCAAACTCGTCGCTGGCTTCTGCCTCTCTACTACTACAATAATAAGGATTAGAAGAAGAGGAGGCATGAGATGCAAGATCCCTGAGCTCCGATAGGCTTCTACCCAACTGTAGAGCTACCTTCAATTCGTAGGACTCTCCATTTTCTCTCTTCTCCACGTCTTTTTGGTCTAAGGTAGCTTCAATGGATTCCTCCAGGAGTTTAAAAAAACCAGCACTGTTCCTGTACATCTCAAAAACCATTCCAACCTGCCCTCCATGCTCCAACGTGTTCACTACACTTGCTAGTGCTCCCGCAGCAAGACTCACCCCCAAGGCCAGACCCCGGTGAGATGGAGCTGACCCCACAAAGGCGGACCCAACTGCAGCTATCCCTGCTAATAGAGGTCCTGTAACTGCTAAAATCTTGTTTATTTTCAACGCCAACTTCCCAAGTCTCATGTATTCCTCAGAATCCTTTCTCCTCAGAACCCCAACAATCTGTCTCATCTCGTCCTCCAGCTGCTCACTCCATCCATTTTTCTCCACATTATTATTATTCCCAAGAAGCCGTTTTTTCTCTTGCTGTTCTTGTGAAGGCCACCACACAGTGGGCTCCACCTTTGAGGGGAACTTGTCAAGCATGGCACCTAGCAAGGGAAGAGGGTAGGCCCTGTCGAGGGCCAAGACCTTCTCCATGGCATCCCTTACATCCCTTGGTGCAGGAATCCCCCCAATGGCAAGCGTTGTTTGGATCTCTCTGTGGAGCTGCTTGAGCAGCCTTGCAGCGTTACGTTGCTCTTCGGCTAATTGGGAGGGCTGGATCTTGTTCATCAACACCATCATCCCTGCGGCGGCGGAAAACAAGAGAGAGGACGATAGGTTGAGAGATGGCAAAAGAAGATTGGTTGTTGCTGCAGCAGAGATAGCAGACATGGTTGCGGCAGTAAGGGTGATGGTGTTGATGGAGGTGAGTAGGAGGGTGTTCCAGTTGTCCCGCTGCTCTCCGATGTTGGTGTGCATCTCCACTCTGTCGGCGACCGCATCGGCGATCATGTATAGCTCAGAGATGGAGGTGGCAGTGTTAGCAGTAGCCACTGTAGAGTCATCTTCGTCTCTGATCATAGTGGTGGATCTCCTGTCGTCAGTATTGGTAGGAGTTGTGTATTGGGCTGCCATGCTTAATAATCCCTTCACCATGTTTTTGCAGTTAGTGTTCTTGATCAGTTGAATCGTTCCAACTTTTGGGGCCTGGAATGTAGCCATGATTCTTCTCCTACAAGAAGAAGAAGAAGAATATGAAGAAATCAGAAGGGGCGAAGCATGTAAAGATGCCATCTCCGGTTTTCTTTAAGGTGGTTTTTGTTTGGAATTTGTGAAGTTAATTTGAAAAGTGCAGAGCCATCCTTCACATTTATAGCTTTTGAGAGCGAGTGATGCTGACTCGAGTGAAAAGAATTGGTCTTTGACTGACTGGGTTCATGGTTAAATATTTGAAGAGTTAAATTGACCGTTTCGTCAGTTCGAACAAATCTATGTTTCGTTCTTTTGAATTGAAAATGCATTTCGGTTGATTGGTTCACTTCTGTAATCTTAGCCAATTAAAGGTCACCTCTGGCTTCTGGTTCTGCTGGGGTGACTGGTTCTGGTTGGTCATTTGTAGCTAATTGGCCCTCAGCTTATTAGTTTCTTAGTTGAATCTCGGCCATTAAATCATTGGAAATAATAAGAATTAATTATGAGCATCCTTTCTTCAACTTATTAATCTTAGGCAAGAATGAAGAAAAAAAAAAAAAAGATTTCCTGCAAACTGGGTGGTTGGAATTTCATGGCTTGCCCGGATTAATTAGAATGCGTTGATTTGGAATCTGCTCTTTCTCCAAAGGGTTTACAAATCTAGAAAATAAAAAAAAATTCCTGCTACATATACTCTCCTTTATTTTTAATGGGATCCTACCATTGATGTAGTGTGAGACCCATTAGATATGAACGATGTTGGGATCCCAAGAAGAATACAAGCACATGCACATGAATTATTCTCAGATATAATGACTCTTTCTCTTGAAAATCAAATTAAACTACCCCATGTATTGAATATTGTGTTTTTCTTGATGGCTAATGAATGTGCATTAAAAGAAATATGTGACAACACTTTTGTCACAGGTTAGGGGGACATGAAGTTAGGTCGTTAAAATACCCTACATTGGATGCAGGCCAGATGCCTTGGTGACAATGTCAGACCAAACCTTTATTAATGAGTCGTTCCATTGGACACCGGCCAATGTGAAAGCCTCTTGACATCAATTCCAAACCAGGGGCAGGGATGGGGATGCCAAAAATAGGAGGTCTATATTATGGAAAACTTATAAATAAAAAGTATCTAGGATGACAACTTCGTACATAGGGGGAGGAATTAGATTGAATCTCACAATTTGGTGTAACCAGAAAAACCCTAAACTAATATATCTAAAACAAACATTGGTATTACAAGATTGCCCAAAACAGTGCACCCCTAAACGTACGGTACTTCTTCGTCTACATTCTCATAGATCACCACGCGTTCATCTTCCTCCTCCTTGAGAACTTCAATTCCCTCCGGAGTAGTTGGCACCTCCTTATCTCAGTCACCTTCTATTGATTTTATTATCGTCCAATATTCAATGAGTCTCATGGTTTCACATCTTAAAAATAGTAATGAAATCCTTTGAAGAGTATACTGAATTTGAGATTCTAAAGCAATATTTATAAGGAATTTTGTCCTAAAGTTTGAGTTTGGGTCAGATGCGTGTACGTATACCCTCTACTCTCTATGGGATCTCATCACTATCGATATGGTATAAAAAAATCCATTGAATATGAACGATAAGATCCTAAAAAAGATGCAATTACATACATTTAATTTTTTTCCCAAAGTTTTATAGCGGATAAAAAAAAATTCCTATACTGCCAGTATAGGAATAATCATTCATCTACATCACACTACCACACGACGTGGAGAGAACATTGATTTCCACACGGATCTTGTACGCTACGAAAATAAGACCTGAAAGATTCTTCGTTTTACCATTTCATACACGGTTACGTGGTCTTAGGAATACTCCTTTCATTATTCACCAAAATTTCAGCCAAGAAACTTGGGCTTGGAAGCAAGATTCCAAAAGGCTGCCTGTTAGTGGTAGTCCAGTCTTGGAAACCCAATTACTATTTTTTTCTTTTAATTATTGCTGGCAGGTAAAGCAAAAGAAAAATTGCCCAAGATTTAGTTCTTGATTATAGAACATCCCAGAACGTGGGCCATATAGCCACCTTATTTACAAATGGAGAGGCCAATCACCTCTTACGTGGATGGAAGTAGACCTAGGTATTTTGAATCTATCAAAGCATGTCCCACGGGCGTCAGATTGTTAGTAGCGTTGTCGAGTGGCAGTAGTGATTCGGATCCAAATCATCTCCTGTGGTAGGAGGTTTCTGTCGCCGATCCAAGTGAGTTGGGTTTAGTCTGGTCGCCTGCCAATACATTGGAGGGTGGACCGATTGAAATCCAGCCCTTGACAAACGGCAGGACCGTAGGGGAGGATTTGAATACTAGTGACTCTGATAGTTGAGAATGTATCAGTATTTGTCCCAATTAATTCTCAACGACTAGATCAGCGCTGCCACCACAAAGGCTACAGACTATCCACTTCGATCATATTAGATTGAGATGTTGTGTAGAGAGACCACCGTATAATAAGAATCTTCATTGCATAAGACTTTTTAATGAGATAAGTCTATTTTCTGCCTTCCATCAATCTTTTTAGGAATTATTATCGTCATTAATTATTGAAGTTTTCAATCGCTGATCCAACGGTTGGAATTAACTAGACGTGTGTGCTTGGTTAACTTCAATCACTGGATCAACGATTGAAAATTCCAATAATTAGAGACGAATTTGACTCATTTTTTAGTGGCTGCACGATTCAAGGACTCCACTTGGATTGATTGAAAAATCCATCTGAGATGTGGTGGATATTCTAATTATTAGATATAAGAGACATAGTTTAAATGGGTCATGTGTTAAATTTTAAATTTCAGATATTTCTTTACCTTTAATATCTTTTGAGAGTTTAGGTTTTTACTTATGATCATGCTTAAGGTGGGTTTATTTAATCTCTTTTTCTTATATTTTCAAGTTCTCTATTGTTGGTTATGTCGTAGGTGGGGAGTCCAGTCAAAGATGTATTTTTTTTTTCTGTCTAGATTTGCCTAGACCTTTATTTCTCTTTTACATTTTCTTTTATATCAATAAAATATTTTACTGAAATTTAGTAAAAAAGAAAAAAAAAAATCAATCAAATACTCTATCTATGTCTATCCACATCCAAAATTTTTCCTACTTAGCACTCTCTAATGGTCTTGGAATTTTTGAAATCCTATTTTGCCACTAGACGAATTTTGTTTATTAAAATTCGACATGTAAACAAAAGACTTTAAGGATCTACCCATCAACGAAATTTATATCCCGTGTTTTTTCTTTTGAAATAAAAAGAACAATAAGATATAACAATTACTCAACCTGCCAATTATTAATCTGAATGTACTCCATTAACTGGGGGCATAAAACATTAATTTAAAGGTAGTAAGCCTTATTGTCTCATTTTACCAACAAACACATAAAATAAATAAATAAATAAATAATAAAAAGTTTTATTGTCTCCTACTTACAATTGAGGTTCAAATCGTCTTCTATTGTTGGAAAGATTTTAGCTATGATCCAATGGTTAGAATCCACCCACTCTGTATACTAATACATCGGTATGTGTATCGGATGAATTTCAATAATTGAATCACACCCGGAGGAACTAGACAATAGGAACGGGTTTTTTTTTTTTTTTCCCATACAACTGATACATTTAAACAAAATAATTAAAAGTTTTAACTTTTAGAAACCCTATAACAAAAATAGGGAAAATTAAGTGATGACATAAATTTCTGTCTCTTTATCTTTTCCTTAACATCTGGATTCATTTTTTCTCTCCTCTTTCCTCTAAGTGATTCATTGTTGGCTCTTCTTGTATTTCCGTTTTTTTTGCTACCATATTGGATATCAATATACTCCCCTGTTAACTTGTAGATCTTGCTCTCAACACAATAATAGTAACAGTTCCCCCTTCACAGTCCATCGCAGTGCATGTCTAATTGCTAATGCTTCTGCAACCTGTACGTGGTCCTGTCAACATATTAAAAGCCCATTACAAGGTGGGGGCTGCTTTTGAATGGTGTCAAAAACAAATCGAAACTGTTTATCAAAATCGAATAGAATAAACTGAAATCCATTAATAATCGTTAATCAGTTTTAATAATCCTCTTAAAACCATTTAATAAACTATTTGATTTCAGTATTACCTCTTTACATACCAAATCAAATTGGAACCTTACCGTAAAATCAAAACCATATCGTTTAATACCCGCTCCTTTGAGAATTTTAATAATCGATTATCCTCCACTGTAATAATAATAATAACAACACACAAATTTTTGAAGGGATATTCTTGTTGACACCACACTGGGGCTCAGTGTCTATTGAATCAGTGCAAAACCTAAATCTCCTCATGACTCAAATGCCAATAACACCCCCTATATTTGTGGTGTGATGATCCAATAACTGCACGCCAAAGGAGATCAGTGTCAAATCGGCCTGGACCCGGCCTGTCACCTAGAAAGACCCTTCCTCAAATCTGCCATAACGTCCTTGGTGAGAATTTTCATCAGTAAAATTATCGGGTCTTTTTCACAGTCCATTACTGACTTACTCCAGTTTGAGTTCATTGAGGTTCAATTTTGGGCTGCCCCAGCTTGGGCCCAAAGTTACTCTGCTTTATACCTTAGTTTGGGTTCAAAGAGGTTCATCACTGGTCAATCCCAGTTTGAGTTCATTGAGATTCAACTTTGGGCTGCCCAGTTTACGCTCAAAGTTAGTCTGCTTTGTACCCTAGTTTCGGTTCAACTTTGGACTACCCCAGTTTGGATGTGGATGTGGATCCGTATCTATATGTATATATCCTTTTCAAGGGTGGTGACCTATACCATTTTGGAAGGTAGATGTACACCTATACATATAGGGATGCATTTGGTGTCCCTTCTATTTTGTAAAAGTACTTATACGTAGGGAGGCATCCCTACGTATAAAGAGCGATCTGAAGTACCCTTGATCCAAGTGATCGCAGCATGCCTGCCCTCTATCGATATCATCAGTTCTACCCTTGATTGAAGCATCACCTACTGCCGCACTTGGAACCTACTGTGGTATAGACCTCTCAAGGGAGCCGCAAGTGTGAGAGCAACCTTCGTCACCTTGAAATTCGTCACCTTGAAACACAATCTTCTAAGGTAAGATCTGATCCCCATCGGACGAATCGATCAATTCCCTACACTCCAGATCTTCGCTCACCACAGAATCACGAGCAATCCAGACCTCCTAACTTTTTTTTTTGGGTAAGTAAAAAGACCTCCTAACTTGCATTTGCTAAGGAGTTAAAAGGCTTGATAATCCTCAAAACACCAGGTTTTAATTTATGCCTTTGATTGAAATGAGCTCCCAAGTAAAAGAAACATGGTGTTTCATTGAACGTCATTTATCCCTGAACACCATTACCATCAGATTGAGACCTGTAAGCAGCAGTTTTATGTCCAAATACCTTGCAAATGGAGCATGGAGCTGGTTTCCAATCACACTGAATTGGATGAATGTGAACTTATTTTTCATGTCATTTTCTATAATAATCTGATCTTGTTGGGTTTGGTGTCTTGTATTCTGTAAGGTTTATGCAATTATAAAGGTAGTATTTGTATTAGGGTATAGGTTTATTACATATATGTGGTAAATTTATAATTTTGTGGGATTAAGGTTTCTAGGTTTCCCAATATATTGTCTGTGTGTGGAAAAACCTAGGCAAAGTTTGAACAAAAGAGAACACTTTGTCAGATAGAGAGAAGTGTAGAGAGTTTTCTTGACAATAAAAAATCTATGTTTCTCTGTGGTGGAGGTAGGCATTCCGATTTGGGTGTTGAACCACAGGAAATCCTATGTTGGTGTGTTTGTTTAATCTTCGTTCTTTCTCGTGGTTGTGCTTTCATCCTTAACAAGTGGTATCAGAGCCAGGTTCGATTACGAATTTAAAAGAAGAAAGGTGCGCAAGTTTTTCGAGAGAAAGAAGTGTTTTTTCTCTCAACGACTAGATCCAGAAGAGTTTGGTGACAAAGCAAAAGAGAAAAAGAAAAAAAAAGTTACAATCTGATTTTATTTTCTGAACTGGAATGTTCTCATTTTTGTGAAAATCAGAAGGAAGTTTGAAGAAAGAAAAAGAAAAAAAAAAAAAAAAAAACACAAGTACTGCACGGAGTTTTTCTTAAACCGGATTTTTTTTTTCTCTTCTTTCGTGGAAATCAAGGAAAAGGAAAAGTAACAAGGTATATTGAAAAAAAAAAAAAAAAAAAGGGTTATAGAATGTAATCATTAATTATTTTTTTTGTGTTACGTGTTTCCTATTTATTTCCACGGCTAAGGTGGAGATTTAAAGAAAAAAAAAAAAAAGTTGATTTTCTTTGTACAACAGTGATAAAAAGAAATAGAAAAAAGTGTATGTATGGTCTGGTGCAATGTACGTATATTGTATCATCTAAAGAAAAGAGAAAAAACATAGAGATTGTTGTTGTAAAGATTTTTCGGTGCTATAAATTCATTGGAAAACGTAAATCAGACAAATTCGATGTCCTTGGTATCGATTAGGTATTATTGTGCAAAATAAACGGTGATTGAAGCTCTTGAAAGTTGATGGCAGGCACAGAAGGTAAAGATCGAATTAATAGAATGGCGGCGAAGGGTTCAAACTTCTCCATAGAACCCTTCAATGACTATAATGATTTCACCTTGTGACAACAATGGGTGAAGAATATTCTAACACCGGAGGGGACTGTTAAGACTCTCAAGAAGAAATCCGACAAACCAAAAAAATTGACTAATGATCAGTGGTTAGAGTTGAAGGATCTGGCAAATAGTATGATCTAATTATTTCTAATGAATAACACTCTTTGTAAGGTCATTGGTTTGGAGGATCTAGAAGAAGTTTGGATGAAGTTGAAGAGTAGGTACAAGTCCAAATCGTTGACAAATCGATTATTTTTTAAGAAACAATTATATGCTTACATTTATTTAGTGGAATGAAATTTGAAATGCATATTAACGAGTTCAACAGGATTCTGAAGGAGTTGTCTACTCTGTGAAGATCGAAGAGGAGGACAAGACACTTCTCCTGTTGGCCTCATTGCCTCATTCATTTGATCACATTGTGACTACACTATTGTTTGGTAAGAATACTCTCAAACTTGATAATGTTATTGATATTTTGCTGATGAATGAGACATGACGAAAAAATAGTGGTGAGGGGATGTCAGACGAGGGTTATGCCTTGGTAATCTTTGGTGGTCAGAGTAGAAGAAGATCAAATGAAAGAAAGAAATATAGCAAGAATAAAGGTCGCTCCAAGTCACAAGGTCATAAAATAATTTATTATTATTGTGATGAGAATGGTCATATTAGAAGGGATTGTCCAAAGCGTAAGAGGGATAAAAAGAGAAAGGAAGACGAGGAGAGTGGAGAAAAATCATCTACTACTGGTGTCATGGAAGAGTAGAGTGATGAAGATCTCCTTCTCACTACTTCATCAGGTACGGATATTTCAGATTTGATTTTTGATTTAGGTTATTCGTTTCATATGTGTTTAGTTAAAGAACAGTTCGCTACATATCATGAATGTGATAAGGGTACAGTTAGAATGACAAATGATGTTGAAAGCAAGGTTGTCAGGATTGGGACTATACATATTCGCATGTTTGATGGGATTGTGCGAATTGTAACTGGGGTTAGACATGTGCCGAACTTCAGGAAGAATCTGATTTCATTGGGAATGCTGGATGCGAGAGGCTACAAGTGTTTATTTGAAGGTGGAGTTCTTAAGGTCTCCAAAGAGACCATGATTGTAATGCAAGGATAGATAGTTGGCGATCTATACAGACTTGCCGAGAGTGTTGAAACTGATGGTGCTTCTATTGGAACTCAGGTAAGGAGTATAGATGGAAGACAGAGGATGCAAGAAGTTCAAGTTGTGAACAAGTGCAGATCTGAGAAGAAGCAGGTTTCTTTCGCTTCGAATTTTATAAATGGAACTGATCTCTCCGGTGATGCTACAGCAGTGGGAGAGGAGAGATGGAGTCACATCACATTGTGAGGCGATGAGCTATACCGGACACCCGGACCAGGTATGGGCTATGCTGGTTTGGGTGTAGTGGTTTGACAGAGACGATGGGCGAGTTTGCAGAATCAACATCAACGGGTTCTTCTTCAAGGTGACTTGCAAAATCCAAGCCAAGTGGAGATTTGTTGGGTTTGGTATCTTGTATCCTGTGAGATCCACACAATTATAAGGATAGTATTTGTATTAGGGTATGAGTTTATTACATGTACGGGGATAAACTTATATTTGTGTGGGATTAGGGTTTCTAGGTTTCCCTATATATTGTCTCTATGTGAAAAAACTTAGGCAAAGTCTAAGCAAAGGAGAATATTTTGTCAGGTAGAGAGAAGTTTGGAGAGTTTTCTTGACAATAAAGAACCTCTGTTTCTCTGTGGTGGAGGTAGGCATTCCAATTTGGGTGCTGAACCATAGCAAATCTTGTGTTGATGTGTTTGCTTGATCTTCATTCTTTCTCATGGTTGTGCTTTCATTCCTAACAGATCTTTCGTCTTTTCTCTTGGAATTTCAACAGAAAGTCTTGCAAAAGTCTTGCAAATGCAAGCCTCTTCTTAAGCATGGTGGTTCTATATGTAAATAAAGGTTTCCCAATAACCAAGCAAATGATGCTTTAAGGTCATTGGGCACTAGAGAGGGAGAGTGATAAAGACATAAATTAAGAACCATGAAGAAGTCTCCCTCTCTGTCAGACTATATAAGTTTCTCGATGTTCTCTGTCCTAAAGCTATAATCTTACCACTGTCAACTCTTCTGATCTCACATCCCTATTTGTTGAAGATCACTTCATGTCCTCTGTCGCAATTCTGACTGATGCTGAGAACATTGTGCTTGAGTCCTGACACATAAAACACATTATAGAGTTTTACCTTTCCATTACTGCTGCTGATAGAATCCTTTCCAGTTACCTTGGCCCCTTCATTGTTTCCAAACTTCACTGTACCTCCCTCATGCTGTTGAAGTTGCTGAAACATTTTCTTGTCACCTGTCTTGTGACTAGAGCATCCACTGTCAAGTATCCAAGGAAACAACTTGTTTTGTGTCTTGAACGTTGTCTCGAAGCATGCAACACCATCACTTTTTTCCTTCTACAAAATCTGTAATAATTTTCTTTTTCCATACTTTTCTAGCAACTGGTGGAATCTTTTTGTTCATTATCTATTTAGCCTTTCTTTGACCACTCTCCCTTTGTTGTGTCACTTTTTGTCGAGGTGGCGTAAATAGAAAAATTATTCTGCACTCTCTTGCAATATGCCCATAGTTATGACAATTGTAGCACTCAACAAAATTTTCTTCAAGAAAAATTTTCTTCAAGGGAAGCAAATTGATTTCTGCTTTCAAATCTGACTTCTCTCATGTCGAATTTGCAGGTGGCTATTTTATGTCCATAGGCATTACATTTAAAATAGAAAAAATTTCATCTACACCCCATCAAAGATTGTTAACATCATCTACACCCATAAGAATGCAGAAACATCACCTAAGTCCACTTAACTGATGGAAATCATTAAAATTGTTGAAATACAGTTTTACCCTTCATTTTTATATTTTATCTTTTTAATTTTAAAAAACTTAAAAGATTTATTCTAGACAGCCTTCTTCTTCGGCGAGCTGGTGCATGGCGAGCCATGCCAACTCCATAAGATGCAACGCCTGATCGCT
This sequence comes from Protea cynaroides, assembly GCA_028583415.1. NCBI lineage: Eukaryota > Viridiplantae > Streptophyta > Magnoliopsida > Proteales > Proteaceae > Protea > Protea cynaroides. Next base: position 40,606,998 of record CM053267.1, read on the forward strand.
ATTTTAGTTGGATCCATAACCTGCAACGCCTGATCGCTTGCGTTGCTTCTCGCCCGCTTCATTCTTACTTTCATCAGTAAGATTGATTTTGTCTGTTCTATGAGATAGCTTTTCCTGCAGACAGTATAGAGCCATGGACTACAGAGAGAAGCAAAGAACGAAGGTGAGATCGAAAACTTCTTTTGAGGGAAGGGGTCTGCAAGGCCGGTGACTGATTTTTGATGGCCGTCGATTAAAAGGGTCGGATTCAGGCGGAGTTACCGGAGGTTAGGGAAGAAGAAACCCATAGACGCTAGAGGTAATCGATCTCAGGCGTCCTTTCTTTTCTCCATTTTTGGGTTTCTTCTGTGATTGATTTCTGGAGAAATGAAACATTTCTCCCCAAATCTTGCTCCATAAAATCTTTGCCCGATAACATTTCCAGATTCTCTACTCTCCTCTAACTCAAACACCCTCCTCTCACCATCTGTCTTCCCACTTCGGAGCAGTCGACGCGTCTGAGAGTTCTTCCTGAGCGGAGCAGTGGCGATAATTGGCAAGGAACTTTGAAATCCCTACAATCAAGTTGCGGATCACCTGTGAAGCAACCACAAATCCAAAAAAGCACAAACCAAACCACACTAAACATAACCGACCAAATAAAACCCCTGTGAAGCAATCACAAACCCAGAAACACAAGAACTCCACCTTCAAATCTTTCAGAAGTAACAGACCCAATTCTCCCTTGATCCTCTTATATAATCCATTTTATCGTTATTGAAGTAATCAAATTCAAATCCCATATGAACCCAAATCTCAATCAAATAGAGCTTTTTTTTTTTTTTTAAGTGATAATTTCTTGAACAACAATTACCAAGGATATTGGAGGATTGAGAGGAGACAGGGCCAAGGATCCTCAAATCCCTCGCAGGAATGGAAGCCTCCTTGATGATGGGATTCCTATTGCATTCGAGTGGCTCACCCTAACCAAATCGATCGAAACGCATCCAGAGCCGTGACCACCAGAGTTTAGACTACTCTTCAATGGTTGCTTCTCGCCACGCACCAACGCCTATATGAATCTGACTATGGAGAAGAGCAGAAGAGCAGAAGAGGAAAGAAGAAGAGGAAAGGAAGAAGAAGAAGAAGGGTAAAATGGTATTTTATCTTTACTCTAAGGGCATCATTGTCCATGGAAAATTTTATTTCAGTTGACGTCAGCATCTAACGGGAATTAACTGACGGAGTGGACTTCTTTGATTACCACAGCCAAAGTTTTGGGACCTAGGTGATGTTTTTGCAAACTTGTGGGTGTAGATGATGTTAACAATCTTTGATGGGGTGTAGATGAAATTTTTTTCTTTAAAATAATATCCCTGAAAATAAGGTCTTGACCTAGAAGTTGCCATGTACCTCATTGGTCTCTGTGATGCACTGGGATAATTTTCTCCATAGAAGTTACTCTGCTCCACTCGCCTGCCTTGCCTTGCATTATTAGTCTGTGAAATAGGAAGTTGATATTCTTCTTAAACATAAACCATAGGAGCTTTGCCCTTTCCACTCTCTTTCACAAAAGAGATGTGACCTTTATTCTTTAAGTTTGCACTATTAGAAGTCTCTCCTTATCAAAATCAAGACCAAATTTAATATTGAAAGATCTTTGAGAATTTATAATGCCATCAAGCTTTCTGCTACTAGGATGCAATGGAGTGATACTTGGCTCATCTGGTTGAGTTAATTTTTGTCGTCTCTCAAGCTCTTCTTCTTCAAATTCAATCATTTTTGCATTCAGAATTGCAAACTCCTTTTCATATTATTCACATTGATTAATCACAGTAGATTGTTCTTCTAGTTGAGCATTCAAAACTATATTCTCTGTCATTAACTTGGAATAATCTGTAAATTCCTGTGTGAGCTTAGTCTTGAGACTATCAATGATTTTCTTAAACTCTTCATCTTGTACCCTCAGTTCTTGAATCAACTATTTTTACTTTTAACTTCTTTTGAGACAAATTTGTTGTTCTTTTGTTTCTTGTTAAGTTCCTTCATAGCTGCTAGAAACTCTGCCTCGAAATTTATTAGACATTCTTCATCATAGTTTGAGCTTGATTCTTCATTCTCATCTTCTTCAATGCTATTTGAGGTAAATTCTTTATTTTTGTTCTCCTTCTGATCTTCAATGAAAACCATGAACAAAGCCTTACTAGGCTCACCCTCTGAAACATCATCTGATTCGTCATCTAAAGTGTCACTATTCCTCTTGAAAATAAAAAATTTTCCTTTTAGGCTTGTTCTTCTTGAAGCTCTTGGCCTTGTAACTGTCATTGTTGTCATCTTCATCATCACTATCAAATTTATTCCTCTTTGGACATTTTATAGAAAAGTGTCCAATCTTACCACAGTTGAAGCACTTAAATTGGAGTTTATTCTTATATCTTCATGTACCCTTCTTCAATTTTCTAGTAAAGTGAGCTGTGGCTTCAACTTCACTTTCTTCCTCATCTGATTTTTTAGAAATCTTCATCTTCTTCATGGCCTTGAAGGTTATTAGTGCCCAATGACTTGCACCAAACAAGAAAGAGAGTGATAAAGGCATAAATTAAAAAAAAAATTAAAACCTATATTTAGTGTAAAAACAAATGTAAAAAGAAAATGGGAGGGAAAAATGGGAGAAAAAACTTAAAAATAAAAATTATGTGATTTGGGTTGGTCTTTAACCAGTCTATGCTATTATCGGTATTTAATCGATCGGTTCGGTCGGACAACCGTTGGATTACATCCATGTACCATGAACGACCTGTTTATTAATCGATCCGGTTTAAGCCCGACATGTTTATTAAACGATACGGCTCAGTGCGATTTTTAATCGATCAACCCGGCTCGAGGGACACGGTACGGGCTAAAAATTGACACCCTACAAAATATATATTTCCATCATGTGGGGATTTTGACCTACATCTGCCATATTGACCACATGCCAACCATATGAGGCTTAGAAATTGTAGGCTCCACTATGTTCCGACATAGCTAGTGTTCTTGATTATTGATCACGGAGTGTCACTGATCATCGGATTGGGATAGGGGGTGGATCCCAAACCATGACACCTTAACCATTACATTAAAAAATGTAATGGGGAACGTGATAATGGGGCGGAGAAGGAAAACTTGTTTAGATCCAGACGGATATGGGAATAGCTATTAAAAGACTCCGATAAATATTTTTGTTACAACGTATTCTCATGAGAGTGTTTTGAGGAGTTAGGGTTTCTATTAGTTAAAATGCATTTTAAATGCGTACTATATTGTCATATTGTATTCGATCGTTTAATATACTTATTATCAGATTGACTTTAAAGATACAGTAAAATATTCCATACTTCAAGCCTTACCATTTAAAATATGTATTATACATGTATTAGTATTTGTATTTTAACCTATATCTTCTATGAGTAATGAGTCGATTGATCCCACATCGTTTATTATTCTTATTGTTTTCTACGTATAACCGATGTAGGGTTAAAGGTTAGTCACTTCCTCATAATTGCTTCTAAATTTATTACTTTATTATTTTTTTCTCACGATTTATGACTGGACACATCATAAATGTCACGTGTTCCTATTGATTTATGTATAATTCTTAAATTTATGGGAGTATATTGATATTTTTTCGTTGTACTGTATTATACCTAATCCATTTAAAACCCATACCGTCCGTTTTAGATTTTTTTTTATTCTCGGAATGTTTAACCTTTTTTTGACTATATCATTTTTGTTTTGTTCCGTTTAAAATCCGTTCCGTTTTGTCCTATTTCATTTTTTTGCCATTCCCGTTTTAACTATTATAGTTGGGACTCTTAAATCTACATAACTCTATGAGCTTGAACTTGAGTAGATGAGTACATGAACTGACACACTTTATTGACTGTGTAGGAAATTTCAGGTCTAGTAACGGTTGCATTTTTGAGAACACTAACTGCAATGCAATAGAGTGTGACATTAGGAAATAGGTGTTAGAAAATATTTGACAGGGTTTCATTACATTACCTTATCTCCACATACAGACATCTTAAACACAATGAGAGAAGTAATCGAATAAATTAAATTGATTCATACCTTTTGTAGATGATTGATTTTCGACCGTTTACTTGTGACAATCGTTAAGTTGGAGCTTCTATAGACTTTTCACTTGATCCTTTTTCTCTTTTGCCATGGATGCTAATAGAGAGATTACAATAGTGGTTGTGGGGAGTCCTAATAAACACTTTCCCAAAATCCTTATTCATTCCCACAATGAATAGGGAATGTCTATCTCTGACAGATGACAATACAAGATTTAGATCAGTCTACCAAATAACGTGAGATTCTCACTGACCAATTAGGCAAGTAAATAATGTTGACTATATACAATCTTCTATTTGGATTATATTAATTTGCGAGACTATCATTAATCAATGCGGTCATAGAATCCAATTATTCAAATGAATTGGCATAAACTTGTTCCAACCAACAACTAAACCAATGTCGAACAACAGCAAAAAAATATCTCAATATACGATATACAATTTTCTATCATCACAAACAAAAGTCTACTTCATGATATGAATTGCTTCGAGATAATATCATGAAAGTAACATTAGAGTCCATTTACTGATCGAATCACCTTCGATATTTTAGGATTGAGAGCGCAAACAAGAAGATTTACGTGGTTCAACACCCCATCGTGGGATGCCTACATCTACACCAGAGAAAGATAGATTTCTTCATTCCCAAGAAAAAGTCTACAGATCTCCATCTAACAGAGTCTTTTCTGTCAGTATTTTTCTTAGATCTTTTCACCCAAAGATAATATATAGGCAAACCTAGAAACCCTATTGTCACACCCCAATTCTGATCCAACCAGAATGGTGTGAGTGAACCATTATCGAACCAATGGTTCACACCAGGATCTCGAATAGGCCGTGTCCGCTCATACAAACCATTACACATAACCACAATCAGAATATAAATATTCAGCGGAAGACTTAAAATAGAATGAACTGAGTATCTATTGATAATTTAAATAAATATCCAATTATCCAAATTCAAACACATAAAATAATATCTGTACATCCATTTAATCCAATCGAAAATAAATGAAAGAAATAAATAAAATTCGATCAAAGGTACACGCAGAAAGGGCACTCGCATGAAGCGTCATGCTCGTCCTCTCCTGTCTACACATCCAGAGCAGCTACACCTCCATACGTCGGAACGTTCATGTAGTCATCAACAGTATAACCTGCATCAACATCTAAAACATGTATATATACAAAGGGTGAGCTCACAACACAGCTCAGTAAGACAATCAGACAGTTTCACAATATTATGCATGAGTAACAATCAATTTTATGTTGTGGTCTGGTTTTAAGTTTGCAATTGTGTTATAGAAAGGTTTGGTGACCCCCACACCTCTATACACGAGTGTGTGGCACCTCGTGGATCACACCCCCATCGGCCCACATGCACCCATCATGGAATAGAGATAGAGCTAAGATACCCACGTACCTCCCCTGATACTCTACCCATACCAGTACCTAAGCCCCTACTGGCCAGGGCTCGCAAACTAGGCTTGCAACTAACCAATTCTATATGTCATCAATGTATGCTCTATCCTAGCACAGCCGTCTATGGCATAGAGATAGAGCTAAGGCATTCCCACACCTCCCCTGATGCCCTATCCGCAACCAACCCACTAGGATAGAAACAATACGGTAGACCCTATCCCAACATAACTCCCTACGGCATAGAGATAGAGCTAAAGCATCGTGGAACAGCCAACGTCGACTCGGAGACCACAGTGCCACATAACCATGGCCAGGCCAACATCAATATCGGAGACCACCGTACCACGACCTTTCCCTGATTCCCCACCCGTACCAAGCATGTTAAGACAGAATACTACAAAAGGTGCTAATGTGAAGAGCAATCCCAGGCTCATGCCCCACTCCACACACTAACGAAAATAATCACATGCCTAACAATCACATCCTATCAATGCATGAACAGTAATAACAACTGAAAGTAAAGGATGGCATGTGAATATGCACAAACAACACATCTCATATAATCGGGTGATTAACAATAATTTACTGTCCATTAATTATTAGATTTAGGTCAGATTCCCTTACCTGACGCTCGTTCGATAACTTGCTCCACGTCGCAAGATCCAAACGATAAGTCACAAAGTCCTACAATATTATTTGGGTTTCATTAGAATATATTACTTAGGGTTTCATGTTGGTCGGAAACCAACATGGTTACAAAATACCCTCACAGAGCTGACCGGTGGCAACATACCGGTCGCAGCTCTGTGGGGAAGACTGGCGACCGATATGGTCAGTCGGTCCCCACAGACCAGCCTCCCGAGGGATACCGGTGGTAACATACCGGTCGCACCATGTGCAACCGGTATAGTCGATCGGTATGTCTCCGGAAGACCATACATGGGTTTTCGACTACCGTCGATCATCCTCCATGGATTTCCAAGGTTTCTCCTATCCATTCTAAGTCTAAACTTGGAGTTAGAGTTATCCCCAACTCATTCAAGTCTCGTTTCGATGAATATCATCTCGAAACTCGAATCTAGGGTTTGACGACAACTTAGGGTTTATTGGCCAATTTAGGGTTTTAGATCAATACCTACTTTGCATGGTATTGATCCACCCACACAACTAACATAGGATAAGAAGAATAGTTAAAACACTTACCGTTGACTGTCGTAGCGTGAGCTTCGTCGAACGGTAATGGCGGCACCTTCTTCTTCTTCCTAGCTCCTTCTCCTTTCCAACCTCTTTCTTTTCTCTAGGGTTTGCGAGAGACAATGGAAAGGATTTGAGGAGGCTTAAGGGTGTATTTATAGGCTAGATTTAGGGTTTAGTAACCCTACTAGGATTAGAAAACTTCTAGGATTCGAAATCAGGAAAATGGGACCCGCAGAGACCAATTTTCAGATCCCCGCACTTAGCTGCGCAAGCCATACCGGTCGACCGGTACCAAGACCGGTACCATCAACCGGTCAACATAAAATGATGACTATTTGGTCGTCTTTGGTCCAATTTCATACCTGTTTGTCATCCGCTTGTCCCGTCTGGCCCGGTGATGATCGGAAGACCTGTCACGACACCAAAACCAAGGTTTAGACCGGGTTCACGGAGTGCGGGTCTTACAACTCCCCCACCCTTAAGAGAAATTTTATCCCGAAATTTGCATGTAGGTTTCACACTAATCCTCACACAATTATAGATTTATCCTCGTACATATAGTAGACCCAAACCCTAATACAAGTACAATCCTAGTAATCGTGTGGACCCCACAGAATACAAGACATCAAACCCAATAAATCTTCACCTGACTTGGATTCTGCAAGCCCCCTTGAAGAAAATCTGTTGATGTTGATTTTGTAAATCCGTCTCTACCAAACCGGCATAGCCCACACCTCTTCCTGGTGTTCGTACCGTTCACCATCATACAATGTGATGTGATTTCATCTCTCTCATTGCTGCAGCATCGCCAAAAGGATCACCGTCACTCACAATCCTCCTGCAACTCCAGTTGCACCTAGGACCTGAGCCTCTCACCTTTGTACCTCCAATGTAGACCTAGAGATCCAACTCCTCATCCCAGTCCATCAGTCTTCCTTTACCCCAATGTGCAACATCAATTAGCCATGATGCACACCGTGCGAAGATTCAAACCCACCGTTTGATCCAAGGAAAAACTTCTCCAATCCAACCAGATCCAACGAACAGCTGCTATTGTCTCATCAATCTAATCATGATCTCCCAGCCTTGGTTGACCATGCTCGACTGACATCCAGACCCACATGGAATACCACCTGGTGCAGTCGCTCCATCTCCCAACAGCCATCACCGGTGCCTCAACAGTTCTCATAGTTACCTCCCCTATACCTAAACCACCAGATCCCCCTGGTTCTGCATCAACAAAACCCCTCTGTCCATTCTCAATCCAAGAGATTTGATTTCCCTCCTATTCTAGGGCCAATGAAATCTACAGGGACCGTCCATCGATAGAAGTAACTATTTTGCAAACTCCTTCTAACCAACATCGATCGATGTTTCCTCATTGGCCGGCACATCATAGCAGGAGCCGTTAGACCCTCATCGTTAGCTAGCACCCTCTCAGCGATCTGTTCTCCTATTGACGACCTCAGTTCCTGCGAAGGAAACCAAATAAAGTTGCCAAGATCTGCAGTATTACCTACCAAATTAGGTATCGTAACCACACTGTCTCTTACCGAGGCTTGTCAATGATTCTCTTCTTTTGTTTTTAAATTTTCTTTTTCTTCTTCTTCTTCTTCATGCCTTCAACGCACCTCCATCCTTCTCCCAGATCAGTGATCGATCTATCGAACCTTAGCTTTGATACCACTTGTTAGGATTGAAAGCGCAAATAAGAATATTTACATGGTTTAACACCCTATCGTGGGATGCCTACGTCCACACCAAAGAAAGATTTCTACATTCCCCAAAAAAGTTTACAAATCTCCACCTGACAAAGAATCTTTTCTGTCAATATTTTTCTTAAGTTTTCCCATACAGAGACAATATATAAGAAAACTTAAAAACCTTAATCTCCACACAATTATCAATTTATCGTTGTACATGTAGTAGACCCAAACCCTAATACAAGTACAATCCTAATAATCATATGAACCCCACAGAATACAAGACACTAAACCTAACACGATATAGTTGCCTTGAAAACCTTACAGGCAATTGATCCCTTGATATTACCCAATACTATAACAATAAGCCATTAACTTGGGTGAACAACTAATCTTACTTACCGCTTTTAAATCCTGGCTTAATACTGTCTTATCGCCTTTGCGGCTAAATACTGCCTTATTGTCTTTTTGAAGTTTTGACATGTCAAACACATAAAAATATGTCCAAATTGACAATAATGGAAAAGCTTAATCATGAAATGAAATCATAGTATAAAATAATTGTGCCTATTATGTCGATAAGCTTACTGATTCTTTTTGTACTTTCATTTTTTCCGCTACCATATTAGATGTCAATATGCTCCCATTAACTTGTAGACCCTCTTCTCAATACACTAAGAGTAACAGTTCCCCCTTCACAGTCCATCGCAATGCATCTCTAATCAGTACATCTCTAATTGCTAATGCTTCAGCAACCCATGGTCCTGTCAACATATTAAAAGCCCATTACAAAGTGGGCTGCTTTTGAACAGTGTCAAAAACAAATTGAAACTGTTTATCAAAATTGAATAGAATAAACTGAAATCCATTAATAATCGTTAATCGATTTTATTAATTCTTTTAAAACTGTTTAATAAAGTATTACCTCTTTACATACCAAACTGAATTAGAAACTTACCATTAAGCCAAAACTGTATCATTTAACACCCACTACTATAATAATAATAACACACATTTCCTTGAAGGGATAGTCTTATTGACACCACACTGGCGCTCGGTGTCTGATGAATCGATGCAAAACCCAAACCTCCTTGTGACTCAAATACCAACAATGCATCCTATATTTGTGGTTATGTGATGGCCTAATAACTGCCTGCCAAAGGGACTCAGTGTCAAATGGGCCTGGACCCGGCCTCTGTCAACTAGAATGACCCTTCTTCAAATCTATCATAACGTCCTTGGTGAGACTTTCACACTAAAAATATTGGGCATTTTTTCATGACACCGGCTTATGTCAATGTTTTTTTTTTTTTTTTTTTGGTGCAAGCTTATGTCAATGATCATTCACACTAATTTCTTTTCGCAGCATGATGTTGGGCCATCCTGGTAGGATCCGCATCCTGTCCTCTCTCAGAACCCCAGTGGTTTTGGGAGGACAGTGGCAACCTGTCCTGGATGGCCGCCACGTGGCTCTCAGTAAATCCGAGACCCACGTCCGAGCCGACAGGGGTTGTCGGCTCAGACGTGGGTCTCAGATTCAACCAAGAGCCATGTGGCAGCCATCCAACATAGGTTGTCGCGTCCTCCCAGAATTCAAACAAAGGGATTATTGGTATTTGAGTTGAAAGAAGGGTTGTGCCCTTGAGCTTTGCATCCGAGTCACTGACGGACACCGAGCGCCAAGACACCGAATCAGTTTCAAGTAGAAAATGCTGTCCGAACGCCATGACACCGAAGGAATCGGTTTGATGTAGAAAATCCCAAAAATATCTGTTGATCTTTATCGAACACTCGAACCAAGTGAGGGACGGGTCCTCTCCATGAACTCTATAGCCTGGAGATCTCATGAAGCCTGAAGGCGCATAAAAACGAAAGCAAGTGGTAGAAGAAGAAGAAAAAGATTAAGTCGGATGTCAATGGTAATCGATTCAACCTAAAATATTGTGCAGCATAGTTTTGCCAGCAGGTTACGTGGAGGGGAGGGGCTGTTCGATGTTCACATAACAGAGGAGGAGAAGAGATTCACAGAGAATTCCTTGGCCCATTACCGAAAGAGCTTCACTACTTTCTTATATCTCAGCTTCCTCTGTCTTTGGAGTGGAGGTTCGATTGGGGACTTGACGGAAGAATAATAAGAGCGAATTATGGGAGCAATAGCCAAAAAGGGATGGCAACAGTACATGTTACAGCTTCATCATCATCCCTTGAGAACTAAGGTTCCGGTCACGCACTATCCTAACCCCCTTCTTTCAGCAAGGGTTTTGATTGAGTTGGAAAATTTCTTATTCTGTGTCGAATTTAAGATGGAATCGATTTCTTTTCTATTTCATTTGAATTGGTCATTGTGTTGTGATTGTAGGCGATTACTGCCGGTGTGTTAGCGGGATTCAGCGATTCAGTTTCTCAGAAGCTCTCCGGTATACAGAAACTCCTGCTGAGACGGCTTCTTCTTAAAGTGGTAAACTCCCCTAGGTTACAATCATACTCTTACTTAAAAATGACTGCCGCTTCCTACTCTCTGTTGGTTGTACATGGATGGTCCTTCAGTCCTGTTGGGAATAATTCCACATTGGTTATGGGTAGAATCTTAGGTGCTTTATGTACTTAATTGTCCCTTCACTTATAACTTTAAACTTTTGAGATGGAAACTTAACATGATACCAGAGTTCCAGTGCCCTTGCAGTCATCCAAAAGAGGTAAAACATATCACATATATTGGCACTCAAAAGAGGGGTAACACGTGAAGGTGAGTGCTGGGAATAATCCCTTACATGCCTTATATACTTGTGAGTCCCTCTACTTACAAGTTTAAAATTTTGAGATGGAAACTTAACAAGTTTAATGTTTACTACATTCCAACCATAGATCGTTTGATGCTAGCATAGTTCAACGTATTGGTGTCAGATTGGATGAAATGATCGATTCGTATCGGTTTTGGATCTAGCCCCCCTATTCGATCTCCAATCCCAGCTTGTTTTAATATTATTTAAGTGAGGATCAGACATGTAGTTTGTTTTTCATGGATCCATACATCGGATCGGTTTTGGACATGGCCGATACTGTATCCAAAACCTGAATTTAGATCATGGATGCTAGCTTAAACAAAACGATGCTGAATTTTTTTTTCTCCCTTTAATACTTAAAATGAATTTCAGATTATGAATGAGGGATTAAGTTTGAGCTCAATAAACAATCTGGTGGAATCTTTCTTGGTCCTTTGGTCTTGGATTTTTTTTTTTTGGGTGAATAAAATATTTTTACTGTGGTGAGCGTGGTTTTTTTTGTTTTTTTTCTTTTTTATAATAAAAAAAAATCTAAGAAATCATTTTAATGCTTAAAATGAATTTGAGATTATAAATGAGGGATTAAGTTTCAGCTCAAGTAAACAATCTAGTGTTATCTTTCTTGGTCCTTTGGTCTTGGATCTTTTGAGAAAAAGTTATGAATCTGTCCACTGAAACTCTTATGGTCTATGTGACTTAATAAATTGTTTCTGTCACTTATCAGTAAGGTGGCTATATTTAGTTATATTCTCCACATTACTAAGAAGCAACTTTCTTGGTTCTGAATACCAGCTTTGTGTAATTCTGAAATCTTTATTTTCAGTCTCAATAAAGGTGTGCATTTGATGTTTTGACTCCTAGATGTCTGGGCATCTATGACAAATGAAGAGATTGAATGGTATGTAGTAAGAGAATATAACTGTGGTGGGGGATGGACACATTAGCCACCAAAGTACAATCCATTATCTGTTTGTGACTCAAACCTTTCCAGCCATGGTGGGCAATGTTATTATTTCCTGTACCAATTGTTATCTATGGTACCCATGGTTCTGTATTGATATTTTCTATGGGCCAGAGGATGCCCCAAGTTGAGTTTATGTTTTTACTTGTATAAGAAGACTCCTGTGGTAGATTATTTTTCCCCCAACTTAGTTTGTTAGAGGCTTAGAGCTACACTGTCAAATTAACCTGCAGTAGCAATTTGTCGATTTGTCTCAATGATGTCAGCTGATGCAGTTAAAATTCTAGCGTAATCACAAAACATACTGCAATAGGTAGAGAAACAGGCAAAGAAATACTATTATGCATCCATGGATCTGTAGCTACATATATCTGTTCATGTATATCCTATTTCATTAATTTCAGCTGTTTGGCTTTGCTTATGGAGGACCTTTTGGACACTTCATGCATAAATTGATGGATAAAATTTTCAAGGGGAAGAAGGATACAAGAACTGTTGCCAAGAAGGTGTTCCACTGACCCCCTAAAATCTCATTGTTTTACATTTCAAATTGTACAATGAAGTTTGGTTAATTGTCCAGGTACTTGATCATAAATTTAAGCACTATTACCATTTAAGCAATGAAATGCTTCTGAAATGTCTGTTCATATTCTTTTCAGGTGTTGCTGGAGCAATTGACATCTTCTCCTTTGAACAACATACTTTTCATGTTATACTACGGGTTGGTTGTTGAGGGTAAGCCCTAACTAACACTTGCTGTTTCACAAGAGTTCGAGGAGGATTGATTTGACTTAGTTGTTCACTCAACTAATTAACATATCAGGTCCTGGTTGAATCGGATGGTTAACACATCCCAAATTTTCAACTGAAGCCAACATTGTGAAACTTACAACTGGATGAAGCATATATGAAAAAAAGTTCACTATTCTTAATCTGTTCAATAAAACTTTGAACTCTATTAGTTGATCAATTTAGTTTTCTTCTTTTGACTATTTTTTCTGATACAATTGTAGGAAAGAATTATGCTGCATTTTATTGCTAGGAGTGAGATCATATTTCAGTGGAAATATTCTTCATGTTTAGTTCTTCATAATATTAAACTTACTGTAGTATTTTAGCATGCAGGTCGAAACTGGAACCAGGTTAGGAGTAAAATAAAAAAGGATTATCCTTCTGTGCAGTTGACGGCATGGATGGTATTTATGCCAGTGTCTATATCTTACAGTTGATAATTGGGATATTTTATAATACAGAACCATGGAATCTGAATGAATTAAGGTTGTTGAATTGATAAATGTGCAGTTTTGGCCAATTGTGGGATGGGTAAATCACCAATATATGCCGATGCAGTTCCGCGTCATCTTTCACAGCTTTGTTGCTTGTTGCTGGTATATCAGTTCTACCAATTGCCTGAATTGTCCTGTTTGTGATTTTTGGTCATTATTATTGTGTTGTTAGTTCCATGTTTTGAATCAAATTGATTGGCTGGTGGTCTATTGATCAGGGGAATATTTCTGAATCTACGGGCAAGATCTATGATGTTAGCTACTAAGATATAGGTAACTTCTGAGAGGAAAGAACCCTACACGGGTTTATGGAAAGGCAATTTGTGTCTACAGCAACACTATTTGTCTGGCATGTTACTGAACCTTGGTATCTTTGGCATTACTGGCTTTACTTAAGAGATAAAATGAACACTTCGATATTGAATCTAGTCCGTGGTCTCTTGTTATCTGTACTTGATAATTGCAGTGGTAAAACCTGGTCTTTTACAGGATATTCAAGGTCATGTTTGTTGATCTCCAGTTTAGTTGATCATTGATCTGAGTGTTTTGGTGAGCAATGGCGGCCTACAATTCAGACCAGAACCATTGAAGCCCATTTGTACTTTGAGTAGGGATCACCTACATGTACTTGTACTTTTCATGAGATCCCATCATAGTCAATGTGGTGTGGGATCCACCTCCAGAGTGTGGGACTTACTGGATATGAACGGTAATGGGATCCCATGAAGGATACAAGTACATGCAGATGAACGATTCTACAGTATTTTTGCTATTTTACAGCTTAGATGGGTAGTTTCTTTTCTTTCTTTTTTTTGGCATAAATGTTAAGAGTTCAGATCCCTTCCAACATTTAGGTGGCCCAGTGAGGGATCCAACGGTGTCGAGGATCACTCGATGCACAGCCTTATGTATGAGGCTGTGTACATGCTGAGTGATTTGAGCCCATTAGATCACTCTCTGGGAAGCCCAGCCACTGGAAAGTATCTGGAGGCTAAATGTTATTTTTTTTTTTTTTAGTAGTGTTAGTAGATCTAAATGTTAGGTTACTTGCTTGTGATCCTGTTTCTAAAGTTAGCATGGGTTTTTATCTTAGATGTTCCTAGGCTATATTGCCCTGTAAGGGTGTTAATTGGGTATCAGTAATGTATATTGATACCGAAATAATCAATATGGTTAGAAAAATGAATTAATTGGGTATGCTAAGGTATCGATATTATGGACCGAATCCATTGGTATGTACCTAATACTAAAATCGTATAGAAACTATATAGAATATATACCTGTATAAATTTATACCAATCTTTCTTTGTTATACACCAAATTTTGTATTAAACTTCTTACAAAAAATTTTTTTTTGCATTAAACTCCTACCAAATAAAAAAAAATGTCTGTATTAAACCATATATAGACTGAATAAGAAATTGTAAATAGACCAAATAAAAACAGTATACTCTATCAAAAAAAAAAACAGTATATGGTACCGAATAAAAACTGTATCGAACTGGTACGGTAATGGTATGAAAAATTGGTCCTACAATCAGTAAGATATGGTATTGGTACACTATTTTACCTTCCATACCATATCGAACAGTATCAAATAGCGAATACGGTACCAATTGACACCTTTACTACCATGTTCGTTTTTCCATGGATTCCTTTTTTGACCAAGCAAGTCTTAATTGAAATGCTTAAGGGTGTCAATCGGTGGTTCAATCCCATTCGAATTAGTTTGTCTTGTAAACACTAAGTACAAAACTAAACCATTAAGAAAAATTTGGATCGATTGTGGGAAAAGATCCTCTATAGTGAGGCCACCATATAGTGAGGATTCCATCCACTCAAAGTGAATCGATACATATCTTGATTCACTTAAAGTGCAACGAGATACACGTGGATCCACTTTAAGTGGGTGGGATTCTCACTGTAGGGGTGGCCTCACTAGAGAGGATCCCAATCCATCAATTGTACAACTAATGGGTTCTAGACATATGGCAGATACCATTTAAAAGAGAATAAAGAAATAGTAAAAACATTGGTATTGATCGATGTTGAAACTGATACAAACTGGCTGATACTAGGAAGAAAGAGGTCTAATAACGGAATGAAATCCTCTCCTCCCCGACTCCCCGGTTCCCACCCCATCTCATCATTCAAGTGCGTTGGAGTTTGAGCCAACTCACACTTCAATGGCGAGATGGGGTGGGAGCTAGGGAGTCGGGGAGGAGAGGATTTGGACTCTCTAATAACAACCATAACAGGGACTCCACTGATTTACTGTTGAAAATCAAAATTAAAATTTTTTGTTGGACAAAAGATATTCATTGCTGAGTAGCATGTTTATGTTTTTTCTTTTATATATATATATATATATTTTATTGGTGTCGAGTTCATCTGTATGTACTTATATCTTCTTTGGGATGTCATTAGTGTCTTTTAGAGGCGGATCTCACACTACATCAACGGTGATAGGATCCAATGAAGAGTATATGTACATGCAAGTGATCCAAACCATAGTTAATCAAAACGGGAACGGCCAAAAAATAAATCGGAATGGAATGGGTTTTAAATGGAGCAAAACAAGAACGTTTCCAAAAAAAAGGGTCAAACATTCTGATAACAGAAAAAAAAATTAAAATAGACGATACGGGTTTTAAAAGGATCAGATATAATACTGTACAGTTAAGAAAACGACAATATACTCCCATAAATTGAAGAATTATACTTAAATCAATGAGACCAGATGACATTTATGATGTATCTAGCTATAAAACAATGTGAATTATCATCTTCATTCAAGTAGTTAATTGATGTTCTATGTTTGTCCAAAACTACAAACATAATCCATATGAAGAGAGAGAGAGAGAGAGAGAGAGAGAGAGAGAGAGAGAGAGAGACTCTACGGTGACCTAAAATATACATTTGTTATGATTCATAACCCACCCTAGTTAGTAATGAGTTTAGAAGTAATTATGAGGAAGTGACAGTTTTTAATCCCACATCGGTTACATATAGAAGACAATAAGAATATTAAATAATATGGGATTAATCGACTTATTACTTATTGAAGATGTATATTAAAATACGGATGCGATACGTTATGCACATTAAACGTATTTTAAACGGCGAAACATGGAATATGGAGTTTTTAAAAATATTTTTGAAATCAATAAGATACTCAGTCTACTAAACAACTGTATGATATGCATTTAAAACAAGTTTTAACAAAGATTGGTTGAAACTCACTTTATTGCATATTGGATGTTTCTTTCCACCCAAACCCAAAAAGAAAAAAAAAGAAAAAAAAAAAAAGATTTTGTCAATGCATGGCAGAACAAAACAAAGCACTGTAATAAGTACCTATACAAATAGGTCGGTATATATATGGAATGAAATCCTCGGAATCAAAGATCGAAAGAGTCCAATTTATTAAAGCTGGTCTAAGCTCAGAGCACACTCTGTCGAGTCAGTCAATACGTTGATATGAGACCTAGGGTCGCGTAACTATGTCTCTTCTTTTCTGTATAAGTACAGAAACATTAGAGCTCAACTTCATATCTCTCTATTCTCTGAAACTCCCTCGCAATCTTGAATCCAAAAACCAGACCATAAAAGTGATTTGCGAGGTCATTGTTGTGATCACAACACTTCAAGCTCCAGGTCTCTTATATTCTTCATCCTCATTGTAAGAGTGATCGGAGCTACCCTTCAGGCCACCCAAACTCCGGCCAAGTAGACTTGCTTTAGGATTGAACAATGAGAAATGGATACACCAACACAACTGGAAACCAAACCCAACCAGAAATCAATCATACCACTATGGAAGATAGGCCTTTATCCGATTCCAAGGTGATCGCCCAGCTTTACTATGTCAAGGAAATCGCCGCCGACAGAGCAGAGATGCACACCAACATTGGAGAGCAGAGAAACAACTGGAACCACCTCCTCCTCATGTCCGTTAACGCCATGACACTCACTGCCGCAACCATGGCAGGCTTCGCAGCCACCAGCTGTGGAAAGGGTGCACCTCTTCTAGCATTCAAGTTCTCGTCCACACTATTATACACGGCAGCCACAGTGATGTTGATGGTGATGAACAAGATCCATCCCTCTCAGCTCGCAGAAGAACAACGAAACGCAGTGAGGCTGTTCAAGCAGATCCACAGGGAAATCCAAACAATTCTTGCAATTGGGAATCCCACAGAAAGAGATGTGAAGGATGCCATGGACAAGATCTTGGCCCTCGACAGGGCCTATCCACTTCCCTTGCTCGGAGCAATGCTCGACAAGTTTCCGGCAACAGTGGAGCCGGCGATGTGGTGGCCGCAACGGAAAGGACTCGTTGTTGGTATAGACATAGAGAGGAGAGACAGGAAGGGAAGCAACGGATGGAATGTAGAGATGGAAGAGGAAATGAGACAGATTGGTGGGGTGTTGAAGAGGAAGGATAAAACAGAGTATGTAAGGCTGAGCAAATTGGTGTTGAAGGTTCACAAGATTTTAGCAATTTCTGGGCCTCTTCTCATGGGTATTGCGGCGGTGGGGTCAGCTCTTCAAGGACCATGGGCAGTGGTTTTAGGAATCATTGGGGGAGCTCTGGCAACCATAGTGAACACAATGGAGCATGGTGGGCAAGTAGGGATGGTGTTTGAGATGTACAGGAGCACTGCTGGTTTCTTTAGGTTCGTGGAGGAGTCCATCTTGTCCACCTTGAAGGAAAGGGATGTAGAGAAGAGAGAGAATGGAGAGTTTTTTGAAATGAAGGTGGCTTTACAACTTGGAAGGAGCTTGTCCGAGCTCAGGAATCTCGCAGCTGCTGCTGCTTCTTTCAGAAGAAACGGAGAGAACACAGAAGAGTTTGCCAGCAAACTCTTCTGATTTCACTATATTCATGTTTTAGTTTCACAAGGATGGGCTACTCATGAGTCTACAGTCCCTCTATATATCTGGAGTCCCTCCATCTATAAATTCGAATTTTCGATTGTTTAATAATAATGATTAAGTCCATTCTCACGGAATTGATGAAGTCCCAGTATTCTCAGGGCAATTTATGTTATCTAGTTGTGTTGATCGAGGATCCATGTTTCTTTCAGTGTCATCATGCAACAAAGAATGTAAATAACTCGCCAGATGGGTGAATAATTTCAATGTTGGACGTTGGATTTTAGTGCTCGTCTTTTGAATATTTAGCAGGGACCTTTAGTATTTTGATGATCCTAGTAAACATGTGGTGGCATGTGGATAAATTAATGTTAGGAATAATTTCATCTTGCTTAAATATTGAAATCTTGACTGTCTTATATATGTGATACAAGTTTCGAACTTTTAAGATGAAAACTTAACAATATATAACCCCCACACCTTTGACCACAACCTTTCCCGAGTCAGACAGGCGAGTTAATTACATGACCTCTCTAACACCCCTTCCACTACTCCATGGTAAAAATATCACCAAGAAATAACCAATGGTATTGGTTTTTTTTTTTTTTTTTGGGCTAACAACGGGTATTCAAACCTTCGGTCTGACTAATTCCGCGGGCTCATACTAACCCTATAACTGCATGGACCAGGTCTTTGGTTTGTATATTTACACCTAAGACTGTTCTATTTTTATTTTTTTTCTTTTTTGCTTACTTATCAAAAATTATTTTTGATAATTTCACCCACCCCCAGAGGTATACCCTTGATTTAATCAACTTTCATCTTGACCCGTAATGTTAACCATTTTTTCTACTTTTGGAAATATCCCTATCATTCAATTAAGTACTTAGATATATCATCACTTATATTTTTATGATAATATTACCCCAAAATTATAAAATATCATTTTTAACTTTTTATAATTTAAGTAAATCATCTCTCTTTTACTGTTTGCAAATAATTCATCTATTTTTTTTACTATTTAACTCTCAACGTTTCACTATTGTTTGAAGCTCTCCAAAGAAATAGCCAATGAGTTAATACGAAGAACTCGCCAACACCATCATCTTCGAAGCTTGCTGGCACTCTCCAAAGAAATCTTACTGAGATTAACTCACAGTTGGTATCTTCTTTTGAAAATTGGAGATTTTGAAACAAAGAGGCAAAAACAAAGAGGAGCAGAAGAGAAGCTAATGATATATATATATATATATATATATTATGATTTTACCTTCATTTAAAATACATGTTCATTAAACTCCTATGTAAAAACAAACAAAAATAATTTTTTAACCAAAAATTATTTTGTTTTATGCCTATTTTTATTTTTTCTCTTTTAAAAAATAGCAAAAAAATTTAATACCAAACATATTCAAATACAAAATTTTATGAGAAGAACAAAAGAAAAATATAATCCAAGGAGACATCCTAAATGCATCCCACCATGACAACACAACATTATTCTTTACACCTAATTATTTGAGAGGCAGAGTTCACCTACTCTGGAGTCCCATCACCCTTCATGGGATATGGAACTCACTTGCCATCAATTGATTTTGCTTTGTGTGATTTTGAACGCATTAAACTACTTTGGTTTGGATCACATTCTTTTTTCTCAATGGTCTTGGGAGGACAGCGATAACTTTATTGGATAGCTCTTGGATAAATCTAAGATCTACATCAGAGCTGACACTCAGTCGATAAGTCAAGCCGCCAAAGGATGCCGACTAGAACATGAGTGTCAGATTCATACAAAAATCATGTGACGACCATCTGAATAAAAGTACCACGCCCTCCAAGAATTACGAAGAGACGATGTAAATCCCCTTGATTTTTCTGGAAGTTGAAGTAAACAGAAGGAGGGCGAGGATGTCTCCCGAGGAAAACGTGGAGACATCCGACACTCTTTTCCTTACAGACTGTGGTCAAGGGTCTAAAAAGAGAAAAAAGAGATTGAAAGCATTCTATTGGAAAATGAGGTTTTGGCTGGACTCAATAAGAAAATAATGTTTTTACCAAAAAAAGAGTAGTGGAATCGAAATTGACATCCGTGGATTCCGAGACAAATTGTCAATTCTATCAAATCCCTTCTATTTTCTTTTAAACCGCGCGTGTTCAATCATTGAGGTTTTCTATTCAATAGCAAGATCAGGTAGTATTGTAATTTAATGTGTCGGCGGGGGCAGGACACAAAATGAAACTTTGGTTATCACAACTTTATGCAATTTCCATGAAAAAAAAAGCCTATGCATGCAATTTACATGAATTTGGACAGAAGCGAGCTAGTGAGCTTTGTCTTGATGATAACTTGAACTTGGATCTTTTTCTCTTATCTAGTAATGTAAGTTGTTCATTGAATCAATTAGGATGTTTTGGTATGCATGTTCGTGCATCTTAAGTTCTTAACTTGTTCAATGGATTACTGACAAACTGAGCAATAAGAGATGATCTTTAATTATCCCCATTTATTATTAATTACTCTATTTTTTAAGTTTTTTTTTCTTCTATAATATCATTTGTTTCCATAAAAGCATTTCTTTTACTTTTTTTATTTTTGTAAATTAAGATGTTTCATTATCTATTCTAACGTAAAATGCAAAGAATTATTGGGAATTAAATGTCTTGTATTTCGTCGCATGAGTTTGTGAATTAACTCCGAAGAACTATTAGAAGTCTGAAGAACCGATAAGATTATATGGGTATTTCAATAATTTTACTTATATAGGATTCGTTACAAATATAAAATGAAGGCTTTCTCAGTTAGAAGGCTAGAGGTGTGAGGAAAAACATTATAACCTTATTCTCCATTTTATATTGGAACAAATCTCATCTTACTGTGGATGTAGACAGAAAACCCCTATTAAACCACATAAAATCTTTCACGTTTTGTTGTTGTTTCTTTTTATTTCTTTTACTTTTCTTTATCGTGGTTAGACCTTTAGTGTCGATCTCAACAAAAGTGGCATTGAAAAGAAGTAAAATTTTACATGGAGGGCCAACCACAAACATTCCGCATGAATTCATTGGATTTAAAATATTACTACAGTATTTGTCTATTTAAGGAGTAAATGTTCATATGTAGTAGACAAAGACAAATTATGAGCTTGTTTTGTCCTAAATCTAGAATATTCGACATAATACCAGTTGTACGGATCCAATGGAAGATTGACAATGGCCAATGTCGCGTATATAATAATACTAAAATAAGATCAAATGTGTAGAGATCAATCAGGTCCAAAACCAATATGAATATTTAGATAACAATTATTTCAATTATGTCTCACGGCCAAGGTGTGACGAGAGTCACACTAGGTTAGTTAGGAACCTAGATCCTCTCCAGTCGGCCAGCCTCCTATTCATAAAGACAGGCTGGGATACATTGGTGTCCGTGATTTGATCCGGTGAACGTGGGATTTGATCCCAGCCGTGAGGATTCAAATGGGTTAACGGTTTTATCGTTTCATATCTGTCTGTCCGAACTTCGAAATGCATTAACTACTTCTAAGGAGCGGTTAGGATTTTAGATCAAGATGAATTGGACGGCCAACGCACCCATACACGATTCACACATGGTCCCACGGGCTGAGTCCTGTAATAAACGTGGTCCGACCGGCCGAGTTAGTATCTTCTTCATGTCTTGATGCTGAAGCAAAGCAAACAATAAGAAATGGAAAATCGTTCGCTATTCCTGTTCTATTCCTTGCATCGAAAGTATCGAACATCGTATTTTGGTCGATTTCTCTTGTTCGGACCTTGAATTTTGCGGATCTCTGTTTTCTCCTTCACTTTCGAAGTTGTAGACCATTTCACCAAGATGATTCAGCTCTTTTTTGCGGTCATATTCGCCCAGATGGCGTTGATTATGATCCTATTGTTTAAAACCCCACTGAGAAAGCTGGTGATCATGGGTTTAGATCGGGTGAAACGAGGACAGGGGCCAGTGGTGGCGAAAACTGTCGGAGGGACCGTATTTGTGGTCTTCTTTTCCAGTGTGTACAGCATGGTAAAGATTCAGAAACGTTCAATGGATGCCGGAGACCTTAATCCGACTGATCAAGTTCTCATGGCCAAGCATCTGCTCGAAGCGTCTCTTATGGGTAATTCTCTTTCAATTCTGTATCGACTTTATTCTAATTTCATCTGTGTTGTAGTTGACATCTTGCCATCTCGGTTTTCTCGAGTGTACCGTGAAAGTATAATAATTGGGGGATCAATGTTATGTTGGTAGGAAGTTCTTTTCAGTTAATCGATCTATTTCTTCAACTTTTTTCTTTCCTGTTTTCAAGATCCGTCCGCTTTAGATTTGGGTTATATTTTTCTCATACTGTTGTATTAATTGGTTGTGATGATAGAATTGAATGTTCTTGAAATAGATAAAAGGAGAAAAAGAGATGCCATGAATATGATAAGACTTATTTGTCATTCCTTGAGAAAGATATTTCTTCATTGGAAAAGACAAATGAAACCATTTTGATTTTTACAAATTGGAGAATGTGTTTCGATGAATTAAAACACTTCCTCAGTATTTTCTTCTTAGGAGTAGGAAATAGGCGAAAGAAACTGGCATTCTTTGCGTAACCTAATAGAAATGGTTATCCTTTAAGAAATGTATGATGAATCTTAATATTTAATTACCCACAAAAACAAGATTAAAAAAATGATTAGGAGGAAAGCATAATTAAAGGTGAGCTAGGCAAATGTTATAATTTTAACTGTGAGCATGACACGTTGAATTTTAACCACTACTTGTTGGTTTAAAGTAGTAAAAAAAGTATGTCAGGTTCTGATATAAATTTTATTTAAATCTGGAAAAGAGCCAAAGAATTTTCTTGATGTTCAAGCCTTAAACCCATAAAACTCAACAAAAAGGTCAGGGGAAAAAAGAAGGTTCTGTTTAGGAGTTATGGTTCATGTTTTCATTGCAGAGGGAAATTTTTTTCATGAATTGGAAGGGTTTCTATAAACATGAATGAGTTTAAGAGGGACTTCAAATTGGATACTTGATAGCCAAGGTTATAGGAATCGTTATTGGGACCTGTATTGGTCCTGGCCAATAACGATCCGGATCGGCCGGGTAGCCCTTGGATAGGTCACTTTTTTCTTGGTTCAGTCTGGATTGGTAAGGCTAAATAAAAAATTATAATCAGATGTAGTCGACATTTAACCATGCAACCTGGATACTTGACATGTGTCACAAATAAAGTTTAAACATCAAAATTGGACCGATTCGGATTGGCCAATCCGATCTTAGAGTGATCCAATAACCGGCACGGGAATCCATACCGGATCACGAGGCCGATACAATACCGATTCCTAGAACCATGTTGGTAGCTATAAGAATACCAAAATAAACAGAGAAAGTTTATCTGAATACTTATAAAAAATATTTGGACAATTTTCTTCCTGTTGTTGAGTCTTAAAAATATAACAACAAAAAAACGAAAAAGAATCAAGAAAAGCCAGTTGTTATTCTTGAAGGAAAAGATCAGCAAACTAATGTATAGAGTAATAACAAAAAACTCAAAAACTAACTTTGCATTGACAGTTATATCGTCATTCTGAGTATGATCCTCCTGTGGCCAGGAGCTCCAGTTTTCCACTGAGATTGTTAGAATAGCTCTGTGCAGTATTGCCAGACTCAATGTTGACTGGCTGGTGCTTAGTTGTTTCTCTTTACTTTGCGGTAGTTTTCAAAAGCACCAACAGAATTTCTTCTTCCGTCCAGAAATACTCATCTCAGGTTTTTTGACACTTTCATCCATCTTGCTCTAAATTTGATCTTGATTGTGGTCATGTATTAGTGTCAGGGACAGAGGCAGTGCGTTTTGTTTGACTATTTTTTCGATATCTTTTATTGATTTGTTACTTCTGGTGTTAATCTCATGATTTTCCCTAAATGTCATGTTGTCTCACCCTGCCAATGCTTTTGTGGTTAATTCATTTGATGGGCTGAATCTAGATATCCTGCTTATGCTATCACTTGGGTTGCTTTAAGTTGTTCTAAACCATTCCATCAGTTCATGCCAAAACATCATCCTTTCAACCACTTATTGCTGTGTAATTCATCCCTGTTCTGAAGTTTGGATAGGGATTCTATTCCTTATTGCCAAACTATTCCCATGTGGCATCTATTATCAATAACTTTAGATCTTAATGAAATACTTTCTCTTTATCTGCATCCAGCAATGTCTTGCATTTGTCTTCTACTTCCTGACCAAGATATTTAGGTGGACTCTCCAAATCCAGAATATCTATATTTTGATGGCATTAGATTATGTCAACTCCTTTTATTCTTAAATACCCCTTCCTATGAGTGTTTTCAGCTGTCAATCTGTACCGTGACAGGAAAAGCAATCATAGGGTGATTATGTTTCTTCCCTATCCTCCATCTTGAGACTCTATTGCATATGTATTGAATAAGGATTTTGTTGCATGCCACTAAATCCTTGACTGTCATCTGAACTTGTTAGTACACAGCCACCAATCACTGTGATGACATCTGTTTTGTTGCCTTGGGTGTTCTCTCTTTAATTTATAATTTCTTACCGACAAGGAATTCATCATTCATGCATTTAATATCTAATAGTGATTAACTATATAATTTATCAGTAGTAGTATCGCATATAAATAACTAATCAATTGGTCAATCTATAAGCCTAATAGCTGCTTCATTCCCTTTTGAGCCCCAAGTTGCAGGCTGGGCCGGCTTAATTTCCACAATATGCTGTGCTAGTCTGGCCTGGCATGTCAAATTGCCATCTCTGTGGCTACTCAACCTTCTTTATTGAAATTAATTACTTGAATTTTGTTTTCCTACTTAGCATTTAAACATTTTCTGGAACCTGAACGTATAGAGCCATATTCAGAGTATGTTGGTCTTCCACTCATGTGGAGCAGTTTAATTATCCGAAGCCATGGGTTGAAAGTTGTTCCCTTGGAAGGTCTTTCAATTTAGGATCCTTTCCAAAGCTTACATGTGTGAGTGGGGTGGCTTTGTTGGACTATTGCTGTCTAATTATATGTTTTACATAGAGAATTGTTGTGCCTCAGCTGCTGCTTTTGCCCCCTTTATACATTATGCAGGAAAAACTATCCTCGCATTTGAATCTTTTGTGCTGAACATTTTTCTGTCATAGGGAGGGTAGAACCTCTGTCTATTCTTTTTGAGGATGTGGCTTATGAAGCAGTTAGGCGTAGTGATAATAATATCTTTTCTTTTCACTTTTCTCTTCTTATTGTTTTGTCGCTGTTGTTTATTCTTCCCTCTTCTGATAATATTTCCTTTTCCGTTCGAACAAATAGTTGCACGAAGCCCTCAGAATAATAGTATGAAATCTAAAGTATATGCAATAAGAAAATTTCTTCACATTTTTATCTGTTCTTTGTTGGAATAATTAAATCTTGGCACACTGGCGGAGTTATGTTCAGGTTTATGACCAATCCAAAAAGGGAAAAAAAAATCAGGTTTATGGCTTGGCTGGTTTTTAATGAACTTTGCATGTGGAGGTCCATATGTTATTTGCAGCATTTCCCTGTTCCACAAATTCAAGCTCAATTTCTTTATATACTATAACCCAATTTGCTTAATAACTGTACTTGAAATGTGTGCATCTGATCATGGTTGGGTTAACTACAAGCAGGATTCTCCCTATTCTTTGCATGGATGATAGACAGACTACATCATTATATCAGGGAACTGCGCTTGCTGAGAAAGACCATGGAGGCTGTGAAGAAACAAAACCGAGGTTTTGAGGATGGGAAGAATGGGGTTTCGGAGGAAATGAAAGCGTTGGAGGAAGAGGTTATCACCTTGAGGGAGAAGGTTAAGTGTTTTGAAACTGAATCTGGAACAAGGGTGAAAGAGCTCAAGGCAGCAGAAGCAAATGCAGTGGCTTTGAAGAAGCAGTCAGAAGGATTCCTTCTCGAGTATGATCGCTTGTTGGAGGACAACCAAAACCTTCGGAACCAGTTGCAATCAATTGACCGAAGGGTGTCACATTCTGATAGCAAGAAAAATACATAACATGGCAATGGACATGGTGGTTAACATTTCTACTTTCCTGACTTCTCTCGCATCTGCATCTGTTGAAGATCTATCCGGCTCACTTTTATAGGCATGACATCCACGAAAGGGGTGAAACAAAGCAAATGATTGAGGCTTTGTTTCTTTTTCTCTTTGTTTTTCTACCTTGTTTGTATAATCAGTTTTACGCTTTCAGCAAGGGCAGAACGTTGACTATACTGATGAAAGAAATCGGCAGATGTAAAGCACAGAAATGTTACTCGAAATCTGTTATTCTATTGCTGTTTTTACGTCTGAGTATTTTTTTGGTATAAATCCGGTACAAGCCCGAGTAATCAGACTTCAAAGATCCTGAAGCCAGGGAGAGTAAACCGGATAAGGTCAAACTGTCAAAGCTTCATGAGCAACCATATTGGCATCCCTTGGAGCATAAGAACAGGAAATGTTCCCACAAAAGGAAGATAACTGGAAAATATCAGCCACAATGGACTTCGTATCAAGATCACTAGAAGAGTTCTTCCTGTTTTCAGCAAATTGATAAGTTCTTTGCAGTCCACTTCAACTTGACACGGTGTAAAAGCATTTTTGTTTCAGGGAGGAATTTGTTATCAAGAGGGGAAGAAGAAGAAAAAGGCTAAAACCCAAAGCAACTCCTCACATCTCACATGTGAGTGTAACGGCCTGCGGGCTGAATAGCAGAAATCCCCAAGAAGTATCTTAACTGCAACCTTCCTTAGACTGGATCCGCATCGTCTCCTCCCAGTGGTCTGGGAGAACAGTGACAACCTATCCCGGATGGTTGCCACGTGGTTCTCGGTGATTCCGAGACCCACGTCCAAGCCAACACCCTCTGTCGGCTTGGCTTGTCGGCTGGGTGTCGGCTCGGACGTGGGTCTCGGATTCACCGAGAGTCACCTGGCAACCATCCGGAATAAGTTGCCACTGTCCTCCCAGAACCACTGGGAAGAGACGATGTAAATCCCCTTAGACCTCCCTTGAAAGAAACCTAAATTCCTTTCCAGCCACAAGATCCAAAATATATGACATGAGGTAAGCAATGTTCTTGAAAGAGGCCGGGTCTTTGATGTTTTGGGCCAAGTGGTGGGTGGTCCAAATAACCCAACTGACTAGGCCTAATTGTCCATCATTTACCATTGGGCATTTTCAGTTGGAGGTCAAACCCAAGGTTTTAGTAATCGGATCCATCAAATAAGCTGCTGGTTTTTTCTCTTTTTAATTTTTAATTTTAATGGTATCCACCATGTGTCCCTACCTTATTGGCTGTACCACCCAGCTTGCCATGTGGTAAAAAATGGATGGACAAAAGTATGGATCGGAAAAACCAAAGAGAAAAACCGGAACACATGAACTTGACAACTCTCGTACCAAAAAAAAAAAGCTTGGCAACTCACAATCTCCTTAACTAAGGAAATTTAGTGTACTTAAAAATATATAAACAAAAGATGATATAATGAAACCGTTTACAAAATCGTACCATATTGTTGATACCAAAATTATCAAATCGATTCATAAACAATACGATAATGATAACCATTTTTAATACCATCATAAACAATAAAATAATTGATTGGGAAATTCTACTTGTAACAAGTCCTTGTTATATTTAGTCTTCTAACAACATCATCTCACCATTAGCTTTGGATTAGTCTTCAAATGAAATGTCAAAACTATATATATATATATTAAATTTCTATAATAATCCTTTTAATTCAAATTCATTAGGTTGTTATAAATCTAAATGTAATTACCCATATATACTCTACCGAACCAAACCGTACCGTTTTACAAATGCATACCTTATAGGCTCAAACCAAAGGGATCTGCATCCTTTCCTCCCACAGGGACGCCTGCGTAGGATAGTTGACACGTGGCTCTCAGGAGAATCCGAGTCCCACGTTCAAGCAGACAAGCTGAGCCGACAGGGGGTGTCAGCTCGAACGTGGGGCTTGGATTCTCCTGAGAGCCTCGTGTCAACTATCCCACGGGGCGTCTTTGTCCTAACAGTGGTTCTGGGAGGGGAGGATTTGAATCCATACCAAAGTGCGGATTGGATCCACATTGTCTCCTCCCTAAGATTTTGGAGGAGGGGCGGCGACCTAGATGGATGGCCGACTCTAGGATGGACGAGTCGTCCATCCAGTTGACACCGCCGGCCGATTTTCGATTGGTGTTCGTCCCGATCGGATGGATCAAGTTTACCCAGCCGCCCCTCCTCCCGATTCTGAGGGGTTTGAATCCCCAAAACTCAAACGCAGTAGCAAAAGCATAAGTAGCATTAACACGTCAGCGATCCGCGTGAAACTCCTACCACCCAATAGGAATGTCCGAACTCTCCCCCTTTTATTTATTTATAGCTAGCAACGCTTTGCTTTCGATTTCATTATCTCAAATTCAATTCTCACCTTCCTCTCCCGCTCAAACTTGCTTTTTCAGTCTCTCTCTCTCTCTCTCCCAAACTCAACTCTGCAAATGGCGCCCAGGTCTGAAAAGAAACCAGCAGAGAAGAAGCCAGCGGTGGAAAAGAAATCGTCCGCCGTGGCAGAGAAAGCTCCGGCGGAGAAGAAGCCAAAGGCTGAGAAGAGACTGCCGAAGGATGGGTCAGCCGCAGGTGACAAGAAGAAGAAGCGAACCAAGAAGGCAGGCGAGACCTATAAGATCTACATCTTCAGGGTGCTGAAGCAGGTTCATCCTGACATTGGCATCTCCAGCAAGGCCATGGTCATCATGAACAGCTTCATCAACGATATCTTCGAGAAGCTTGCTCATGAGGCTTCCAGGCTTGCTCGCTACAACAAGAAGCCCACGATCACCTCTCGGGAGATCCAGACCGCCGTCCGCCTCGTTCTCCCTGGCGAATTGGCCAAGCACGCTGTCTCTGAGGGCACCAAATCCGTCACTAAATTCACCAGTGCCTAGACGTTTGTTATCTTCTAATTCTTTATAGATGTAACCACAATTGTCCACAGGTTTTTGTGTTCGATCTGATTTCTGTTTCTCATGTTTTGGAAATCTACTGCTTGGTTAACTGTAAATGTTCATTTTCATCTCGAAAATAGATCGTATTTACATGCTCTTTTTGTTCCGATGTTCGATGCTTCTCTTTAGATTCAGAAAATGGGTCTGCTATGTTAAATGTCTCTTTTATCAACTCCAGCTTCTCACCGTGAGTCTCCCTGCTTTAATGGGTTTGCAATAGTGGATTTTCTGCAATTTTTGACTGCTGGGCTAAAAGTTTACTACTGAGATGGGGACTTCAAGATGATAGCTGACATTAATGGCCTCATCCAAATACATATTGCTCATAAATATCAAATTAACATTTATACATAAAAAAATTGCTCTGAAGGTGGAAGAACGCAGAAATTGATCTTATTCCTAAGGATTCTCTAGGATTTGTATTTGATTATTGTATAGGAGATGATGCTTGTGGACTCGTGTCTGAAACTATCTAACTGGTATATGTTGAGCTCAATGACTTTTTGAACTATTAAAATAAAAATAAAAAACACAAGATGATAAGCAGGAAATGGAGGCTGCATTCAGTATGTATTTTTGGAATATAATTTTAAAAATTCATTCAGTATAGAGAATGTGTTCTAAACATAGAATGAGATTAGGTTAAAAAAACAAGCATTTCCTATTTTAGATTTAGAATGCAATGGGTTAAATAGCATATACTAGATTTGGTCTAATTCTCTAACTCATTTCATGATCCAATAATGAAAACATATATCAAATGTTGTTTTTATCATCTCAGAATGTATTCTTGACTTGAATATATTCCCAGAATGTATACCAAATTTTAGCCCAAATGTCTACAAGTAAACGTATGGGTATTTCATTCTCAAAAATCAAACGCCGCTTGGGCTGGCCAGGCCAAGTTTAGGTTGATATATCCTTAACCCAGGCCCAATCTACTGAGCTCAAAGCCAGCGCAACTTTAGACATTTCAATTTTCTAAGAAATTGTTTTATGCGCCAGAATCTCTCCACAGAATCTGGTCACTGCAATGCAAGTGGTTCCTATCTAGAGATCTCAATCAAGACCAAAAATCCTGAAAGGAACCATGACCGGAAGGGCAAATAGTCCAATTATCTTCATGGAGGAAGTATGCAACGTGGGCCTGGGTTCCATCATCTGCCAGAAGGGTGTTATACTGTTATGGGTCGAGCCAAAAAGGGTTTCTTCTCTAGATCCAATCTTATGCTTGATTGATCCTTCAATACAGCTTTGGTATTTGATAATTGATTTCCAAACCCCACAAGCTATTCATTCAACTTCAACCCATAGGTTGTTCTTTTTGGAAGCAATGTTCCAAATGTGTTTTAGAATCCTGGCTTTGCTCATCTCCTTGACTCTTTGGATACCTATTCCTCCCTCTCCTTTAGGCCAACAAATCGTCTCATAGCTAACATAGTGGATTTTTCATTCCAAGTCTAGGCTAGACCAAAGGAATTTAGCAAAAATAGATTCGACTGTCTTGATGGTTTTCCTCGGGATGAGTATATTGAGGTGAGAGATACCGGATGACTTGCATCGATGGACCAAAAGAGATTTCGATTCTGGACAGCCTGATGCATCCACATGGAAAAAACTTCTATAGCAAAGGTGAAAAGAAAAGGGATATAGGGTTACCTTGTCTGATGCCTTTATCACCCTTGAAGTAACCAGCTAGAGAATGGAAAACATAGATGACTCAATGCAGACTTTGATCGAGAGGATGAACCTAGGAAGGGGAAGCCCATTTCTTTAGGATCTCCAAAAGAAAGGGTCTGCTTAAGGAATCATATGCCTCATGCAAGTCCACCTTTAAGATAGCAATAGGGGAACACACTTTCCGATCAATTCCTCTAACAATTTCATGGCAGACGATATTAGCAATCGACCAGCCTTTGATAAATGCCAATTGATTTTTGGAGACAAGCAACTCACCACCTTCTGCAGCCGACTGGATATAATTTTAGCAACCACTTCGTACAGAAAGTTACGCAATGTAATAGGCCTAAAATCCTTGAAGCCACTAGGATCTTGAGACTTTGGAACTAGGTGAATGAAAGTTGAGTTGACTGCCCTATTGGGGATAGTCACACATTGCTAATGAAATTGAAATCCTGTTGTCTTATATATGGAGAGTCCCTTCACTTACTAGTTCGAACTTTTGAGTTGGAAACTTGACATGGTATTAGAGCTCTAGGTTCCTTCTCATAATAACCCTAAAAATAGAGGCCAAGTCACTGAAAGAGGGACGCAAGATGCACAAAAGAGGGACCATGGTCACCCAAAGAGAGGAATGATCACCCAAAAGATGGACTATATGTCACCCAAAGAGAGATCAGCCACCCAAGAAGAGGGACCAGTCACCTGAAAAGTGTCATGTAATGCCACATATACTACCACATATATACCACCTAACAGTGGGGTTACATGTGAGGGGGAGTATTGCGAAGAGTCCCATATTGCGAATGAGATTGGAATCATGTGGTCTTATATATGGAGAGTCCCTCCACTTACTAGTTCGAACTTTTGAATTGGAAACTTGACATGGTATCAGAGCTCCAGGCTCCCTCTCATAATAACCCAGGCCCAGATAATGTAGGTTTAGATAATATAGGCCCAACTATGAGTTAGACAGAAGACCTATATAAAGATGATGTACATGTAGAATGGACCTATATAATGAGATTGGAATCCTGTGGTCTTATATATGAAGAGTCCCTCCACTTACTAGTTCGAACTTTTGAGTTGAAAACTTGACATGGTATCAAAGCTCCAGGTTTCCTCTCATAATAATAACCCAGACCCAGATAATGTAGGTCTAGATAATATAGGCCCAACTATGAGTTAGACAGAGGACCTATATAAAGATGATGTACATGTAGAATGGAATGACCGATTGAATACAATGTAAGCTTAGATTTCTTCAGCTCCAGGCAAGTATGGGTTTCTAAAAAACCATTGGATAGCCGAAGTTATTTCCTTTCCCACCAGGTTCTAAGTTTTCTTGAAAAATAAAAAAAAGGCATTGAACCATCAGGCCCAGGGAAAGGAAAATAGAACCTGACAATCCGAAACTTCACGTGGAACAACTTAGTCTCAGTGCTATAGGAATTCAACCATCTCATCTTTTATTGGGTCTGGGCCCCCATTTTACTTTATTGGGCCGTTAGTAGTGGGTTCAAATTCTAACTTTAACTACTCCCACTCCTCTGCTTCAACATATTTGAATGATTTTTGTTTTGGATAAATAACATAATTGAGTATTTGACTTTGCCACCCACAGCCCACTGCATTGGAGTGGAGCAACAGATTGCCTTAGGGTATCAAAATTGGGTTCAAATCTGTGACTTGGTCTAGATTAAGGCGAAACTGAATCTTATTGGGCAGTAATTGAGCTATGAACTTGATGAAAAATCGAAACTGGCTGAATCTTCATAACTAAATCAAACAAATAGGATAGAAACAGAACCAGCCCACAAATAGACTGGCCAGAATCCATTAAGTTAATATTTTATTAAATATATATATAGTAAACCAACACTGATATCGAACCAGCCTGATAATGGTTCAAGAAACTAACTTGGACAGATTAGATAGAAAAACATGGAATTCAATCAAATCATATAAATTGGACAGAAATAGAACATATCCATTAGCAAATGTGTAAAACCCTAAAAATTTTTACTCAATAAAGGTTCAAATTTAGTGAAATTGAAATCTGTTCAAATTTAGTGAAATTGAAATATATATCTAAAATTTATTAAAACCCTCCAAATGAATAAATCTTTAAAATTTTTCGAAAACCACACAATAAAGGACTTAGGTTACAAATGGAAATGACAGATTGCAGCAACACCCCAACGCATACTCAAAGGAATGATACATTGCACAGGGTATAGGGTAAAGGATGTGGAAGAGCATAATAAAAAAGATGAGTGGCAAGCGGAGGGCATTCCTTTACACAAATTTAAAGACAGTCCATGCGGAGATTCTCATCGTTGACGAAGAGTTTCAAGTTTAGGTCATCAGTCGAATTGACCAAGGGATGAGTTGCTAGTTGGTATGTGGTAGATCGCGGCAATGAGTTGTATTTTGGGATATGACAGATTGCGGAGATGAGTTGCAGGTTACAGAACAAAACGAAATCGACTAGGGATGTGAATCTAACCATAACCTCACTTTGACATGAGAACAAAATGGAGACTTCATTAGCAAATAAGATAGATTCACCATTTAATTCAACAAGTTCAAGTGATGTTGGCAACTAACATATCACGTTAGGAAGTAGAGTGGAGTGTGTCACCTTCTTCAAATAAGGAAGGTTCGTGTTGAATCTAAATCATTAAGGGGCTTTCCTGTAATTAAAACTAAGTGTAGAGGGGATTGAAATAATTTACCCAATATTTAATGATTCTAATCCTGATTTTAGGTATCAGGTCGGATCAGCCAATAATCTGCCGATCCATTTTTTTCTTTACTTTCTTTCATGGGGTTGGTCACTTGGTCCTCACGTAAATCAGGTTTCAAGTACATCAACTGGGGATGTATCGTGGATCATATTTAATCCACATGAAAGAGGACCAACCTTATCATACATAACATTAAGATTGTTTCACTGTGATGGCCATGAATATGTGTCATTCACTCATTCACATCACATCAGATATGGAATCCTCATCATCGGATCAGTTCGTTACTCATTAGACACGTGTGTCCCATTATTGTACACGTGGAACAATTTGGTTTCCTTATACCATATGGATTATGGGCCTCCTTTTTATTTAATTGGGCTAAAGTGCTGAACTCTTGAGTGGGTTTAAATCCGAACTTGCCTACCAAGAAAGTTCTACCTGCTCTGCATCAACGGGTTGACTTTGAGTTTTTGACTTCTTCTTCTAGTCTTGTCTTCACTGTTATACGCTTTCCATTAGATGGTTGACCTTGAAAACGAGTTGTTTTCGCTGTTGTACGCTTTCCATTGGATGATTGACCTCGTACGTTAATAGTCTTTGTCAGGGTCCATTGCATTCCAACGGTGAATTTGATCCGAAATCATGTGGATGCATAGAGTAGAGGTACTTGATGTTTTAAAAAATTATACTAGAAGTATTTTATATTTTAAAAATCATACTAAAAGTGTTTTTGATGTTTTGAAAAATCATATCAAAGGTATCTGATGTTTCAAAAATATTATACTTGGAAAATCTTTTTTTTTGTACTTTCAAATCTACTCCTATTTAGAATAACTTTTTTAGTCCCCTTTGATTCACTCTTTTACCATCCCGTTGTCGCAATGATTCACCACTTGGATTCGTATGTGCTCATCGCTATCTCAATTGCCTACCCCTTATCTTGCCCCTGTCCTCTCCTCTGACCTTTCTTCATCGACGCTTGCTCATCACCAAATCACAAATCTCAACTATGGTACATACATCCAGTGAAAACTTTACACCTCAACTTATTATTTTTTTCGACGGATGTACCAACAATCAAACACCAAATAAGGATAGTTCAATAAGAAACGATCAGTCTATGAAAAATTAAGGTAAATCTAATGGTTAACTTAGAAGATGCCAACATTAAATAGGGTTAATGTTGAAAATATGAGAAGAAGTACCTCTGGTATAATTTTTGAAACGTGAGGTACCTCTGGTGTAAATTACCCAGATGTATAAAAATAGATTCGAATTCGTTTTTAATCGAATATCTAGTTAAAATCCAATTTAAATCAAAAAAAAAAATAACACGACATATACCATACTATTTTAGAAATGTATGTACAATACAATCATGCAAACTCACAAAATTACAATTTTATTCTCCACTTCCCATAATTTTTCATCTTGCAATTTACATCTCTATATGGAATGTGCCTATATGTAAGAATTCAAGTTTGTATGCCCATATCTAAATTGACCAGATTATATTTGATTTGTTTGGGTGATATGCGAATTCACATCTGAAACCTAATCGAACTATCTGAATTTATATTCACATCCAAATGTTCGGATTTGAATTCTCGTAAATGGAAATTAATATAAATCAAATTCGAATTTTGAACTATCCATTTACATCTCAATATCTGATCTCTTTAAAGTTTCCATTCAGATTCATCCGTATCAGCCGGTGGATGTACTCAAAATCTGATTGCCTGAAAAACGACCCCACGAAAGAAAGTGGAAGAAAAATAGAGTCCAGATACCAAGCACAGAAAGGAGATGGTCAGCTAATTTGGGGGGTGGGGTAGATAAGGATTCTAGTAAATCTAACGCAATTGCGTATGAGGTCAACTAAACTTGGGGGGAAGTTTCGGATGAGTGTGGAAATGGTTCTGCTTCGGTCGGGCCCACCTTCGGAAGTTTGTTTGACCCATTTTTTAAGGAACTAGATGGGGCCAATTTTTTTTGGAAATTAAAAAGAAAAAAAGTGAAATATTTAAATTTAAAAGAGGAATTTTTGGAATCATTACTACAAATGTTATTGTATAATTTTGTAATTAACTTCTAATTATTTATATATATATATATATATATATTTTTTAATTTTCTTAAAATTCTTTCCTTTTATTTCTCTCACAACTAAATCTGAACCATAGGGATTGAACAAATGGCATGGTTAGACATGATCTGCATGAGCTTCATGTAAGATCTGGTGGTCGGTTATCTTTGATTATTTTTTAATATTTTTTGACTATTTTTCATCCCATTATAGATAATTAAAACTCAAATCTATTGACATATTATTAATATACAAAAGACTTCTATGGCAAACATGATCATGGTTTTAGTAATCGTATCGGATCAGTTGGATCGGTCAATACAATACCTGATTATTTCTTATTTCTTTAATCAGTATCAGCAACATATCAACACGCCATTGATCCCTGATCTGAATTGATTTGGATAATAATTGATTTTGAGAACTAAAATTTTAGATGACATCACAAAATGACCATTGCACTACTAGTCACTCTTCTAATAATAATAATAATAATAATAATAATAATAGTAATTTAATTTGTGGGAAAATGATGTACATACACTCGCGGATATAACAAAACCTTTTATGTTAGCATTTATTGACCCTTAGATGGGATGAGTCGAGTCTATGCCACTTATTGCAGCTGCAGTGCATCATTACGAATCGTCATGCATCCATCACACAACATCGCCTTCTCTCCATGCCTCCATTGCATCCTGCCAATGTCTCATTCTCTCTTCGCTCTCGTTGCAAGTAGCCAACAGTGGCTGTGGAACTCATGGTTCTCGAACCCTATTGTATTTGTCTATTCTGTGTCAACTCTCTCTTCAGAACGATGGTGGTTTTGTTGTACAATGAGGGGTGACACTGTTGGAAAGAAAAGTGGTAGGAGGCGGGGGGAGACATGAAGCGATGGTGGCGAGGTAGTCGCATAGAGTGCAAAGGCAGTGGAGAAATAGCTATTGATGGGTATCAATCGACAGGATTTGTTAATTCATCAATATTGTGTTTAAGAAAGCAATTGTTTTCAGTTCAAGGGGTTCTTTTTTTCTTATTAAAGAGAAGGAAAATGAAATTTTTTAAATTTAATTTTTTTTTATAACCATTGTTAACGTGATTATATAAATCACATAAATCTCTTACTATATTTAGTAATAATACTTTTTTTAAGTTAACATTACTTGTTAGATGTAATTTTTATTTTATTTTTTAGAGGAAAAAGTTTCAATGCAAAATAAATTATAAATTAATAATCAAATTTAGAATAATTTAAAATTAATATACAGAGACATTTATCACAAATGATTTAATAATTATTTAAAAAAAGGATTGTCAATTATTCTTCGTCTAATCCGCCAGTCAATCAATAAACTCCAAATGGAAATCTTAGGAGTGGCTTGGTATCATGAATCAATTTCTTCACATCAAATGTGAATCCTCATCATTGGATCACTTCGTTATTCATGGAACACGTGTGTCCATCGTTTCTGTAATTCCAGATGGTCATTGAGCTTTTACCAACCCCATCTCATCCATCCATCCCACTTTTAAACACGTGGAACAACTTCGTCTAAGCGCCGTCGGCGTTTTGTTTAATTAGGTGTTATTCGTCAGGAAAATAATTCACATGAGCGTGCATGTATCTTCCACGGAATTTCATCACCGTCAACATCTAATGATCCCACACGAATTGAACAGGAATGAGATCCGAGGAGAGTACACGTACCCTACAACAATGAAGGAAGCTCAAAGTGACACGAATTGAACAGGGATGAGATTCGAGGAGAGTACACGTACCCTACAACAGTGAAGGAAGCTCTAGATGATCCGTTTCAATGGTGGGTTTCAGTGTTTTGACTTTGCCACCGACTCTATTGTCTTCACTGTTCTACGCTTTCACATTAGATGGTTGACTTTTCAAAAGTCTCATCTCGAATTCTTCGAGACTAATAGTCATTGCCCATCGCATCCTATCGGAGAAACCGATTGCTCCCGTCCCCCGGCATCCATTTCCGCCGCTGCTACTCACGGTTGTACCGCCGACACAATTTTATCATTATAATCATAGTAAAGTAGTTTTTAATAGAGTGAGGAAAAGAGAGATCAGAATATGAAATTTGTTTTGGGTTATAAAAGAATTGAATTTGAAGAAGTAAAAAATTTCTTTTCTTGTGGACGAACATAATTGGGATTACAAAATACATCAACATCTCTAACATCTTTACAGGGTATAGACAAGTTTTCCTGACTGTTACTACTAACGCTAATACTATTTACAGAGTTGCGGATGAAATGATCATTTATGATGGAGCTGCTGATTCCAAGCAACTCCAGCTCTTCTTCGTCTGTTGGCGTCATAATTTCATCAGGACCCGTAGAAACAACGTTTTGTGGGTCGTTGTTTCTTCTCACTGTGATCCAATCTTCGCCCTGTGTCCAATCGGGTAGACTTGGGATTGGAGATGAAGATGGGCTGTCTCCGAACAGCCGCCGGATTCTTTTAGATGATGAAATTGAAGAAGATTCCAATTCCAATTGGTTGAATATTTGAACTGGCGTGTGTATTTCTAACTCTGATTCCATTGATTGCCACAAGCCTTGATTGAGTATACTTGTGGGAGAAGTTGAGGGGGTAGAACTTGGAATTCGCTTCAAGTTCACTTGTACAGAGCAATCTTCCTCGAGAAATGGGTGCTTAAGAAGCTCTTGCGCCGTCCATCGCTCTTTTGCATCTCTCCTAACGCATTTGTCCAGAAAGTCCTTTGCTTCCTCTGACAAGAAACTTGGGAAATCTGGCAAATCAGAGGAGAAGGCAATCCGGTGAAGTGCAGAGATCGGGTCTGTAATATCCGGCCATGGAGGACGCCCAGTAGCCATCTCAATTATGGTACAGCCGAGAGCCCAGATATCGGCGGCGAAACTCTGTTCTTCACCTCGAGCAACTTCAGGTGCCATGAACAGGGGCGTTCCTGCAATTGGCACCGCCGGAGCCTGCTCCCCAACCCATCTCGCGCAACCAAGGTCAGCAATTTTGGTTCCATTGTGTCCAACCAAGACATTTGGACCCTTAATGTCACAATGCACGAGACCACAGGAGTGAAGGTAATCCAACCCCTCCAGAATCGCTCGACTGTGAGACCGAATTCCAGACTCGTGGAGGCAGCCACCTTGGTCCCTAATTACGTCAGTGAGGGATCCACCGGACATATACTCGATGAAGAGATTGTAGAGGAGCTGACCATTCTCATTTGTAACGTCGCAGCCAACGTACCCAACTATGCGAGGAGAGTTGATTAAGGAAAGGATGCTCTGTTCTCTTTGTAGGAATTCCGATCTTGAGAACTCTGCAGATTTGACGGCGTAAACCTCACCAGACTGGCGATTCTTAGCTAGAGAGACAGTTGCAGAAGAGCCCCGGCCGAGGGTGCGGCCTCTGGTCCATGCCATGGTAGATGGTGGATGCTGGATAAGAAGAAACACGGTGGGTTTTTGGGTGTGAGTTTAGTAGTTCAGGTCTAGCTCTGCTTTATATACACATAAATATATAAGAAAGAAGTGTGGTCACTCTTCTATGGGAACTGTGTGTGTAGGTAGGAGACTAGAGCATGGTATCGGGTTGGTTGGATCCATCCATTCATACTGGTTTTAGATCTAAGATGATTTTGAATTCTAATCCGTTTTAATATTATTTTAATAAAAATTTAATATGTGTTAATTTTCTATTGGATAAAATTTAGACATGACCAGATACCTGGATTTAAAACCATGACCAAGGGTGAAGTTGGGATGGAGGCGACAAAATTAGCATTAGGAATAACAAGGTAGCATGATAGGGGTTAACTTTATTAAATATTGAGGGGTGTGGGGTTAGATGATTCCTTAGGAAAAAGGATAGACGTGTCAAAAGGAGAGGAGTTTCTGACAGCTAACTGTAGGACGGCGGCTGCTTTGGGATTCGAATGATTCCACTCACATGGTGACACGTGAGCAGGTGGGTGGTGTGAAGACGCATGAGCTTCCTTGTTCATTCACGCACCAAAAGATGAAGGAGAGAAGATTTATTAATAAGTGAAAAGATTAGCATTTAGATACGTTTGATGTTGGGATATTCTAAACTTTATGCGGGTTAACTAACATAAGCTTAAGGTACGGTTTTGTGCTTGGTTGAATTAAGAAAAATCATCAAAAAGGGAAGTATCAAAAAATAAAAAAATAAAATAAAAAAAGTCCACCAAATCATAGTTTGTTTGTTAGTAAGGATGTCAATTAGTCGGTCAAGATAAATTGGTGTCAGGTTTTATAGGATATCTACCACCGAGCAAGCAGACTATGATCAAACTGTGGGACCCCCCCCTTTAAGAGCAGTTCGATCGGGCCCACTCCCTGATCTACGACCACTCTGTTCCTATTCGCTCGGGCCTACTCCTCCAAGTAGATCTAATTAAAATATGTCTATTAAGAAATTCAGACTAGGTGGACTGTATTGTGCACATTAACAAACGAGTTGGTCAGGTTTCAAGTTGTTATCAGGCTGATTAAGGTTCAAAGCTCCGTAGAAAATCAATTAAGGTCATCTAAAAGGCTAAAGTAGGGAAACTAGGGTTTAATATTCAGTCTAAATTAATCTGGTCCTGGTCATTATGAGATTCGGACTCATCGATCTGATTATTCAGTCCGGTTTTGGGCTAACCTGAATTAGACCAGGAGTGATAGAGTATGCAATACATCAATGAAAAACATGTCTCGTAACAGTTCAATCTGAGTCGATTTTGATTAATTTGAACCGGCTTAGTTTGAGCTATCGATTCAGTTCCAAAATTGACACCCCTATTTGTTTTTTTTTTGTTTTTTGTTGTTGTTGTAAGAATGCCCTTATCTGTCAGTAGCAATCATGTTTTACCTTCTCAATTGATTTTGTCTTGATCGCGTATTGATTTCAGATTAACCGATACCTTTCCTCCAGAACTAAAATCATGCTTAAGATTACTCTAGCTTCCAATTTCAAGAATAATATATAAAAAGGAAAAGTGTTTTTAAGTTATGTTTTTTCCTTAAAGCAATATGAATGGATGATTGATGATTCTCTCCTACTTTTGAGTGCCAGGTGCAAAAATAAAAGGGAAAAAGTGTTGTTTGTGGGGGCGGGGGGGTGGGGGGTTGTAAAGGGTTGTAAAGGGAAGCAATTCCTTTGTAAGAAAGATCACCGAAATCATTCCATAATCCTTAACACCACCCTAACCATCTCTCTTTTTCCATTCTTTCTGGCTGGACCTTTGCAGCATTTGCTTGGATGATATTGCTTTAACTCTTTGCCAAGGATATCCAGAAATGTATCAGTTTTAGATAAAAAGTGCCGGCCATTGCTGGCCAATGCCCACTCCTCATATCCTTCACAAATTCCAATGCATCGCTTGCAAGTAAACAAAACCGTTCAATCATTAACAAATCTTATTTCTTAACTTAAAAGAGGTCATGAGTTCTACAATCTAATTCCATTATTTCTACATGGATGTCCCATGAACTTATCAGTATCAATATTGTAGAGTGGATCTCACATTTGAAAGTTTAACTCTGCTTTCAACATAGGCATTCCACATATGTTGGAATTAATATGGATTTAATTAATTATATAATCAGTTGAGTTGATTAATTAGTGAGAGTTTAATTGATAGATTAGGACTGGTTTGGTCTGATTCGTAGTAAGGTTGATATATGTAAGCTAACTTTAATTCTATTGTGGGAAGGCATTATATTGCGACAGTTGTTGCTGTTGAAAATTGATCCGACTAGCTCGTTCGTATCCTGTGGAACAGAAACAAAGAATTAACAGAACCAGGATCGGGATCCTGGTGTTCCCTCCGATGATAAAATCAGTAATAGAGCAAATAATCCAAGGTTATACCGGAATGGTTAGCCAGGAGGGTGTGGGGATGAATAGAATTCAAGAAAAACACGAATGGTTGAAAGCTGAGAGTTCAATTGTTTCTAAATCCTTTACCTCTTACCCGATTGTCATCTTATATAGATTGAGAGAGAGAGAGAGAGAGAGAGAGAGAGAGAGAGAGTTCCTAGCAAACCTTTAGCTTAACCGCTTAACCGTTAGAAGCGTCTGCAATATTCCTGCACGACCATTGGATGAAGATCCAAAGGCTAACATTAATGCCGTGTCACTCATGACCATCAAGCTTAATAACCGTCAAAATAACCACTACAAAAACAGTTAAAGATCCTCGTATGCGTATCTCACCATAATTATAGGCAAGTAAATACGTGTGATGACAGATTCATCAGGCGACCACGAGGTTCCATTATTTAGGTAACAAACTGGCGAGATGTGACTTGCAAATGGTAAATACCATCTCGCCCAGGAGAACCGGCGAAACGTGATTAGTAAATAGTGGTGAACACTATCTCGTATGGGAGAACATGTCAAACTAACCAGGTTACATGGAGGTGCTCAATATGCCGACATTTAAGGATACGTATCTTCTAACTATTGAAAGACGAAATATAATCTCAACAACAGTATTTAGATTCTCTAAATAGTGAATCATAAATCCCCACAGCCGTTACGTAAGTGATAAATCATCACGTTAGAGAAATTCTGTATGACTCATAAATTCTAACAACATAATCTAAAGTCTAGACCATCCCTGACTTTACGGACTTAGCTTTCTTGCAGCATACGACTACAACTGCATCCGAACCACCTAAAGTGAATGCACGCAGCCATAGAGCAACTATTGATGGTCCACGTTCCTCTTTTACACCTTCCCCCCTCTTTCTCTCTCTCCTCTTCATTTCTATCAATTTTCAGATTTTTTTTATTGACTTTTTTATTGACTTTTTGAACTTTCGGTATAATACAGTCGTTGAAGATTTACGGTTGTACCCCAGCTTCCTTCGGATCTCCCCCCCCTCTCTCTCTCTCTCTCTCTCTCCACGTTGTGCTGAGAATTGCTGACGCTATCATTTCGGGTCCATTAAAATATTCTTTATGATCTGTGTTGTTGACGTACTCTCTTCGC
The DNA here is from genome assembly GCA_028583415.1 of Protea cynaroides. Classification (NCBI taxonomy): domain Eukaryota; kingdom Viridiplantae; phylum Streptophyta; class Magnoliopsida; order Proteales; family Proteaceae; genus Protea; species Protea cynaroides. The sequence continues at coordinate 40,649,916 of CM053267.1, forward strand.
TTTAAGTCACGTATTCTCTTCTTTCTTGAGAGGAAATAGAAAAAGGCAGCCATGGGTTCTTTGAACTAAGGCTGTCAATGATGAACAAATCAAAAATTAAAATCTATTGAACAAAATACATTATTGGGCCACGATTAGATTTGATTCTTAAGGATCAATGAAAAATGAAGTCCTACCAGACGGATTCATAAGATCATAAGATTGATCCAATTTAATAAGATTTGATTTTTAGGACATTATGGTATTTTACTTTGGATTTCTTGTTTTCATACTCATGAACAAAATGATTTAACAGAAAAGAAGCATTGACCCATTATCGAAATTCTCGCTTGACTTTAGCATTGAGTTTGCGATCTTTTTATAATCTTTGATGTATAACGATACAAGTCGTTGTATCCAGTGATTTTTGGAGATATAATAAGAACCCGTTACATATTTCAAACGTATTTGAATAAACAAAAAATTCAAATTGGCTTTGAGATCTACTCGCCGTGTGAATCAACGTTATCTTTACTAGACCAATAGAAGTCCAATAAATCAATCCTAAATAAAATTAATCCAAACTAGGTTTTCTAGCATATCGCTATAAGACTAAAATCGATTCGAACCAGACTGAAACGATTGATATACATCTCTACTTTGAATGGTAGACTTGTCAAGGAGACATTGAATCTATTAGTCGGAGAAAAGGAGGAGAGAGTAAAATTCAGATGCTCGCGTAAAATCCACTCCACCGTTCAAAAAACTCTTTTCGCAACAAATAAATATTTTTGAGACTATCGTCTACCACAATTTAATAAATAAATTAATTGATTAAACAGTTCTTATTATTTACCCTAGTGTTGACCATTTTCTCAACATCTTATGGGAAAGCAAAAATATTATGAAATTGCATGCCTTCTTCTTCCACATACATGATCACTATTAAATATACAGATAGAGAGTCTATTATATAAACATTTCTTTTTAATTATAATAATTGCCAGCTACCTATTCTTATTCTCTAATATTTATTTACCTTGTAATAATTTAAACAATCCACTTGCTTTTCTACTGTTGAACCCTAATATATTACCATAAAAGCCAATTCATGAGTCATGACGCATGTACTGAGAAGAAATTTTTAGAAAAGTTCCATGATCTATCTGTAAACGCATTACGTTAAGAAAGAAAAACAATGCTTACGTCAAAATGGGAAAGATGATCCAATTACTCATTAGTCATTATCTTGTTCCCTATTTTTCTTTTGGTTGAAAAAAAGGAATTTCATGTTTGGGATTTATTTTTATTTTTTTGGCCCTTTCTAAGGTGTTAGTATATTATATTTGTTTTTTTTTTAAATCAAGAAATTTTTTGTTATTTCATATGTTTATTTGAAAGGTATTCTTGATATGCATGATAAATCACTTTCAAAAAATTCTTGAAAAACCCATTTTTACCCTTGATTTATGAAGTTTTTGAGAATAAAACAATGACTATTAAAAGAAAATGTCATGTTGTACAGACACATCAGGAGATGTCATTAGATGGTATGATCTCCCTCGGTGGAGATAAGAATATGATTTGCTCTCTTTTATCTCTCTCTTACACCAAACCGGCCACTCGTGCAAGGTTTTGTGCTTGGCTATTGGTATTCGTGGTTGGACCACCGGGACTAGCAAAAGATATATGTTATCGAATTTGTCTTCTTCTATTGAATGAGGGATCCGATGCAACAATGTCCTATGTATAAGGATTGGGAGTGAGCAAATAAGAAGATTTACGTGTTTAACACCCCATCATGAGATGTCTTTGTCTACACCTGAGAAAGATATATTTTTTTATTTTCAAAAAAGTCTACAATCTTCACTTGATAGGTTTATCTCATTTGTCAGTTTTACTTAAGATTATTTCTATAGAGACAATATATGGGGATCCCTAGAAAACCTAATTCTCATACTATTATCGATTTACTCCAAATACATATAGTAGACCCAAATCCTAATACAAGTACAATCCCAGTAATCATGTGGACCCCATAAAATACAATAAATCAAACCCAACACTACGCCACACCAATATGACATGAAAAACAATAATATATACCCACATGATCAAAGAGGGGAGAGAAAATTTTAATAGGTAAACGAAATTCTGAAAAATTCTTTCTAAAGCTCTCATTGATTGCAAAGGAAATTAAAAAGAAAGGAAGTGAAATTTTTTAGAAAACTTTCATAATCATTATCACAAATGCTATCAAATAACTATGTAATAACTTCAAATCATTCCATATTTAATTATAGCTTACAATTCATATTGCATCCAAATCCTTTACATTTAATTTAAAAAGTAAAATTAATTTTACAATCTAATAAGTTTCATTACTAATTATAGTTAGAATTTTAAATAGTTTATACAATCATAGTCTATTATACACTTATACTTATATAAGTTTCTTTTTTAAGTTCAAATATTTAACTTTCTTTTTTTTTTAATTTTTCTTACAACCAAATTAAGCCTAAAAATAATGATAAAAGTATTCATCCATTCTTGCCTTGTATTTCTTATTTTTATTGGGGAAAAGACTTTTGTAAATCAAAGAGGAAATCCAAGCCAAAAAGGGAACATTTGCAACATATGGTATCCATTTTTTCAAACAAGATTTTTCTAGAAAGAACCTTTTTATTTCATGAGCCAGTCAAATTTGAGGTATCCTCTAGATGGTTGACCTGGGTCCCTAGACATTTCCCTGAAAGAGAAGAAGAAGCAAAACAAAACCAGTAATTTAAAAACTCAATGGGTTGAATCGGTAACTAACCCGGTCAACTCTTTGATCAATCGTTGACCTTCACAAGTTAAGGTCCTTTTAAGGTCCTTCTTACTTATCTACTTTACAACAGTGAGTGAAAAAAGTTCAAGCTGCTCTTCTTCAAGCCTTTAATTCTTTCAATTAGCTGGTTGAGAGAATATAAAATTTGTTTGAGATTATAAAAGAATTGAAATTGAAGAAGTACAAAATTTCCTTTCCCTTCGAAAACCATAATTTGAATTACAAAATACAGAAACAACTGTAAAGCCATATACAAGCTTTCCTGATTGTTACTATTATTTACAGAGTTGTGGTCGGAATGATCATTTACGACGGAGCTGCTTCTTCCAAGCAACTCCAGCTCTTCTTCCTCTGTTGGTATCATAGTTTCATCATGGCCCACAAAAACAGCGTCGTTGTTTCTTCTCACTGTAATCCAATCATCGCCCCATGTCCAATCGAGTAGACTTGGGGTTGGAGATGAAGATGGGATGTCTTCCTCTGTTGGTATCATAGTTTCATCATGGCCCACAGAAACAGCGTCGTTGTTTCTTCTCACTGTAATCCAATCATCGCCCCATGTCCAATCGAGTAGACTTGGGGTTGGAGATGAAGATGGGATGCTGCCGATCACCAGCTGGATTCTTTTGGACGCTGAATTTGAAGAAGAACACAATACCAATTGGTTAGATATTTTAACAGCCGTGTCTACCTCTGATTCCAATGATTGCCAGAAACCTTGATTGAGTATGCTTGTGGGAGAAGTTGAGGTAGTAGGACTTTGAATCTGCTTCGAATTTACTTGTACAGAACACTCTGACTCGAGAAATGGGTGCTTAAGAAGCTCTTGACTCGTCCATCGCTTCTTTGGATCTCTCTTGAGGCATTTTCCCAGAAAATCGTTTGCTTCCTCTGATAAGTAATTTGGGAATTCTGGCAAATCAGACGAGAATGCGATCCGGTGAAGCGCAGAAACCGGTTCTGTAACTGTTAGATTCCTGATGTGTGGGCTTGATCAATTACCTAACCAGTTGTTAAGTGGGAGTTCAATTACTGGTTTGACCGGTTCAGGTCTGGTTCGTCACTGGTTAGAGACTACTAACCCGGTCCACCGTGGGAATAGTTCGGTTAGGGATTGTATTATAAATACAATGGTTAGGGTCCCCGCAGCCATTGGTTTTATCTCTCTGTTGCTCCCATACGCACGAGGCAAAAGGGATCCCAACGAGGTCAGAGAAGACTCTAATCGAAGCATTCAAGGTACAGGAAACGGTCGGAAATCAATCTACAGTAAATGGTATGTGTTCTATCATCTCTTTTATTGCCCATTGTATTCTAGTTATCTGTGTGGTGGATTCGTTAAGGTTCATGGGAAATCCCATTGGAATAACCCTAACCTGCATTAAAAATCATAACAATTGGTATCAGAGCCACCCACACAGAGCTAGGATCGTAGGTAAGGAATGGTAGAATTGATTGAATTGAAAAAGGGAGAGTTTTTCTCCATAATTTTTTCGACGAACTGTCAAAGTTTAAAACCCTTCAAAAATTTTTCAGACCGCTGAAATTCAAAATAAACTATACTGGGTTGTAGAACTCGAAAAAACGAGTCTACCGGTACAAAAATGTTCGCCGCCGGTGGCCGGACGCGTCCCCACGCGCCGCCTGAAAAGTCGCGTGAGATCCACGCGCCGGCAGTTGGATTTTTTTTAAAAAAAAAAATTCTGACGGCGCCGAGTCATCGCCGGGTCGACTCGGCGCCGGATCGGTAACCCTAACAGGGTTGCGGGTTGCCTGGGCCGAGGCAACCCAGTCCCGGGGCGCCAGGCCAAGACCGACTCAGTCGGGCGCCCAGCCAAGCCAGCCCAACCGGTCGGACCCGGCGGCTGGCCCAACCCAGCCAAGCCGGCCGACCGCGGACCCCGGCCCGGACCGAAACCCGGCTTCAAGGCCCGATGGGTCACCCCAAAACCCGCTATTATGGTCCGATGGGTTAACCCGAAGGCCCACTTATATGATCCGGTACTTGACCCGAAAACCCGAAAGGTTGACCCGGATGTAGATTTGGTCGAACCGGTAACCGGCTTGGTTTTGGTCGGGCCGGTCGGTTCGGTTCTAGTTGCGGTTCGTACCGGTCCAGCCTTTTAAGGCCTGTTTGCCTTGCAGTTTTTTGACTGCATTCACAATCCGACTTTAAACTGGATTTGTGGGAGCTAGGAAGGTCGGATTGACCTCCGGTTTGTTCCGTTGGACTTGGTTTTCAATGCTCTTCAATCTGGAATAGATATTGATACATTTTGATACATTGGAAATAGTATTTTTCCTAGTTAATGCTCTTTTAGAACTCGATTTGCAGTGTTTCTGCTGGTTTTTCTCAATATTTTTGTATCATAATGATTGTTGAGCTAAAGTGCATGTTTATTTGAATGTTTAGACTTATAAAGTTGATATTTAAAAAAAAACATTCATGGTTATATATATCCCACTAGAGCTGCAATTTGGGATTTGTTCATATCATGGTAGAACTTGGTGGATTCCACCAAAGTGGTATACCTTGTTTTGTCATGATATATTCAAATTCAAGCGACTGTGTTTGTAAATGCTTTAAAGAATGACAGTTGTTCACCCAAGAGTGGCATTGTCCCAGTTTATTCAAATTATGATTTGTACATATTGTGTAAGAATTGGGTGGGACCACTAAAGTGGCAAGCTCAGTTATATCATGATATGCTCAAATCCAGAACTTATGTATTTATAGACACAGCAAAGAAAGATAGTGCTCACTTAAATGTGACATTATCAAGATTTTCACTTTTGTGGAAGCAGCAAAGAGCGGCATTGTCCACCCAAAGGTGGCAGTGTCAAAGATCATGTAAACTCATGCACATGGATGAAGGATCTTGACTTTAGGAGTTTCATACACCCAAAGGTGGTGGAATTTTGAGAGTCATTATCCCTTCGCAGGTTATGCACAGATTGTAGAAGGACCAGTGCACTCTTGTCCCAAAGGATAAGGGTGTAGTTTCGGTTGACTCTACACGATAGTAAGAGGACCAGGCGCTCTTGTCCCAAAAGGATGAGGGTGTAGTTTCGGTTGACTCTTCAAAGGAAATGGACTTGCATATATTTTGTAAGTTTAAATTATCTTGTGTGTATGTTTGCATTATGTCACACATATTAGAGAACATATAATGATCAAACACCTCATGATGCCATATGGCGGGCCGTTCTATGAATTGGCATGAAAAGTGAAAGCTAGTCTAGGAATGCTTAACCTAGTACTCGGGAGATTCTATTTTGATCTTTAGGAATATTCAATCCCTAAGATCGGGTAAAAGAAAATTGAAATAAGGAACATTGGAAATAGATGTTCGAGTAAAATCCAAAGAAATTTTGATCTTTAAAATGGGGTGGAGAGATGTTGTATTCTCAAGGTTGTCTGACCAGTTTTGATGGTTTAGGATGATAATGGTGTGTGAGGAATAATGGTGTGTGGAAACACAGGTTAGAGCTATTAGCCATCACTAATAAGCTCCGAGATATGTGAATCTCTGAGGTAACTCATTGGAATATTATAGATGATTCACTTGACTTTCACTTCCTCACCCGAACCGCAGTTAGATCCCGTGACCCATAAACCCAATGGACGAAGATGAGTTGATTTCCTTTACACTAAGAAAGAAATTTCAAAGCAAAGAGAAAGGATTGAATGCCAATGTTATGACGTGTGAGTCATACTCGACAAATGCAAGGTGAAAGGTAGGGTCTTACGTAAAGAAAAACAAATTTTCAAGGAATAGTAAGAAACTTCCGACAAGAAAAATGATTTTATGGAGCTACGGGAACTCGGAAGAAACATGTGGAAAAGGTTATAACCGAAAGAAAAGTAAGATCATGAAACTTTCGAGTAAGAAGGTAATGGAGATTGGAGACTTAAGTAATAGAAGTAATCCAAACCTATAACAGAGCAAAAACCCTTATTTACTCTCTGTAGTTTACTTGGCTATAGAAGTTAAACAAGATATCCTAATTCCATCCTTAGCATAGATATTTAGGACTCTTATCTAATGAAAGACAAGAAAAGGTTGTAAAGAATAGAATTGGAAACCCCTAAAGTTAATGACTTGTTTACTTGTAAGGATTGTTTAAGGGAAAGATGACAAGATTAAGAAATATTAAAAGATATTTACAACAAGGGAATTGTTGGATCTTGTGGACATAAAAATTTTATCTAGAAAATTCTTGTCATAATCGTTTCACTGAATGAGATTCAATAACAAAGAGTGACAAATAGATGTGATCAAGAGAACTCGAGAGTGTATTAGCTCATTTAAAGTGATCAATTCTGCAGCCTATAGTATTAATAGGGTGCCATGTAAGTAGGTTTCAGTTCAAGTTATCTTCTTGATTGGAACCGTGAAAGTAACGTATTTTCATAACACTCGTGGGAGAGTAATTATTTTAGGAGATTGAGTTATCATTTTTGGGATATCCACTCATGTCCGAAGGATTCAACAAGATTCATTGATGATGTTGGTTAGCAACACATCCAAGAAACATAAGTTTAATGAAATCACATGGAAATTATTGTGGAACAATTAGTTGAGGTATCAAAAGTATTATCAGAGTGTAATGAGATAATTATTGAAATTATCTTCATTCAGGTTGATGCATAGCCAAGATACCAGAGCTAGATAAGGCAATGAGGAGATATAATAGACCTGTAGATCTGTGATTTCATCACAAGTTATACCTCAAAAATAGATATTATGGCATTGGACAAGATAAAGATCCCAATAGTTTTAAACAAGTTGTCAATAATGAAATTGTTTTTGGATGGTTACCAGTCATAATTGATGTATCGTTATTTATGAACATCAATGAGATTTGGGATTTTATGCTCTTGTCATGAGCGGTGTATTCATAGGCTCAAATGGATATGTAAGAAAATGTGTGATTCCAGAGGGAGAATTGATTGCTACAAAGTAAAACTTGTAGCAAAGTGAAATCACACAAAGAGAATGAAAAGTATAGACTTCAAATCTTTGAGGTCTTAGTTATGCATTTTATTTTGGAGTTGCATCGGATAGATGTAAAGATCGCTTTTGATCAAAGAAAATCCGAAAGAAGGTGTTTATAGGCTTTACCTAGAAGGTTTTGAGGTAAAGGAAAAAGAAAATCTATTTTTGTAGACTTATAAAGTCAATATGTGGATTAAGCAAGCATCCAGGTAGTGATACCTGAAGTTTGACAGAGTTGTATCTTCTTAAAACTTTGTTGAGATTATCATTGATCATTATGTATATATAGAGATCAGTGGGAGTGGATTCATTTCCTAGTCATATATGTTGATGGTTAATCAACGACCAGCAAAGGACATGATTTACCCGTTGAAACCATAGTTTCAATGTCCGATAAATTCGATATGTAGAATGTGTGAGTAAGTACCTTTGTACTTGACATTGAGTTTCCTCGTGATAGGAAAAATGAAACTCGGGGTTTGTCTCAAAGGGTATACATTATTCATGTTCTTGAATGATTGAATGTACATGCATAACGTTAAATTGCGATGCTTAAATCGGTAAATGAGACAAATTGACAGAGTTATGTTTAAGAAATGATGTTCAAAGAGAGCATCCGAAGTACGAGCTTGGTGTATGCTCAAGATTATATTTATTCTCACATAGCCTTTGTTTAGAGTGTATTGAAACATTTTTAGTTGGATACTTGGTATAGCTCACTAAACAACGAGAATATAAAGGTCATGCGGTACTTGCAGAGGACCAAAGATTAGTGACACTCTTGGCTATTGTGATGTAGTGTTTGGTGATTGCATTGGTGGCATGAATCCCATCTCAGATTTATTGTTATGATGGTAGATGTATCTTTTGAGGAAAAATGTAAAGAAGTTTATCCATGCATCACCTTTTTGATAAGGTAAATTTTTATAACTATATGTGAAACTAATAAGTAGCATATCCGGTTGAAGAGTTATCTTCCGGACCTGGAAGGTTGTAAGTTTAACTTAGGCCTATTGAGATGTATTGTGACAACGGTTTAGCTGTGTTGTTCTCAAATAATAATGTGAAATCTAGTAATTCAAAGCATAATAGAAATCGGATTTCAAATCTCTTTAGGTGAGAGAAAAATGTCAAAGAATTTATATCATTGTAGAGCACATTCGTTAAACATCTTGATTGCAGATTCTCGACGAAGGTTTTGTCAAGGGGAGTCTTCGAGGGACTCGGTATGTTTAATATAGAAATGGTTAATTCATTAAATGTGCTTGGTTAGTGGGAGACTCTTCCCACATTGATAATGATTTATTTCATTATGATTATTTACATTGCCTATATTTTTGGCATGGATATTTATTACCATGGTTATTTTTATTTCAGCATTTATTTATTGCTATGTTGCATATTCATTGACATGTCATTGACAAAGGCGGTATTTAGCCAAATGAACAAGGCGGTATTAAGCCAAATGAACGGGGCGGTATTTAGCCATAGTTCACAGCGGTGTGCCAAAGTACGATATTGACCAAAAGGGTATGTGGCGGTTTGCTACGGTCAATATCAAGGTTTATTGTCTCTGAGGTTTTATCAAGGCAATTAGTACAATATTGACCAAAAGGGTATGTGGCGGTTTGCTACGGTCAATTTGAAGGTTTATTGCCTCTGAGGTTTTATCAAGGCAATTAGATTGAAGGTTATTCGATCTGGACCCACATGAAATAACATTTTCATGTATACATGTCTCTAGGCGATTCATATCATTAAGTAGACCCTTGTATGTAGCTGACAGAAGGTAGTACACCAGATATGTTGGAGTATTTTCCGCTGTTGCTCGACATTGGTAGGCTTGATGAGTGAATCAAAGTTTGATGACGGTTTATTATGTAATAGGATTCCATGGCCACACTTTTCAACGGTGGTTTCGTAATTAATCTAGCCCAAGTGGGAGATTGTTAGATTCCTGATGTGTGGGCTTGATCAATTACCTAACCAGTTGTTAAGTGGGAGTTCAATTACTTGGTTTGACCGGTTCAGTCCGGTTCGTCACTCGGTTAGAGACTACTAACCCGGTCCACTGTGGGAATGGTTATGGGTTAGGGATTGTATTATAAATACAATGGTTAGGGTCCCTGCAGCCATTGGTTTTATCTCTCTGTTGCTCCCATACGCACAGAGGCAAAAGGGATCCCAACGAGGTCAGAAGACTCTAATCGAGCATTCAAGGTACAGAAACGGTCGGAAATCAATCTACGAAAAATGGTATGTGTTCTATCATCTCTTTTATTGCCCATTGTATTCTAGTTATCTGTGTGGTGGATTCGTTAAGGTTCATGGGAAATCCCATTGGAATAACCCTAACCTGCATTAAAAATCATAACAGTAACATCCGGCCATGGAGGAAGCCCTGTAGCCATCTCAATTATGGTACAGGCGAGAGACCAGATATCGGCGGGGAAACTCTGTTCTTCCCCTCGAGCCACTTCAGGAGCCATGAATAGGGGAGTTCCTGCAATCGGCACTGCCGGAACCTGATCCCCAACCCATCTCGCGCAACCAAAGTCAGCAATTTTGGTTCCATTATCTCCAACCAAGATATTTCGACCCTTAATGTCACAATGCACGAGACCATGGGAGTGGAGGTAATGCAACCCCTGAAGAATCGATCGCGTGTGAGACCGGATTGCAGACTCGTGGAGGCGACCACCTTGGTCCCGAATTGCGTCAGTGATGGTACCACCGGAGATATACTCGATGAAGAGATTGTAGAGGAGCTGACCGTTCTCATTCGTCACGTCGCAGCCAACGTACCCAATTATGCGAGGAGAATTGATTGAGGAAAGGATGCTCTGTTCCCTTTGTAGGAATTCCGATCTTGAGAGCTCTGCAGATTTGACGGCGAAGAACTCACCAGACTGTCGATGCATAGCGAGAGAGACGGTTGCAGAAGAGCCCCGGCCAAGGATGCGGCCTCTGGTCCATGCCATGGTAGATGCTGGAATGGATACGAGGAAACTATGTCGGTTTTGGATGTGAGTTTAGTATTTCAGGTCGACATCTTATATATAAGAGGCTTTGTCACTTTTCTGTATGGAAACTTCCGTGGCTTGTATGCGTGTGTGTAGATGACTAGGAGCATGGTTTAAGTAATCTGAATCTGATCCACTGATTCGTATCAGTTTTGGATTCCTGTGGATTTTCAAACATAATTTGTTTTATTATTATTTTGATGAGAATCCAATAAGAGTTAATTTTTCATTGATTCCATACAGAGATATATAGATACGAAAAATAATAGCAATAATAAAGTTTGTTATAAGTAGATTTTTCTTTTTAAGATTTTGCAAAGGTCATTGGTGGACCCAGGTAGGATTAACATTAGATTATGGATAAGATGGATATTGGGATATTCTAAGTTTTATGTGGTTTAAATAACCTAATATTAAGGTGTACGATTTTAATTAATATAGTTGTTAAGTATAATTGCCATTTGTAAGTGTTTGATGAACAAAAAAAAGTGTCAAAAGGGTCTTAGTTTGTTTGTTAGTTTGACTCTGATTCTTTTTGGCATACACTTATTGGGTTATCACGAAAACAACAATATCAAAAGGATAGTTTTGATATTTGAAACAAGTGGGATAAAAGGGTTTTGTGTTATCCAATGGTTTCCAATTATTGATATCAGTTTTGATATTGGAAACAAGTGGGATAAAAGGGTTTTGTGTCATCCAATGGCTTCCAATTATTGATGTCAACGGTCGTTATCTACTAATTCAATTGGCAAAGACCAACATCTCAAGATGAAAAAATTATAAGTTCAATTTTCTTTGAGGCCATACCTATTCGAAAAAAAAAAAGAAAAAGAAAAGAAAGAGAAAACTCAATAATGGAACTTGAGCAAGTAAATCAATCAGTACAATACCGAAACTGATTCGGATCAAACTAGAACTCCACCATTCAAAGTATTAACCTTCTCCAAAAAAATAAATATTTTTGAAATTACTGTCTACTGCAATTTGATAAATTAACTAGTTAAACAACTCTATTTGTTGCCCCACTGTCGATCATTTTCTCATCATATTCTGGGAACTAAAAATATTTATGAAATTACATGCCTTCTTCCACCATGTACACAGGATCAAAAGAACATACACAAATAGAGAGACAATCATATAAACATTGATTTTTAACTATAATAATTTGCAGCTGCCCATTCTTATTTTATAATATTAATTTATCCTGTAATAATTTAAACCCACTTGCTTCTCTACTATTGGGCCCTAATTTGTTACCATTTTCCCATGATCATCATCTACCTTTATATACGGTGGGAAGGAATTTTTAAAAGAAATCCATGATTCATCTTCAAATCCTAATAGAAATTTCTAGAAGAAATCCATGATTCATCTGTAAACGTATTACGTTTGAGAAAGAAATTCATTCTATAACATATCCTTTAAACTGTAATGGGTCAAGATGGGGAGGATGATCTCAATTACTCTTTATCTTGCTCTTAACTTTTTATATTTTTTGGGTTAAATAAAAAGAATTTATGTTTGGAATTTTTTTATTAACTCCTCCTAATAAGGTGTTAATTAATATAATATATTTGTTTCTTCAAGTAAATATAATTTTTGTCATTTCATATATATCCATTCGAAAATCATGTAATAAATTGACAATTCTTGACATAGTAAATCACTTTAAAAAAGCTTATGAAATACCCATTTTATCTTTAATCACTTAAAAAACTTTTGAGAATAAAACATTGAATAATTAAAAGTAAAGACATGGAGGTAGATAGAAATTTTCTCCATCCGTCCAGTCGTGCAGTTGAACATTAGACAGTTGGGATACACCAGGTACATATCTAGATGTAATCTCAATTGTCCGATGTTCGACTAGACGACTGGACGGATGGAGAAAATTTGTATTCCATGGAGGTGTCATTCAGACAGTATATAGGTGACATGCATTTGTATCTATAAAATATAAAACCCGCAAGGGAAGCAAAAGAATTAATTTTAATTCAAATCAACTCAATTTTTTGACCAATTGATATTGGTTCGTTTTCTCAATTTTGATTTAAAATTGACACACTTGAAAGATACCCACATGGGAAAAGGCATCAAAATGGACACCAATGTTTCAATCCCTTTTTTGCTAAAATTATATCATTCACCTACTATACTAAAATCTTTAGTTGGACAAAAGAGCTACTGCCATTGTGTGCTGCTTTCACCTACTAACTAGTTAGCTTATTGGGATTAGGGTATATGAGTATATGTGCACGTGGGCTAAAGAGCTGTTGCCATTTGTGTATTTCTTCCACCTACTACCTAACTAGCTTACATGGATGATTAATGTATATGAATATATGTGCACGTGGATTAAAGAGCTGCTGCCATTTATCAGCTTCTCTCACCAGCTAATGGACTGACTAACTTATATGTGGACAAATGAGCTGCAGCAATTAGTAAGGTTCACCGGCCAGGCCTACCTTTCATCGCATCACTGTTTTCATTCCCATCTTTTAATATCGATTTTTATCTTTGACTAACAGAGTTGACCTTTTAAAATTTAGGTGAAATATAGTTGTCGAGTAACATTTTATTTATTGAGGACATTTAGTTAAAAGAGCAAAACAAAACTAATGGTTTAAAAACTCAAATGAGTCGAATGGGGGATTCGCCTGTCGACTCCTGATCCATCGTTGACCTTAAAAAGTCAACGACCTAATTACTTTATAACAGTGAAAAAGCTCTAGCTGCTCTGTTTCAAGCATTCATCGGCCCACTTAAATAGAACTTGAAGTAGAACCTTTTAAGAGAGTTTTTGTTTGGGGTTATAAAAGAATTAAAATTAAAGAAGAATAAAATGTCTGTCGACAATCATAATCGGGATTACAAAATACTACAGCAACTCTAACGGTTTTACAGGGTATAGAGAAGCATTCCTGACTGCTATTACTAACGATACTGCTATTTACAGAGTTGTGGATAAAATGATCAACTATGACGGATCTGTTTCTTCCAAGCAACTCCAGCTCTTCTTCTCTGTTTGCGTCATAGTTTCATCATATATAACTCGTTGAAACAACATGTTGTGCGTCGTTGTATATTCTCACTGTGATCCAATCTTCGTCCCGTGTCCAATCGGGTAGCCTTGGGGTTGGAGATGAAGATGGGATGCCTCCGATCAGCTGACGGATTCTTTCAGACGCTGAATTTGAAGAAGAACCCAATACCAATTGGTTGGACATTTTAATTGGCGTGTCTACCTCTCTTTCTGTCTCTGATTCCAATGATTGCCAGAAGTCTTGATTGAGTATGCTTGTGGGAGAATTTTGAATTCGCTTCAAATTTACTTGTATAGAGTAGTCTTCTTCGAGAAATGGGTGCTTAAGAAGCTCTTGGGTCGTCCATCGCTCCTTTGGATCTCTTCTGAGACATTTATCTAGAAAATCTTTCGCTTCCTTTGATAAGAAACTTGGGAATTCTGGCAAATCAGAGGAGAATGCGATCCGATGAAGCGCAGAGACAGGGTCAGTAACATCTGGCCATGGTGGACGCCCTATTGCCATCTCAATTACGGTACAACCGAGAGCCCAGATGTCGGCGGGGAAACTCAGTTCTTCCCCTCGAGCCACTTCAGGTGCCATGAACAGGGGAGTTCCTGCAATCGGCACCGCCGGAACCTGCTCCCCAATCCATCTCGCGCAACCAAAGTCAGCAATTTTGGTTCCATTATCTCCAACCAAGATATTTCGACCCTTAATGTCACAATGCACGAGACCATGGGAGTGGAGGTAATCCAACCCCTGAAGAATCGATCGTGTGTGAGACTGGATCGCAGGCTCGTTCAAACGACCACCTTGGTCCCGAATTACGTCAGTGAGGGTTCCACCGGAGATATACTCGATGAAGAGATTATAGAGGAGCTGACCATTCTCGTTAGTGACGTCCCAGCCAACGTACCCAACTATGTGAGGGGAGTTGATTAGGGAAAAGATGCTCTGTTCTCTTTGTAGGAATTCCGATCTTGAGAGCTCTGCAGATTTGACGGCGACAACCTCACCAGACTGGCGATGCAGAGCGAGGGAGACAGTTGCAGAAGAGCCACGGCCGAGGATACGGCCTCTGGTCCACGCCATGGTAGATGGTAGATGGTAGATGCTGGATACGAGGAAAGAAAGTGGGGTTTGGTGTGAATTGAGTACTTCTGCTCGAGTTCTTACATATATATATGTGAGGTTTGGTCACTTTTCTATTGAAACTTCCATGGTTTTTGTGCGTGGGTAGGACACTAGAGCGTGGTTCAAGGAATCGATATCTGATTCGTTGATCGTATCAGTTTTAGATTTTGTCCGTTTTCAATTCTAATTGATTTTAATATTATTTTATTGAGATTTGACAAATGTCAATTTTCTACTGGATACATATTCAGGGGTTGAATTGGAGACTAAAAACATAGGATTAGGACTAACAAGTTACCATGTTTGAAGTTTTCTCTTATTAAATGTTGTGGGTTTGAAGTGTGCTTTGGACAAAGGGTGCTACACGTGTCAAGAGAACATGAGATGCTGACTGCGAGTTTCCTCTTTTCATTCACGCACCCAAAGTAGAAGGAAAAAATGAAAGGAAAAGAAGAATTTCTATTTATGGGTAAGCCTGGAAATAATTCAATGAGTGCTTTAAAAAGAATTATCATTAGAATTTCAATATAAATAGAATTTCCTTTATTAATAATGGAAAAGATTTACAAGGGTGTTGAAGTCATATTTCGTCTTTCAATAGTTAGAGGACACGTGTCCTTAAGTGTCGACATATTGAGCACCTCCATGTGTCCTAGTTAGTTTGATCTGTTCTCCCATGGAAGATGGCATTCACCACTGTTTACTAGTCGCGTCTCGCCGGTCCTCCTGGGCGAGATGGCGTTCACCACTGTTTACTAGTCGAGTCTCGCCGGTCTTCCTGGGCGAGATGGTATTTACCGTTTGCAAGCGTCTCGTCAGTTTGTTACCTAAATAATGAAACCTCGTAGTCGCCTGATGAATCTATCATCACACCTGTTTACTTGTCTATAATTACAGTGAGACGAATATGCGGGGATCTTTAACTGTTCTTGGAGTGGTTATTTTGATGATTATTAAGCTTGATGGTCATGAGTGACACGGCGTTAATGTTAGCCTTTGGATTTTCATCCGATGGTCTTGCGGGAACATCGCAAACGCTCATAACGATTAGGCGGTTAAGCTAGAGGTTTGCTGGGAACTCTCCCTCTCAATTTATATAAGATGACAATTAATTAAGTAAAAGGTAAATGATTTGAAAACAATTGAACTCTCAGTTTTGAGCCATTCGTGCTTTTTTTGAATTCTATTCATCCCCACACCCTCCTGGCTAAACATTCCGGTATAACCTTGGACTGTTTGCTCTATTACTGACTTTATCATTGAAGCGGACATCGGAATCCCGATCTCGATCCCGTTAACTCTTTGTTTCTGTTCCCCAGGATACGAAGGAGCTACTCGGATCAATTTTCAACAGCAACAAAGGGTGAATGGTGGACCTAGGTAGAAATAGGATTAGCATTGGATTATGGATTGTTGGAGTATTCTAACATTTATGCGGTTTAACTAACCAAAGCATAAGGTGTACGACTTTAATTAATATAGGTGTTTAGTATCATTAAGATTTTGTAAGTTCTTACCAATTAAAATTTTGTAAACGCTTGAATGAATAAAGAAAAGGGTCAAAAGGGTTGAGTTCGGATTCTTTTGTACTTACGTGCACCCTCTACATGATCTCATCTCTGTCTATAGAGTGTGGGACCCATTTCTAGAATGTGAGTCCTAAAATCCATGGGTGAAGATCAAATCATATGAAGAATGCACATCAACGTAGGTGAGCCACGCCCTAATTTGTTTGTTAGTTTGAAAATGAACGAAGGTTTGGCTTAGAGAACAAGTCTGAAAAGAGGGAAACTAATTCAGTACTTAGGCCTGTAAATAAAATCCAAATTATGCAATTAAGAGGACTTGCGACTTGGTAACGTACGAGTCACTCGTCCATTCCACCCTCTAATTTCAAAATAATGGTTCTGTTCTTAGAATAATGGAAGGGTCTTTCTATTTCACATCCACAGGGTTGAGGCTCTCTTGAATTTGATTTTTTTGGTGCACACTTATTTTTAGGATTTTTTTATTTAATTTTTAGGGATCAAAGAAAAAAGAAATCATATCTTAGGGATCAAAAAACAGTTTGAAAGAGATATCCTAGTTGGTAAAGACCAAGACCTCACAATGATGATGTCATAAATTCAATTCTCCTTAAGAACATACAAAAAAAAAAAAAAAAAAAATACACCAATAATTGAATCATAAAAACCTGATAAATCCATCCAATAAAAAATTAAATCCAAACAGGACCAAAATCAATCCAAAGTCCAAACTAGGTTTTTCTTAACAATTTGATTCTGAGCTTATCGGTACAAGATCGAAACTGATTCGAACCAGACTCGAACAACCGATTGATATCCTTATTCTAAACAGTACAGTTGTCTATATTCACCAATGAAAATGGGAGACCGTGAATAAATTAATTAAATAAGCATCTCTAATTATTGAACCTACTATTGACCATTTTGTCCTCTATACTGGGAACGCAAAAATAATTATGAAACTGCATGCCATCTTCCTCCATATACAGGATCACAAGGAAATACACAAACAGAGAGTGGATAGAAAGCCTCTTGTGCGGTAGGTGTAACTGCCCAGGGTTGGATTTTAGTCAACGCATATACTGTTGTATTGATATGCATACAAACTGAACACCAGCCCTTGGATCAACTGGCAGGTGCATTTGCCATAGGAGAGGATGTGGATCCATAAAAAGTTTATTATATATACACATCGCATTTTAACTATAACAAAAGTCCAATACTTCAAATGAAGAAGTCATGGGATTCACATCTTCTCCTCCTAGTGATTCGGGAGGAGGGAGACGCCCTAGTTGGATGGCCGACATTCATCCGAACCCTCCATCCTAGCCAACAGGGGGTGTTGGTTCCAATGAAGGGTTCAGATTCACCTGAACCCCAGGTGTTGGCCATCCATCCAGGCTGCCGCCCCTCCTCCTGAATCTCTGGGAGAAAAGGATTTGAATCCAATGGTCATGAGTTCAATTCTCCTCGAAACTCTAATTACCAAAAATAAATAAATAAATAAATATATATATATATATATATATATATATATATATATATATATATATATATATATATATATATATATATATATATATATATAATTGCCTGCTCCCTCTTCTCATATCAAATATGTATTTAACTTGTAATAATAATATCTTTTTTTTTTTTTCAACAATCCACTTGTTTCTCAGCTATTGGGTCCTAATATCTTACCATTTTCCCATGATGATAATCCCACCTTCGTAAGAGATTCGTTGTTAGACCCGTAATTTTTTTATTTATTTATTTTTTTTTTGGTAAAAGACCCGCAATCAGGTTGAAGAGTTAAAAGCCAACTCATGATCCATTTACGTAATTAATTGATATTATCTAGAACAGATTCGTGACCCATTTGTAAATGGCATGGGTCAAATTGGGGGAACATCTTCCAATTACTTTTCATCTACCTTTATTTTTACTTTTGGTTCAAAACCGGAATTTTATGTATGGGATTGAGACGATCATTTAATTTTACATAGTCAAAATAAGAAATATCAATGCTTTTTTTATTTTTTATGCTAATTAGAAATATCAATGCTTAATACCATATAACTTTATAAGCAGACAATAGCATGTGTAAATACCAATTAGCTATTTACTCGACTACAACGGATAATATAAGGCATTCGTCTTAGACAGAAAAGCAATCATGTCACAATTTAGAACATGAAACGTTATATTACCAACATCTTGGATTTAATCAACGACAAATTGGATCTTATTGCCCAACCACAAAATACAAGCATCATCAATTCGGTGAGAAAAAATTTTCTACAAGAGATCCATGATCTATTTGTAATTGAATTGTGTTTGAGATTACTCGTTCTTTATTTTTCTTTTCTTTTTTTATTTAGAAAAAAAAATTTATGCCTGAGTTTTCTTATTGTTGGGCCTCCTAAGGTGTTAGTATAATATATTTGTTTTTTTATTGAGGTATTTTTTGTCATTTAAAATGAATTTATTAGAAAATCGTATAAGACAATGATAATTCATGAGATTTTAAATCATCTTCGAAAAGCTTTTGAAAAATTTTTGATTTAAAAAATTTTGAGAATAAAACAATGAATAATTAAAAGAAAATGTAATGTGCTAAAAACACGTGGAGATGTCATTCACATAGTATATACGTGGCTTGCGTATGTAAATGTAAAATAGATCGAAAACCCACAAGAGAAGAGAAAGAATTAATTTTGATTTGATTGGATACAATACGTTTTCTTAATTTCAATTAAGAATTGACACCTTGGAATGGATACCTACATGAAGAGAGATCCAAACTTGACACTGAGGTGTGGGGTGATGGCGTTGATGGGTTGAAGAGAAGCCAGCAACCAATGCTTTCCATCCCTTTTTTTGGCTAAAATTATTTCATTTGCCTTGGAATGGAAAACCTATTAAAGTCATCTATAAGGCTGAAGTAGTGAAAATAGGGTTTAATATTCAGATTAAATTTGTTTGGTCCGAACCATTATCGATTAAGCCGGATGAGACCGGGACTAGTAGGATATGCCATATGTCAACCAGAAACATATCCAGTAACAGTTTAGTCCGAATCGATTTTGGATTAATTCAGACCGATTTGGTCCGAACTTTCAGTTAGGTCCCAAAATTGAAACCCGTAATTGCTAGTTTCAATCATGTGTTACTTTGTCAATTGATTCCGTATTTATCCCTGTATCGATTTTCAGATTAACCGATATCTTTTTTCTTGAAGTAAAACCATGCATAAGACTAATTTAGCTTCTAACTTCAAAATAATAATTCAATTTCAAGGATAATATATAATAAGGAAAAGTGTTTTTTAAGTTATGATTTTTTTCTTAAAGCAATTGATTGATGATTGATGATTCTCTCACACTTTTGTGTGCCAGATGCAGAAAAAAGAGGGAAAAAGTTGGGGGAGGTGGGTTGGGTTGAGGCAGACAGATAAAATTTGGTTGTAAAGGGAAGCAATTGCTTCGAAAGAAGGATCACCGAAATCATTCCATAATCCTTAACACCACCCTAACCGTCTCTCTTTTTCCATTCTTTCTGGCTGAACCTTTGCAGCAATTGCTTTGGATAACATTACTTTTCCCCTTTGCTAAGGATATCTGGAAATGTGACAGTTTTTAGTTAAAAACTGCCGGCCATTGCTGGCCAATCCCCCACTCCTCGTTCCCTTTACAAATTCCAATGCATCCCTTGCAAGCAAACAGAACCAATCAATAATTAACAAATCTTATTTCTTACACTCAAAAGAGATCAATGAGTTCAACACTCTTCCCGCTTATCTAATAAAAAAATAAAAATAAATAGGTCTGATCCGTGTAATGTCTTTTTCAGGAGCAAAAGGAAATGTATCTTTCACCTCCTCCTCAAGAAAAAAAAAAGTATCTCCCAGGTACACCAAGTAGATCTACATCCTCTTCTCTTAGAGGTTCGATTAGAAGGAGAGGTGACAACCTCATTGGATAGCGATAACTAGGACTCGGATGAATCTAAGTCCTCCATCCGAGCCGACACCCCTTTGTCGACTCAGATAGAAGACTCGAATTCATCCAAACCCAGTCGTGCAGTGACTTACAAACGGCCCTGATTGCTATTTTACTCCTTCCCCACACGCACGCTCTTCCTCCTTCGTTTCTATTTATTTCAGATTTTTCTTATTGACTTTTTAATTGACTTTTTGAACTTTCAACATAATACGTTACAGATTTACTGTTGTACCCCAGCTTCCTTCGGAGCTCCACGCCTCTCTCTCTCTCTCTATAGTCCCTCCACGTTGTTCTGAGAATAGCTGACGCTATCATTTCCGTTCCTTCATTAAAATACTCTTCATGAGGTGTGTTGTTGACGTATTCTCTTCTTTCTTGAGAGGAAATAAAAAAAGGCGGCCTTGGGTTCTTTGAATTTAAGCTGCCAATGATAAACAAATCCAAATTAAAATCAAAATCGAAAAAAAAAAAAAAAAGCCTTTTTGGGCCACGATAAGATTTGATTCTTAAGATCAATGAAAAATGAAGTCCTACCAGAAAGATCTTAAGATCATAAGACTCAACCAACTCAATATAAGATTTGATTTTTAGATTATTCCGGTTTTTTTACTGTGGATTTCTTGTTTTCATACCCACGAACAAACAGAATGACGAATTAATAGAAAAAAGAAAAAGAAAAGCATTGACCCTTTATCCAAACTCTCTTTTGACTTTTACGTAGGATTTGCAATCTTTTTATAATTTCTGACGTATAAGGTTACAAGTTATTGTATCCAGTGACTTCTGGTGATTTCTAGAAACATATATAGTAGGAAGTTAATTACACATTTCAAAAGTATTTGAATGTACAAAAAATTCAAATCAATTCAAATAGGCACTGAGATCTACTGTTCGTGTGAATCAGTGTTATCCTTATCGGACCAATAGAAGTCCATTAAATCAATCCTCAACAAAACTAATCCAAACCAGGTTTTCTAAAACGTTTGGTTTTAGGCACATCGTTATGAGATCGAAATTGATTTGAATTAGACTGAAACAACTGATAGATATTACTACTTTTTATAGTAGAGTTTGTCAAGTTTCAAACTCAAAAGTTCGAACTAGTAAGTGGAGGGACTCTCCATGTATAAGACAATTGAATTCCAATCTCATTAGCAATGTGAGACTATTCTCAATACTCCCCTTCACATGTAACCCAACCGTTAGATGGTATATATGTGGTAGTATATGTGGTATTACATGACACTTTTCAGGTGACTGGTCCCTCGATCTTCTTGGGTGATTGATCCCTCTTGGATGACTTATAGTCCTTCTTTGGGGTGATATTCGTCCCTTTTTGGGTGACCATAATCCCTCAAAATAAACAATGTAAATGGACTCTCCATATATAAGACCACAGGATTCCAATCTCATTAGCAATGTGGAACTATTCCCAATAAAATTGTCATAGAGACAATGAATTGTCGATAGAAAACATGGAAGAGAGAGATAAACTCAGGTACTGACATAAAATCCACTCCATTGTTCAAAAATCTTTTCCCAACAAATAAATATTTTTAAGACTATTGTCTGCTGCAATTTAATAAATAAATAAATTAATTAATCAGTTCTAATTATTGACCCTAGTGTTGACCATTTTCTATTCATCTTGTGGGAAAACAAAAATATTATGAAATTGCATGCCTTCTTCCTCCACATACATCGACACAAACAAATACAGATAGAGAGTCTGTCATATAAACATTTCTTTTTAATTATAATAATTGCTTCTTATCCTCTAATATTAATTTACTTTATAAAAATTTCAACAATCCACTTGCTTCTCTACTATTGGATCCTA
Organism: Protea cynaroides; assembly: GCA_028583415.1. Lineage (NCBI taxonomy): Eukaryota > Viridiplantae > Streptophyta > Magnoliopsida > Proteales > Proteaceae > Protea > Protea cynaroides. The sequence goes on from CM053267.1 coordinate 40,672,284, forward strand.
ATATGTTACCATAAAAGAACTCATGATTTATGTACTAAGAAGAAATTTCTAAAAAGATTCCATGATCCTTCTGTAACGTTTGAGAAAGAAAACCAATGCATGGGTAACTTTCGAGAAGATGATCCAATTATTCATTATCTTCCTCTCTATTCTTTATTTTGATTAAAAAAAAGAAATTATGTTTGGGATTTTTTTATTAACTTTTCCTAAGGTGTTAGTATAATACATTTGTTTTTTTTAATAAAATAATTTTTGTCATTTCTAATTTAAAAATCACACTTGATATGGTAAATTATTTTCAAAAAACTTCTGAAAAACTTATTTTTATATTTGATTTAAGAAACTTTTGAGAATAGGATAATGAGTATTAAAAGATATCATTTTCTAAGGACACAAATGGAGACGTCATTCGGACAAAATATTCTCTTTTGGTGGATATAAGCATAGGATTTGTTCTCTCTTTTTTCTCTCAATTACCTAAGCAACCACTCGTGTAGGGTTTTGTGTGATCGGGACAAGTAGAGGATGTATGTAACCAAATTTGTCTTCTTCTACTGAATAAGGGATGTATGACGTGAAAAACACTAACAATAATATAGACCCACATGATCAAAGCGGGAAGAGAGTTTCAAAATGTAAACGAAATTCTAGAAAATTCCTCCTAAAATAGTGACAAAAAAAAATATATATATATATATATATATATATATATGCATCCATTCTAGCTTTGTATTTCTTATTTTGATTCAAAAAAAGAATTTTATAAATCAAAGAATAATTCCAAGCCTAACAAGGAACATTAGCAACACATGGTATATATTTTTTTTCAAACAATATTTTTCTAGAAAGAACGTTTTTATATCATGTGCCAGTCAAATTTGAGGTATCCTCTAGATGGTTGATCTGGGTCCCTACACATTTCCATGAAAGAGCAGAAGAAGCAAAACAAAACCAATAGCTTAAAAAACACATTAAGTTGACTCGGCGACTACCCGGTCCACTGTCCACTCTTGATCAATCGTTGACCTTAACAAGTTAACGTCCCTAACAACTTACCTACTTTACAACTGTGAAGAAAGCTCAAGCTGCTCTGGGTGTGAATTTAGTTTCAGGTCGAGCTCTTATATATATAAGAGGTTTTGTCACTTCTCTATGGAAACTTCCGTGGTTTGAGTGCGTGGGTAGGTCACTACGACCATGGTTCGAAGTTTCCTCATATGGTTCAAGTAATTGAATCTGATCCATTGATTCGTATCAGTTTCGGATTCCATGGATATTCAATTTTAATTTGTTTTATTATTATTTTAATGAGAATCCAACCAGAGTTAATTTTTCATTGAATCCATATAGAGATATGTAGACTTATAACCATGGTTAAGAGTGAGGTTGAATTGGAGACAAAAAAAATTAGGATTTGAAATAACAACGTAGCATGTTATGGATAGAGATATTGTGGGAGTTCTTAGTTCTATATTCTGGAGTTCCTTAGAAGGAGCACTCGTATTCGTATTCGTATTCCGCCTAGTCCGACTCCGAGATAAAAAATGAGTTGATTGATGGGCCTAGTTTTGTAATAGTTTTAGTCCAATGGGTTGTTGTTTTATTTTGCTGTTTTGGCTGAGTCTCTTTTGGGCTGTTGACTTGTAGTGCTCTCTCTCTCCAGATTAATAAATATCTATTTACTTAAAAATAAAATTAATAACATACTAGGGTTTAATCTTTTATTAAATGTTGAGGGATGTGGTTTGATAGTTTCTTGCGCAAATGATGCTACATGTGTCAAGAGAAGGGGATATGTTGACAATTGACTGGGCGGTTGCTTGGGGCTTAGAATGATACCACTGACACGGTGACACGTGAATAGGTTTTCTCTTACATTTACGCATCCAAAGCTGAAAGAAATAATAAATTATCATGGAAATCTTAATATATATAGGTATAATTTTGATATATCATTTAAGGATTAATGTAAACTTAACAGTAATAAGACCAACAAGAGTTGGTTATAAATAGAATTTCTCTATAAGGTTTGCAAGGATGACTGGTGGACCCAGGTAGGATTAGCATTGGCTTATGGATAGGATGGATATTGGGATACTCTAAGCTTTATGCGGTTTAAATAACTTAAGAGTAAAGTTGTACGGCTTTAATTAATATATTTAAAAGGATCCTTGTTTGTTTGTTAGTTTGAGAATTAACTTTGAAGGGTGAAGGTAGGATTTGGCTTGGAGAAGAAGTTTGAAAAACAGGGAAACTAATTCAGTAGCTACTCAAATGAAGACTTGGGACTTGGTACTTGGTACGATTTACTCCTCTGCTTCAGCCTTCAGTTTGAAAATTTCAGTTCAGTTTTTAGAATAATGAAGGGTCTTTGTATTTAACATATCTGCCGTGTCAAGGCTCTCGGCATGGTCGGATCTCTCCATCGGCATGGTCGGAGCTTGCTCCCCAACCCATCTCGCGCAACCAAAGTCTGCAATTTTGGCTCCATTGTCTCCAACCAAGATATTTTGACCCTTAATGTCAGTCACAGTGCACGAGACCTCGGGAATGGAGGTAATCCAACTCCTGAAAAATGTCACAATTTTGCACAATGATTTTTTTAACTAAGTGGTTTCGGCTCGTTTTCTTAATTTCGGTTAAGAATTTACCCCTTCAAGAAGAATACCCACATGGAGAGAAATCCAAACTCGACACTAGTACTGATGCGTTGGCTGATGGAACTGATGGTTGGCAAAAAAAAAAAAAAAAAGTTTTCCATGCCCCTTTTTTGGACAAAATTATTTCATTCACCTACTATCTTACTGAGTTGGGACTAATGCATATGTGGACAAAAGAGCTGCTGCCATTTGTGTGCTTCTTTCACCTACAAACTAACTCGTTGATTGGACTAACGTGTATGAGTATATGTTCACGTGGATTAAATAGCTGTTGCCATTTGTGTCCTTTCATCTACTAACTAACTATTTTACTGAACTAATATTGTATATGAATATACGTGCATGGGGATTGAAGAGTTGCTGTCATTTGTATGTTTCTTTCGCCAATTAATATGCTGATTAATATGTTTATGTGGACAAAAGAGCTGCTGCCATTTGTAAGATTCCCAAGTTAGGCTTACCTTTCATTGCGGAAAAAGATTGTCTATAGTACTGCCTTGTAAAAGTACTGATCTTGACCATTGAGAGTGCATCGGTTCGGTGTCCTTATGCACTCTCAATGGATAGGATCAATATTGCCAGAGCAAACGCTGCAGATGATCCTGGTCCTCCTTCGCATCACTTCTTTCATTTTTCATTTTCATCCTTTTAATATCAATTTTTTTATGGTGATTACAAGAGGTAACTTTTTAAACTTCAGATACAGTCTCTCCCCCCTCTCTTTTTCGATCCACATCCTCACAAGTGTTATGGGAGGAAGATACCTGGGGCTCATGTGAATCCGAGTCCAATTTAAGCTGACAAGGAGGTGCCCCCTCTCTTCCTGAGACACTAGGAGGAGAGGATTTGGATACCCCCCCCTCCTCCCAAAAAAAAAACCCTTCAGATACAGTAAAGTCATTATGGCATTTGGGATCTACGATTGTACCCCTCCTTCTCTCTCCTGCATTATGTTGAGAGCTGCTGACTCTATCATATTCTTCTTGGATCAGGATAGGTGGAGGATGTATGTTAGTGAATTTATCTTTTTCTACTGAATGAGAGATCTGACGAATAGATAAACTATATCACTAATATGGATTCACATGATCAAAGAAGAGAGAGAAAACTTCAAAAAAATAATGAAATTATAAAAAAACTCTTCCTAAAAAGATTATACAATTCATCCATTCTTGCTTTGTATTTCTTAATTTCGTTCAGAAAAAGATTTCTACAAATGAAAGAATAGATTCGAGCCTGAAAGGTAACATTTTATTTCAGAGTTGTGGACGGAATGATCATTTATGACGGAGCTGCTTCTTCCAAGGAACTCCAGCTCTCTTTCTTCTGTTGGTGTCATAGTTTCATCATGGCCCATAAAAACAACATGTTTGTGTCGTTGTTTCTTCTCACTGTGATCCAATCTTCGCCTTATGACCAATCGGCTAAACTTGGATTTGGAGATGAAGTTGGGATGCCTCTGATCACCCGTTGGATTCTTTCGAAGGGAGAATATGAAGAAACCCATACCAATTGTTCTGGCGTGTCTACCTCTGTCTCTATCACTGATTCCGAAGAATCCCAGAAACCTTAATTGAGTATGCTCCTGGGAGAAGTTGAGGTTGATGTTTCTGCTGAAAACCGATTTTGCTGATGTGTTCGTCTCCAGCAAAATAAGGACAGAAGGTCATCGAAGTTGAGTGGGTATGCCCAGAGTCTGCTTCATTGTTTATGTCAGTCATAGAGCAATCAGTGGGGAGCTTGGTAAAGAAGGCAAGCTCCCAAGGTATGGGGAAGAAGGAATTCAAGAAGGAATTGTGTAATTGCAACAGAAGAATAATCACAAGATGGAGATTCAGATTGTCTATAATGTCCCTTTACCTTTGATCGACGAGTAGTTTTATAGAGCGAGGAGAATCCCAGATAAGCTTCCAACTTAACTGCCTAACCACCAGAGCGTCTACGACAATCTCACATGACCGCTGGATGACGGCCAGTCTTAATGCCTTGTCACTATAATCACCAGCTTTCCTCGCTACTAAAAGATCTTATACCCTCTCACGTGGCAGTCTTGTAAATGACGATAGAACTAACCAAGCGAGACATACATGCAAGCTACCTCGTTTCTAATTAGGCAAGTCGCAACAATCGCGACATAGCTAACTCGCAAGTTGATGGCGAGACCCATTATCTTCGAGAGACGATCCAACGAGATACAACTCGTCAATAATAGCGACCACCATCTCACGTAGAAAGGCGAGTCATGGGACCCAAGCACGTGTCACTCTCCCGTATGCCGACTCCTGGGGACACGCGTCTAGGGGTGCAAGTTTTACCCTGACAACCCGAACCCGCCCAGGCCCGCCCTGAACCCTGGCAGGGTTGAACCCGGCCCGAACCCTGACAGGGCTGGGTTAGGGTTCAATTTTATATGAACCCTGGCAGGGTTGGGCTGGGTTAGGGTTGACCCCTTAGGTTGAACCCGACCCTGTATATATTTGAATATATTTATAAATATATGTATGATTTGTATTTGTTCCTTGTTAAACACTTAAACTGATTTGGTTCGTATTTGTTAGGTTCTTAAAAGAATATCATAGGTTGCTTGTATTTGTCATATGTTTTAAGTTGTAATTGTTATTTGATAATTTGTTGTATGTTTAGGGTCAATCAGGGTCACTTTCAAGGTCAATCTAACCCTGAATCAGGGTTAATCAGGGTTGACCCGGCCCAACCCGGCCTTGTCAGGGTCAATCAGGGTAGGTTAGGGTTAGGCCCAACCCTGTCAGGGTCAGGGTTAGGGTTATACATTTTCTGACCCTGGCAGGGTTGGGCTGGGTTAGGGTTAAGTTTCAATAGTCAGGGTTGGGGTTAGGGTTTTAAAAAATCCGGCCCAACCCGGCCCTGTTGCAGCCCTATACGCGTCGCCACATGATTTGTAGAACGAAATTTGGCACTAACAATAGCTCCTTGAATTCTCTTCAAATTCACTTGTATAGAGCATTCTTCCTCGAAAAATGAGTGCTTAACAAGCTTTTGAGCAGTCCGATCTGGTGAAGTCCAGAGACCGGGTCTGCAACATCCGGCCATGGAGGACGCCCTGTGGCCATCTCAATTACGGTACAGCTGAGGCCCAGACGTCTGTCGGGAAACTCTGTTCTTCCTCTCAAGCCACCTCAGGTGCCATGAACAGAGGAGTTCCGGCGATTGGCATTACCTAAGCCTCCTCCCCAACCCATCTCGTACAACCGAAGTCAGCAATTTTGGCTCCATTGTCTCCAACCAAGACATTTCGACCCTTAATGTCGCAGTGCACGAGAACACGGGAATGGAGTTAATCCAACCCCTGAAGAATCGATCGTGTATGAGATCGGATCGTATACCCGTGCAGATGACCACCTGGGTCCCGAATTGCGTCAGTGATGGTACCCCTGGAGATATACTCGATGAAGAGATTATAGAGGAGGTGACTATTCTCGTTAGTGATGTCGCAGCCAACGTACCCAACAATGCGAGGACAATTGATTAGGGAAAGGATACTCTGTTCCCTTTGTAGGAATTCCGATCTTGAGCAGATTTGACAGCGAAAACCTCATCAGACTGGCGATGCATAGTGAGGGAGACGGTTGCAGAAGAGCCCCGGCCGAGGGTGAGGCCTCTGGTCCACGCCATGGTAGAAGGTAGATGCTGGATATGAGGAAACGAAGTGGGGTTGGGTGTGAGTTTAGTACTTCATATCGAGCTCATATATACCTAAGTTTTGGTCACTTTCCTATTGAAACTTCCATGGTAAGTGTGCGTGCGTAGGAGACTGGGATCATGGATCAAGTAATTAATATCTGATTTGCTGATTCGCTGATTCGTATCAATTTTGGATCTTGTCGATCTCCAATTATAATTGCTTTTAATTTTGTTTTAATGAACATTCGACAAATGTCAATTTTCTATTGAATACATACTCCTAGGTTGTATTGGAGACCAAAAAAAAATAGGATTAGGAGTTATCATTTATTAAATGTTGTGGGGGTAATGAGTCCTCGGACAAAGAGTGCTAAACGTGTCAAGAAAGACAGAAAGGAAAGGAAGAATTTTTATTTATGGGTAAGAAATTGTATTTTGATTTATAACAATTCAATGAGGGCATAAAAAGATTCATCATAGGAATCTCAATGTATAAATAATAGTTTTAATATTTTATGTGGGAACTAAGGTAAGTCTAATGGTGACAAGATTAACAAGGACTTGTTATTATAAATAGAATTTCCCTTTATTAATATGTCAAAAGATTTGCAAGGGTGATTGCTGGACCCAGGTAGGATTAGCATTGGATTATGGATACGATGGATGTTGGGATATTTTAAGCTTATGCGGTTTAACTAATCAAAGCATAAGGTGTATGACTTCAATTATTATAGTTGCTTTGTATCATTAAGATTTCGTTAGTATTTGGATGAATAAAGAAAAAGGGTCAAAAGGATCATAGTTTGTTGAGTCCGGCTCTTCTGCACTTACATTCATTCTTTACGTGATCTTATATCCATCTATTAGCGAAGATGGAATCATGTGAAAGATACACATCAATGTAGGTGAGGCCCTAGTTTGTTTGTTAGTTTGAAAATGAACTCTGAAGAGAGGCTTCGGCCTGGAGAACAAGTCTGAAAAGAGGGATTTGGGACTTGGTACAATTTACTCCTCCACTTCACCCTCCAATTAAGGAATGGAAAAAACAATGCATGGGTCAAACTGGGGAGGAAGATCCAATCACTATTTATCTTGCTCTCTACTTTTTGCTTTGGTATAAAGAAAGGAATTTTATTTCTTGGATTTTTTATTGACTCCTCCTGAGGTGTTAGTATATATATATATATATATATATATATGCTGCTGACTCTATCATATGATTTGCTCTCTTTGTCTCTCTCTTTCCCGAACCCACCACTCGTACAAGGTTTTGTGTATGACTATAGGTATTCATGGTCGGCTTGGGATAGACGGAGGATGTATGTTTCCGAATTTGTCTCCTTCTATTGAACGAGGGATCCATTGCATCGATAAATTTTATCACTAATTTGAATTCCTATATTAAAGTTTGGTTCCATTTAATACTAGTACATATCCGTATCTGATTTTTTATTGTATCCGAACTTACCAACTATGATCTCTAGACATTTCTCTAAGAGAGCAAAAGATCAAAACAAAACCAATAGTTTTAAAACTCAATGAGTTGACTGGGGGATTGCCCGGTCCAAAGCTCAAACTGCTCTGTTTTAAGCATTTATCGGCACGCAGATTTTATCACAACCATATTGAAGATTGAAGCAGAACTTTTAAGAGGGGAAGAATATAAAATTTGTTTTGGGTTATAAAAGAATTGAAATTTAAGAAATACAAAATTTCTTTTCATGTTGAGAATCACAATCGGGATTACAAAATAGAGCATCAACTCTAACGCATTTACAGGGTATAGACAAGCTTTCCTCTACTACTAAAGCTACTGCTATTACAGAGTTGTTACAGGGTATAGACAAGCTTTCCTCTACTACTAAAGCTATTGCTATTACAGAGTTATGGGTCGAGAATGAACAATTATGTGGGAGCTGGTTCGTCCCTGTTTGCGTCATATTTTTTCGTTTTTTCTTCTCACTGTGATCCAATCTTCGCCCCATGTCCAATCGGGTAGACTTGGGGTTGGAGATGTAGATGGGATGCCTCCGATCAGCTGCCGGATTCTTTCAGACGTGGAATTTGAAGAAGAACATACTGACAATTGGTTGGATATTTTAACTGGCGTGTCTACCTCTGATTCCAATGATTGCCAGAAACCTTGATTGAGTATGCTTGTGGGAGAAGTTGAGGAGGCAGTAAGACTTTGAATTCGTTTCCAATTCATTTGAACAGAGCACTCTTTTTGGAGAAAAGGGTGCTTAAGAAGCTTTTGAGTCGTCCATCGGTCTATTGGATCTCTCCTGAAGCATTTTTCCAGAAAATCCTTTGCTTCGTCTGATAAGAAACTTGGGAATTTTGGCAAATCACAGGAGAATGCGATCCGGTGAAGTGCAGAGACCAGGTCTGTAACATCAGGCCATGGAGGACGTGTTAGGGAAAAATCACTCCCACACTTGATCGAACTTATGAGAAGATAACAAGTATATCACAAAAATATATTTTCAGCCCTAACAATATGTGCAAATAATGAATATAAATCAACCACACATGAGACACAAGAATTTAACGTGGAAAAACCTCTTCAAATCGAAGAGTAAAAAACCACGGGACTCTAAAGCCCAAATCGAAACTTCACTATTATCAATAGAGGTTACAAAACCTAGTTTCAATTCTTCCAATGGGTATACAACCCCAATAGCAACAAGAAGTAAAACTACTACTCGAAGAAACAAAGAGATGCAGAAATTTCACCCAAAGAAACAGAGGCTGCTGTACGGAGCGAATAACTTGACTTAGAAAACTCCAATAAAAAATCTGACCGTACAGATTGACGAACTATGTGTCCTCTACCTGCTGTCCAAAAATCAGCTCAATCGGACCACGGATGACCTCCCGATCGTCGACTTGATCACGGCTGCGCAAATCACCTACGCCCAGAAAAACTGCTGCTCTCTTTCTCTTCTTCTTATGATGCTAAACCCTAACCCTAATTCATTTTTGCCCTATTTAAAAGATTAAATACAAGGTAAAAAGAATGGGCTTAAATGGGCTTAAAACATACAAAGGTTTGGGCATTTATCCACATAGGAAGGGAGCCCAAAAACCCAACAAATCTCCCCCTCCCAACTATGTGGAGGAACTCGCCAAACCGGCGATCAAGCAACAAGTTTCAAACTTATCTCTTGGTAAAGACTTTGTCAACATATCAGCACCATTACCATCCGTATGAACCTTCTCAAGTTCTAGCAATTTATCATCCAAAGCATCGCGTATCCAATGATACCTCACATCAATATGTTTGGACCTAGAATGAAAGGTTGAATTTTTACCAAGATGAATAGCACTCTGACTATCACATAACAACACATACCTCTCTTGTGTAAAACCAAGTTCTTGTAGAAACTTTCGCATCCATATTAACTCCTTACTTGCTTCAGTAGCAGCAATGAATTCTGCCTCTGTAGTAGACAGCGCAACACACTTTTGCAACCTAGATTGCCAAGCCACTGCTCCCCCTGCAAAGTTGATCAAGTAACCAGAAGTAGACCTCCTTGAATCAACATCCCCTGCCATATCTGAATCTGTATAACCAGTGAGAATTGGTTTCTCACTTCCAAAACAAAGCTTCAAATTGGAGGTGCCACAAAGATATCTCATAATCCACTTCACTGCATTCCAATGCTCTTTTCCTGGATTAGAAAGATATCGACTGACTATGCCAACGGCATGAGCAATATCTGGCCTAGTGCATACCATTGCATACATCAAACTACCCACTGCTGATGCATAAGGAACCTTTTGCATATATTCTTTTCCTTCTTCAGTAGAAGGACTATGCTTGATACTTAATCTAAAGTGTGGAGGAAGAGGAGTACTCACCACTTTAACATTATTCATATTGAATCTTTTAAGTACCTTTTCAATATACTTCTCTTGTGATAGCCATAACTTCTTAGCCTTTCTATCACGTACAATCTTTATGCCAAGAATCTGTTTTGCTGGCCCCAAATCTTTCATAGAAAAAGATTTGCTCAAATCATGCTTCAACCTGTCAATCCTAGAAGCATCCTGGCCAATAATAAGCATGTCATCAACATAAAGCAACAAGATAATAAAATCATCATCGGAGAATTTACGAAAAAATACATAATGATCAGAAGTAGTCTTTTTTATAGCCATGCTCCCCATAACAGACTCAAACTTCTTATACCACTTGTCTCGGTGCTTGTTTCAAACCATATAAGCTTTTCTTCAACTTGCACACAAGTTCCTCTTTCCCTTTTTCTCTGAAACCCTCTGGCTGCTCCATGTAGATTTCTTCTTCTAAATCACCATGAAGAAAAGCAGTTTTCACATCCATCTGCTCAACTTCCAAATCAAGACTGGCGGCTAAGCCAAGAATAACTCGGATAGAAGACATCTTCACAACTGGAGAAAAAATTTCCTCAAAGTCTATCCCCTTTTTCTGATTGAAGCCCTTAACAACCAACCTAGCTTTATATCGTGGGTGTGAAGAACTATCATCTTGCTTCAACCTATAAACCCATCGATTCTTTAAAGCCCTTTTTCCTTCTGATAACTCTACCAACTCAAAGGTGTGGTTGTCATGCAAAGATTTCATTTCATCTTCCATAGCATCAACCCATTTAGTCTTGTCTTCAATTTTCATAGCTTGTTCATAGCACTCAGGCTCTCCCCCATCAGTCAAGAGTACATAATACAAGTACAACTCTATTAATTGTGTGAACTCCACAGAATACAAGACACAACCCAACAAATCTCCACCTGGCTTGAATTCTGCAAACCACCTTGAAGAAGAACCCGTTGACGTTGAGTCTGTAAACCCGTCTCTGTCAAACCGCTACACCTAAACAGGCATAGCCTACACCCAGTCCGGGTGTCCCGTACAGCTCACCGCCGTACAAAGTGATGTGACTCTACCTCTTCCACTGCCACAGCATCACCGGAAAGATAACATCACACACAGCCTGCTGCAACTCCAGATACACCTGGAACCCGAGTCTCTCACCTCTGCACCTCCAGCGCAGACCTAGAGAACCGACTCCTTATCGCAGCTTGCTAGTCCTTCTTTACCCACGGTACAACATCAATTGGCCATTATGTGTACCGTGCCGGGATTCAAATCCCCCTTTTTTTTTTTCTTCTTCTTCTTCATACTGCGTACCTCCTTCGTTCTTCAAAGAACCCTAGCTTTGATACCACTTGTTAGGGAAAAATCACTCCCACACTTGATCGAACTTATGAGAAGATAACAAGTATATCACAAAAATATATTTTCAGCCCTAACAATATGTGCAAATAATGAATATAAATCAACCACACATGAGACACAAGAATTTAACGTGGAAAAACCTCTTCAAATCGAAGAGTAAAAAACCACGGGACTCTAAAGCCCAAATCGAAACTTCACTATTATCAATAGAGGTTACAAAACCTAGTTTCAATTCTTCCAATGGGTATACAACCCCAATAGCAACAAGAAGTAAAACTACTACTCGAAGAAACAAAGAGATGCAGAAATTTCACCCAAAGAAACAGAGGCTGCTGTACGGAGCGAATAACTTGACTTAGAAAACTCCAATAAAAAATCTGACCGTACAGATTGACGAACTATGTGTCCTCTACCTGCTGTCCAAAAATCAGCTCAATCGGACCACGGATGACCTCCCGATCGTCGACTTGATCACGGCTGCGCAAATCACCTACGCCCAGAAAAACTGCTGCTCTCTTTCTCTTCTTCTTATGATGCTAAACCCTAACCCTAATTCATTTTTGCCCTATTTAAAAGATTAAATACAAGGTAAAAAGAATGGGCTTAAATGGGCTTAAAACATACAAAGGTTTGGGCATTTATCCACATAGGAAGGGAGCCCAAAAACCCAACAGGACGCCCTGTTGCCATCTCAATTACTGTACAGCCGAGAGCCCAGATGTCGACAGGGAAACTCTGTTCTTCGCCTCGAGCCACCTCAGGTGCCATGAACAGGGGAGTTCCGGCGATCGGCATTGCAGGAGCCTGCTCCCCAACCCATCTTGCGCAACCAAAATCAACAATTTTGGCTCCATTCTCTCCAACCAAGATATTTCGACCTTTAATGTCACAATGCACGAGACCATGGGAGTGGAGGTAATCCAAACCCTGAAGAATCGATCGCGTGTGAGACCGGATCTCAGACTCGTGGAGGCGACCACCTCGGTCCCGAATTACGTCAGTGAGGGTACCACCGGAGATATACTCGATGAAGATATTATAGAGTAGCTGACCATTCTCGTTAGTGAAGTCGCAGCCAACGTAGCCAACTATGTGAGGAGAGTTGATTTGGGAAAGGATGCCCTGTTCTCTTTGTAGGAATTCCGACCTTGATAGCTCTGCAGATTTGACGGCAAAAACCTCACTAGACTGGCGATGCAGAGCGAGAGAGACAGTTGCAGAAGAGCCCCGGCCAAGGATGCGGCCTCTAGTCCACGCCATGGTAGATGGTAGATGCTGGATACGAGTAAACAAAGTAGCTCGGGCGTGAGGTTTGGTCACTTTCCTATTGAAGCTTCCATGGGTTTTGTGCGTGGACAGGAAACTAAATAGTAGCATGGTTTAAGGAATGATATCTGATTCGTTGATTCGTATCAGTTTTAAATTTTATCCGTTTTCAATTCAAATTGATTTTAATATTAATTTATTAAAATTTGACACATGTCAATTTTCTATTGGATACATACTCAGGGGTTGAATTGAAGACCAAAAAGATAAAATTGGGAGGACTAACTACTTACCATGTTAAGAGTCATCTCTTATTATATGATGTGGGATTGAAGAGTCGTTGGGACAAAGGGTGGTACACGTGTCAACAGAACATGAGATGCTGACTGATGACTGCTGGCTGGAGTTTCCTCTTTTCATTCACGCACCCGAAGCTGAATGGAAAGAAAGAAAAAAAAAAAAAGGAAAAAAGAATTTCTATTTATATATAATTCTAAGAATTTCAATATATAATGATAGTTTTGAGATTTCATTCAGAGACTGAGGTAACTTAATCATGGTAAGATTTATAAGGATTTGTCATAAATAGAATTTCCTTTATTAGTAAGTCAAAAGATTTGCAAAGGTAACTGGTGGACCCGGGTAAGATTAGCACTGGATTATGGATACGATGGATGTTGGAATATTGTTAACTTTATGCAGTTAACCAACGAGTAAGATGTACGGCATTAATTAATATAATTGTTTAGTATCATTAAGATTTTTATAAGTGTTTTAAATTTTTTTTTTTACTTTTGATAAAATAAGTGTTTGGATGAATAAAGAATAAGGTCAAAAGGGTCATAGTCTGTTGTGTCGGATTACGCCCAAGTTTGTTTATTAGCTTGAAAATGAACTTCAAAGGGAAGCTTTGGCTTGGAGAAGAAGTATGGAAAGAGGGATACTGATTCAGTTGTTAAACTCATAAAGAATATAATTGTCTATGTCCACCAATGAAAATGGGAGACAATGAATTTGTCAGCAGAGGCAAGAGGAGAGAGACATACTCAGATGCCTGCCTACTCCTTAATTTAGAAAACCTTTTCTCAAAAAATAATTTTTTTGAGACTATGGTCTACTTCGTTTTGATAAATTAATTAAATAAGCAGCTATAATTATTGAACCTATTGTTGACCATTTTGTCCTCATATTTTGGGAACTTAAAAATATTTATGTAACTGCATTCCTTCTTCCTCCACATAAAGGATCACAATAATAGCCATCAGCCTCTTCTCATATCTAATTTGTATTTAGGTTGTAATAATATATATTTTTTTTTCAAGAATCCACTTGTTTCTCTGCTATTGGGCCCTAATCTCTTTGCTAGACCCGTAAGAAGGTTGAACACTTAAAAGCCAACTCATGATCCATTTACATAAGATGGTTGGTATAATTTATATTTATGTTTTTTAATTATTTTTTTATGAATAATTTATGAAAATAAATTATTCATTATGAATCATAAATAATAATTATTTGATATTAGTAGACATAAAAAAATAATAATAGATTATAACAATAATGATAAATACATTCTAACTTATTTGTAGTTTTTAAATTATATTAATTTATTTTAAATATAAATAAATACTATAAATCATACTAAACAACTATATATGTGATAATGTATTATATAATTAATTCTGTAATACATACTGGGACTAATGCATATGTCGACAAAAGAACTGTTACCATTTGTGTGTTTCTTTCACCTACTAACTAACTTATTGACTGGATTCACGTATGTGAGTATATGTGTACGTGGATTAAATAGCTGCTGCCGTTAATCAACTTCTTTCACCAATTAATATATTGAACAACCTATATGTCCATGTGGATGAAAGAGATGCTGCCATTTGTAAGGTTCTTGGGCTAGGCCTACCCTCCATTGCATCACTGTTCGGATTCACATCCTCTCCTCCTAGTAATTTGGGAGGAAGGAGATACCCCGTTGGATGGCTGACACGTAGGTCTCAGGTGAATCTGAGCTCTCCATCCGAACCGACACCCCCTGTCGATTCAACTTATCGGCTAGATGTCTACTCGGATAAAGGATTCAGATTCACCCGAGACCCAAGTGTCGGCCATCCATCCAAGCTGCCGCCCCTCCTCCCAAATCTCGGATTTAGAGGATTTGAATCCTCACTGCTTTCGTTCCATATTTTTAATATCAATTTTTTATGCTGACTACAAGAGTTGAATCGGGAACAGCCCCGGTCCATTCTTGCTCAATCGTTGACCTATACAAATCAGCGTCCTAACTACTCTACAACAGTGAAGAAAGCTCAAGCTGCTCTGTTTGAAGCCTTCAATGGTTTTTTTTAGTGTTTGACTCTGCAACCTGAGTTTCTTGCATTTTACTGAAGAGACTGATTGCTCCCGTCTACCCCGCATCCATCACCGCCGCTCGTCTGTTACCGTTGCATACATCGAAATTGAAAAAGTGATAAATGTCTTTTTCCCGTCGACAATCATAATTGGGATTACAAAATACAGCAACATCTCTAACATATTTATAGGTATAGACATGTTTTCCTGACTGCGACTACTATTTACAGAGTTGTGGAAGGAATCAGCATTTATGACGGAGCTGTTTCTTCCAACCAACCCCATTCTTCTTCGTTTGTAGGGATCAGTTTATCATGGCCCATATAAATAACGTGTTGTGCGTTTTTTTTTTTCTTACTGTAACCCAATCTTCGCCCATGTACAATCGGGTAGAAGGTGGGATCACTCCGATCAGCCGATGCATTCTTTCGTACGCTGAATTTGAAGAACCCAATACCAATTGGTTGGACATTTTAACTGGCGTGTGTCGATTCCGGATAATTCCAGAAACCTTGATTGAGTATGCTTGTGGGAGAAATTGAGGAGAAATTGAGATGTAGCAGTACTTTGAATTCGTTTCAAATTCACTTGTACAGAACACTCTTCCTCGAGAAATGATGCTTAAGAAGTTCTTAGGCTGTCCATCTCAATTACAGTACCGAGAGCGGGAAACTCTGTTCTTCCTCTCGAGCCAGTTCAGGTGCCATGAACAGGGGAGTTCTGGCAATCACCATCGCCAGAATCTGTTCCCAAACCCATTTCGCGCAACCGAAGTTTGCAATATTGACTACCTTGTCTCCAACCAAGACATTTGGACTTTAATGTCACAATGCACGAGACTCGGGAATGGAGGTAATCCAACGCCTGAAGAATCGATCGTGCATGAGACCGGATCTCAGACTCGTGGAGGCGACCACTTTGGTGCCGAATTGCGTCAGTGATGGTACCACCAGAGATATACTCGATGAAGATGAAGAGATTATAGAGGAGCTGACCATTCTCGTTAGTGACGTCGCAGCCAAAGTACCCAACTATACGAGGAGAGTTGATTAAGGAATGGATTCTCTGTTCCCTTCGTAGGAATTCCGATCTTGAGATCTCTGCAGATTTGACGGCGAAAATCTCATCACTGTTGATGCATAGCACGAGAAAGTAGAAACGGTTACAGAAGAGACCCGGCTAAGGATGCAGCCTCTGGTCCACTTCATGGTAGAGGTCGTAGATGTTGGATACGAGGAAAAAAAGGGGGTTTGGGTGAATTTAATTTCAGGTCGAGCTCTATATATATATACAGAGATTTTGTCACTTTCCTGTGGGAAACTTCCCATGGTTTGTGTGCGTGTGTAAAACCTAGGGCATGATTCAAATAATTCATATCTGATACATTAATTCGTATCAGATTTCCATGGTTTGTGTGCGTGTGTAAAACCTAGGGCATGATTCAAATAATTCATATCTGATACATTAATTCGTATCAGTTTTAAATCTGATGGATCATCAATTTTAATGTTTTCTTGGTAACAATTTTAATTGCTTTTAATATTAATTTAATGAGAATCTAATAAATGTCAATTTTTCATTGAATCCATACGGTAAGAAGTGAGGTTGAGTTGGAGATGAAAATAATTAGGTTCACGGAATCACGAATAACAAAGGTACCACGTGTTAGGAGTTAATCTTTTATTAAATGTTGAGGGGTTTGGGGGTTTAGAATGACACCATTCACAAGGGGACATTAGTGTGAACAGGCATGACTTGTAATAATCTAATGAAGCGTATTAAAGGAAATCATTATGAAATCTTTACATATAGAATATTTTTAGTATTTCATTTAAGGACTAATGTACATCTAATGGTGACAAGATCCACAAAGGTTTAATAAGTGAAAGATTTGCAAGGGTGATTGGTGGACCCAGGTAGAATTAGCATTTGGTACAATGGATGTTGAGATATTCTAAGCTTTATGAGGTTTAACTACCTAAGCTTAAGGTACAGTTTTAATTAATATAGTTGTTAAGTATAGAAATCTTTTTCATCTGTTTAGTCGTTCATTCGAATATCGGACAGTTGGGTTTATATTGAGATGTGTGCCCGGTGTATCCCAACTGTTCAATGTTCAGCTGGACGACTGGATCGATGGAGAGGATTTGGATATGCCATTTTGTAAGTGTTTCAACGAATAAAGAAAAACGTCTAAAGGGCCTTGTTTGAGTCCGGTTCGCCTGTACTTACATGTATTCTTCACATGATTCTATCTTTGTCCATGGGCACATCCATACAGGTGAGTCAAACCCTAGTTTGTTTGGATCCGCATCCTGTCCTCCCAGTGGTTCTGGGAGGACAGTGGCAACCTGCCTTGGATGGCCGCCACGTGGCTCTCAGTAAATTCGAGACCCACATCCGAGCCGACACCCAGCCAACAAGCCGAGCCGACAGAGGTTATCGGCTCAGACGTGGGTCTCCAATTCACTCGAGAGCCACGTGGCAGCCATCCGAGATAAGTTGCCGCGTCCTCCCAGAATCATTGGGCGGAGACGATGTGAATCCAGTTTGTTTGCAAATGAACCATGAAAGGAGGATTTGGCTTGGTGAACAAGCATGGAAAAAGGGATGCTAATTCAGTTCTTACTCATACATAAAATCCAATTGCTTTGCGACAAATCCTTCTCACCCAAAAAAAAAAAAAAAAAAAACACTCTAAGTATCTCTCCTTTTCATTTCTATTAAGGGGCTTTACAGAAATGCTTGGATACTCTTTAGAAAAGAAAAGAAAAAATAATATAAGACAAAAATAATGACGAAACAATGATCAATTTCTATATCTATATCTCTTTTTCAAGTCAAAATTTTTTTCTCCTTTGCCCATCTTCCAAACATAACCTAAATATGTGGGAATGTGATAGCTTTAGTTAAAAAGCACTTGCCTTACTGGACAAAGCCTCTATCGCTCTTCATGTCCTCCATCGATGAATACCCATCTAATGGGTCCGGAGTAGTATAAATATACATCTGGCACACGGCATCGGCGATGTCCAAAATTGATTCAAACTGAATATGTGTACAAATTCAATGAGAAGCTAAGTGAGATTATATATGATGAAATTACAAAGGGATCAGATCGGGATTCGATTAGATTCAAAACCAATACGAATTGACTGATTAAATACCGATTACTTGAACCATGAATGGTACAGAAGGGCATAAACCCCCAATTTGAATTTTAATCGATGGTACATCCAGTTATGTCATGTGGAATGATACTGAAATAATTCAAGTTGTTAGATAATAGATAATGGCTTGAATTTGCCATTTTCTAAATTTCATACTCAAATTCAGTGATCTATCCTCCTATGTATTTATTTACACCCTCTAGGTATTCCACACATTGGTGTGCACACTTTGGATACTTCTAGTTTTTTCATGGTTATTTTGTAAATTGTTTCACTCCATTTTTGAATTGAAACTTGACGTATGAGAAGGAAATATTGAGTTCTATTTATCCACAAAATTTTACCTCGTGAAAGCTTTGATCGGTTCATTAATTTACAACTAATTCCAGTATTCTGATTCAACTAAAAACCACGTAAGAAACCACTCTCTCCAACAATCCTCGTACCTTCTTCTACTGTTAATTTCCTTTTCTTCTCTTACTCTCTTGTTCTTTCTTTGTTTCTTCTTTTTCCTCCTTTTCTTTGTTCTTCTCTTTAGATTGAATGGGGTAATTGTAAATGGTAAGTAAATGTGTTTAGTTAATGGTAAAAGACTAACTTAAAACATGTACAAAGATATTTTTGGTATTAATATAATTTATAGAAGGTCATAATATCTTGTTATCCACAAGGTCTGTATGATACATACCTAATAATTAAGAGGAGATTTGTATAATTAATTGCAAAATTTGGAGGTTGGATGCCTTAAAAGATAATGAACAAGAAAAGTGCATGAAATTCCTTTAAATAAGAGGTAAAAATAAAATGATATGTGATTGAGATATTTTTTTCCAAAAAAAAAAAAAAAAAAAAAAAAAGTGGGGTTTGGGGGGGCTCAAGTCACGTATTCTCTTATTTCTTGAGAGGATTAAAAAAAGAATAAAAAAATCGCCTTGGGTTCTTTGAACTAGGGCCGTCATAATTGAACAAATCCAAAATTACTTTATAACGCCAGCATTAGATTTGATTCTTAGGGATTAATGAAAAATCAAGTCCTACCGGATGAATCTTATAAGATCATAAGAATGAACCAACCCAATAATGAACCAATACAAGTCAATTCAATCAATTCTAAACGATTAATCTAAACCGGATTTTTCTTAACTGTTTGGTTTTGATATATCGTTACAAAACTGAAATCGATTTGAATCAAACTGAAACGACTGATTGATATCCGTATTTTGAACAGTAAAATTATCAATGCCCAGTAATGAGAATGGGAGAGAGTGAGGAAGAGAGGCATAGTCAAAGAGGAGAGATATGCAAACTCTGGGGGCTGATATAACACCCACTCCATTGTTCAAACAAATTAATTAAATTATAGACCATTTCATAAAAACCAACTCATGATATATTTGCCTATTTATTTTATGTTTAACACCATCTATAACAAAATAACGGTTTCGATCGTTTGAAATGTTTGGGAACTACTTTGATTACGAGCAAAGACATGAATAATTTTCCTTTAATAAAAGATTAAACCCCTACCATGGTACCTTGTTATTCCTATTCCTAATTTTTTCGCTTCCAACTCAACCTCAGTCTGAATCATGGTTATAAATCCAGATATGATATATGGATTCAATGGAAAATTGACATTTGTCAGACCCTCAAGAAATTGATAGTAAAACAAATTAGAATTGAAGATCTGATGAGATCTAAAATTGATACGTATCAACAGATGAGATGAACCATGGATCGTAGTCTCCTACACACATGCACACAAAACCATTGAATTCCTCCCATAGAAAAGTGACAAAACCTCTTTTATATATATGAGCTCGATCTGTAAGTACTAAACTCACACCCAAACCCACCTTGTTTCCTCTTTATCCAACATCTACCACCTACCATGTCTTGGACCAGAGGCCGCACCCTCGGTCGGGGCTCTTCTGCAACCGTCTCTCTCGCTATGCATCGCCAGTCTTGTGAGGTTTTCGCCGTCAAATCTGCTGAGCTCCCAAGATCTAAACTCCTGCAAAGGGAACAGAGCATCCTTTCCTTAATCAACTCTCCTCGCATTGTCGGGTACGTTGGCTGCGACTTCACTAATGAGAATGGTCAGCTCCTCTATAATCTATTCATGGAGTATATCTCCGGTGGTACCCTCACTGACGCAATTCGGGACCAAGGTGGTTGCCTCCATGAGTCTGCAATCCGGTCTCACACTCGAGCGATTCTGGAGGGGTTGGATTACCTTCACTCCCATGGTCTCGTGCATTGTGACATTAAGGGTCCAAATGTCTTGGTTGGACACAATGGAACCAAAATTGCTGACCTTGGTTGCGCGAGATGGGTTGGGGAGCAGGCTCCGGCGGTGCCAATTGCAGGAACTCCACTGTTTATGGCACCTGAAGTGGCTCGAGGGGAAGAACAGAGTTTCCCGGCTGATGTCTGGGCTCTCGCCTGTACTATAATTGAGATGGCTACAGGGCGTCCTCCATGGCCGGAAGTTACAGACCCGGTCTCTGCACTTCACCGGATTGCTTTCTCTTCTGATTTGCCGGATTTCCCAAATTTCTTGTCAGAGGAAGCGAAGGACTTTCTGAGCAAATGCTTCAAGAGAGATCCAAAGGAGCGATGGGCGACCCAAGAGCTTCTTAAGCACCCATTTCTCGGGGAAGAGTGCTCTGTACAAGTGAATTTGAAGCAAAATCACAGTTGTACCTCCTCAACTTCTCCCACAAGCATACTCAATCAAAGCTTCTGGGAATCAATGGAATCAGACACAGAAACAGAGGTAGAGACGCCAGTTCATATGTCCAACCAATTGGTATTAGTTTCTTCCTCAAATTCACCGTCCGAAGGAATCCGGCGGCTGATCAGACACATCTCATCTTTTTCTCCAACACCAAGTCTACCCGATTGGAGTTGGGGTGAAGATTGGATTACAGTGAGATGAAAAAACTCTATGGGCCATGATGAAACTATGATCCCAACAAAAGTAGCAGCTCCGTCGTAAATGATAATTCCGTTCACAATTCTATAAATAGTAATAGCCTTAGTAATCACAGGCAGAATACCTTGTAAAGGCGTTAGAGTAATTGCTGTATTTTGTAAATCACAGTTATGATTGTCTTCAGTTTCAATTCTTTTATAATCTAAACAAATTTTATGTTCTTATCTCTCTCTCTAGTTCTCTCTCTTAAAAGACTCTAGTTCAGTGTGATTGTGATAAAATCTATGTGCGGCGATAACAGCCAAGAGGAGCAGTGGCAACAGATGCAGGGAGACGGGAGCAAACGGTTTCTCTGGTAGGATGCAATGGGCAGGGCAGTGAGAAAGACTATTATTAACTCACGGTATAGAAATCATCTTCAGTCAGGGGTTCTATAGGAAACTCGGCCTCATCCCACCAATGCTCAACACGTGGGGATTTACTGGATCCAACCGTCTATCCACCTAACCCTTCTTTATCAAATCACCTCATTCGCTGGATGGACGATTCGAATCCAGCCGATATCCTCCGAACCTAGACAGGTGACGATTTGGATAACCCACTACCGTCAAGCTTTGGGGTCGCAGAATCCGAGATGAGACCTTTTTAAAAGGTAACCATATAATGGAAACGTACAACAGTGAAGACGCAAGAGACTTGGGTAGCAGAGTCAGACAATAAAAACTCCACGTGGAACGCTTAGGCTTGAAGAAGAGCATCATGAGCTTTATTCACTGTTGTAGAGTGGTTAGGACATTGACATTTTGCGTCAACGATTGATAAGAGTCGACCGCACTGTTCTTGAGTCAACCCATTGAGATTTTTAAACTATTGGTTTTGTTGTGCTTCTTTTGCTTTTCCAGGATGCATCAAATTTTAATGGCCTCATCAAATATTTTTTTTTTCTTTTTAGTAAAAATTCATATTGTTATTTTGAATTTTAAAAACGTCACTGATGCCAGCGAAGGAGAGTATGATAGAGTAAGCAACTCTTAACAAAAAGCGGGAGAGAGGGGTTATTATCGTCTTCAATTACTGGATCCTCCAATCGAGGATCCAACGGTCTCTCTCAACCAGGCGTACCTACCAATGTATTGGTAGGCGCACCGAATTAAAGAGAGACCGCTGGATCCTCACAGCAATTGGAGAGGATAATGACTTGAGAGAGAAAGGGAGAGAGAGGAAAGGATACAACCGTAAATCTCCAATGCCATGACGATATTAAATGGATGGAAAAGAAAACATGCAATGGAGGGTAGGTTTTGCCCAGGAACCTTTACAAATGCCAGCAACTCTTTTGTCCACATGCACATATATTCATATACAATATTAGTCCCAGTAAACTAGGGATCCGCAACCTCTCCTCCCAGTGAGGATGGAGACGCCCCCGTCAGATGACGACACGTGGGTCTCGGGTGAATCCGAGTCTCACGTTCGAGTCAACATCCCCTGTCGGCTCAGCTTATCGGTTGAGTATCAACTTTAACGTGGGACTCGGATTTACCTGAGATTCACGTGTCGGTCATCCAACAGGGACGTCCCCGTCCTATCAGAGGTAGGTTCTGAGAAGAAAAGATTTGTATCCGTAAACTAGTTAGTTAGTGGGTGAAAGAAGCACCCAAATGACAGCATCTCTTTTGTCCACATATACGTTGGTCCCACTAAGATAGTTAGTAGGTGAATGAAATAACTTTAGCCAAAAACAAGGGATGGAAAACGTTGCTTTGCTGCCTTCTGCAGCTTCTCTCACCCATCAGTGTTGTCATCCATCACATCAATTTCAAATTTACATCCTCTCCTCTCCTCATGTGGGTATTCTTGCAAATGATCCAAATCCTTTCTTCCCAAGGTTTTTGGAGGAGAATGATTCCCCCTAGACCATGTGTGATACGTTGGTATTGACTGGATCCTGGTCCTCCATCTGAGTAGATAAGATGAGTCGACAAAGGGTGTTGGCTTATGCATCGATTCAGATAGAAGATTCGGATTCAATTGACACTCACATGTCGAGCATTGGTTGGTAGGAATCGTCTCTCCTCCTGAACCCCTAGGAGGAGAGGATTTGAATCCTCTTGCAAAGGGTGTCAATTCTGAATCTCAAAACTTAAAAATCAAGTCAATGGATCACTAAAAAATCGGTTCAAATTGAATTAAAATTAATCGATTGGATTGCGGTGTAGAACCATTAAATCATTAGTTGACTGATAAAAAGTCAATTAAATAAAACTAAAAGAATGTGGAATAAACCGATTTGAAAATCAATTAATATCTAATTGTATGTGTAATATTTTATATATAATATATAATTTTAATATGATAGGAGGAGACGTTGACAGCTGAATTGGGGTGGCGGTTGCTTTGTGGTTAAGATGATGCCACTCACATGGTGACAGTGGTGTGAACAGGCATGAGTTTCCTCTTTCATTCATGCACACAAAGCTGGAGGAAAGAAGAAGTGAATGGAAGAATTTTTATTTATGGTTAAGTCTAAAGACTCTAAACTTAAGGAAATTGTTGTATTTTTATTTGTAATCATTACATGAGTGTGCATCCAATGGAATTATTATGGGAATTTTAATATATAGGTTCAGTTTGATTGCAAGTAAAATTCAAAGGGAATGGAAATGAAAATTTTTAACTTAATTAAAAAAGAATAACACAACAAGAATGTATAAATTATTTAAATTTTTAGTTATAATTAATAATGACATTTATTAGATATAAAATTTATTTATTGTTTAAATGCAAGGGATTTGGATGAAAAGTGAAGTATACGTTAATGACTAAATATAGAATAATTCGAAATTAATTATATAGTGATAGCATATGTTTAATGAATATGAATGTTTTTTTTTTCGAAGTAAGATAATTTTCCATACTTTTTTTTTTAATTTTCTCGTAACCAATCAAAGTCATAGGGACAAGTCTAACAAGGGTTTTGTTTAAAAAAGAATTTTCGTTTAAGATTTGCAAAGGTGACAAGTGGACCCAAGTAGGATTAGCATTGGATTATCCAATTATGGATCATTGCTGGTGTCTGCAGTTCGCGTGCATAGTAATTGTGAACTCCAGTTGTTGGATCACAACTGGAGGGACTGCTCAACTTGAGACGAGCTCTACCCTCAAAATGTCTCCGGTTTGTTTGTTGGTATGAAAATGAACTATGAAGGGAGGTTTTGGCTTGGAGAACAAGTCTCGAAAAAGGGATACTAATTGGATAAAAATCATCTCCTATTGTTGGAGAGGCGCCAGTCGTGTGATCACGGCTGGCATGAGTGCATGACTGAACGATAGGAGACGATTTGGATTCATATTAATTCTCAATAGTTACTCAACAAAAATCCAAATTATACACGAAAAATGACTGGGACTTGATACGGTTGACTCTTCCACTTCAGCGTCCAATTTCAAAATAACAGTTCAGATTACAGAATAATAAAAAAGGATATTTGACATTTGTGCTGCCCTGTGGTATCAAGGCTTTTTTGCCTTTGATTCTTTTTTATGCACACTCATTAGGTCGTCTCAAAAAATCACAAAATAAAGGGGATTCCACTACTCTCACTCCACAAAGACCACCCATCACAAAAACCTCAATCATTAATAACAACAAATGATCCTAAGTTGGATCTCTCTACCCCGGCTCCCCACATGGTACAATTACCTTCTCCATGAGTCTTATCACCATCAATGTCCTCCAAGGGTGATTACCCCTCTAATGGGATCGAAGTATTAAATCCATGTTTTAGAACATGGTATTGTCAATGAGAAACTGAGATGATATTGTATACAATAATATTAAAACAGAATTAGATTGAGAATTAATAAAATCTAAAACCAATACGAATCGAAAATCAACTGATCAATCAATCTGATACCAATTACTTGAATTGAAAATCAACTGATCAATCAATCTGATACCAATTACTTGAACTATAAATAATACTGAAGGGCATAAAACCCCCAATTCGGATGGGTATTTCCAGCCACAACATAAACAATTGCTGAACGTAGGCATGCTAAGCTCAGTTCATTTATCATGGGTGGGTTAAGTGGCCTGTTTTTGTAACATTACAAAATAACAATTTCATCAAAAGTACATCCATTTAGTTCATGTTGAATGGTACTGAAATAATTCCAGTTGTTAGATAGTAGATCATGGCTGGAATTTTCTGTTTACGGTTGTACCCCCGACCCCTCTCCTCTCTCTCTCTCTCTCTCTCTCTCTCTCTCTCTCTCTCTCTCCCCCCGCGTTGTGCTGAGAATTACTGACGCCTTCATACAGTGCTACATACCTTTGACTCTCCGTTCAGTGTCCGTCGGATTGGCACCCCTCTTCCAATCCAAATATCAATAATACACCTTATTTATAAATTTCTCATAAATATCTTTATTTATGAGTTTTTCATAATAGATTATCACAATAATGATAAACACCTTCTATTCTATTTGTATATTTTAGATTATATTAATTTACTTTAAATATAAATAAGTACCATAAATAATATCAAATCCCTACATATATCATAATGTATTATACAAAAATAAAGCATAATTAAACAATCCTAATTATTGACCTTACTGTTGACCATTTTCTATTATTTGTTTAACTTGTAATAATATATTTTCAACACTCCACTTTGCTTCTCTGCTATTGGGCCCTGATAATTACTCTTTATCTTGATAATTACTCTTCATCTTGCTCTCTATTTTTTTCTTTTGATTCAAAAAGGAAGTTTATGTATGAGATTTATAGCTCTTAACATCTTCTTAAGTTGTAAATAATTTGAAACTTTATTTTTTTTATTCTTTTAATATAATAAATATTTGTATTTTTTTAATGAAAAATCATTCTTATCATTTTATATATTCATTCGAAAAGTGTACAAAAAAAATGGCAACTTTTGATATGATAAATCATTTTCAAAAAACTTGAGAAAAATTTCTTTACCTTTGACTTCAGAAACTTTTAAAAATAAATCTGCAAAACCAACATTTTTCATCACTTTTCTATTTTTGCCTAAAAAATTAATTGATTTACCTACTAACTAACTATCTTATTGAGACTAATGTGGACAAAAGAGCTGCTGCCAAGCTTATTTCACCTACTAACTAACTATCTTATTTGGACTCACGTGGACGAATGAGCTGTTGCCATTTGTATGCTTTTTTCACCTACTAACTTGTATCTTACTGGGACTAATGTGGACGTGGACTAAAGAACTGCTCCCATTTGTCAGATTCATTCACCAACTAATATACTGACTAGTGACTAATGTACATGTGTATAAAATGGTTGGAATTTATTCGGTGTGTATTGCGACGTATTAGTATATGTATTGAGTGAAAAATACATGGTTTTTTTTTTTCTTAAGAGAAGTGGAATCAAATTAATAGTAAAATTGAAAGTTTTGTAAGGGAAAATATCTTCACAATGCTGGTGTATTCAAAGATATACATACCAATAGGGGAATGGAAGTATAGAGAGAAAGTAGCCGGTACATTGGGAGAGGCCCGAATTTTAAGCAAGAGAGAAAAAGAAAAGAAAATAAGAGAGAAATACACACCGGCATGGAAGAAAGTTTCTCACAATCATCAGCTGATATAGACTAGGCAACGAATCGATCACAATTAAAACTACCAATACAACAGATAGCATTATCCCATCTCTAATTAAACATAGGCCCTGATTGATTGCAAGGGGAATACAAATGAAGAGAACTGAAAATTTTAAATTCAAGAAAAGAAACTTTTGTAATCATTACTTTGCATCTAATTCCTTTGCATTTGGAAAGTAAAATTTTTTTTACATCTAATAAGTATCATTACCAAATATAATTAAGTTGTTTTACAATCATATTGTGTTAGGGCTATAAAAAAAAAAAAAAAAAATCCTCCTCTTTAATTTTCCTTATAACCAAACTAAGCCATAACAACAAACAGGAGTATAATGCACCATTACTTCACCTCATCTACATAGTTCAATAACATATGTTCCTTAATTTGTCTCTTTCTGCCTTAAGCTGGTTCAGGAGATCCATGAAACAGCCATTTTTCACAGGCAGTGCAGATACCATCACAAATTCAGTTCTCAATGTCACTACTGTAACACAACATCCATAATTCCAACTAATTGAGTCTCGGACAAGATTATGGTAAGAAACAAGTAGAAGGCCCATTTGGAAGCCCAAAAAGATAAATAAAAAACTATTATTAAATTGGGCCTAAAACTGAATAAATAAAATGGGCCTCAGATGGGCCTGCAATATAGCACAAATAACTTAATAGTTAAAGCCTAACAATATGAAAAGAAAGAAAAAAAGAAAAAGAAAAGAATTATGCCCAAAGGATGGATCCGCAAGCCCTATGAGGTGTTCCCTTTAGTTTCAAATACATCGGTATAGATTTTAATGGTTGTTTTAAATTGCTCTTAGTAAATTAATGAAATACTTAATCATTTCAATAATTTGGGGGCAATTCGGTCAAGTTTTGCAGACCTTGCAGAAATTATGCTATCCAAACAAGTCACATGAGATTTTAGGCATGAGAAAATCTCAAAACATATGGGGGATAAAAAAAAAATTATTTTGGACAGGTGATTGGACTATAAGGCCCATGAGGTTCATGTGAACATATGATGTTAGCATTTTAAAATCTTTTGCATATTAATTAAGACAAACTAAATCAGGTCTAGGTTCTTATCCAAAAAGATAAAAAAAGAAAAATAATTCAGGTCTACGTTGTCCAAATAAAATCAAGTGGGCTTTTCATGGTACCACCCAGGTATGTTCTGGTGCCATTTATATGGGAAAGGAATCACCACACCAGTGGCGAGGGATGGAATCTTCGTGCCCCCCAGCACGACGGAGAGGGTGGGTTACAATACATATACAGTGAGGCAGAGTATTAGAGAGGAGAGAGAGTGTCAGAGGGTGCATGATGTCAATGGTGTGGGAGACATTTTTCCTTATCATATTTATTAATGGTTGAATGCATAAATTTTTTTTTTTTTTTTTTGTCACAAGGAAAAATTTATTAGCAAGAGGAATCCGCAAGGAGTAATCCTTGCCAAGAGAGGGAGAATCCATACTTGACGCTGGCTCATATCACTTGTTTTATTTTTCTCATTTTCAGTATATATATATATATATATATATATATATATATATATATATATATATATATATATATATATATGGTTTTCTATCAAATCTTTGGTACATTCTTTTTCTTGCTTCCAATAAAGTTTAAGCACGTTTTAATTTTTCACTGATTTTCTTCTTGTGGTACAAGGTTTAGTTTTAATTTCTGTTTTTTTTTAATTTCAATAAAATATCGTATTTTAAGCCCTACATCTGGACAGGGACAATGAGAATGTGTGGGGGTAGGGGGTAAGGAATTAAACAGTGTGTTTTCGATTTAAAGGTTTGATTTGGTTATTTTCAACGCAAAATGGGATAAAATCAAAACCAAATCGTTTATTAAACAATGTCAAAATGCTAATCAAAATTGATTTATAATCAATTTCGGTTATTCAGTTTTGAACAGTTTTGCTATCGAGAAGGGAGGAAGAGAGGGAGTCAGGAACACAAAATAGGGGGGAGGGAAAGCATAAAATAATTTTAATGTATTTCTCGCATTAAGGGATGAAAGCAAGAGTTTAATCTGTTTTAACGGTTCTATACCCTCGGATTTAAATGGTTTCATTTCTGAAATCAGAATCGAACCGTTTACCTAAACGATTATATTTTTTAAACAAGAATTTAACCATTAAATAATCGATTTCACGGTTTTGGTTCATTTTGTACTCTTTTTTTTTTTTAATGATAGATAGACTTCAAAGAGAATTGAATGCATAACTTCTTTGAGATGTTGATCTTTACCAACTGAATGATCATATGTTCAACTTAATTTGAAGTTTTGGATGAGCAAAAAGATCTTCTGTAGTGACTGCCAAGGGACAGTGAGATCTTGGCCCCTCAAAATGCATTGGCATGTGTCTCAATACACTTTGAGAGACCAAGATCTTCACTGCCACTACCAGTCACTACAGAGGATCCTAGTCCGTTGAACACTACAATGAATCATCATATATTGTGACAAGGACTTTTCACCGTTTGATTTGCGACACTTCCCAAAAGAAATACCAAATTGGATTTCTCATCATCTTGCTTTATGGAGCTTATCCCTTGCCACAAGTTTGATTATTATATCTCTTGAAAGCTCAGCTTCTATCTTCTCACAAATAAGGCAAAAAAACATACATCAACTTCAAGTGGGTCTCATCTTGTTTTATAGAGTTTATCCAGATTATCTCATGCAAGGTCAGCCTATAATGACAAATTTAGGAGTCTTTTGGTTTTGAATTATATAACTTAGTAGTTTGAGAGTCAATATTTGGGTTTGTAACCTCATTCTTTATCTCCTTTGCTCATATTTGGATGACGATAGATGACGATAAATGATACGGTATTGGCCATGTCTAAAAGCGATCTACAGAACCAAATCATCGTTTGTTGATTCCGATTCTAATTCTGTTGGCCTAAGATCTGATCAAACATATGGACCGGTTCGTATCGGCTTGGACCATCTCCACAGAAACCGGTAATTGCATGTGGGTGACGAATTGACTACATATGTATGATGTGATATACGTATTGTAATATTTATAAAACTAGGGATTCTTCTATAAGCGATCTTACCTCATGATTGGTTGGAGTGGGCCCAGAAATTCAATTCACACTATAGCCCTAATTTTGGGAAAAGCTAGAGGAAATTGGGTAGACGAGATTCTCGAGAAACATGGTTGCAGCTTAGAAATATTGTAAGATCAAAGCATCTAGTCGGTTGTTCGGTCGTGTTTGAGGGGTTTGAAAGTTGAGAGAAATGGGTTTGAAATTTTCCCTGTTCGTTTATTTGAATTTCTGAATCGTAAAATCAAAGGTGTTGATAACGATGTCGTTACCTTCAATTGGAGAAACGATGACCACGATCGATTTCTAATTTTATTCGAAGAAAAGGAAGGATAAGAAGAATGGAGGACGACCAAAGAGCGAAAAAAATATCATTTTCTGTTGTCTAGTTCTTCTAATTGTGATCTGGCTGGAGTTCACCTAGTTGGGGTTGTCAACAGGTCAGTCTGGGCTGGTTTTGATTCAAGTTAAATCGGTGTCAAATTTTATAGGACCTGACCAAATCAATGTCAGTCAAAGGGTTTGGGCTGGTGTAATGGGCTGGTCTGATTTAAGGTTGGTTTGGGTCGATTCTGATTGAAAACCCCTTAGGAAACCTTTGAGATCATTCAAAAGACTAAAATAGTAAAGATAGAGTTTAATATTCGATCTAAATCAGTTTAGTCCAAATCATTATCAAGTCGGATTCATCGGTCCGATTTTTTGGATTGGTTTCGAAATAATTCGGACCAGTATGATATGTCATACCTCAACCCGAAACATATCCAATAACAGTTCGATCCGAATCAATTTTAAGTTAATTTAGTCCTAATATTGACCCCCTTTTATATATATATATATATATATATTCTAGCTATAGAAGAAAATCCGAACCTGAAGAAGAGACGACTCTTGAGAGAAAAACATGTGAAAAGCATCTTTTTGGTCTTCCTTGGCTGTACCCAAACTGTCTCTTTCCCATTCCGTGATGACATTGTTATTTATAAGTTTTATTTAATTTTGACTCTTTTTTGTGTTTGGTGAAATTCTTTAATCTTCATTCTTGACTAATCCAACCTAATCCATTAAAAACTAACTATTAAAGTGGGTCCCATGACTCTTGACATTGGCTAATTTTTCCGCCTTCCAGGGTCGGCAGAAAGTGTCCCCACGTGGACGTTTCTCGTCGACATAAATCTCTGTACAACTTTCCATTCTTATTCTAAATTTCCATAACTATTTATTGTCTTTTATATTTATATTTTTATTGGCCGAAAATTTCGGGCACCCCTTTTATTTTGCTTTTAATCATCCAATCTCAATTTTAGGATTAATTTTAGGCACCTTCCTCATTTATTAAATATATCACATAAGTCATAGACCCATCAAAAGAGACAGATTTATTACGTGATGATGTGGTGTAATTTATAATTTTATAATGGTAGCGTTATCGTTACACGCTTATTAAATTACTTATCTATCTCGAACTATTAATTTATCAATATTTTTACACATACCATATCTACTTAAAGAAGAGATCCTCTCCTTCGTCTTCATCTTCATTTTCATCTTCGTCGTTGACATGATCGGAATTATCCCTAATGATTTGGGGATCAACGGCAATTTCATTGTCATTAGAATATGTTTCAAAAGTGTTGCTGGGTTGGAACTTGGAAGGGTGCCGGTCAGTATTGAACCCGACAGGCATGGTAAACCTTATGGCTTTGCAACTCATTTGAGGAATGCTACCTCTAGTTTGATTTCTCAAAACATCAGATACCTTTGATGTAATTTATCTTAAATAATAATAAATAAATTTAATAAATTTTACATGAAATTGTTTTAAGAAAAATATCATTTACATGAAATAAGATTACAATGATGTAAAGGTATCATTGGATTCGGTTTGGATTAATCAATTCAATTTGGATTCAAAAAATTGACTAGTTTTAGGGTTCAGGCAGATTGTTTGGCTGACTCCTTCTAGATTTCTGCCTAATGGAAAATGGCGAAAACAGATCCTGCTGTCACTTCCACCTCCTTTAACCAGGTTCAGATCTTTCTACCAAGACGGGAAACAAAAAACCAGGTTCGGATTAGATTGTGATGGTTGACTTGTGACACGTGGTCACACGGGTATGTGCCTCTTAAAGCATAATTTTCATAATGAGTATCGAATCAATTGGATTGATCAATTCGTATCGATTTTGGTTGTAATCGATACTGATTTTCTATATGGTTTATTCAATTCTTTAACATATCAACTACGTGTCAATCAATCATTGGATGCGAAACTAATCCAATCCATATTAAAAATCAGTTTTGTCTTGTGATCGAGTGTGGATACCTTGAACCTTCCTCCCAAATCCTAAAGTCTACTAAAGAGTCTCCGACAGAAAGAGAAAAGAGGATGGAACTGAGGAAAGGTACTCGGTTTGGGGTTCAACAAAACAAAGAAAATGTCAATGGTTTGGTCCAATTGGTCGGCCATTAATGAAAAACTGGGTTGGACCGGACATGACCCTGGAAGAAAAATATATTTGAAATCTGAGCCGGGGGAACACTTTGTCAATATCTGTTCCTCCTCATAAAGTTGTAAAAACCAAACCAGAATACCAGATCCAATAAAGAAATTAGAATTTTGTTGGTTGGCGATGATGACTTTTTGAAAATTGGGACTCTGAAAAGCCATGAATTATGAAATGAACCACGTTTTAAACCTGCAACTGCGGAGAAACCCAGAAAGTTATATTTGATTTTTAATTTAAATTTTGTCCGCCACCCATGTCATTATAATTCAACGAACCCAAGCATGATACCACATTACCATGGTATCTCCTGTGACGTCCTTTTTATTAACACGGTGCCCGCACGCGGGGAGAACATGAAAAAGTGGAAGAGAGAGAGAGAGAGAGGATTAAAAGGAACGAACATGACCGGAAGAAGCTGGATAACAATTTGGACCAACAGTTTCAACCAAACGAGGAGAGAAAGAGACGAATATTTTATTATTTTCTCATTTGTTTGGACTTATCTGTCCAATAATGCAGCCCATCACGATACACCTCTTTCCATTAAGATCTTTTTTTCAATCATCTAATTGTGTTAGTCGTCTAATTGAATGGAATGCTTAACATATATGCGGATTCATTCCAGTCTGTCTGATGAACGACTGATGAACTGAACAACAAGAGGAAATTTTTCCTTCCCATTGTCCATTTCCTAAGTGGTTTTTTGGTCACAAAAAATCAGATTAAATTCAGTTAATCCTAATTTAAATTAATGAGGAATTAATCATGAATATTATTTATTCATAAAAATAATAAAATATTAAGATTGTCCCATACCTTAATAGACTTGTGAACCTCCAAAAAAAAAAAAAAAATGACATATAAGGCAAAGAAGTATAGTTACAAATTATTTAACACACCAAAGAGTTTTGAATGAAAGTCCCTTAATTAATAAAAACTCTCATCTAAAAGTGCAAATCAGGGATCGGAATCGGATTGAAACCGGCCCATCTATTAGTTTATTGGGAACGATTTTGTAACTAATTCCTTATTGGGTACGCATAGTTTCTCGGACGGGTCTCCCAATGGCCCCAGAACCAAAGAAATTGTTAAGGAATTGAAATACATAAACTCATTAAAGAACCAATTAGTGTAATTAGGGTTTATATATATTGTTACATTTATATATTAATTTTGCTTCCTAGGTACGATGGATATTAGAGTAACCTAGCGTTATGCTAAGTGGTGTTTGACGAGATGGTACGAGAGCTGGAAAAAATATATTTTTTTTGCTTAGAATGAGTATTTGATATTTTTATATACTTGAGAATGGATGGCCCCGATATAAGAAATTTTTAATTTTAGACAATATAACAATACATGGAACAGTTCAAGCACTTGAACCGATCCACCCATTAATAATCAGGACTTGGTATAAAGTTTGAAACCAGTTAACTTATTGGACTAGTTCTAGAGATGATCCTACATGATCGAAACCAATAGGAATCGAAAACAATTACCATAACTGTCCCAATTTACAACCCTACCATCGTACCTTTAGTAACTATTACAATGTCAAACAATAAATAGATTAAATACTATTGTTGCTAAAACTGGTAATGCTTAGGTAACCCGATACCTGAAACACCACTCTAATGATCAAGTCAATAATAGAGTAAGCAGTGTAGAGTTAGATACGAGAGTTCGCAAGCTCCTTAAAGGAATGGAGTAAGGTTTTGAATATACTTAGGATAGATGTTCTTTCTCATTTACCTATGACTGTCGAGTGATTATATAGACCATTGTACGTCATGTGAACCGGATACTCCACTTAGGTAATTGAGATTGCGAAGATAACTATCTCCTAAAGACTTCAGTCGGTTATATTTTTCGATCATTGGATTATGATCTCATGGCCAAGGATTGACATGTCCGCCAACTTCTAAATTGTTTAACGAGTGTCACTGATGGTAGAGATGATAGTCCAAAGCATGTCTCTAAACTCCCCCCTCCCCCATCCAATTCCTATGCAGAATATAGGGAGTGATTGTTTATCAATAATATTCCCACAGCCGTATAATAAGTACTTACAGATTTGACATGTGGCAAAATACATATGTTTCCTCAGAAAGATAGAGTTTTCTTAGGAGTGACATGTGTTCCTTGGAGGATAGGATAGGCTATTAACAAATACTAAATAAACCGTGACCATAAATCATAACACATTAATAACATATCTTTGATTTGGTAAATCAGGATTTATTTTATTTAAGTTATATTTTTAAAATAGAATTACCGTAGCGTGTCACGTCTGAAGCCACACTTATCCTCTTCGTGAGTATCAATGCGCGACTTGAACAACGGTTTCAAGTTAAAACTGATCAATCAAGTATAAGACTCATAGTCCATGAAACACGTGTTCAATAGAGCGCCACATATCCAACGGTTCCTATCAATCAAATCAAAACATTTAGAATCATGGTTCATTTCTATTACACGTCTTATTCTCCTCTCATTTGGACGGCATTGATTATAATTTTGTAACTGCTTAAGCAACACGGATAAGGTTCAAATTTGATTTTCACCAAAATATAAAATAAAATTTTAATTTAATCCGGTAAGGTTACGGACAACACATACAGATGCCTTTCTAAGGAATTCAATGGCTAATGAGTGGCAGTCAACTTTCTGCGAACAGGAAATTTTTTTTTTTTTCTTTCTTTAAGGGGAGGGGTAAATGTGTAAAAGCACATCACCATTGGTTTACGTTGCAATTATACATATTTGGAAACAACGAGGAAATATCCAAAAAGGAAAAAAAATCAACAAAAATGATTTTTTTAATTATGTGAGAGAGAGAGAAAGTCGTAACTCGTGACCCGTGTGTATAATGTGTAATGTGTAACAGTCTAAGACGAGTGAGGCAATAGACTCGGTCCCACTGTGTTACCGGGCGGATCTGGATCTGAGAATAAAATAATGGGATTGTGAAATGTGGGAGTAGAGGAGTAGTATATGGCCCCGGTCAAAAGGGCCAATTTGATGTGGGACCCACAGAGTCGTCAGAGGCCATGCCCGTCAAATTCGTTGACTAGGCCTTCCTTTCTCTTTCTCTCTACTCTGCCCACGTGGAAGACGCCGCACCATTCGGAAGACGGTGGATTTGTGGAACAAGTCGAACCCCAGTTTTGACAAAAAGTAGACGGAAGAAGGTGAGAGAATAATTATACTCCCAAAAATACCCCTATGGTCCCTACTAACAGCTGGTCTCATTGTCACCTGACGCACCGACTGATGTCACTCTCTTCCCTAACTCTGAGTCTGAGAGTCTCCTTCTCCTGAATTCTCAATTTCTTCAGAAACCCAAAAAGTCAGCAAGTCATTTCATATTAGTCTTCGTCCGAACCCTTTTTAATGCCGAGGCCATTGCACCGGTAAAAGACTTCAGACTTCACACCTTCTCACCTCTGACTCACTCTTCCTCCCTCTCTCTCTCTCTAAGAACCTCATTCCACAGATATCCTTTTGCCATCTTTTCTCTTCTTGTCTCTCGTCTTCTTCTCTTCTGTTCTCTTCTTTGATTTATGGACAAAGGAGGGGGACTCTCCATTGATTCTGATCCTCTGTCAATTGGGTTCTTCCATAACAAACCCACTTCTATCAACCCCTTCCTGAAACTCAAGCAGTACTCCATGGATTCTCCTAACAACCGCTTCTCCAATATTGAATTCCCCGTCAATCTTAACCGTAGGAATGATGATCAGCTCGGTCCGGTCTCATCGGATGACAAGCGTGCCACCCTCGATGAGATGGACTTCTTCTCCGATAAGAATCGCTCACAAGAGGTTAAGAAAGAGGACGCTCATGGTGGCGCTGTGCCACGCTTCAATTTAGATGTAAATGTAAGCATGAAGATTCCAACTGAATTCTTCTGCCCAATATTTTTTTTTTCAAATATTTTTATAAATACGCTTTTTTTAGGAAATAGAAGTACCCTTTTTTTGGGACTGCCATTCAAAAATAAGGAAGACATGTATTGAATTTACCATTTTTCATGTTATAATAACAGACTGGTCTACATCTTCTCACTGCAAATACCGGTAGTGATCAATCCACGGTTGATGATGGTATATCTCCCAATGATGAAGAGAAACGAGGCAAGAGCGAGGTAAGAAGATTGATTATTAATTTGATTTCAGATACAATTTAGAATCCGAAAGCTTAGAATTTCATTTGTTTCAGCTAGCTGTCTTGCAAGCTGAACTGGATCGGATGAATGAAGAGAACCAACGTCTGCGAGGGATGCTTAATCAAGTCAGCAGTAACTATACTACTCTTCAGACGCATCTATTAACACTTATGCAACAACAACAGAATCCCAAACCCGAAACCATCCAAGAACATGAGGTGAGTAATCATCCTAATTCATCAGTTGATTTTAAGTTTTTAACTTTAACAAGTAATAATGAATGAAATTGGTTGGTGGGTCTGCTATTTTTTAGATGTCAGATGAGAAAATGGAAGAGAAGAAACATGACAACAGTGGAGGAGGATTCATGGTGCCTAGACAGTTCATGGATTTGGGACCAGCAGCTACGGCAGAAACAGATGAACCCTCTCAGTGTTCATCTGAAGATCACAGTGCTGGAGAACGGTCTCCACAAAATAATTTGGAGGTGGCGTCAAAGGAATACAGGCCACAAAAATATAATGGTAACACTAGTGATATCATCTCATTTGAACAAGAAGATAAGAATGAATTCGGAGAGGGAAGGAGAGAAGAAAGCCCAGATCAAGCATCGCAGGCATGGTTACCCAATAAGGTCCCCAAATTGAATGCACCCAAGAACGTAGATCAGTCTACAGAAGCAGCCACCATGAGGAAAGTCCGCGTCTCAGTTCGTGCTCGATCCGAAGCTCCCATGGTAAGCAAATTAACCAGTTATATTTATGTTCTGTTTATAGTTATAATTTGAATCCGTGGATTCATTAGCTATTGACTAATTGGAATTTGATTGTTTTTTCAGATCACCGATGGATGTCAATGGAGAAAGTATGGACAGAAGATGGCGAAAGGGAATCCATGTCCTCGAGCTTATTATCGCTGCACCATGGCTGCTGCTTGTCCCGTTCGCAAGCAAGTATGATCTCCCCACCTTTTTACTCCACTACCATTTAGGGTCTGCATGTTAGATTTTTGTGATCTCTATAATAATACCTACAACACAATGGTGAATGATGTAAATCACATGTTTGTTCATGGAAGATTGATTTTCATCGTTTCAAGTTTTGGTTTAAGTCTTTTTGATAAAGAGACTCCACTAAACAACTAATCTTATAAATAATTAAGTCCACTGCATTCATTCGTTGAAACAGAACTCTAGGGATACTAATCTGAATTATGGCATTGCTAACAGGTTCAGAGATGCGCAGAAGATCGAACGATACTCTTAACGACCTACGAGGGTACCCACAACCATCCACTTCCTCCGGCAGCCATGGCAATGGCGTCGACCACATCAGCAGCAGCGCGTATGTTACTGTCAGGTTCGATGACTAGCGCCGACGGTATAATGAACTCGAATTTCCTGTCGAGGACGCTTCTGCCATGCTCGTCCAGCATGGCCACCATCTCAGCTTCGGCACCCTTCCCAACTGTGACATTGGACCTAACCCAGAGTCCCAACCCATTGCAGTTCCAAAGGCCACCGACACAGTTCCATGTTCCTTTCCCTGGTGGCCCACCAGCACCACCAGCCGCAGCACAGAACTTTGGTGCCGCACCAGCACCACCACTGGCTCAGGTCTTCGGTCAAAACCTCTACAACCAGTCAAAGTTCTCCGGTCTTCAAATCTCTCAAGATCAACACCTTCCACCGCCACCCCAACAAGCAGCGCCCCGTTCATTGGCTGACACAGTGAGTGCCGCGACTGCGGCCATCACTGCCGATCCCAATTTCACGGCAGCTTTAGCAGCTGCCATCAGCTCTATTATTGGTGGTGCACATCAACACAATAACAGCAACAACGACAACAATAATACTGCCAGCAACAACAACAGTGGCAACATTAACAGTAATTGATGCCTTCTTCCAATTTTTTTTTTTTTTTTTTTTGAATTCCTTGTTGGTTCATATAGGTTCCTTTCATTTTTATTTATTTGAAAAGGAAAAAAAAAATGAGATTATACAGATTCATTGGTTCTTTTGGAAGGTTAAAACTCAATTTCATTCTTTCTTTTCATCTCAAATTGAATAATTAATTACATGCACATCAGCTTGTTTCTTGAACTTCTTTGTTCGTTTTATCTCCTTTGTGCTATGTTCCGAATTGAGTGAAAAAGCATAATGGAAGAAAGGTTACTGACGACAAAAGTAGGTTGGCATGGAGTCATTGTTGATTGTTCCTTCTTTTGGCTCGGTCCAGAAAACCGTCTCTCTGAGAAGGATAGTTTGACACGGAAATGGAGGGTTGGATGAGATTGATGAGTCTTCTGCTACTTTTTGAACAAATAAAGAACTCCGGAGAAAGATGACGGATTGACATTGTCTTATTTCTTGTTTTTCTCTCATCTTACGTACCCACCTTGTTAGTTCTAGAAAACAATTAACCAAATTAAAAAAATATATAAATTGTATATTGTCTGATTCAATCTATTCGAAGACCTTGGACTGTTTCAGCTCAACCTTACGACCAGAATATCAAAGGGGAAAATTGAATTTTTTTTTTTTTAATTGTAAAAAGAATTGGTTACAACTACCAGTCTTTAACCCGAGAAAATTAAATCTATGACCCACGTTTTACACCTTGCAGCAATGAGTTTTTATGAACAAATTTCATGTCGGTATTGTCATTTATTTCTCACTATAAATGCATGCATTTATCAAAATCATGTAATTTGCATGTATTAAATGCTTTTGTTTTTTTATGATTAAAATAAATTGAAATTATATTTTTTTTCAAATTCAATAACTTTTTGTACACACCAAATTTTACCACCTTATTAGCAAAAATTACAAAAATAAAGTTGTATACTGTGTAATCATTCAATCATGTTGAATCAGCCGTCAAATGCATGGAATCGTGTAAAGGATCGATCCATTTGATCTCGATCCGAATCGGTTAGATTGAAACGGACTTGGGATCACTCCTGTCTTTCATGAATTTACATTGTCATGTAAGTATCAGCCCTTGCAACCCTCGTCAAACCTCAGAATGGATATCACAACACTTGGGAGAAGATTAAACATATGACCCAGTCTCGTCTTACATTTCTTCCCTTGTATTTTCAGCCATTAAATTTCTTCCCTTTCTAGATTTATTAAGCTTTTTTT
Source organism: Protea cynaroides (assembly GCA_028583415.1). Lineage (NCBI taxonomy): Eukaryota > Viridiplantae > Streptophyta > Magnoliopsida > Proteales > Proteaceae > Protea > Protea cynaroides. The sequence continues at coordinate 40,712,118 of CM053267.1, forward strand.
TTCAGGGTTTTCTTTAGCCAAACATGTGCTACCTCCCTTGGCTGGTAGATGGAGGGTATGACTATGACGTACCTTGTTAAAAAGTTCAATGTCCAGTCAAATATAGAACCATTGCTTATTCAGCTGAGATGGGCTGAATGGGGGTAGCCAAAAATTATGGATGTAACACAAGCAGGTCAAAAATGAGTCTTCATGTTATAGATAGATTCCCATCAAAAGTTGTTGGGTTCGAGTGTTCAACCGAAGCGTGCTTGTATTATTTCTTCATGTGCATTCAATGAAATTCTTCGTTAAGCATTTCAATCCATTTTTGTTGGATATTTTAACTGCGAAGCTGTATGAAAAATTATCTTTTACACATAGAAATTTTGGAAATTTGGGTAGGTAATTTAAGGCCATGTTTAGATGTCAGAAAAAAAAGTACAATGAATATAAATTTAGACTCCTCTTGGTTGTCAGTGAAATCAAAAGGAAAGGAAATAAAATTTTTCTAATTCAAAATAAATTGGAAAAATTTTTGTAATCATTATCTAATATAATTGTATAAAGTACTTAAATTTCTCATAATATTTAATAAAACAAAAAAATTAATAATCAAATAAAGAAAGATTTGGAATTCATTATTGATTATAAAATTCTTCACTAAGTTCGAAATTTTTAGTTCTCTTTCCTTTTAATTTCCCCTTGCAATCAATCAACAGGGAAACTAGAATAATAACCATAAGTAAAGGTCCAGCTTCTTCGGAGTTCCTTGATCAGGTAAAACCATGATCTACTAAGAACCCTATTTTAGGGTCAAGTTCCTCTTAGCTTAATTCTAGCACTAGAACACAGGAGATAGTTGGTACTCAGGTCATTTTTAGTTAATATTCCAGTGAAATACCTAGTTTAAAAATAAATAAATAAAATAATTAATTATAAAAATTATAAAAAATAAAAAAAATAAAAAAACCAAAGCCCTTTACAGATGAATAAATCATAGAATCTAAGGCTTGATTGAATTCAGAGAAAAATCATGATTATTACAAGAATTCCAGACGGTGATCACATGGTTGCAACAACATGACCCGAACTTTTGCTCTTAGTTCATCAGATACTTCGGTAGTGTCAGGTGGTGGAGTGCCAGCAGCCAAGGCGTTTGATTCCTCTTAAGGATCTTTTGATGAACCTAAACTAGCCACCCTATTACCCCTGTCATCAACCCTCAAGGTTTTTGTTTGAGCCAGGACTTCTCTAATGTCATTCTCATGTTCCACTTTTCTTTTGGAGTGATTTCTATGCTTCTCAGACCTGCATCGATGCTTATGCTCATCTTCAGATGAGCTATGGCTATGATACCTGTGCCGACGCCGAGATTCCTTGTAATCCAGAGAAGAATGTCTTTTTCTGTGCTTGTGCTCATCTTTGCGGTGGGATGAAGAATGATGAGAACGAAGCTTCTTATGGTGGTGCTTATGATCCCTTCTATCACTGTCGTCGTCCATGTCTACTTAAAACCTTATGGACCTTGAACGGTGCTTCTTCCTCGACTTTCTTTCATTGTAATCATCATCAGAATCATGCGTTTCAGACTTTGATCTATCTGAGGTATTGGCATCTACTGGTACTGAGCTACCTTCTCGTTTTCTGCCCAGAAGATCCACTTCCCCACTTGAAAGATTTGACACGTTAGGTGCCAGCGTGACATCATTCAGTTCTGAAGCCTTACGACCAGAATCCAGCAACCCAGAGTGCACTGAATCTGGGGTTCAGCAGATAAACGTGGCAGCAGATCATTTGCAGGAGGTGCTGTGCCACCCTTTACCATGGCTGCGAACATCTTTGCCCTCTTCAACCTCTCCGCCTTCTGCTTCTCTTCCTTTGTCAAGCTTGCTTCAGAAGAATCAGCTTCACAGGCAGCTGCAAGGGCAGCCGTCTTTGCAATAGCCTTAGCCACAGAAACACCACTGGTTCTGCTACCCACCTTTCCGAGTGGCCAGCAGATCTAGACAATTCAATGGGCATGGAAACACTCGGCTCCCCATTTGGAATAGGTTTCTGCGTAGAGCTCCTACCTCGAGATGAGGAAGGATTGCCAAAGCTTGAGGTTGGCCCACCATCACACACTGAGGCCGAGACTTGAATCACCCATGGATGGCTTGGGGAGAATATCTTCAGGATTCCTTAGGCCTCTTGTTGCTGCCTGAAGAATAGCTGCAACAGTATCCACACTCACTCCACACTGCTGTTGAATAGGTTTGGGTGGCGGACCCTGTGCATCCCTTTTTGATCCACCAACCATTTTAAACTTTTCTTTCCTCTCAGAATCAAAAGGTATATCAGAAGCTGAATAACCTTTGGATAACTCAGTTGGCAAAAATCCAACACCTCAAAATGAAGAGGTCATGAGCTCAATTCTCTTTGGGGCTCTACCTACATAAAAAAAAAGAAAAAAAAAAGAAAAAATGAACAAAGAACCTTTGGATAACACACCATTGTCGTCTTTGGATAGACCAACTTTCTTACCCGCCACATTTCCCATTGCATCATGGTCTTGAGCAGATAAACACTTCCCCGGAAACTTAGACTGTAAAGGAAATGGAAAATGCATCAGCAACACATCCAGCAACTCGGATTAGCATTCATTTTTATGTAATAACCCAAGGATCAAATGATATCTCCAGATAATTACATCCACCAGAGTGAACAAAGTTTCCCAAAACAAAAAAAGAGTGGGCGGAGGGAACGGATTTTATTGAAGTGTCTCCCAAGGATCACACAAAAGCGAATGAGATTTTACCCACAAAAAATAAAAAGAGCAAATGAGACACTAACTATTGCATAGTGGTCCAGAAAGCATCTAACTTATTGAACAACTGCTCATTTTATCAAAGGAAACCTGATACAACTAAAGATGCTTGAGTTAAGAGGAATGTTAAGATGAAACAAGATTTCTTTCACGCTCAGTGTTGGTTTCCAAATGAGCAGCCCTATATATCACCACATAGAAGAGCGATGGGGAAATTCTAACCGTTGGATGGCTGGGGCCTAATGTGGATTGGTTACATATTAAATTTCAGACCGAAATTCAATATACCCTCTCATATGCAGGCATGTCCTCCTTTGTATGTCCATGCACCCCTTTGGAAGTCCAGGTTTTTTCAATTTCTGATTTTGCCACCTGGCAAACTCAGATCACTCTGAAATTTGATACGTGAGTAGGGGACCTTGGGGTCCACCGGTCCGCAAATTTTCAATGCCATCTGAACTGCCATGTGGCAGTTATAAAGGGCGTGTGGTATGCTGATTCCCTGCTCTCGATTAAGATAACTCTATATCTTCTCCCATTGGTTTTTTTTTTCAAATCTTCGAAATAATCAATAAATGCCATGCACACTTGCCAACAGAAAGGTTCAAAGAAAAGGTTACCATATATGAGGCATTCACCTCACAAGCACATGATTTTTCAGCAACGAAATAATTTGGGTGTGTGTGTGTGTGTGTGTGTGAGAGAGAGAGAGATAGAGTGAAAAGGCATGAAGATCAAGAGAACTAACAATACAATCAAATACAGGAAACTTTGTTTTAACACTAGAATATTAACCAACAGAATTTCAACAATCATATATGATATAACATTGTCAAATCATGTATAAAAAATCCTGTCACCAACACAGACTCTCACCCGCACCCCAACCCCACTAAATTCATCAAGCTGTCACCCAAGGATCACTCAAGAGAATGAGACCCTAATGCCTGCATTGAAGTCCAGACAGCCCCATCTTATAAAACACCTACTAATTTATCAAAAAAAAAAACTATAGGGCTTGAAGACTGACTGGACAGGAATATTAAGATAACTCTAAAACTTCTCCCAAGATATCTTAAATTTTTATAAAAGAATCCATAAATGCCCTCGCATGTTCACCCACTCAAGGCGTAAAACAAGGGATTTAACATGCCCAAGTCTGAGTCTTACACCTCAAAAGTGCAAGATTCTAACTGAACAGGATAAATTAACCCCCCGATGCAGGCAAAGATCCGTTGGATAGGAATCTTATTAGAATTTAATTCAGATTTCTTAGCAATTTTTAATTCTACTGATTTAGGTTTATTTTAGAGGTGGGCTACGGTTTTGTTTATTTGTTTATTTTATTTTTCCATTCATCAGACGACAATAAATAAACCACCAGAGGATCTATGTTGTTAATAATTGACCAGATAATCAACTGATATGCTGAATCTATTCTTCAAATAAGATGCTCCATATTCAATTTTCTGGTATTACATTTTTCTTTAACCTGAGTCAAGAATTTTATCAGTTCTGCAAGTGCTAAAAGATATTTAATTGGAGAGCCAGTTTGAGAAAAGAAAAATTGGAAGGAGAACAGATGGTATTCATTGGAGAGAAACCACACCCCATTCCCCAAAAAGAGAGAAGGCGCGCGCGGCAAGGAAACCATTTGAGTAAAAAAAAAGTTGTGGGAAATCATGAAAACTTTTTTTTTATTTTTTTTTATTTTTTTTATTTTTTTTTATTTTGGATGAATGATGATAACCTCAAGAAGCCTTAATTCTTCATCTTTTGCTTACCATCTTTTTTTTTTTTTTTTTTAGTTTATTCAAACCATAAACATCCATAGATAACAAAGATATTCTGTGGGATGCCCTTTTTTATGTTTCAACCAAGATGATATGTTTCATAGCCAAATTGACTCTTATCTAACTCTTGATTTACCACTTAAAAGAAGAGCCCCAGGAGCTAGCAATCTGTCAAGTTGACTGAATTTTTTTGGTGACAATTATCCACCAGGAGGGGAGGAAAAGGATAATGTTTTAGCAAGAAGAATTGAGTGAAATAGAGATATACAAATGAAAAGAACATTGGGAGTAAATGAACAAAAGTCAAGGCTACAACTTTCTCACTCAAACAAGAATCTAACTATTTTGATAAAGATTTGGAAAAGGGAAAAAAAAATTTGGTCAGAATGATGAATATTTAATAAGATATGAAGAAAACAGAGAAAGGAAGATCACTTTTTTTTTGGGGGGGGGGTAAGAAACTACACGTACCTTCAATGTAAGCTGTTTGATTTATCAAAGTAAGCATTGTTTCTTAGTTATGAGCAGAATCAGCAGAAAGAATATAAAAAAACTTAAGTTGAATATACAGAAAAACCACATGATTCTGTCAAATCAAGTCGACATTCAACTGACTTTTCTCTTTATTAATTAAATTCATTAGAATTTTGCGCAAGGGTGTTTGCAACATTAGAATTAATTTATACAAAACTAGTTAAAAGAAAGGCAGTACCAAATTAGGGGTGAAAATTGATAGCCAAGGATATGAACCCAATCCAAGTACATGTCTGTATTCAGATATCAGACACAAATCCCCAATTTGCATATATCTGCTTCAATATACAATTTCAAATTAGATGAATTATAATTATAAGTGAAACCATATTTCAGACTTATGTAGATGAAAAATATTTGTAACTTTTGAGTTAATTCATATAAAATTCATTTACTGCACTACAAAAACCTACAATAAAAATATTTGATATCAGACACTGGTTCAAATTTGAATATCAGATACACCATTTGGATTCAGATATTGGAGTAACCGAGTAACTGATTAGAACTTGATCTGATCAACTTTTAGGGCCAACCACTCAATCTATGGAAAAGAGAAGAAGCAAAGGAACAAATTTTTAGGCCTTGCAACCTTTTCATAATGGGCAGAAGCATTCACAAAAAATAAAAAGAACAAATTTAAAGGGCTCAAAGAATCAATAAACTGCAGTATGGCAGCTTAGAAGATTACCTAATTAATAGTATAAATACTTCTCTTTTTTATAATAATCATGACAGATAAGCAAGGGAACAATAAGCAGAAGAACAGTAAAGTTTAATAATAAAAAATTATGCAAACATATCTTCCAGAGTTTGAAAAGTAAGTAATCAGTCTTTGGATTTTAATGATCAACCCAACCACCCAAACCAGTTAACATACTGGAACACAGAAATGTTGATAACTAGATATTGTTCACCTAGAATGATTAAGAAATTCATGATGAAGTTTTCTGAGAAGCGCACCTCCTGAGCTTTTTGAAGAACATTCAGATAATAAGGATGATATTGATCGGATGGTAAAAGGAACGGATATCTCCCATTTTTGCTATCTTGCTCTATGAGTATTGCTTCAAATTCTTTCCCATTTTTCAGAATAAACTCCACTATTTTATCAACCATCCTCTTTAAATGCGATGGAGGCTCCAAAATCAAAGGTTCAACCTTAGGGGTGCTCGGCAAAGTAGATGCATGTGGCTTCTCCACAGAAACACCAGAGGAACCACGGGCATTACCTTCTCTTTTCTTGCTATGTGTAACATCAGAATTATCTGCAGTCACAGAACGATTTCTTTTTGACAAGAGAGACTTTTCTTTAGCAGCATGAAGCGGGGGCTTGGAAGCCTCCCCAACTTTTTCTGATAAACCAACAGAAGATTCTGCACATTCTGATCCGTGAGCAATTGTTGTATTTTCAGCATCTAAGGATTCCCGGGCTCCTCTCTAGATTCCGAAACAAACTGGAGTGTACCATCCTCATCTTCTCCAGACCCATATACAGAACCAAGCAAGGATAATGCCCCACCAGCAACATCACTTTTCGGATTATTCAAACTATTTTCTTTCTTTTCACCTACAGGTTTAACATCCCCACACCAGAATTTAGAAGCTCCACATGATCAACTAGGAATCTGAAGTATGCATGAAGATGATGAAAACCAAATGTTGGAATGTCCCCCTGTTTAACCCTCAAGACAATTTCTGATTGACCCCCATGTTTGCTGACAAATATTGCAGTTCTTGCGATGATCTGATGTACTTTCTCTGAAGGAGGGTGTCGCAAAAAATTTATAAAAAAAATCCACTTAGTGAAGGGACTATATAAGAGTAATTAATCTTACTAAATAATTCAATTTAGACTCAGACAAATGGAATCTCACACATATTCTGATAAACTATAAAGATCAAACAGAACTTTATAATGAATTTCAGCACATTGCTCAATGTGGTGCCGAAGATATTTCCCTCAGAAAATAACAGAATCTATCATCCTAATCCCACCTGCACGGTCCCTTGGTCATGAAACATCAAAAGGAAACAAGGAGCCTATGAGTGGCAACCTTAGATCGGAAGAACTCCTTCCCTGCTCCAAGTATCTGAAACTTAGACATGGTAAGCCTTAGAATAATATTTGCACTTCAGACAATTATCACTGGCCAGATTGGATAAGAATCAATTATATACAAACAACAACATCCAGTTTTCTATGAAGTAGTAAAAAAATAGTGATCAGAAAAGAGAACAACATGCAAATAAGTACTCACTAGGTTTTGAAGCAGACCTTCAGGCACTGGGAAAGGTGTAAGAACACTGGAATCTCCCAACCCAGCATCAGAATTTTTTTTTTTATCAGTAAAAGAGTTTCCATAAGAGAAGGCAACTGTATGATAACCACCACCAACTGCTGGTTCTGCTCCATTATCTGATTCTGGATATTGAAAGAGAAAAAATCTTAAATTAAATTTACAAACATAGCATCGAATAGTAGAGACGTGGCAGGGCATTTAACAACCAATTCACTGCAGAACAACGAAAATGGAAAAGGGTGGAATCAGGTGAAATGATTCTTACTTGTCTGAGAACAGATGAAAATGTTGCAAAATAGACATCCTTCCTGCAAACTTGGAGATATCTTGCAAATAATGTACTACACCAATTAAGATTAAATAGATTCCTATTGACGCAGTGGCATTAGAATGGCTGGTGCATGAGCTTTTCTCATTCCCCTCTCCCCATTTCATCGAATTACCTATTCTGTCTCTTCTTTTCTCTCCTGCAATCTCTCTTCTTCTTCCTTATTTCTCTCCCTTCGAACTTTTCTCCTCGTTTTATTTCTTGTTCTTTCTTCCGTATTCTTCTTCAGTGACAGCAGGGATTACTCTGCCAAACCAGCAGAAACTCGTCTTCTTTGACAAATAACCTCTGCTGTTAACAGCACTGCAACTACTAAATTTGAACATTGCTCTCTGCTTATATAATCTGATACAGGTTAGTATTCTGATCTGTGTTATCTGCTAATTATCCTTTAATCATGAATTCTGTTACAAACCAATATATCAGACCTGAGTTCTCTGATGGTAATTTTCAGTGACTTTTCTGATTGCTGGGGATGGAGAGACTTATGGGTAGAAAGATCATTTTAACACAAAATATCATGATTGGAAGGCCATGAACTCAAGGACATCTGATACCGAATATTATAAAAAAATAAAAATAAATAAAAAAAGATTTCCATCCTTCCTTTCTTCTATTCTCCTTGATGGGAAATATATTTGGTTTGTATCAGTGAATGCGCTGGAGTATTAGAAAAGAATGCCATAGAATTTTACTTAACCAACTGTGGGTCTAAATTTTATGGTGAAAAAAAACACCCACAACAAATCAATGCCCAAAATTGAGTTTTAAGATTAAATGTCTTTGTTTATACTTGTGAACAGATTCTCTCCATCATAGTTCTAGTAATACCATTCTAACAACCGTTAGAAATTAGAAAACACAATAAAGGAAGGATAAGTTCACAAAGAATCAAGAGTTCATAAATTCAACCGATGGCCTATGAGGTTACGTCAAGCTGAGACGAGCTGAACAAATGAAGCATAATCACTTATTGATCTTTCAGTTTTCCCTTATGGTTGATAATTCATGGAAACCATAGATAGAGATGAACGGTGGGAAAAAAATTCGACCCAACCCCATTCATTTCGGAAAAAGGTTAGTTGAGTTGAGTATTCATAGTACCCATAAAGCTTCCTTCAAGTATCACAAATTCTCTCTCTCTCTCTCCGCACACAGCCACCAAGAGACACACACACCAGTACAGCCAATATACCAAGTGAAAAATCGCTATACGCCAGCTACTTCGGAGTTCGGAAAGCAAAGAATGAGAAGAAAAGAGAAACCATGAGAAATAAACGATGGAGCATAAATAAGTGACAAACCTAGAAGGCACGATGAATTGTGGTCATCAAAAGGTGGAGGTAGGTCGAGGTATCTCTCCTGATCGAGCTCTGTTTCCGATGGTTGGTGGCGCCGCCTCTTGAGGGGAGGAGGAGGGTGTTGAAGGAGGTGGCGGACGTCGTATCGATCGATGAGAAGTGAGTTCCATTCAACAAGGGAGTCCCTCGAGTTAACGAAAGCAGCGGTCGGGTCATCGTCGAATAGAAGAGCATGGCTTCCATAAACCTCCAGATTCATCTTATTCTCTCTCTCAAAACCCCAGAAATTTTATTCGAACAAGGAGAAGAAAATATGGAATTTGAAAGAACTAGCTTACATATGAAAGTAAAGAATGTCCTTTTAAAGCTCGGATTGTCCTCCCCCGCTAACCGCTGTTTCTTTTCCAGAATACCCATTCTCCAACAAACACGAAAAGCTAACCTGTCGAATGTTTGTATGCACCTTATAACAAATATGTTAACTGTTTCAATATTGAAAAAATTTTAAATACGAATTTTATTTTGATAATAGAAGAATTTTAATAAAAAAATAATAAAATTATGTTAAATGATTTTAGAAACAACAATACATATCAAATATAATTTTGTAACAATGTTGTATTAGATGTTAAACTTGATATTAAAGATAGTGCTACTTATCTTTGGCATTTGAGATTGAAATATATCAATATAAGTAAAATTAACAAATTGATTAATTATGACATTTTGACTGGTGTAACTCTAAAAAAGTTTCCTACATGTGAAAGTTATATTTTTAATAAAATTATCAAGAAATCTTATACAAAAGATGAAAGATATGTTCACGTGCTAAAAATGTTCATACTGATGTATGTTGACCTATGAGCATTAGTGTAAGTGGTGGTTTCATTATTTTATTACTTTCATCGATGATTTTTTTTTTTTAGATTTGACTTTGTACATCTGTTGAAACATAAGTCTGAAGCATTAGAGTTTTTTAAATCTTTTCGGTTTGAGACTGAAAAGTTAACTAAACAGTGATCAAGTCACTAAATTCAGATCGAGGTAGAGAATATATATCTGATGATTTTAAGTTGTCTTACCTTAAAAATGGTATTAAATATTTTTATACTCTACCTCATATTCTAGAGGCTAATAGAATTACAGAAAGACAGAATAGGCTAATAGAATTACAGAAAGACAGAATCAAACTCTACTAGATATAATTTGATCTATTATGGCAAAGACTAATTTATCAATTTTTTTTTAGAGAATGGCATTATATGTAGCAATGCATATTTTAAATAGAGTTTTCACCAAAGCAATGAATTTTACTCCATATGAATTATTTTATGATAATAAAGCAAGTATTGCTCATATTCGAATATGATGCTTATGTTTTGATTTCTGATCTAAATAGAATTAAATTACTATTAAAAATCAAAATGTGTGTCATGATTGGGTATTCTTATCGTTTCAAAAGATACATGTCATATGATCCTGAGAATAGAGTGATAGTTAAAAGCAGAAATATGACATTCTTAAGAGATCTCTTTGATAGTGGAAGTTTAGCTGATGGTGATAAAAGTATTTTGGAGGAGTTAGTAGAAACTAATGGAAGTAATCAAGGTTTTATTATTGAGGGGTCCTCAGATCCTATTATTTTATCAAACATCAAAAAAATAAGCAACATTCTGAGCTCTTAAGAAGAAGTGATATGACATCAAAAACTCTAGACATGTTAGATATTCTTACGTATATTTGAGAGAATCATAAGAAAGATTGACCACTAATGAAATTATTGATGATCATGTTACTTATTGTCAAGCTATATCAGATATTGATTCTCAAAAATGGATTAGTGCTATGAAAGAAGAAATCAAATCTATAAATAAGAATGGTGTGTGACGATTGATTAACAGGTCTGTAAACACTAAAGTGATTGATTATAAGTGGGTTTTCAAAAGAAAGAAGGTCATAAGGATGCATATCTTACATTATATGTTGATGATACTTTACTTGTAGAAAATGATGTTAACATGATAATGGGAGTGAAACAATGGTTATTTAACATATTTGAAATAAAAGACTTAGGTGAAGCTTCTTATATTTTGGATATCAAAATTGAATGAAACCCGTAAAGAAGCTTAAGCTTGTCTAGGGAGAAATATATTGATACATTGCTGAAAAGATTTCACATGATTAATTATTTTGATGAAAAAAATTTGTATAATTATCTTACGCTATTTACCCAGGATGATAGTCCTAAGCCTATAAAGAAAAAAAATTAAATGTGTCATTGTATCATTATGTCTCTGTTATAGAAAGCTTGATGTATGTTATGGTATGTGCTCGATCGGACATAGATATTGTAGTTGGCATGATCAGTCATTTTCAAAATAATGCTGACAAAATACATTGGATTATTGTACAATGGATTCTGATGTATCTAAAGCAAACAGAAGGCTTTAGATTAATGTATTGTTCTGATCAATTGAATATCCTTGGATATTTTGATTCTGATTATCAAGGATGTATTGATAGTAGAAAATCTACTTCTGATTTGTATTCATTTTTTATGATGGAGCTTAGAAGAGTAAGAAACAAGAATGTGTTGTGCAGTCTACTATGGAAGCTGAATATATTGCATTGAATTTGACAGTGAAAGAAGCTGTGTACCTTCGAAAGTTCTTATTGAAACTGTTGATAGTGGATTGTGTGAAAAAATCTATTCTACTTTTATGTGATAACAATTCTGCAACACTAAGACCCAAAGTGTCATTCTTATACTAAGCACATTGAAGGTCGATATCATTACATTTGTTATGTTATCAAGCAAAATGAGGTAGTTGTTGAGAGAGTGTTATCTCAATCATACTTAACTGATCTCTTTACAAAGGGTTTACTTTTTTTATGTATTTACTAAACATGTAATGGCTATAAGATTGCGTTAGGCCAAGTGAGAGACTGTTGGTATTGTGTGGTCCAACACAGATTTATTTTATTGATTTTCTGTATTTTTTTTTAAACATTTCTATCTCTATTTTGAGGTATATATATATGTGGCATGTTGCTTGCATATTTTATGGCTTATAAATTATTTATATGGTACCATTGTTTTTGGTCTATTGTATATATAGATTGATTTTGTGGATGATTATTTGAATGAGCCACTTTGTAGTCCTCGACTTGATCGCTCCTATCATGATACACTATGTGCTTACATAGGCATTGATTGGACCATGATGAGTTTGAGAGGTGCAAGTCAAAATTACTCAGAATATGAGAGACATGGGGACTAGTCTCTCGATGGTCAATATACATAGGGTCTGTGAAGTCCTTCATGAAAAGACCTTGTGTATGTTGAGTGGTGAACTTAGTGCCTAATGTTCATTACCAGTGACTTAACAACTTTAAAAGTATACGCATACCTACAAACTGTCAATTTGAACAAATTTATTATGTTTAGTTTTGCATCAAATGTTTTTATTTATAAATATAAAATATTTTTTAATTTTTTTTTTTTATAAAATCGATGATATTTTTTGATTTTATGAAAAAGAATCATTTTATATTTTTTATCCCTATTTATTATATAGGGATACTTGTGGTAATTATCAAGGTATGCCAAAAGACAATCTGGATATGACATTAAGAGGCTAGCATCTCACTTAGGATTGGATTTTATGGTTGATCATCTCCACCCTAGAGATGTAAAAATATCTCAAGGTCACACAGGCAAAGGGAGGAAAAGCTCGAAATACCAAGTTATGGTATACTTGTCCAGCTGAGGTGAGCATCCAAATTGCTTGTGAGATCCTTGGATATCAAGTGGTTTGGTTAAATAATCATCCAGAGTTCTTCAACAAAAAATAGAATTCTTCAACAAAAGATATTTTTTAAATCATCAAACAAAAAAGATATGGCATTCTACTTAATTTCTTGGATTAAATAATTGACATGACATTTGTAGTAGATTTTCAGTTTTGGTATGATGTTATATATAATATAGAAATTATTCTAGGATGCTTTTTTCAATAGAATGGACAAGTAAAGATTATGTTATCTATTTTGAATTTTATTCCTATTTTAAAAATATTTATACCACAAATAATATCGACTTTGGTTATATTAGAGAGTCCAACAATTTTATCCAACCAAAAATTATGGTTGAATGTCTAGGTGGCTAATGTAGTTTTTTTTTTTTTTTTGTTCTCATATTTTTTCTCGATCTCTAAATTTTCTTCACAAGATTTGTTAGAATAGACAAGAACAACAGTTATCTGACAGTATTTATTTATGACTAATATCATTTAAGTAAATGTTTCTTTAATTTTATATTTCATTTACTTAAAATATTATTCATAAAGAAGCAAATAAACTCCCCTCCCCCATTTGAATATAGAAAAAATCAATTTTCCAGTTTAAGAACAAAATTCGTATTTTTGGATACGGGAGCGATTCTTAACTTTCAAATACTAGGTTTTTTTCCAAATATAAAAATTTCATAAATCTTATTATAGTAAAGCATCCCTAAAAATAAAGAGCGCGTCAAAATAATCTCTTGCTTTGATACCTAAAAAATAATTTACATTTCGACGGCTTTAAACAACATTCGCGTATTTCGAAAAAAATTTGATCGGAATGTAATTTTTTCATTATAACTTGGATTCAAACAATCTCGCATTTGTAGAAAACTGATTATGCTAGCTTTGCAACGAATTCAAGATTAATTGAATTCGAACTATATTAAAAAAATTACACTCTGATCATATTTATTAAAAGTAAACAAATGTTAATCATAAATACGTATTACCTATTTAACTTATTATTTGTTTCATTGTTGATTTTCTCATATTAATTAAGTTATGTCTTAAATGTTGATTATTTATGTAGAATAATGCATATATATATATATATATATATATATATATATATATATATATATATATATATATATATATATATATATATATATATATATATATATATATATATATATATATATATATATATAAATATTAATATAACATTAATATTTTAGAAATAAAAAAATACATTGGAAACGCCTTGATCGCCTAGGAGTCCAGGTGTAAGACCCTCATTTTGGCAGCTATTCCATCAAGGGCATTTTTGATATTTTTAGGTTATATTAGAATTTCCCAGCATCTTAGGTCGTAATGGAAAATATATATAAAAAAAATAGAAATCATTAAAAAAGAAATATATATATATATATATAAAATTACAAAAAAAATAAAAAGGAAGGTTGAGTGTGTTGGGTTTAGGTTTATGCTAGTGGGCTTTGGTTTGTGATTACTTTTCTCATTTGGGCTTTAGTGGGTTTAGATATAGTTTTCTATAGGTTTTAGTCAATTGGCTTAGAGTTAAAATGGGCCGGTTTTTGTGTTTGAATTAGGATTAAATTCCTATTCCTCTTTTGGGTTTGGGCTCAGCATCAAATTGATGGGTCACGGTCGAGAGAGGAAGGAGAGAACTTGAAAGGGTAATTTGGAGAAAATCAGATTTTTAATGGTGAATCTGGGTTATGAAACCCATTTAAAACCCTACACTAAAGAGGTTTTTTGGGGATCCGGATCCTCTCTTTCTAGTGGTTATAGGAGGACAGCGGCAGCCTTACTCAGATGGCCAACACGTGGCTCTTGGGTGAATTCAAGACCCATGTTTGAGCCGACACTCATTAGACAAGACGAGCCTATAGGGGGTGTTGGCTAGGAGCCTAGGACGTGGGTCTCGAATTCACCCGAGAGCCAAGTGATGGCCATCCAGGTAAGGCTGCCACTGTCCTCCCAGAACCACTGGGAGGAGAAGATATGAATCCTTTTTTCAGCCGAAAACCCTTGGTCCTCTCTCCCCTCTTTTCGGATCACAGGATTTAGATCGTCTCCTCCCAGTGGTTCTGGGAGGAGAACCACGTCCAAGCCGACACCCTCTGTCAGTTTGGCTTGTCGGCTGGGTGTCGACTCAGATATAGATCTCGGATTCACCGAGAACCACGTGGCAACCATCCGGGATAGGTTGCCACTGTCCTCCCAAATCATTGGGAGGAGACAATGCGGATCCCTGAGAAAGAGTGAGAAGAAGAGAAGAGTGAAGAAATAGAGAGGGGTTATTCGGTAATAGAGGGAAAACCAGAGAAGAGAGAGTGAGAGCTAGAGAGAACTGGGAGACAGAGTCGTAGGAAGAGAAGAGAATATCTGCTGCTGTGAACAGAAGAGGAGACAGATAAGGGGCGATTGAAAGAGCTGGGAGAGATAAAGAGAAGAGAGGAAAGGGTAAGAAGGAAACCGCCAAGAAAAATTGCAGAGTGAGAGAAGATAGGAGGGAGAAGGTGTCGGCCGAAGCAGCTGTGAAGATTAGGGAAAAGCAATGAGGAAAATAGCAATTGAGAAATTTAGAAGAAGGGGCTTGTTGAAAGAAGAAATTGCAGAAGAGAAGGAAGCACAGGTTGATCCTATGTCGCCTAACAAGAAGAAGATTATTTGGGAAAACGGTTCAGCCTCTCTCCAGATCGATGAGGTTTGCCCTTGAGGTTGAAGATTAGGTGATGTAAAACATGTGGACCTCTGCAAGTGTGGTCGTGAGTTCAACTCTCAAGAACACACCGGTTTCAGATCACTTTATGGATTAAAGAAACTTCCAATGAAACTACTCAGGCTTTCTCAGACCTGGATATCAGTGAGTTATTCACCAACCGACTATTGCATTTATGAAGTATAGAAATCGTCTCCCGCCTGAGTTTAGGCGGGAGATTTGGTGGTTCGGATGGATGTCTGTCACTTAGTTCTCGAGTGGATCCAAGTTTTCTATTTAAGCCAGCATCGGAGCCAACAAGTTTAATCGATAAGGGTATCAACTCGAATGGAGGGCTCGGATCCACCCAAGAGCTAGGTGGATAAATCTGAATGTCCTTTTGTCATGTTGCTTTCATTTTGTCGATCATTCCCTTTTTATTATTATATCAATTTTATCCATGCTGTACCATTTTGTTTTTCTTATGGCTGAACCGATTTTTCTAATGGAACTCATTGCTGTTACTTATTTTATTCTTATTTGTTTATCATTCATCTCTTTGCCTAGTCATTTCTTCTCTATCTATGTAATTCCTTCTTCCTTGGACTCTATTCCATTGTCTAAAACTACTTGGTGGTTGCTGTATATTTGGTCTAATTGTAATCTATTTTTTGTGTATATTTGTTGCAACCCGTCATTGTTGTATGCTGGTTACAACCCTTTCCATTTTACTATAACCGATTGTACCTTATTTTAATGTTCATTGCAACCAGATTTGGTTTAATGCTCAAACCTGGTTTTATTATTGTTTGAACAGGATCAAGCCCAATGCTTGGTCTAGTCCACACCATAGATAACGATTTGCCTTGAGACCTTGTGACAGTGCTACCTGAGCAAACTAGTTCCGCCAACTAAGGATCCCCGAAATAGAGTATGGATCATATTGTCTAAAAAATGAGGCTACAACTGCTCCACATCCATCCGGTAATCCCGTGGGATATGTATCTTCACTCCCTCGCGCTTGGGTCCCAGCTTTGGGATGAATTCGTTGCCCACGATCACTGAATAGGATAGAATCGAAGAATCCTATTCACTATCTAAGACTCAAAGTCAAAGACAAAAGATCTATCATATACCTCTATTCTGTATGAAATTTATGGTTTCCATTGGTGCAAATCCAATCACCTTCATTTGAGATGAGAAGCAATTCCCCATTGGATTCAATGATTAAGGGCCCCGGGAGGATACTTCAGAAAGAAAGCCTACTGGTTTAGTTGGTCTGGTTGTCCCCCTGTCGGTGGCCGGGCGGGCCCCGGTTCAATCTTGCCGATTCCACCTAGACATGGCTCAATAGAAGGGTAAGGTAAAGTGTTCTTAAAACAAAACTCTCAGTGCAATAGCTTCGGAGCACAGTCATCTGTTAGGTCCTCTACGCACAAGAAAGCCTCTTGGCTATACTCTACCGTCCGCCTCCGGCGGTTCTTCCCTTTTGGCTCGGCGGAGCTGAGCTGAGCTGGGTTCCACTCTGTAGGAAATGCATAGGAAGTCCACGCAGCAAACCGAGGCCCAGCGCACTAGGTGCTTGAACTTGTCCATTTTTTGTTTAACCATGCTGATTTAATTTAATCACTATATTTGGTTTGGTTCAACCCCCTAGTGAGTTTGGTTCATTTGTATTGGTTGGTTAAGTTCCATTGTAGGATTGATTTATTTGTTGTGGATTGATTCAGTGATATGCTTTGGACTGATTTAATATGAGTATTGGTTTAATCCAAATTTAATGTTTGAGCTTAGTCCAATGCATGCTTTGGTTTGGGTTAATTATATGAACTGGTTCAACCCTATTCTTGGGCCCATTTAATTAAATCTTGGGTTGGTTCAATCCCATGATAGGAGTGACCGATAGCGAAGTAGTACCGTGAGGGAAGGGTGAAAAGAACCCTCATTGGGGAGTGAAATAGAACATGAAACCGTAAGCTCCCAAGCAGTGGGAGGAGACCAGGGCTCTGATCACGTGCCTGTTGAAGAATGAGCCAGTGGTTTAGTTGTAATAGGTTGATCCGGCCTTTTGTTTGGATTGGTTAAATTGTGTTAAAACCAGTCCAATCTCATGGTGGGTTTGGTTTATTTGTGATGACTTGGTTCAGTCCCGTAGTGGATTCGATTTATAAGTTTTGGACAAATTCAACCCTATGATAGGGAAGGCTTAATCATGGTGAGTTAGTTCAACCCAATTGATTGTGGATTCTAATGTTAAATCAAATTCAGCCCGCTTCATTGGTGATGGTTTAATTGCATTGTGAGTTGGCTCGAGCCATGGTGAGTGGTTTAATGAAATCAAGGACCTATAAATTGTCTCTAATTTGGAGAGACTCTATGACTCCATATTTTCATCGTCCATTGACAAGGATGGACAAAGGTCTCAAAGCGAAAGCTTTTTGATTCGTGGAGGATGAAAATCTCATTGTCTTCATACTAGGATGGCCTCGAATGTCTTGGATCGCCTTACCTTGACAACTATATTCTAAATCCAACCTTGATCCTTCCTCATGACTGGCTGAGCAAGGCTGACACTGATTGACCATAATCATAGGGAGGACAAAGGAAGATACAGGCCAAAAAAGAAAAGAAAGAATAAGAAGAAGAAGATAGGTTGACTTAGGACTAAACCCTAACCAGCCTAGTGATCAAGGTCTCTCAGCCTAAGTGTGGGTTGACAAAGCCAAATATGGGTTGACAAAGCCAAACTTGCACCCTTAAGTGGGAGTATGAGTTATTAAATCTCATACTTCATTGAAAGAATTTACTCTACAAGTAGCTCAGAATTACATTTTCATTTTTATCAAAATTTACTGATCAATCATATATAGAGCTTGTGGTACTTTTTTAATCTTTCTCTATCACTCCCAAAATAATTTCCTTCAAAGTTTAGTGACCAATGATTGGGTACCTTCTCTCTTTCTCCCTACACTCAAAAAAAAAAAAAAAAATAATAATAATAATAATAATAATAATAATAATAATAATGGGGTTGTTGATGTCATTTATTCAAATGATCGTGACGCTTACGAAGAGTCCCAATCTCGTTGATTAGTGGCACCAGCTAAATTACACGCCCTTGGTCATGGTCTTCTTGAAACACCACAATAATCAGCTGTGACGCATCTCTAGAGAAATCCAATCTTCTCACGGACCTTGAAGATGTGTTTCTGGTCAACCATCTCAGAATGGGAAAGCAAACTATTACGGCAGACGAAGCTGTTGTTGTTTGATCCACTTTGTCTACAGCTCTATCAACTTATAATGACAAGATAATGATGCAAAACCACACTATCAACATGATGCCCCTGACAATCATATTTTATCTTTTTGGATAAGTATGCTTTTTTTTTCTTTAATAGTTATAAAATCATGATTATATAACTCAATTGCTCGAACGTGCTGCAGCTGGTTGGACGGTTTAGATTCAGTCAACGCCTACATGTTGGACATCGATTAATCGTAGTCGAGTTTCCTACCGATCCCTTGGGAGGAGATGATTTAGATCCCCGTCATAGATAAGAGGATTGAAATCGTATCCTGCGATAGGAGGATTCCAGCCAGAATCCAAGGGTTAGAATTCGTTCGGCACGTATACTAATACATCAATATGTGCATTGGATGAAATCAAAGATCATAATTTGGGTTTCGTGTCTGGTTTCAGTCTAGCTAGAAATCAAAATTTCGATGGTTTTGATCGAAATTTCGGGGAAACCTAGTAAAAAAAAAAACTCAGATGTGGTTTCGATGGCCCAAACTACAATTGGAAATCAAACCAGAAAAATATGGATCAACACATGGATAACAATGTCTCCCAAAAATGGTCTCTTAACATGTTAAAACATACTAGGATGAAATAGGAAATAATTCAAAAAAAGAAAAAAGAATAGGCTTAAACAATTACCACAAGAACATGATCTTACATGGAAATATAAAAAAGAAGATTCATTTTTCAGGATTCAAATCAAATCGTCTCCTCCCTGTACTTCAGGGAGGAGGTGATTTAGATCTCCGTCATAGATAAGAGGATTGAAATCGTATCCTGCGATAGGAGGATTCCAGCCAGAATCCAAGGGTTAGAATTCGTTCGGCACGTATACTAATACATCAATATGTGCATTGGATGAAATCAAAGATCATAATTTCGGTTTCGTGTCTGGTTTCAGTCTAGCTAGAAATCAAAATTTCGATGGTTTTGATCGAAATTTCGAGGAAACCTAGTAAAAAAAAAAACTCAGATGTGGTTTCGATGGCCCAAACTACAATTGGAAATCAAACCAGAAAAATATGGATCAACACATGGATAACAATGTCTCCCAAAAATGGTCTCTTAACATGTTAAAACATACTAGGATGAAATAGGAAATAATTCAAAAAAAGAAAAAAGAATAGGCTTAAACAATTACCACAAGAACATGATCTTACATGGAAATATAAAAAAGAAGATTCATTTTTCAGGATTCAAATCAAATAGTCTCCTCCCTGTACTTCAGGGAGGAGGGAGCCGCCCCAATCGGATGGTCGACACATGGCTCTTGTGAAAGTTCAAGTCCCACGTCCGAACTAACAGCCAATTGATAAGCCAAGCCGACAGGGGGTGTCGGCTCGGAAGTGTGGCTCGGATTTTTTCGAGAGCCACGTGTCGACCATCTGATAGGGGCATCTCCCTCCTCCCTGAAGTACAAGGAGGAGACGATTCGGATCCCATTTTCACCATAATAAATCCCACAAGAATTCCATTAACCATTCCATTATGTGCTCCTTGTAAATTGTACAATTACACATATCTGGATGGATTCAAATCCTCTCCAGGGAGACGTCCCCGTCGAATGACCGACATGTAGCCATTCGGAAACCGAGCCTCACGTCCGAGTCAACACCCAGCCGACAAACTGAGGCGACAGGGGATGTCTGCTCGGACATGGGGCTTGGATTTTTTCGAGAGCCACATATCGGCCATCTGACGGGGGCGTCTCCCTCCTCTCTGAAGTACAGGGAGGAGACGATTCGGATCCCATTTTCACCATAATATATCCTACAAGAATTCCATTATGTGCTCCTTGTAAATTGTAGAATTACACATATCCGGATGGATTTAAATCCTCTCCTCCCTGAAGTCAGGTAGGAGGGAGACGTCCCCGTCGAATGGCCGACACATGGCTCTTGAAAAAATCTGAGCCCCACGTTCGAGGCGACAGAGGGTGTCTGCTCAGATGTGGGATTTGGATTTTTCTAAGAGTTATGTGTCGACCATCGAACAGAGGTGTTCGAGAGTTATGTGTCAACCATCGGACATAAACGTCTCCCTCCTCTCTGAAGTACAAGAAAGAGACGATTCGGATCTATCCGGATGCTCTCGTATCAAGCTTGCACCCATGTAGCGAAAACTGTCCTATAGGATTTCGAACTCAAATCATCTCCCGCGTGCCAGCCTGCCAGCCCACCATTTGACGGGTTAGAATATATCGACACACATATCGATGTATTCTAACCCGTCAAATGGTGGGCTGATGGACTGACGTATGGGAGATGATTTTTTTGCCAGGATTTCTATCAACATCAACCATAATAAAGTACTATGTTCTATGTTTTTTTTTTTTTTCCAATGATTGTTCAGCCTATAGGATATAGAAAGATGTCTGTCATGTCAGCTGGAGAAACTCAATGGCTATGCATCAGTGGCTATGCATGGTGTAGCAGTGTCTTAGGTTTTTTCAAAGTCGAAGGCAAATCCAAGTGATTGGACCTTGTGGATTTAAATACTATCATTATTCGTTGTCCCACTCTAAGTATACTGACATTTCTCACTCTATATACGAGATGCGCTTGATTACCTCCAATAGTTGGAAGAGCGACTAGACTTTCCAATAATTAGAGACGATGGCAATCCGTTTTTACAGATAATCAGTAACAGTAGATAGAAGGGTTGAATTCGCCTCCAATTATTGAAGGTTTCAATCTCTCATCTAACGATTGAAATTAATTAAACACAACTATACACGTCCAATTAACTCCAACTGTTAGGTTGATTATTAAACCTCCAATAATGAGAGACGCATTGGATCAACATGCCAGAGCTCATGGGTATCAGTCAAACCTTTGGAACATTTATTTCTCACTCCATCTGTATTACCTAAAAAGATAATTTCTGACTCCATCTAATGTTATGATACCTGCCAAGTACGCCAGGGCTCATGGGTGCCAGTCAAACCTTTGGAACACGGTGGAAAAACCGTAATAGAAAGTAAAGTGTACGAACCTATTAAATGAAGGATATCCTACTATAAGGGTTTTTTCTTAAATTCATGATGACATACATGTCGGTTACGGCACGGCAAGGATACAAAAAATCAGCGAGAGCCTAGAAAAGAAGTATCAAAGATCTGTCCTTCAATGTGGCTGATGTGTTAATGACTGATATCTTCATTTTATGATTAGATTTAAGATTATCTAGCTGATCTGTCCAATGAAGCTGAATTCTTAACAAACTCTTTAATATCCACCTTCCGATTCTGTGATGATCGTGTATTCTTCATGAGATTTCATCATCCGTATATAATGGGTTTCATATTTTAACGATGAACCTTAACATATGATGTTTCCTATTCAAATGTATGTGGAGGTATTCCAAAATTTATTTTGACTTCTTTTTTTAGACATTGAAAGTGAGACCTAAATCAAAGAGTCTCCTATGAGTCGCTTGGGTTGACTCGACAGTATTTATTTTTGGATCTGCATCCTTTCTTCACAGTCATTCTGGGAGGACAGCGGCAACCTCCCTTGGATGGTCACCATGTGGCTCTCGATGAATCTGAAACCCACGTTAAAGTCAATACCCAGCCGACAAGCCAAGCCAATAGAGAATGTCGGCTCAGACGTAGGTTAACAGGGAATGTCAGCTTCACCCGAGAGCCTGTGGTGACATTTTCACATTTTAATATTTAATTTATTGGAATACTTATTCAAATTTTACAAGCACTTGTTAAAGTTAGAATTCAAGTTTTCCTTCTGAAGTAAGTCTATTTATAAGGTATTGAAGTAGATCCCTTCCTCCATTCATATCGATTATCCGATGTGGAAAAAGATATATTTGCCTTGGCAAATATGA
Source organism: Protea cynaroides (assembly GCA_028583415.1). Classification (NCBI taxonomy): domain Eukaryota; kingdom Viridiplantae; phylum Streptophyta; class Magnoliopsida; order Proteales; family Proteaceae; genus Protea; species Protea cynaroides. Next base: position 40,734,825 of record CM053267.1, read on the forward strand.
CTAGGATTGCCAACGTGTAGACCATTGATTGAATGATAGCATTTATATTTATCATAAATAAAAATTATTTTGTAAAAAAAATAAAATAAAGTATAAACTTCAAGAAAAAAAAGAGAAAATGGAGCTCACGGTTTCTGACATTCATGGAATTTTTGAGGGTAGGATGAAACTCCGTCCCACGCCTGGTGATGAGGTTTCACTGACATGGAAACGTGGCGTTGTGTCATTCGTCAATAGAGTAAAATACCTTCGCTGACTGGGAAAGGCGGCTCAGCAGATGAAGAATATGGTGGTTCCCACCACCCACGTGGATGATAATAATATTATAAAAACCTGAAATCTCGGAATATATCTGTATTCCTCGTCCATATAAGCTTTTTTTTTTTTTTTTGGTAGGATCGTCTATATAAGCAGAGTGTTACGGATTTATAGGAGAGGATCACTTCCACTGGTAGTCTTGTAGAGAACCAGTTTGTTCTGCTTTTTCTTCCGATTGAAGAGAGAAACTGATCTGGAAGCTTTACAGTAGTAGTGATTGTAGTATCTCATCGCTGAAGTCATCATGCCTGCTCAGGGTGTCAACGGTCGGGCGACGGTCGGTACTGAGTTTGAAGCTCGGATTACACCGATCGTAATCATTTCATGTATAATTGCTGCTACTGGTGGTTTGATGTTCGGCTATGAAGTCGGAGTTTCAGGTTTGCATCTTCGTTTCTTCAGATCTTGTTTTCTACTTTTTTTTTTCTTCCATTTTCTGGTTTTTCTGATTTTTTTTTGTTTACTTTTAAAACAGAAATCGGAATTGCTTTCCTTTTTATTATTATTTTTTTTGGAATGGGAATTGGTGTGTTGATTTGTTGTAAGTGGATTGTCATTAGTAGAATAGAGTATTAACGAATCAGAGAAGCAGGATAATTTATTGAAATTTTATATTTTCTATCTGTAAGCAACATAGAGTTGATATTAGAATTAATAAATAAGAATAATGGAGTGATTAAATATTTATTTATTTATTTTTAATTTTTTTAATGATGTTTATCAGGTTTTATTTTATAATTTTAAATTTCAAAAGAAGACTAGTGTCTGGAGACTCTGGACTCTGGAGTAAAGGAATAAATTGTTTTTAAATGTTTTATCTTTTCTTTTAGTTTTTAAAAAGAAATTCTAGAATCTGTAATGTTGGAAATTATTGATAGTGGAACTGATAAGGAATGGCTTATGTTTATCCATACATTTTCTCCACTCCTTTGATTCTGTTTGGAAGTTAGAACCTCGAGTGAAGTGAGATAAGATACAATCAAAGACGGTTTTCTCGTGAAAGGTTGAAGCCGGTGGAAGGATTTTATTAAAACTTGTTAGTTAATTTTTTATGCAGGAGGCGTTACATCCATGGATCCTTTCCTGAAAAAATTCTTCCCAGTTGTTTATCGGAAAACCCACGAATCAGGCGTTAACAGCAATTATTGTAAATACGATAATCAAGGACTTCAGTTGTTCACTTCGTCTCTATACATTGCTGGTTTGACTGCGACCTTCTTCGCATCTTACACAACAAGAAGGCTCGGTCGGAGGATGACGATGCTTATCGCAGGGATTTTTTACTTAGTTGGGGTGGCCCTGAACGTAGCAGCTCAGAACCTTGCAATGCTGATCATAGGAAGGATCTTCCTCGGCTGTGGGGTTGGTTTTGGTAATCAGGTGCGTTCATTTATCTTAATCCAACACTGTCTTCTTTCTGGTAAAATATGAATATCTGAGTTCTCACATGCTAATTTTCTATTTAATTTGTAAGAAATAGAAAAAAAAAAAAAAACCGACATGTACTGATTTCACCCTCTGACATGTTCAGAAGTTTGTGTTTATCCGTTTGGTAAAAGTGCATCCGTACATATTGAAGACGATTATTGACCGTCCGATTTGATACAGTTTGTTACAATTAAGTTTAAAAAAGAAATTAATTCAAAAGACTACTCTATTAAGTGAGAACTAAATGAAAGAATCTCAAAATCTATGAACCATATTTAATGAGTAAAGGATTCCAATAAGGGATCATAATATTATCATTTTATTTTCAAAGCTGACACCCAAGTTGGCCCATTTTGGAGTGTTTTCACTCTGTTTCACTAGATAACTCTTTCCCAGGTTGTTCCTTCTCTAGTTCAATTCTCCGCAGCAGTCTCTCAATGAAAACACTAAATGTTACAATTCAAAATCAAAAAACTAGTCTATTAGGTGGGAGAACCCCAAGACCTAAAAACCATACTTGATAGGTATGAGATTTCAATATGAGATCATAACATTGTCACGCCGTGCTCCCCATCTTTCTTTATTTCAGCTTTAAATAAATAGAGACCACAATTCGAGTTTGTAATTTCTAAATCTTGTTTGCTATGATCCTTATCAATGAGTATTCTTCTGTTGGTGACATCTTCTAATTTGTTTTTTTTTTTTCCTAATTTTTATTGTTGAATTTCAACAGGCTGTTCCCCTGTTTCTATCTGAGATCGCACCTACGAGAATACGTGGAGGATTAAATATCCTCTTTCAACTAAATGTCACCATCGGGATTCTCTTTGCCAATCTCGTCAATTACGGAACCAATAAGTAAGCCATGAACCTAATCTTCTGTCTTCTCCATGATATTTTTATCTTTTCCTTAGTTTATTTTGCTGTTGAACATCTAATTAATTTAGGGTCATCCGATTTAGCTTCTAACTCACTAGAATTGACTATATGGCTGTGATGATTCTTTAATCTTTGCTCATCTTTGTCGTTCCGTGGAATTTGTATGTCACTAACGCTGTGCACGTTTAACATACGTTTTCCCTTTGTTTCTGCAGAATCAAAGGAGGGTGGGGTTGGAGAGTATCACTGGGGCTGGCTGGGATCCCCGCTCTCCTCATCACTGTTGGGGCCCTAGTGCTGGTAGACACTCCTAATAGCCTCATAGAGCGTGGCCGCCTCGAAGAAGGTAAGGCAGTGCTCAGGAAGATTCGTGGCACCGATAAGATTGAACCCGAATTTTTGGAGCTTGTTGAGGCCAGTCGTGTGGCTAAACTAGTCAAAAACCCATTCAGAAACCTCCTCGAGCGAAAGAACCGTCCCCAGCTTATCATTGCCATCTCTTTACAGGTCAGTATCATGAAAAAATTTACTTAATACCATGAGGAATCATTGAACTTGAAAAGACATTTGTAATGAAACTCGCATTTGGATCCCATTTTTTTAAAAAGATGATTCCCACTATGCTTTCTCTGTTAAATTGAGAGCAAAGACTAATGATTAAGAGACAAATATAAGTGCAAATAATTGATGCATATGGAGATCACCCATTAAGGTGTCAATGTTCTTCCACTAGTCCATACCAATACAATGATTAGATACTAAGACCTTACATGATGAAATATTACACATCACTCACACATTCATCTAATGTTTTTTCAAATGGGTATCTAGAAAGCTTACTTCTATTGATGATGAGTGACTCTACAAACAGGTCTTCCAGCAATTTACTGGTATCAATGCCATTATGTTCTACGCTCCAGTGCTGTTTGCTACATTAGGTTTCGGTAGTAATGCATCCCTGTACTCGGCCGTCATAACAGGGGCCGTCAATGTCCTGTCTACAATCGTCTCCATCTACTTCGTCGACAGGTTGGGTCGTCGTGTGCTCTTACTGGAAGCTGGTGTCCAGATGTTCTTTTCTCAGATTGTCATCGCAATAGTATTGGCTATCAAGGTGACGGACACCTCTAACAAGCTGGGCTCAGGCTTCGGAATCATTGTGGTGGTAATGATATGCACCTTCGTTTCTTCCTTTGCTTGGTCATTCGGGCCACTTGGATGGTTGATCCCTAGTGAGACCTTTCCATTGGAGGCACGTTCAGCTGGACAGAGTGTGACGGTGTGCATCAACCTGCTCTTTACCTTTCTGATTGCACAGGCCTTCCTCTCCATGCTTTGCGCCATGAAGTCTGGTATTTTCTTTTTCTTCTCCGCATGGGTTTTAATCATGTCCTTCTTCGTTTACTTTCTAATCCCGGAGACCAAAAACATCCCAATTGAGGAGATGACAGAGCGAATTTGGAATCAACACTGGTTGTGGAAAAGGTTCATGGAAGACGATCATGAGCTTACGGTGATGACAGAATAAAAAATGGAAACAGTGAAGGTTTTAATCCTTCATTGCAGTTGTAAGCTTGCTTTGTATTTGCAGAAACAAATGAAGTTCTACGAAGGGATAATTTCTGATTCCATTTAAGCTGAGGAATATTCATTTGAATTGCAAGGGTTGGATACTTGGATATTGAGAATTAGTCAATTAGGTATGTGATAGTGGAAGGTGATTCTCATAGACATGGTCATCCAGTGGATTTCTGTATTGGGCAGCTTTGTGGCTAGGAAAGGAGATGAGAAGTCAAGCGTAACGTTATATGTTGGTGAGTTCCAATCATGGAGAAAATCATTGAAAGGAAATTGACAGGGGAAGGAAATATACTAGATAAAAGAGTTAGATTTTTTTTTTTGGGGGGGGGTTAGTTGTTGGTTTCTTCCACTATGGAGCAATTCTTGGAAGCTAATGGCAGATTTTTGTTGATCTTTTTTTTTTTTTTTAGGTCTGAGCAAATTTTTGTTGATCCTTTGTTTCTTGTTTTATGTTTCTCTTGGGTTGATCAGATATGGCTGTACTTTTGTGAAGGCTCGGTTGAATAGATTCATCTATGAAATTAATTATGAAAAATCAACTGGGATGCTCATTAAAAAGGGGTTTTTTATTTATTTCTTACATCCCATTAAAAAAGGGTTATTTATTTATTTATTTATTTGTAAGAAGATGGTTATAACCATCAGATTTGCATTAGTCTCTAAATAAAGGTTTTTGTGATGACTCAATGAATTTGCATCAAAAGACATCCATTATTTCATTAAAAAAATTTAATTACAACTACATATTATAATATCCCTTGTTACACGTAGACAAATCCATTAAAAAAGAAATTTTTTTTTTTTTGTATAAAATTGACCTTTGAGCCAGTAGGGCCCTAGCTCCCAAATTACCAACTATTCATATCAGGGAACTGATATCATTTTGAAGAAAAAATGAATCAAATAAAAAAGAAGACTAATTACTCTTTCACATATGGTCCAACTTATTCCTATCAGGCTATTTATATCATCCTGAAGAAAAAATGAATCAAATAGAAGAGAAATTACTCAACTATTTCTATTCAATTCTCTCTCAAATAAATAAAGAAGACCTTACAACAGTTGAATCGGGTGGGAGCCGGGAAGCCGAGGAGTCGTGGAGGAGAGGATTTGGTTCCCTGAAGCACCCACATATCCTCCTCGTCGATATCAATGCGTGACTTGAACCACGGTTTTAAGTTATAACTGATCAATCAAGTAATAGGACTCATAGTCCATGAAATAGGGCTGCAACAAGGTCGGGTTAGGTCGGGTTTTTTAAAAACCCAACTCTAACCCTGACTATTTAATCTTAACCCTAACCTTGTCCAACCCTGTCAGGGTTGGGCCTAACTCTAACCTGCCCTGATTGATCCTGACAGGGTTGGGTTGGGCTGGGTTAACCCTGATTCAGTATGATATTGACCTTGATTTACCTTAAACATACAACAAATTATCAATTAACAATTATAACTTAAAACATATGACAAACACAATCAACTTGAAATTCTTTTAAAAACCTAACAAATACAAACTAAATCAGTTTTATTTCTTTAGATAGCAAACAATGTAAGTATGCTCATTAAAAAAAAAAAAAAAAAAAAAAAAAAAAACAGAAAAGAAGGAATTAGCCTCATCCAAGTGTGACAACCATAACAGATGATAAAAGATTACAATAAATCAAATAATTAAGGGTAATGGAGGAATTTTAAATCATTACAGGGGAGAAAGAAAGATGGAAATTTAATTTGAAAGTAAAAACCTTAACATGTGAAGGAAAGAAAACTAAAAGATCTATTAAAAAAATACTATCCATTGAAAACAAAAAATATAATTAACAAATTTATGAACTTTCAGGATATGAAATGCAAAATCAGCTAACAAAACTATGCTGCTAAATTTTAGTAATCAACTGCATATTCATTAACCTATTGACATTTCATTTCGTTTGGGAAACAGGATTGGAGTTTGGCCTCAGGTGATGCTGGAGGTCAACCAATTGATCAAGGCACCACAAACTTACCAAATTGTTTACAGATAAACAATGAAGCATAAACTCTTTTCAATAACATAATATAATTAAACAATTACAGTAACTTCAAGAACAAAGCAGATATGTTGAGCATTAGAAGGTTAAGAACAGGGTATTAACTATTTAATCTTTTCCTCAGATTGATTGACAATGAAATCCTATAGCATTTCTGTCAAAGGTAAGCAGTGACAGCAATAATTTTAGCAGCAATCCAATTCATCAAACAGATCATGAATTTTAGCAAGAAGTTTGACACTTCAAATCAGGGTAGAACGATAGAACATAGTCAGATAGAAAATTACATAAACTTTGACATTTGCATTCCCACAAAACATGTCTCAGAACAACTCATCTCTGTAAAATCAAGAATTCGATTTTAATCAAACCAAGTAGAACAAAACAGAAAATGACAAAATGCAAGCTAAGTTAATTAATGTAAAGCCAATAAAGAAAAATTTTTTTACCTCTCAAACTAATTAATCTATTGGTGGGATTCCAAATTTATATGAGAATGTCAGTTCTTTTTGGAACCGTTTGAACAGCAAGACCGTTGAGGAAACAAGAGGAAAACACTACATGATTCATCTAGCTACAAGCTGGAAATGAAGAAATAGCAAAATTAAAACTAAAATTACAAAAAAAAAAAAAAAAAAAAAACAGTCCAAGGCACCTAACCTCTGTAGTTGAGTAAAAATAAATAAATAATCAAGGAACAACCAACTGCAATCTTAGAACTTCTCCAAAGTAACTTACCTGGTATCTGATTCGGAATCTTGAAGAACACTGAAATGTAGTAATATCAACTAGTTAGAAAATCGAAGAGAATCATGAGAGAGAATCAAGAATCGAGAGAATCAGAGAGATTGAGTGACTGAGAGTCTGCAAGGTGTTGTCAACTCTCAGTCTGGGAGGCGCCGTTTAATCTCTTAGGGTTTCGTTTGAGAGAGAGAAATTGAGAGAAGAGGTGAAGGCGTCATCTACTCTCTTAGGGTTTCGTTTGAGAGAGAGAGATTGAGAGAAGAGGTGAACACTCTGAAGCCCTGAGATGAGATGTGAATGCGACTCTTTTGGTCGATTAGTGGCTTAGGTTTAGCTTTAGGGTTTATATATATATATATATAGGGTCAGGCTGGGCCGGGTTCAACCCAAGGGGTCAACCCTAACCCAACCCAACCCAGCAAGGATTCATACAAAATTAAACCCTAATCCAGTCTTATCAGGATTTGGGTCGAGTTCAACCCTGCCAGGGTTCAGGACGGATCTGAACGGGTTTGGATTGTCAAGGTAAAACTTACACCCCTACCATGAAACACGTGTTCAATAAAGCACGACATATCCAACGGTTCCTATCAATCAAGTCAAAACATTTAGAATCATGGTTCATTTCTATTACACGTGTTACTCTCCTCTCATTTGGACGGTATCGATTATTGTAACTGCTTAACCAAACACGAATAAGGTTCAAATTTGATTTAATCCGGTAAGGTTACGGACAACACACAGACGCCTTTCCAAGGAATTCAGTGGCAGTCAACTTAATGCGATCAGGATTTATTTTTTTTTATGATGGTAGGGGTAAAAGTGTAAAAGCACATCACCATTGGTATTGTATCTACTCTGCTCACGTGGAAGGCGCCGCACCAATCGGGAGACGGTGGATTTGTGGAACAAATCGAACCCCAGTTTTGACAAAAAAATAGACGGAAGAGGTGAGAAAATAATTATATTCCCAAAAATACCCTATGGTCCCTACTGACAGCTGGTCTCATTGTCACCTGACGCACCGATTGATGTCACTCTCTTCCCTAACTCTGAGTCTGAGTCTGAGAGTCTCCTCCTGAATTCTCAATTTCTTCAGAAACCCAAAAAGTCAGAAGTCGTTTCATATTGATCTTCGTCCGAACCCTTTTTAATGCCGAGGCCGGTAGAAGACTTCAGACTTCACACCTTCTCACCTCTGACTCACTCTTCCTCTATCCCTCTAAGATCCTCATTTCTGGAGATATCCTTTTGCCATCTTTCTCTTCTTGTCTCTCCCTCGTCTTTTTTGTAAGATATTTTATAGATTAAATTAATTATAAAATTTTATTTGATTTAATGAAATTTAGTTGCAGATCGATTTAAGTATAATTAGAAATGGACCAACTTAATCCATTGTGAGATTGATCCAAGATTAAAGATGGTATTATAAATATCAATAATTAGAGTACCTATAGCTATAGTGTTATTTTCTTCTCATGTCCCTCAACAGGTTGTGGAAGACTCTAATCCAAACATTCCAAACATTCAAAGTAAAGAAAACGATCAAAAATCAATCTATAACAAAAGGTATGTGTCTTCTCATCTCTTTTTAATACCTATTATATTCTAATAATCTGTATGATGTGTTCATCAAGATCCTATGAGAAAAACCCAAAAAAGATTTAAAAAAATTTTACATTCTTCTCTTCTGTTCTCTTCTTTGATTTATGGACAAAGGAGGAGGACTCTCCATTGATTCTGATCCTCTACGTATTGGGTTCTTCCTTACCAAACCCCTTTCTATCAACCCCTTCCTGAAACTCAAGCAGTACTTCATGTATTCTCTAACAACCGCTTCTCCAATATTGAATTCCCCGTCAATCTTAACCGTAGGAATGATGATCAGCTCGATCCGGTCTCATCGGATGACAAACGTGTCGCCATCGATGAGATGGACTTCTTCTCCGATAAGAATCGCTCACAAGAGGTTAAGAAGGAGGACCTCATGGTGACGCTGTTCCTCGCTTCAATTTAGATGTAAATGTAAGCATGAAGATTCCTATCAGCCCAATACTTCTTCTTTTTCAAATATTTTTATAAATTCGCTTCTTTTTTTTTTATATATATAGAAGTAGGATTTTTTGGAACTCCCGTTCAAAAATAAGAAGACATGTATTGAATTCACCATTTTTATGTTATAATAACAGACTGGTCTACATCTTCTCACTGCTGCAAATACCGGTAGTGACCAATCCATGGTTGATGATGGTATATCTCCCAATGCAGAAGAGAAACGAGGCAAGAAGGAGGTAAGAAGATCGATTATTAATTTGATTTAAGATACAATTTGGAATTTGAGGATTTAGAATTTCATTTGTTTCAGCTAGCTGTTAACACTTATGCAACAACAGCATAATGAGAAGCCCGAAACCATACAAGAACATGAGGTGAGTAATCAGTTGATTTTAAGTTTTTAATTTTTAAGAAATAGTAATGAAATTGGTTGGTGGGTTGTTACTTTCAGATGTTAGATGGGAAACTGGAAGAGAATAAACATGAGATCAGTGGAGGAGGAGGATTCATGGTGCCTATTCAGTTCATGGATTTGAGGCCAGCAGCCACGGCAGAAACAGATGAACCCTCTCCACAAAACAATTTGAAAGTGGCGTCCAGGATTATAAACCTCAAAAAAATAATGGTAACAGTACTGATGTCATGTCATGTGCTGACCTTTGGTGCTGCACCACCACCACCACCACCACTCGCTCAGGACTTCTTTAAAATCTCTACAACCAGTCAAACAAAGTTCTCCGTCTTCAAATCTCTCAAGATCAACACCTTCCGTCTTCTTTTGGGTCGGTCAAGAAAATCGTCTCCCTGAGAGGGATAGTTTGACACGGAAATGGAGGGTTAGATGAGATTGATGAGTCTGCAATTTTTTGAACAAACAAAGAACTCCGGAGAAAGATGACGGATTGACATTGTCTTATTTCTCGTTTTTCTCTCCCATTACGTCCATACCTTGCTAGTTCTAGAAAAAGATTAACCAATTTAAAAAAATATAAATTGTACTGTCTGATCTTATGACCAGAGTATCAAAGAGAGAAAATTGGATTTTTTTTTTTTAATTGTAAAAAGAATTGGTTACCATTGTTATGTGACCCGAGAAAATTAAATGTATGACCCACGTTTTACACCTTGGAGCAATGAGTTTTTATGAGCAAATATCATGTCGGTATGTTCATTTATTTCTCAAAACAAATGCATGTATTTGTCAACATGTATGTATGTATTACATGTTTTTGTTTTTTATGATAAAAATAAACTGATATTATTTTTTGGAAAACTTTCACTCAACCCCCTTAAACTTTATTTTTAATTCACTCAACTCCAAATCTTACCCATAATTTCACTCATTCCTTTCACATGTGAAATATGTATCATACAGGTCCAGACTTAAGGGATTGATCTATCAAGTGATGAGGTGACAAGGCTAAAAATTCTATAATGCCAAAATTACTTTAACACCAAAAACTTATAACATTCAAAGAAATTTTCTCTTCTTCTCCACGCCAAGTTGTCTCACAAACTAAACTCCGATCTAATCATCGCTTCTCCGATGACAGCAAGGTATGGAAGAAAACCCCTGATTTTGGTTTCGGATTCTGAATTGTGGTTTCCGATATCTTTCAATAAGACCATACCAGAGTACCAAAGAATTATGATCTAATCTTTTTTCAATAACCCCTGATTGTGGTTTTGGATTTCTAATCTCTTTTCTTTAGACCCCACTAGATCTCTGGTGCTTTTTTCAAGTAGTAGGAATGGAGAATGAAAGAAGCTAAAAATCTATTATTCCAAATTTAAGAAGTTGAGCATTCCCTGGTAAAGCTCAAAGAGGTCATCAGCGATTCCGTTCCAAAATCAAAATGGAGAATCAATTTCAGTGGAATCCCTAATGTTAAGTCGATATCTTCACGTCACATGAAATCTTTCACGTCTATTTGTGATACTTTCCTGTCGTCTATCAACCTCTCCTGCAACGTTGACGACTCTGTGCAGACATTTTACAGAACTTGTCCATTCATGGTTGGAACGAATGAACTTGTAAGAACTAATTTATTATAAAGATGAAAAAATGGAGAATGTTGAAGATTGTTGAATAATAAGGCATGTCAACTAGAGAATTAAAAAACTGAATAAGTTACACTTCCCCGCAACCATTTTGAACAGATTTCAAAGCAATCACTTATGCGGTTTCACTTTCTCGGTTTTACATCTCTCCGGCAAATCTGGTTTCTTTCTCGTCTTTGCATCTCTCAAGCGAATCTGGTTTCACTTTCTTTTGCGCAATTAAGGTAAAGAGTGTTATTCCTTTGTTGGGTTCTCATTTCCAAACACCATCACGAGCATCTCAAAAGCTTTTTATCAGTGAGAAAAACCTCTCTATCTTCTCATCCTCTCCTTCTTCATTTTCTTCTTCCATTTTGGTATCATCTATCTGGCCTTTCTATCTTTCCATATTTCTGGCCAGAGAGTTTGCTTAAAAATTATATAATGCCAAAATTGTTCTTTTTATTTATTTTTTTTAAAGAGAAATATATGCTTTTTACAATGAGGATAAAATAGATTTTTCAATTTTTTTCATTAAGTATTTAACTGCATTAAGTGTAGGTGAAATTATGGGCAAAGTTTAGGGTTGGGTGATTTAAAAATAAAGTTTAGGGGGTGGGTGAAATTTTTTTATTTTTTTATTTTTTTCAAATTCAATAACTGTTTGTAGACACCAAATTTTACCACCTTATTAGCAAAAATTACAAAAATAAAGTTGTATACTGTGTGATCATTCAATCATGTTGAACCAGCCGTCAAGTGCATGGAATTGTGTAAGGGATCGATTCATTTGATCTCGATCGAGATTGATAGGATTGAAACCAACCTGAGATCACTCCTGTCTTTCATGAATTTACATTGCCATATTAGGATCAGCCCTTGCAACCCTCTTCAAACTCAATTACTGCACGGGAGGATCATATCTCAAAACTTGGAGAAGATTAAACATATGACCCACTCTCGTCTTCCACTTCTTCCCTTATACTTTCAGCCATTAAATTGTCCACCCTTTCTGGATTACTTGAACTTTTTTTTTTCAGGGTCTTCTTTTGCGACATGTGCTAGCTCCCTTGGCTGGTAGATGAAAGGTATGACTATGACGTACCATATGTTAGAAAGTTCAATGTCCAGTCAAATATAGAACCACTGCTTATTCAGCTGGGACGGGCTGAATGGGGGAAGCAAAAAATTATGGATGACTAACACAAGCAGGTCTAAAATGAGTGTTCATGTTATAGATGGACTGCCATCAAAAGTTGTTGGGTTCGACCGAAGCGCGCTCGTATTATTTCTCCATGCGCATTCAATGAAATTCTTCGTTAAGCATTTCAATCCATTTTTGTTGGATATTTTAATTGTGAATCTGTATGAATTATTGTCTTTTACATTTAGAATTTTAGAATTTTGGGCAGTTAATCTTAATCATAAGGGCTATGTTTGGGTGTCAAAGAAAAAAATATATAAAGAATATAAATTTAACTCCTTATGGTTGTAAGTGAAATCAAAAGAAAAGAAAATGAAGTTTTTTAAATTTAAAATAGAAATTTTTGTAATCATTATCCAACATAATTGTATAAATTACTTAAATTTCTCATAATATTTAATAATATTACTTTTTAGATGTAATTTTTATTCTACTTTTCAAATGCAAAGGATTTGAATATAAAATAAAACAAATAATTAATAATCAAATGAAGAGGATTTGGAATTCGTTGGTTATAAAAATCTACTTTAAGTTTGAAATTTTCAGTTCCCTTCCTTTTAATTTCCCCTTGCAACCAATCAACAAGCAAACTATAATAGCAACCATAAGTAGAAGTCCAGCTTATCTGGAGTTCCTCAATCAGGTAGGCCATAATCTAATAAGAACCCTATTTTAGGGTCAAATTCCTCTTAGCTTAATTCTACCACTAGAACAGTGGCAGTTTTGTTTCCCAGGAGATATTTCATACTCAGGTCATTTTTAGCTAATATTCAAGTGAAATACCTCGGTTAAAATAAAAAATAAAATAAAAATAAAAACATAAATTTACTTTACAGATGAATACGCCATAGAATATAAGGCTTGATTGAATTCAGAGAAAAATCATGATTATTACAACAATTCCAGACGGTGATCACATGGTTGCCAACAACATGGCCCGAACTTTTGCTCTCAGTTCATCAGATACTTCGGTAGTGTCAGGTGGTGGAGTGCCAGCAGCCAAGGCGTTTGATTCCTCTTGAGGATCTTTTGATGAACCTAAACTAGCCACCCTATTACTCCTGTCATCAACCCTCAAGGTTTTTGTTTGAGCCAGGACTTCTGTAATGTCATTCTCATGTTCCACTTTTCTTTTGGAGTGATTTCTATGCTTCTCAGACCTGTGTCGATGCTTATGCTCATCTTCAGATGAGCTATGGCTATGATACCTGTGCTGACGCCGAGATTCCTTGTAATCCAGAGAAGAATGTCTTTTTCTGTGCTTGTGCTCATCTTTGCAGTGGGATGAAGAATGACGGGAACGATGCTTCTTATGGTGGTGCTTATGATCCCTTCTGTCACTGTCGTCGTCCATGTCTACTTCAAACCTTATGGACCTTGAACGGTGCTTCTTCCTCGACTTTCTTTCATTGTAATCATCATCAGAATCATGCGTTTCAGACTTTGATCTATCTGAGGTATTGGCATCTACTGGTACTGAGCTACCTTCTCGTTCTCTGCCCAGAAGATCCACTTCCCCACTTGAAAGATTTGACACGTTAGGTGCCAGTGTGGCATCATTCAGTACCGAAGCCTTACAACCAGAATCCAGCAACCCAGAGTGCACTGAATCTGGGGGTTCAGCAGATAAACGTGGCAGCAGATTATTTGCGGGAGGTGCTATGCCACCCTTTACCATGGCTGCGAACATCTTTGCCCTCTTCAACCTCTCCGCCTTCTGCTTCTGCTCCTTTGTCAAGCTTGCTTCAGAAGAGTCAGCTTCACAGGCAGCTGCAAGGGCAGCCGTCTTTGCAATAGCCTTAGCCACAGATACCCCACTGGCTCTGCTACCCACCTTTTCTGAGTGGCCAGCAGATCTAGACAACTCAATGGGCATGGAAACACTCGGCTCCCCATTTGGAATAGGTTTCTGCATAGAGCTCCAACCTCGAGATGAGGAAAGACTGCCAAAGCTTGAGGTTGGCCCACCATCACCACTTAGGCCGAGACTTGAATCACCCATGGATGGCTTGGGGAGAATATCTTTGGGATTCCTCAGGCCTCTTGTTGCTGCCTGAAGAATAGCTGCAACAGTATCCACACTCACTCCACACTGCTGTTGAATAGGTTTGGGTGGCGGATCCTGTGCATCCTTTTTTGATCCACCAATTACCATTTTAAACTTTTCTTTCCTCTCAGAATCAAAAGGTATATCAGAAGCTGAATAACCTTTGGATAGCACACCATTGTCGTCTTTGGATAGACCACCTTTCTTACCTGCCACATTTCCCATTGTATCATGGTCTTGAGCAGTAAAACACTTCCCCGGAAACTTAGACTGTAAAGGAAATGGAAAATGCATCAGCAACACATCCAGCAACCCAGATTAGCATTCATTTTTATGTAATAGCCCAAGGATCAATGATATCTCCAGATAATTACATCCACCAGAGCGAACAAAGTTTCCCAAAACAAAGAGGGAGAAAGAGGGGGGAGGGGGAGGAAGTGTCTCCCAAGGATCACACAAAAGCAAATGAGACACTAACTACTGCATGGTGGTCCAGAAAGCATCTAACTTATAAAGCACTTGCTCATAAACCTGATACAACTAAAGATGCTTGAGTTAAGAGAAATGTTAAGATGAAACAAGATTTCTTTCACGCCCAGTGTTGGTTTCCAAATGAGCAGCCCTATATTTCGCCACATAGAAGAGTGATGGGGAAATTCTGACCGTTAGATGGCTGGGGCCTGATGTGGATTGGTTACGTGTTAAATTTCAAACCGAAATTCATATACCCTCTCATATGCAGGCACGCCCTGTGTGTATGCCCATGCACTCCTTTGAAAGTCCAAGATTTTTCAATTTCTGATTTTGACACCTGGCAAACTCAGATCGCTCTCAAATTTGATATGTGAGCAGGGGGCCATGGGGGCTCCACCAGTTCGCAAATTTTCAATGCCATCTGAACTGCCATATGGCAGTTAGAAAGGGTGTGTGGCATGGTGATTCCCTGCTCTCGATTTAGATAACTCTAAATCTTCTCCCAATGGTTTTTTTATTTTTGAAAGAATCAATGAATGCCATGCACACTTGCCAACGTAAAGGTTCAAAGAAAAGGTTACCCATCTATCAGGTCTTCACCTCACAAGCACATGATTTTTCAGCAACGAAATATTTTTTTTTTGTGTGTGTGTGTGTGTGTGTGTGAGAGAGAGAGAGAGAGAGAGATGAAAAGGCATGAAAATCTAGAGAACTAACAATACAATCAAATACAGGAAAGTTTGTTTTAACACTAGAATATTAACCAACAGAATTTCAACAATCATATAGGATATAACATTGTCAAATCATGTATACAAAATCCTGTCCCCAACACAGACTCTCACCCGCACCCCACCTGGGTGGATGTGTGGGTGTGGGGGGGGGGCGGAGAGAGAGAGAGGGGTGGAACGAACAACTACAACTAAATTCATCAAGCTGTCACCCAAGGCACTCAAAAGAGAATGAGACCCTAATGCCTGCATTGAGGTCCAGAAAGCACCCATCTTATAAAACACCTACTCATTTATCAAAGAAAACCTATAGGGCTTAAAGACTGACTGGACAGGAATATTATGATAACTCTAAACTTCTCCCAAAGATATCTTAATTTTTTATAAAAGAATCCATAAATGCCCTTGCATGTTCACCCAGTCAAGGCATAAAACAAGGGATTTAACATGCCCAAGTCTGTGTCTTACACCTCAAAAGTGCAAGATTCTAACTGAACAGGATAAATTCTCCCCCCCCCCCCCAAAAAAAAAAAAAAAAAAAAAAAAAAAAGTGGCCGATACTACTGGAAGGATTCCTCTTTGGCTGATAGGTACTGTAACTGGTATTCCTGTGATCGGTTTAATAGGTATTTTCTTTTATGGTTCAAGTCCAGGATGGCCCAGCTGCACCAGGGAAAAGAATAGAAGAAGCATCTGACTCCTTCAAAGTGTGGGAAATCATGAAAACTTTTTTTTTTTTTTTTGGTTGAATGATGATAACCTATAGAAGCCCTTAATCTTCATCTTTTGCTTACCATCTTTTTCTTTTTTTAGTTTATTCAAACCATAAACATCCATAGATAACAAAGATATGGGGGATAACCGATGAAAAAAATACACCCCATGCCTCGTGCACTGGGATGTCCTTTTTTATGTTTCAACCAGGATGATATGTTTCATAGCCAAATTGACTCTCATCTAACTCTTCATTTACCACTTAAAAGAAGCCCCAGGAGCTAGCAATCTGTCAAGTTGACTGAATTTTTTTGATGACAATTATCCACCAGGAGGGAGAAAAGGATAGGATAATGTTTTAGCAAGAAGAACTGAGTGAAAAACAGATATACAAATGAAAAGAATATTGGGACTAAATGAACAAAAATCGAGGCTACAACTTCCTCACTCAAACAAGAATCTAACTATTTTGACAAAGATTTGGACGAGGAAAAAAATAATTTTTTTGGTCAGAATGATGTATAGTTAATAAGATATAAAAGTAAAACAGAGAAAGAAAGATCACTTATTTTTTATTTTTTTATTTTTTTATTTTTTTTTGGGGGGGGGGGGAACACCTTCAATGTCAGCTGTTTGATTTATCAAACTAAGCATTGTTTCTTAGTTATGAGCAGAATCAGCAGAAAGAATATAAAAAACTTAAGTTGAATATATGGAAAAACCACATGATTCTGTCAAATCGAGTCTGCATTCAACTGCCTTTTCTCTTTATTAATTAAATTCAGCAGAATTTTGCGCAAGGGTGTTGTTTGCAACATTAGAATTAATTTATACAAAAATAGTTAAAAGAAAGGCAGTACCAAATTAGGGGTGAAAATTGATAGCCAAGGATATGAACCCAATCCAAGTACATGTCTATTCAGATATCAGATGCAAATCCCCAATTTGGATATATCTGCTTCGAAATTACAATTTCAAATTACGTGAATTATAATTGATAAGTGAAACCATATTTCATACTTATGCAGATGAAAAATATTTGTAACTTTTGAGTTAATTCATATAAAATACATTTACTGTACTACAAAAACATACAATAAAAATATTGGATATCAGACACTGGTTCAAATTTGAATATCAGATACACCATTTGGATTCAGACATTGGAGTAACCAAGCAACTGATTAGAACTTGATCTGATCAACTTTCAGGGCCAACCCCTCAATCTAAGGAAAAGGGAAGAAGCAAAGGAACAAATGTTTAGGCCTTGCATCCATTTCATAATGGGCAGAAGCATTCAAAAAAAAGGAACAAATTTAAAGGGCTCAAAGAATCAATAAACTGCAGTATGGCAGCTTAGAAAATTACCTAATTAATAGCATAAATTCTTCTCTGTTTTATAATAATAATGACAGATAAGCAAGGGAACAATAAGATGAATAAGTCCACTAAATTTAATAATAAAAAATTTATGCAAACATATCTTCCCCAAGTAAGAAGAGTTTGAGCATTAAGTAATCAGTCTTCGGATTTTAATGATCAACCCAACCACCCAAACCAGTTAACATACTGGAACACAGAAATGTTGATAACTAGATATTGTTCGCCTACAATGACTAAGATATTCATGATGAAGTTTTCCGAGAAGCGCACCTCCTGAGCTTTTTGAAGAACATTCAGATAATAAGGATGATATTGATTGGAGGGTAAAAGGAACGGAAATCTCCCATTTTTGCTATCTTGCTCTATGAGTATTGCTTCAAATTCTTTCCCATTTTTCAGAATAAACTCCACTATTTTATCAACCATCCTTTTTAAATGTGATGGAGGCTCCAAAATCAAAGGTTCGACCTTAGAGGTGCTTGGCAAAGTAGACACATGTGGCTTCTCCACAGAAACACCAGAGGAACCCCGGGCATCACCTTCTCTTTTCCTGCTATGTGTAACATCAGAATTATCTGCAGTCACAGATCGATTTCTTTTTGACAAGAGAGACTTTTCTTTAGCAGCATGAAACGGGGGCTTGGGAGCCTCCCCAACTTTTTCTGATAAACCAACAGAAGATTCTGCACATTCTGATCCATGAGCAATTATTGTATTTTCAATGTCTAAGGATTCACCGGGCTCCTCTCTAGATTCCAAAACAAACTGGAGTGCACCATCCTCATCATCTCCAGACCCATATACAGAACCAAGCAAGGATAATGCCCCACCAGCAACATCACTCATCGAATTATTCGCACTATTTTCTTTCTTTTCATCTACAGGTTTAGCATCCACACTAGAATTTAGAAGGTCCACATGATCAACTAGGAACCTGAAGTATGCATGAAGATGATGGTCGGGCATTAGAAAACCAAAAGTTGGATTGTCCCCCTGTTTAACCCTCAAGACAATTTCTGATTGACCCCCATGTTTGCTGACAAATATTGCAGTTCTTGCAATGATCTGATGCACTTTCTCCGAAGGAGGCTGCCGCAAAAAAATTAAAAAAAAAATCCACTTAGTGAAGGGACTATATAAAAATAAAAAATAATTAATCTTACTAAATAATTAAAGTTAGACTCAGACAAATGGAATCTCACACATATTCTGATAACTATAAAGATCAAACAGAACTTTATAATGAATTTCAGCACATTGCTCAATGTGGTGCCAAAGATATTTCCCTCAGAAAATAACAGAATCTATCATCCTAATCCCACCTGCACGGTCCCTTGGTCATGAAACATCAAAAGGAAACAAGGAGCCTATGAGTGGCAACCTTAGATCGGAAGAACTCCTTCCCTGCTCCGAGTATCTGAAACTTAGACATGGTAAGCCTTAGAATAATATTTGCACTTCAGACAATTATCACTGGCCAGATTGGATAAGAATCAATTATATATGAACAACAACATCATCCAGATTTCCATGAAGTAGTAAAAAAATAGTGATAAAAAAAGAGAACAATATGCAAATAAGTACTCACTAGGTTTTGAAGCAGACTTTCAGGCACTGAGAAAGGTGGAAGAAAACTGGAATCTCCCAACCCAGCATCAGAATTTTTTTTATCAGTAGAAGGGTTTCCATAAGAAAAGGCAACGGTATGATAACCACCACCAACTGCTGGTTCTGCTCCATTATCTGATTCTGGATATTGAAAGAGAAACAATCTTAAATTAAATTTATAGACATAGCATCGAATAGTAGAGACGTGGCAGGGCATTTAATAACCAATTCACTGCAGAACAACGGAAATGGAAAAGGGTGGAATCAGGTGAAACGATTCTTACTTGTCTGAGAACAGATGAAAATGTTGCAAAATAGACATCCTTCCTGCAAATTTGGAGATATATTGCAAATAATGTATTACACCAATTAAGATTAGATAGATTCCTATTGACGCAGTGGCATTAGAATGGCTGGTGCATGAGCTTTTCTCATTCCCCTCTCCCCATTTCATCAAATTACCTATTCTGTCTCTTGTTTTCTCTCCTGCAATCTCTCTTCTTCTTCCTTATATCTCTCCCTTCAAACTTTTCTCCTCGTTTTATTTCTTCTTCTTTCTTCCGTATGGATTACTCTGCCAAACCAGCAGAAACTTTTCTTCTTTGACAAATAACCTCTGCTGTTAACAGCACTGCAACTACTAAATTTGAACATTGCTCTCTGCTTATATAATCTGATACAGGTTAGTATTCTGATCTGTGTTATCTGCTAATTATCCTTTAATCATGCATTCTGTTACAAACCAATATATCAGATCTGTGTTCTCTGGTGGTAATTTTCAGTGACTTTTCTGATTGCTGGGGATGGAGAGACTTATGGGTGGGGGAGAAAGATCATTTTAACACAAAATATCATGATTGGAAGGCCATGAACTCAAGGACATCTGATACCGATTATTATAAAAATAAAAATAAAAAAGAAAATTTTCATTCTTCCTTTCTTCTATTCTCCTTGATGGGAACTATATTTGGTTTGTATCAGTGAATGCGCTGGAGTATTAGAAAAGAATGCCACAGGGTTTTACTTAACCAACTGTGGGTCCAAATTTTACTGTGAGAAAAACAGCCACAACAAATCAATGCCCAAAATTGAGTTTTAACTTTTAAGATTAAATGTCCTTGTTTATTCATCAGATGAACTTTAGTCTTTATACTTGTGAACAGATGCTCTCCATCATAGTTCTAGTAATACCATTCTAACCACCGTTAGAAATTAGAAAACACAAGAAAGGAAGGATAAGTTCAGAAATTCAACCGATGGCCTATGGGGTTAAGTCAAGCTGAGAAGAGCTACGTAAATTAAGCATAATCACATTTCATCTTTATTGATCTTTCAGTTTTCCTTTATGGTTGATAATATATGGAAACCATAGATAGAGTTGAACGGCGGGAAAAAAAAAAATCGAGCCAACCCCATTCACTTCGGAAAACGGTTAGTTGAGTTGAGTATTGATAGTAACCATAAATCTTCCTTCAAGTATCACAAATTCTCTCTCTCTCTCTCCGCACACAGCCACCAAGACCCAAAAAAAAAAAAAAAAAAAATCAGTACAGCCAATACACCAAGTGAAATATCGCTATACGCCAGCTACTTCGGAATGCAAAGAATGAGAAGAAAAGAGAAACCATGAAAAATAAACGAGAGCATAAATAAGTGACAAACCTAGAAGGCACGATGAATTGTGGTCATCAGAAGGTGGAGGTAGGTCGAGGTATCTCTCCTGATCGAGTTCGGTTTCCGATGGTTGGTGGCGCCGCCTCTTGAGGGGAGGAGGAGGGTGTTGAAGGAGGTGGCGAACGTCGTATCGATCGATGAGAAGTGAGTTCCATTCAACAAGGGCGTCCCTCGAGTTAACGAAAGCAGCGGTGGGGTCATCGTCGAATAGAAGAGCATGGCGTCCACAAACCTCCAGATCCATCTTATTCTCTGTCTCTCTCACAAAACCCTAGAAATTTTATTCCAACAAGAAGAAAATACGGAATTTAAAAGAACTCGCTTACATATGGAATTTGAAAGTAAAGAATGTCCTTTTAAAGCTCGGATTGTCCTCCCCACTAACTGCTGTTTCTTTTCCCGAATACCCTTTCTCTAACAAAGACGTAATAAGGTTAACTTGAGACCCACAGGTGTGCAATGCGTGCACAAGATTGCCAACCTTCTAAATTCTAACGGGGGTTAAAATTTAGGAAAATTTAATTATACATTCTCTTCAGATTACTACATAGAATTAGTTTCCTTTGATAAAAATTACATAGATTACCTCTCAAACAATGTTTTATAACAATATAATTCATACTGGGTCTTAAAAACTAATGATTTTTTTTTTAAGATATTATTATTCTCACTCAATATAAAATTACATAAATATACCATCATTTTTCTCTGAAACAAGGCCTTGCAAGTTCTCCAATTACAGGCCTCATTTCAAAGATAGACTATAGTATATTTATGTAATTTTACATTGAGTAAGGATAGTATTATCTTTACAAAAATTTAGAATCTCTCCCGTCAGTTTTTAATGCTCGGTGTGGATTATATTATTATAAAACATTGTTTCAGGGATGGTCCCTGTAACTTTTGTCAAGAGAAGGTAGTTATGTGTATTAAACCAATTGTTAAAAGGTGTTTGAGTAAATTTCCCTAAAATTTACTTCTTCTTTTTTTAAAAATCCGGTCGGATTGATTTTCAAAAAGTGACCAATATGGTATCCAATATCCAGATTTAACCTTGGCTGCACAGGATTGGCTAGGGCTGATCCTCGTCCGGATTTACCAATCTGTGTTGATTCGATCCGATCCGATCCGATCCTTAGAACACTACAATACTACACTGCCCTAACCTTGGCTGCACAAAATTGGCTAGGACTGATCGCAGTCTGGACTCCGGATTAACCAATCCGCATTGATCCAATCCGATCCCTGGAACACTACACTGCCTTAGGGCAGTACTCAAAGCCAATATGTTATATCTGTGTACCTCATGTTATGTTTGGAGTACACATTTCATACAAATATTATGTTGTTGATATTTTTTGATTGACACTTTTTTCTCTCTTCAGGAAGATTTAAGGTATACCGGAGGGGGGGGGAAGCAAAATGAGGGCTCTTGCTAGGCAAGCGAACACTAGGGGAGAAGCAGGTGGGAGATCCTTTATCTAAGAGATGGGGAGGGGTACAGCAAGGTTCAAGGCAGAGGAGAGAGATGGGAAGGGGATGTGGGGGGGAGTTCTCATTTCGGTTTAAATTGGTTTGGTCTAACAGGTTAGTCCAGGTTAATATCAAATTGGGTCTTATTGGTATGGTTTTTGGGCTTTTATCTGGCTAGTCCAGATCAGACCGAGACTGATATCTTTTCTCATACTTTAACCGGATTGGTCCAGTTCAGTTTTGGGTTTTGTGGATGAAGCACTTGAGTTTGCATTGGATCTTAGCTGTGCAGTTGACCCAACCCTGCATTGACATGATTCCTTGGAACCCTAGCTAGTTTAACCCATTTGGATCGATCAAAGTGGATTTTACCAAATAAATAAATAAAGGTTGAACAGTGATGATCAACAAAGTCGTCTGGAGATATGACACCAACAAAGTCAACTTCTACGGAGATCTACATAACACAGTGCAATCAATACTGGTGGAACAATGATGATTTGCAGGAAACTGAAGGTTGATTACTAGCTTCTTAGTTCACTCATAATATTTTCAAGGTGGAAATGCAACAACACCCCATATTACAAATTTGGGCCATATGCGTTTATATGGTAAACCTACTAAAAGATAACTTAATTCCTCTCACAAAGCATAACTAGAAACTAATATCTACCATTAAGAAAACATATTATTCTCGATTAAATCCAGGTAACTAGGAAACTTCAAAGAGTAGAATGGGGAGAAGGATGGTAGCAAGCAAGGTTCTCCGATCATGGAGACAAGAAGCGGGTCATCCAAGTCTGGAAGCGAGACCACGCCAGCTCCACTGCAGCTTCGTCTTCATCCGTCAATCCCATTCCCTTCCTCCTATTTACAGCATCAGGGGACCTGTTCATAAAAGCGTGTCTATTGCCTGGATAAATGTACACTTCCGAAGGAACCCCAGATGCCTTGAGTTTTTCCTCCAATGATTTTGCAGCCTGGCAAAATTTCACACAAATCATTACTTATATCATTGAATAATTTTCCCTTGAGTTGTTTTAAATCCAAGTCATTAAGTACATTTTTTCACATTGTCCTCAATTCTAAAGCAAACATAGGAAAGCGAAAGAAAGACGTGGAAGAGAATTGGGTTTGAAGTATACAAAAGCACTAATCATGATAGCTATGGTTTTAATGTGACTCGACTTCTGTTAACTAACATCTGAGTTTGCTAGAAAAAATCAGGAGAATGGTGCTAGAATTTCAAGAAGACCAGGTTTTTGGCACTACCTCAAAACCAGGCAAAACTTAGTAATAAATATCATAACTCTGCAACCCATGGACATATTTTAGCTTGAAAACACAGTTTAATACAAAAAAATATTGAAGAATAAGTGAACTTAGCAAGTTCTAAATAAATACAGTAAAACAAGCATGAAAGGGTTGAAGATTATCATACAGTAACATCTGAAAATCCAACAAAGTCATCGAGCTCCCCAAAATGAGCCTGCACTGGTGCCTTGGTTTGGGCAGGGTCTGCCAGTTCTGGTGAAGGAACTCCGTAGAAAGCAACAGCAGCATCAACTTCAGGAACCAGAACAGCACTAGCAATGGAAAGAGCACCACCCATGCAAAATCCTGTTACACCAACCTGTTGCAATGAAGCGTGATGGTTAAATGCAGGATCTTGCTTCAAATTAACATAAGTAAATTAAGCACAAAACTTTGTCTATTCAACTGAAACGTGAGAATTAACATCATATATATCAAATGGAAGCTCTTTAAATTCCTGGCACAGTTTAAGGGAGGCAGAGGGAAAAAATATCGATTAGATATTTCTTTGAGGGACATACAGAAAAACAAAATGCAATAGATCCAAATCCAATATTCATTGAAAACCTAGATGGACTGTTTTTCTTACACAGAGCAGCTGAGACAAATAGAGCCCACATATATTGTCATGTTAGGCCAGCACAAAGATATTGAATGTCCAATCTCATCAAATCCAAATATACCACTACCCTAATTGATTGATGGTAATGTATCCTTAGAACCTACAATGATACATAAATGTTTATGAAGCTTAAATACCATAATGATAATTTGAGTTTTGTTGTTCACCCTGATTATCAAGAGATAAAGGATACTAGTCAAAAGACCCTCCCATGAATCACATATTTCAATATTAAGGGGAATATGCAGCATCTTAAAAACTAGCCAAACCCTTGACACGGATTCACAAACAAAAGATATTCAGCGTAATGCTAAGGCATTCTCCATAAACGACGTGTTACACCTGATCCCTAGTGTAGCGAAAAATAGGCAAGGGTCGCCGATACGCGACCAGATGCGATTTTAAATAGGCAAAGCTTTTGGCACCATGGACGAATGTGGGTAAAGAAGCTAATTCATAAGCATAGGATTAGAATTGATAGATATTATGAGGAGAAGAATGATTAACATAGCTTGCTTTCAAGAAACTAGATGGAAAAATAAAAAAGCTAAGGAGCTTGATGACTTTAAACTTTGGTATATGGGGCATAAAAATAATAGCAGCTGAGTAGGCATAATTGTGGATAAAGATTCAAAGAATTATGTGGTGGATGTTATAAGATATGGTGGGGCTGCAGTCTCTTGTTAACAATTTTTGATGACTTGGTTTTCTGGTGTCATGGGGAGGGGTGGTAGTTTATCAGGTGTTTGCTTTCTAAAAGATGTAGAAGATGCTAGTTCCCACTTCCAAACTTGCTTATGCTGTGACCTGCAATCCCCTTTGTTCTGCTAGCTGTCCTCTAGATTGTTCTTTATGTCAATGTTTTCAAACATGGGCCACGAGTAAGATCGTTTTGATACAGCTCTTAGCAATCCAAATGATCCAAATGATCCAACTGTCCCACCTGACAGCCAAAATCTATTGGCTGTTGGGCAATCCAGTCAGTGTTCAAAACAACCTGGCCGCCCAATCAAATTATCCTTGACAACATTGCTTTATATCACAATATTGCAAAAAGGAAAATTGATCCACAATCCCCTACAAACCACAACAAAATTTATCTACAATCCCCTACAAAAAAAAACAATTGATGACAAACCTTCTGTGAACCATTTGCTTTGAGCCAGCCAACAGAAGCACGAATATCCTTAACAGCACCTGGCCAATCAAGATCTTCCATTAGGTGTTGTGCTTCTGCAACATCTAAACCGACCTTTCCACGATACAAACTGGGACAAGAAGGAGGCACAAAAATTAGCCCTCAACAAGACAACCATAGAAGGCTAGAAGCTTCCCTTCTTTTGGTTGATGGATAAAAAGTGAAGCACAATAATAGATTTATCCATTAAAGTAAATGATAATAAGAAGTTAACTTATTAGCAAAGAGAAGTCCATGTTCTAAACTAATTTATCATCCAATTCTTGCTTTCTTTGACTTTCTATAGCTTCTTAGGGCATAGGATCCCCACCAACATGGACTCATCTCAAGTCTCACACCACTGTGAGAATAATAGTATAAATGAATTCATTTGGCAAAAATTCAGCAATGACAACATTTCTTATCAAAACAGTCAAGATGAGCCCATGTTATTTATATGCAACAGTATTCCAGAATAATGATTTCATTCTAGCTGGAAACCAGACAGCTTGATTTTTGTGAATGAAGATAGTAAATATCTACAGAAGCACATAGATCTTACTCTGGGATAAGTGCTTTGAAACCAGGAGCCAGTTGGGAAATTTTCAAGGCATGATTCTTAATCTCAAAGTCAACTCCCCACCACTCTTGCAACACCACTATCCCAGGAGCATCTTCTTTGCCAACCACATATGCATCAAATGTCTGTGAGAAAATTAACAAAAAAAAATATATCAGAAAGCAATTCACTAGTATGAGGAATTCAATAGCATCATCTAGTGCCTGTAATACACATATTGCATGTTAACAAGCAAAGAAGACTAAATCCAACCCCGGTACAACTAGCTGAGTTAACCGCTTTCTTGAATAGGATCCCATGTGCCACATAAATTACCTTTCCCACTATGGCCAAGACTATGATTCTCTCAATTAAAAGGGAAACATGGTTCCATAAAATAAAGGTCTAATTTTCCCTCTTCTCGTTCCAGTACATGAGATTGGGGAAAAAAAGGTCTATATTTTGGCCTCTTGGGTGTGATCAAGTGTAAGCATTATGAACAATGGTAGGCAACCTTTTCATCTATCTAGTATATAAGCAATGATAAGAGGGATTCACCAACGATCATTTATACCGTCCTGTTTTCCAGTATTCTCGTTTCCGTTCCTAGTTACAAATTAACAAGCCTGCAGAGCTAACATCTCCCTGTCAAACACACCCAAGTATGGATTTATGGGTTTATATAAGTACACTTGACTTTAATTTGTACATTCTCATATAAGCACAGGCCTAAAACCGTTATAATATAAAGCATCGCCAAAACAACCAGAGCCAATCTACGAAATAAATTTGCCTCAGTTGCGTAAAACTCGAAGCATCCGTCCCCCAAACCAGATGCACCAACAATTAGGGACAGGAAAAACTACCAGTTCAAAACATCCGACCATTCAAAATCCATGAAACTTGACGAGAAAAGAGCCCAACAAACACAATATCAAACTAAAATCATGTAAAATGCAAAATATATGGTAAACCGAAGAATGTAAATTTTTTTTATAGAGAACCTATGTCACTTACAGTGTCTTCCCTCTGAATCTGAACTTTCTTCAACTGAGTAGCTGCAGAATCAGCCATTGAGCGTATTTGGACCCGACGCGCAGAAGAAGAAGGAGCGATCGTCCGTGCCAGAGCAAGGACTCTGGAAGTGAGGGTTTTAGTAGCAGATAGTGATGCTGATGCCATCCCTTACAATAATGTTTACTTATATTTGTCCGAAGGAGAATTATTAAGTGTTACTATTTATACTCTACACTCCAATAAAATATTCGATAAGGTAATAATCCTAATAACAAATATTTTATAAGATAATAACTCTAATAAAAATTGTAACAAAAAATATCATTTTAATTGAAAAGAAAAAAAAAAAAAAAGGGAACTCAGATACATTATTCTTTAAAAGTAGGTTTAGTATAACATTAGATATTAGATTTTTTTTTATTATATATAATTATTTTTATATTTAAAAGTTGACCTGTTAGAAAAGAATGTGAATTTAGATAAATTAACTTCACCTAATTTTAAATTTTAATTAAAAAAATATATTTAAACAAAGTATTTTCACTATTTTTTTTTCTCTTCCTTCTTTGTAAATTCACTTGTAGCTGTAATCCATCATTCAATAACAAATATTTAATAAATAACTTGAATTCCTAATGAATCTTCATTAACACCTAATGTTTACTAGTTAATAATTATAATATACTGTTTCATTTAAATGCAATACTAATGAATAATTTAAAAGAAGAAGACAAGATATATATATATATATATATATATATATATATATATATATATATATATATATATATATATATATATATATATATATATTTATTTAAACAAAGTATTTTCACTATTTTTTTTTCTCTTCTTTCTTTGTAAATCTACTTGTAGCTGTAATCCATCATTCAATAACAAATATTTAATAAATAACTTGAATTCCTAATGAATTTTCATTAACACCTAATGTTTACTAGTTAATAATTTTATTTATAATAATATACTGTTTCATTGAAATGCAATATACTAATGAATAATTTAAAGGAAGAGAACATATATATATATATATATATATATATTAGTGCTACAATGGCCATTGTGGGATCAGGAGATGGAATTAGAAGCTAAGAGGGCAAGGAGGGAGGGGGGGTAAGAGGGAATTTAGATGTGCAGTAGGGGTTAAAACTTCAATCAAAGTCCCTGAAATTATACAAGAGTAAAGTGTCTGCAACCGCCACTATAACATATCTTTACTTTTGATTTTTATCATATAATATGAAAAGAAAATTTTATTTTCTATTATTATTTAAGTATCATGTACAATTAGACAAAATCTTGGTATTTAGGTATCATTCACCACTACACACGATCTTTAAACTCTATTATAATAATAGATTGACCTAATTTTAACAATCAATGAATTAAAAATAATGTTAATAATATTAATTTTTTCTTATTTCTATGATATGATAAATCTTATTCTTTATTGGTTCCTTCTTTACTTTTAGCTTCAAATGTATCCTAGAATCATTCTTTTCTCATTGTCATTGCTTGACAAATGTTTAAGTATATTTTCCTTATTCTCAATTTTTTTTATACGTTCCTTATTCTTAAAAAAAAAAAAAAAAATTTGTATCATTTATATCAAACAAGTAGGCACTAGTTTTTCTTATGTTTAATCTTTTCACTATAAATATCACTAAATAAATAAAAACTCAAGAAAACCCAACAAGTTTCACCTTCACCAATACAAAAGGAAATTCCGCGCTTCTTTTCTTAAATATTAAAGGTAGGATCTTTTTAAGCTTTTAAATGACATGACATCTATCAATTAAATGAAGATTTACATGACAAATTCTCTAAAATCTCAAAACCAGATTTTCCCTTTTGCTTTTCTGTTTTTTTCATGGCCTACCACCAAGGAAGTTAGGAGGCCATGTGAAAAGGAAGAGGATAGCAACCGGTATAGCAAGTAAAGATCGTATTCACAACCACTAAGGTATGCAACGCTCCACCAAAACTGCGACTACCATTATTCTAGACAGCGTCAAGATGTGGTACTCTCACAATGCAAAGTAGACACTATCTCACTTGAGCAGTTTTTAATGATAGAGAAAAAAGAAAAGATTCGAATGCAATGTGGAAATAGGATTCAATTGCATAAAAGATTGTGAAAGTGTTTGTCACAGGGTTAGAAAAAAAAAATATTATTTTTGGATGAGAGATACCTAGGTACTAAAAGAAAACAAAAAAAAACTCAAAGCTATGTACCAGGTAATAATTGGACTATCTCATTTTATAAAGGTAAACATGTTTTTATAAATCCAATGTAATTATTCTATAAGCCCAACAAGTCAACTATTTAAGGGAAATCAACAATTCCATGGAGAGCCATGTTTGTTATGAATCCTACTTGATGCATATATTTTCTGGTAACTATATGGTTTAAGTTTACAGTATTAGAACGGGTATCGATCACTTTGAAAGTCGATACGAATCATATTAATACCGGTCTTATCAGTCTGATACACTGAGTTACATACATTTTTTTTTGCAAAAGAATAAAGAAACCTAATTCAAATATCCGTTGTCGATGCCAATCTTGCTGATCCGATCTGAGTACCTAAAACTATGCTCGCAATTGCTTCCAAAATTGTTTTAGGTTTACGCCACACTCTTTTAGCTAAGGGTGCAAGAAATGCACCGAAACTTACTTGAATTGTTTACACCGAAACTTGCAAACCTTTTTGTAAACAATTAGATTTTGGTTTGAGTTTTCACGCCATTTACTGTTTAACATGTATACATGCAATCATTTATAGACCATTTAAACTGGTTAATTATCGGCTATAGAAATCCCTAATCCTTAACCTTAAACTAAGCTCTAAATCTTAACTTAACCTAAACCAAAATCATAACATACACATACACACACACAAGTCTCTCTTTCTCTTTGAATTTCTTACTCTCCATCTTTTTGTCTCGAAACCACCCACCCCCTTTGGATGTTTTTAGTTCTCGGCAAAAACCTTAGGGTATGAATATTATTAGATTTACAATACTTTGATTGCAATTCTCTAATTTAAAAATATGGTCATTCTTTTAGAATCTATTAATAAATTTTAAGACTTGATCCTTAAGATGTCATTTAATAGAAATACAAGTCAAATTTGAACAGAAAATGGATAGATCAGTTTTTAGTTAAACTGCTATAATAGATTGTAAAATTATTTTTCAAATATTAGGGGAAGCTGGATTAATGGCAACTCCGCCATTTAGTGGCAATCAAATAATTTAGAATCTGATTAGGTGAACCAATGAGTTAAACCGTCTATAAATTGCAAGCAAAACCATTTAATGAAAAACTGATTAAAAATCGAATTACTGAAATCGATTAATAATCAATTCTAATAGCCATTTCGACACCGTTTAGTTAATCAATTTGATTTTGATTACTTTCTATACAGCGTCCTGCACTGCACTGTTTAACACCCTTACTTTTAGCTCAAATGATGATGTGATTATATTACTCTTTCTTGCCATTGCATTTAATAACCTCCATTACATGCACAAATTCTTCAATAACCAAAACAATTATATCCAAACATATTATGCACTCTATTTTTTTTTTCTTGTCCCAAAATCTACAATGGTTAGAACCAACAGTATAATTAAGGACTGCAACATTGTCGGGTTAGGCTATGCTTTTAGAACCCCAGCTCAAACATGATTACCTTAAAACCGACCCTGAACCCAACCCAACATTGCCAAGGTTTGACAAAGCATCAACCCAGCCCTGACCCCTATCAGGGTTCATGGCCGGGCTGGGTTGGCCTTGAATGGGCTGGATAGTTAGGAATACTTAGGAATGTGTGGAGAGAAATAGGGTTTAATGGGTGAGGGATAAAAGTATACTTGGTTAGTGCATATATATATATATATATATATATAAGGGTTGGGTTGGGCTGGGCGGGCCTCAACCTCGGGCATCAGTCCAGGCCAAGCCCGACCCTACCATGTTCTACAAACATATGAGCTGATGCCCGAGGCCAAGCCCGACCCTACCATGTTCTACAAATATATGAGCGTAGGCCCGATCCTCTTATTGACACCAGTCCAGTGTCAATAGTGTCAGTCGGATAGCTCAAATCCTCCAACTTCCTTCCCATGAAATATCAAAACTATCCTGTATATCGTGGTTTTCTCAACGACTCAATGAATGTGCATTAAAAGGATCGGTGTCAAGACAACCTTGTGGTCTACTAGACAGACCATTAATATAAGGTGGGGTTACCAATCAGGCATAGTTGCCATATGGCTTTTCCCTGTGACTAAAATGTCCAGTAAGAGAGAAGAAGAGTGGGGAGGGTGAGGGTGAGGGTGTCTTACCCAAAAAAAAAAAAAAAAAAAAGGTGAGGGTGTGGGCCCTGTTAGAGGACTCCGGGCATCCGGCCTCGCTTTCTCCTCTTACTAGATTCTGCATTCATTGGAGAGGAGTTGGACTCATTTATGACACTCACTAGTAGCAGTTTCCTAGCTAGAAAAAGCTCGATCCTCTGTTTCTCTTCCATGAGTTTTCCATTACTCCATATCTCCGAAGACTTCTGAAAACTGAAAGCAGAACCGCCGGTGGAAGCTGCAGCAGAATGGGTAGACTAATGAATAATCAAAAGGAATAATCAAAAGGTATAAAGGAGAAAGAAAAAGAAAAAGAAAAAGAAAACTTCATAGAGATTCTCCAACACCACTCTTTAAGATTTCACTTTAATGATATTGTTTTTTTCTTTAAACTTCAAAAAAATCTGAAACCTTGCTTGAGAAACAATGGAAACATCGACGATACCGTCGTCTCTAATGGCAGTGGTTTCTCTTTTCACCACTAGACCCAAATCAGAAATTGAACACTGTTCTTCTTCTTGGTTTTTCACACTTCCTCTGCTATTCCTTCCCTTCTTCAACTCTGTACTGGCACAATCAAGCCTCTGCAGAACCTCTTGTGGCAATATCCCCATCAAATACCCTTTTGGCATTGATGATGGCTGTGGAAGCCCATACTACCGACACCTCCTCGTATGCTCTGATTCAGGAAAACTTGAACTACGAACCCCATCAGGGAGATACCCAATTCAGAATGTAAGCTACCCTGATCCCCACATTGTGATTTCTGATCCTTTCATGTGGAGTTGCGAGGATGGCGATAACTTCCGCCCAACAAGAGCTTTTAGCCTCGATACAAGCACACCCTTTTCTCTCTCCGCTCAGAATGACTACCTCTTCTTCAATTGCAGCGAGGATGATGTAATCATACAGCCCAAGACAAGCTTCTGCGAACGGTTCCCAGAACGCTGTGACTCATCTTGTGATAGTGCGAGCTATCTATGCCGTAACTTACCTGACTGCCCTTCGGCATTGAGCGGGAGTTCTTGCTGTTCTTACTATCCAAAGGCGACAGAGTCTCTCAGGATGATGCTGCAGTACTGTGCATCTTATACCAGCGTGTATTGGAGAAGTGTGGGAGCAGTTCCTCCTTATGATCAGATCCCTGCGTATGGAATTCGGGTCAATTTTGACATTCCTGTGACTACCCGTTGCCTTCAATGTCAAGATAATTCCAGGGGAGGAGGGACTTGTGGGTTCAATACTCAGTCACAGAGTTTCTTGTGCCTCTGTGAGAAAGGAAATAGCACCACTTACTGTACAGGTATTAGATGTTCCAAACTTAAATTGGCTTTGATTGATGATCAATCTATATCAGAACACCAATGCAGCATTTACATTTACTGGATGATCTGATCATCTCTAATTGATCATTGTCTTTGTATGTTATGTAATGCAGATCATGGTGTTTCAGGGCATAAATCTGGGATCAGGGTTATTGCAGGTAAGATCACTTGGGATGTTTTGGATTCTAAAATGCTGAAAACTTGGGCTTTCAATGTTCTGATGGATCTGTTATTTCAGGCACTACGACAGCGGTTTCTATTGTTGGGGTCGGGATTGGAGCTGCTGTATGGTTTTTCAGAAAAGTAAGAGCTAAAGCGCCAGTAACTTGTGGAGTTCAGAGCAATGAAAATAGGCTCTTCTGAAGTTTACACTTCTGTAATTGCTTGATACTGTAATAGACCAGTCAGTCAGTGCATATAGATCCTTATTTCTGTAATCTCCCCATGGAACATGGACAGTTAGATTTCAAGAAAGATTTCCTCTTCTGTTCTATCATTCTCAAACTGAAAACCAAATTCTTTGAGCATTTATGGGAATTCTTTTGTTGCTAATCTCCTTTTTTTCCCCTCTTAGTAAAACTTAATCCCCTGGTGTTTTTAGATTGCAATTACTTGTAAAGATAGAATTCTAAGATTGACATAGCATAGATATGCTGGGTAGAAGAGCAATAAAAACCCACCCCAAAGGACCCAATGACATTGATAAATTGTGGCTTCATTGGTTCGATCACCGGTTAATCCTTTCAAAATAGCATTTTATTATAAACAGACTGGTTCCGAGTCTTCCCTTGATTCTTATGCAGATAATTTCTTTCTCCAGTTCATCAGACAAGAAGTGGGGTTGGATATGAACTTATGATCAAACCTGGTCCGAAGGAATGACCTGGTTCATTTTCAAAACCAAGAAAAATACTTTTACTAAATATTTTTCGGAAGAGTACTATTTTTACAATAATCATCCTAGGCATCTTATGTACTTATATGATGAACTAGCTAATTAGCATGTCATACTCACCTGAGCGTTTGCTTCTACTTCTGCAACGTTTCATTAAATGTCAAAATCAAGTCAATCAGATCCATGGCCTCATAATCACCCATGGCCACCTCCACTTCAAACCCATTTGGCAAATTTCGGATTTAAAATGGATGAGCACTATGCTCTACAACACCTTGATCAGAGCCCACCTCAACCTTGGAGATCCTCACAAGGCCATTGTCTTCTACACCCACATGCTTTCCCACAAAGCCCCACCAAACAACCACACCTTCCCTTCCCTCATCAAGGCTGCTTGTTCTTTGCCTTTCATGGCTTCTGTCATAGGCAGGCTGGTTCACACCCAAGTCATCAGGCGCGGTTTGTCGCTCGACCCGTTTATACAGACCTCTTTTGTTAGCTTCTACGCTCAACTTGGCGATCTTTTCAGTGCCCGCCATGTGTTCGAAGAAATTACTAGACCGTGCATTGTCGCCTTCAATTCTATGCTTGACGCCCTCGGCAAGAACGGCGATATGGGTTCTGCTCTTGAGCTGTTCCAAAGAATGCCTCAGAGAGATGTAGTTTCATGGACCAGTATCATCAATGGGTTTGGAAAGAATGGGTGCTACCAAGATTCAATTCAGTTTTTCGAGAAGATGATGGTGCATAGGGATGTAATGGAAGGCCTCGTGAGACCCAACGAGTCTACATTGGTCAGTATTCTCTCTTCATGTGCTAGTTCGGATCAAGCCGGAGCACTGTGTCAAGGGAAGCAGATCTTTGGCTACGTAATTAGGAGTGGAACTGAAGTGACAGTATTTCTGGGAACGGCATTGATATCCATGTATGGTAAGACGGGGTGTTTGGCTAGTGCTTTTAGAGTCTTCAACGGAATGGTAGTGAAGGGGGTGTGCACATGGAACGCTATGATCTCTTCATTGGCTTCTAATGGCAGAGAGAAAGAGGCTCTGAACATGTTTGATAAAATGAGGCAGGAAGGTCTGCAACCAAATGAGGTAACATTCGTAACAGTGTTGACTGCTTGCGCGCGTGCCCAACTCATCGATTTGGGTTTGGGAGTGTTTCAGTCGATGCAGCCTGAATACCGGGTTCATCCGAGGATGGAGCACTACGGCTGCGTGGTCGATCTATTGGGCAGGGCAGGACGTCTGGAAGCGGCGGTTGATTTTATTAGGGGTATGCCTTTTGAGCCCGATGCTACTGTTTTGGGGGCTCTTCTGGGTGCCTGCAAGGTTCATGGAGCTGTTGATTTAGGGACTGATGTGGGAAAGAGGATACTCGAATTGCAGCCACGACACTGTGGGAGATATGTGATCTTGTCCAATATTTATGCAGATGCAGGTAGATGGGGCCGTGCTGCTGCACTGAGGAAAGCCATGATTGAGGCTGGAATTAGGAAGATTCCAGCGTATAGTTGTCTTGACTCCTCATGAGCAACCAGTTAGGTTCTTTGCAATTGGCTTTTGAGTATTATTTCCGGCTGTCATGAGGCCATTTTGGAATCTGGATGTCAGCTCAATGATCAAACAAAGAGAATCACCACTGGGATATCAATATTACACTCTCTGTTTAACAAATAATTGAAATAGTAACCCATCGATTCGGATCAAAGAAAATTTGGTAGTAAGAACCAAATCATGAATGGGTTTTTCTGTAGAGTGAATTCCCCGGGCTTTAAAACCGACTGGTTCAAATCCCCAACAAGAAGCTGGCCCAGTTATATATATATATATATATATGATAGAAAACAGGATTGTGTTTAAGAGGTGGCTTATGAAAATAAAATAATATAAAGAGGGGCATAGTTTCACAAAAGTGGCATGGTTTGGTTGCTTCTCTTCTAATTAGTCAAGAATTAAATTTGGCATCTAATCATCCTACTAGATACACAATGTATTTCTTCTTTTTCATTTCTTTGGGAGCATCTCTTATGGTTGCTAGTGATTACCACAATGTTCCCTTTATTTCCACGTAAAATGGCAAAAGAGAGTTTTCCTATAAAATAGGATTTTCTGCTGTTTGTTTTAAATGCAAAATGCAAAGGAGATCATTGAAAAGTAGGAAAATTTTATATGGAGGAAAATTTTCATGTAAAATGTTATTTATAGGTAAATTTACAACGAAGCAAACAGCACCTAAAGAGATATAATCTCTAGAGAGGTTCCCACAGCTAATTGTTGATATATATGGATCACTTCTTGAAACAAAAACTTTCTATGGCTTAACAACCATATTACAGGAATAAATATTGAAAGTGATTACAATTTCAACAGATCACAAAGCCTTTTACAGTGTCTCTCAGGTGGTAACTGCTGGCACCTCTGTTGTAGAAGTTATAAAGTATTTTTCAAGGTAATTGACTGTCGAATGCAAATATCTGTTATTGGTATGCAGACATGAGTTTGCAATCTCTATCAATTTGGAGCATATTGGTACTATTTCTTGATTTGCCTGCCAAAAATGCAATGCCATTGGAAAAAGACATGAGAACAATGAATTATATGAAAGAGTATGTATGATACATATTATAATATACATGAATCACAGAGGAAGTGCCGCATCTCAAATACTCTCTACTTGTCCATTGTATGCGGCAGTTGGGACCTAGCGTACACTATGTGCCATTGCAGCTATCCAGAAAGGTAAAAGTAAACAACTCACACAGACCATATTATCAATACATTACTAATTTTGGATGGTTTTGCATATTCTTCAACCACCCAAGAGAACAGGGTTTATCTGGACAGCTAGGATCAATAGCATGTTGGGCTCCAACCAGCATGCAGGTCTGGCATGGGCCTTTTCAGAAAGCGAATATGGATCCTTCAACTCTTCCCATTTTGACAGAGTAAAATGCAAGAACTACTTAAGTTCAAATAATAGTACTAGCAACAAGAAACCTACTTTGAAGGAAGATATGATGCAGTTGCAAGCTTCAAGTGCCAAACTTCCTCGAGCAGCCTTGGTGCAAGCATTGGGTGTAAGCTCAGAGTAGATAAAGTTCATTGTACTAAACCTTAAAATAATTGTAAAGGCCCACATATTGATACATACCTGATTTGGCTCCTGTTTTACTTCATCAAGCAGGTTCTGAACAACAGAACTTGAGAAAGAAAGAAGTTCTTGGTAATAGGACGGCTCGTAGAAAAATAGGAGGTCATTTCCCACAATCTGCATAAGGTGGCAGAAAGAAATATCATGAGCCATGAGAAGTAAAAGCAAGCAGTCGGTAACAGAAAATTATTTGAGAACATACCAAAAGATACTCATAATTAACACTTTATCAACTGAATGTGTTTCTCTGAAACAGCAATCTACCAAAGGTGAAAAATGAAAATAGATGGGCTATACACAAGGGAGCGTATAGTTGACGTTAAAAAAAATCCAAAAACGAGCAATGAAGGGGACTCTAAAAGATTTGCCATAAAGACTTGTTCAGTTTGTGTTATAATTGTGTTCTACAGATGAATAAACACAGAAACAATTCCAGGTTCTCTGTATATGGCAGAGCTCATATCAATCCTACTTCTGAAGCTTCTAACAAAATAAACTATTAACTATAGAGTGCTGTTATTGATAATAGATGGACTATGAACATGGGAGCTTGCAGTTAATTCTCAAAATTCCAAACAATCAATGGAAACTACAGATCTATCATAAAGAGACCATTCAGTTTGTATACAACAATGTGTTCAATGGATGAATTCTCAGAGCAGGTTGGTTGAAAATTCTAGGTTCTAGGCATACCTACTTTGCAAGCTTTAATTAAAATAAACTATTACCCATAGACAAAGTTAGATAAGAATACCTCTCTACTGTTAGCATGGTATGGGAGCTTATGTTGGGATAGTGTTGTTGATAGAGAAATGACTGCACAGAATGTCCTGATTTTCAATCTTCGAGTTATCCTACAACAATTTTTGAGACATCAAGTTAATACTGAAATACAGGAGGTACGAGTATCGATACCAGAAGATGTAATGCTAGTCTCACCATGATTGGGAACTAATAATGGATAATACATTCCTTGGAATGTAAGTGGCTCCACATTCAGGATTACCTTCATAATAGAACAATAACATCAGAGAAGAATAAGGCAACACGACAAACAGTAGCAAGTTTGATCAAGTAGGCAGAACCAATTAGGATAATTATAAACAATTTATATGATAAGAAAATGAATTCAATTATTTAAAAAGATGCTGCATACATCGCTTTAATACTCCAATTCCATTTTTTGGCGCTTACAAATTCTGGCACCAAATGTCCCTCTTGGATTCTGAATCCCCCATACCCTCATCTATGTAACAGAGTTGGAAATTTACGGATTAAATTATGCTGTATTTGAGCTCTAAGGAAAACTTTAAGCTGCTGACCTATAAGGCCATAACTTCATATGGTATTGAAAACCATGAATTAGAGCTGTACTTGGAATTGTTCAGTATATTTAACTATTAGGTTTATGTGATTTAAAGAAACAGCATCTCCGCCTTTTGGGGGGAGAGGGGGGGAAGGCTGTGCACATTCTGCCCCTCCCCAGACCCTATAGTAGCAAGAACCTCGTCGTGCACTGGGACGCCCATGTGATTTAATTGTGAATTTGTAGCTGCTCAATGTAAGAAATCATTTGGAAAGTGATGAACCATAACTTTCCAGCAACAGAACACCCATCTCAGATATTTTTCTTTTGGGATTAACTTCTTGTCACCACGTTGGTGACATTTGACTTTGGTAACAACGTATTATTTCTGCCACACTGGATACTGGGATGGAGCGGAAATTTCGTACAGGTAGATCCAAAGGTCACTTGGTCGACCACATGTCAAGTTTCAGCCCTGTCAAAATTGGCCGTGTGGCAAAACAAACACTAAAAAATAAAGGACTACAAAGAGGGTGCATGGACATGCGTGGAGGGTATGCCATTAAATGGAATGGTAAATGATTGAAATGAGGCTGAAATTTGACATACGGCCAATCTAAATAATTCTCTAGGCATCCAATGGTCATATTTGCTGCATCATGCTTCAACATTGAAGAATCATGGTGAAAACACCCACCAAGAAGTTTTAATTTTAAGCCCTAAGTGTATAGCCTCTTCCACATTATTTAAAAAGTTACATGAAAATGTTATTTTTCTTCTTATACTGAATTTGGTTTCTTCCCATTTGTTGTATCTAGTAGTTTTCTTCTTCCAATAAATTCTGTTTCTTATTTATTTTTATTTTTTTTAAATGTCATGCTTGTCCCAATACTTCCCAAATTGGAAAATTTTTGTTTTTATTTTTACTGATTTTAGTGATACAACCCCTTTACCAAGGCAATGTTTCCATCAACACCATGAGGGTGAGTAGTCATCCGAGGATCTCTTGGGACTGCCGCCTGAGCTACCAATGGTAACATCCATAGCATATACTAATAGTCAAACATGGTGATGTAACAGATTTTGATGGTATAGAAACTTTAAAGAGGCAGCTTGGATAGAACTTAAAAATTCTCTCACACGCTCTGAAGGCATGTTATACAAAGCAGTGGCACAATAAGAAATAAAATGCCTGGCCTGAAGGAAACTAAGCATTCAATATGTTAACGCAATGTGAATATAGATCAAGTAATTTATAAATCTCAGCTTAGATTTAAGGAATTTGAAATATTTGAATAACCTGGAATCATAATCAAGAGACTGCATAATTTCCTTACTGATGAGATAATTCCATCTAGATCAACTGGTGTTCGGGAGCCTACACAAAGAAATAAGCCAATACGTCTATCAATGCATCTAAGAATGGATATGTTGACCATAAACAAACAAATGCAAGCCCTGTGATACATATGAAGTTGAAAATTAAGCCAATCATGACCGAGCCCTGACTAAACCTTCCTTTGCCACTCAAGTTTATAGATCCCCATAGAGCCAGAAATTCTAGGGGTGACTTAGGATATACAATCATTTTAGGAAAATAGCAATTTTTTCTATATACCATGTTTGAAATTTTGAGCGAAATTTGTCAAAATTAGAGAAATATTTCTCTTCCCAAGGAGGTCAAAATGCAGCAAAAGTTGCAAAACTGCCAAAAAAATTTGGTGAAACCTGTCAACTTTGGCAAAAATCTCTCTTTCAACATGGTACAAAATCAGTTTTTTGGTCAAAATTACAAACATTGCTCACAGGTCATGTAAAGATGTTTTCTATGTATTGCACCCTTTCCAAGCCACGTGCAGGGAAAAAGGGACAATTTAGTCCACTCAGCAGGTGAATAATTGGGTTTAGCAAATGTGCAGCATCATTGGATTGACCACATCATGGTGCCATATATATATATATATATATATCCTACCAGCATTCCTACGATGTTTTCTTGGAATAAATAATAAAATTTCAGAAATTTTCTACTAAAAAGGAAAGAAAAAAATTATCCTTTTTATTAAAGTGCATTTATGTGAATAACATACAAAAAAAAAAAAAAAAAAGAATCTTAGCCCTCCTAAATCAACTGAGTTCGACAGATTCCAAACACAGCTCATTCTCTCTTTTCATGGCAGAGTGGTATAGGGATCAAAACTGCCAAATAGGAAATGTAGGGAAAACATGTAGAATCACCTAATTTTCTGGATAGGGCATGTAGGAAACCAGACACCTCGTTAAAGAGAAGTTTGACCCAATGTTCTTTCTTGGGTGAAAAACTCCTCCCTTGTTTTTTGGCATCTGGTTAATACCATTGGTCATATATGCAAACTTATTGTAGGAATAAGAAGATTTGCATGCTGAGGCAGGTATCTTGCAACTGTTCAATTCAGCTGTCAAATTCAATTAACAAGGAAATCCACATGTTTATTATTCAGTAATTTGTTTGATTTTAACCTAATTTAAAAGAATCTTTATTAATCAGTAGCAAAAGACTTCCATAATCCTCAGTGACCAATAGAGACCATTTCAAGGATACCCGAATTTCAGTTATTTATCAATAGAATATCTTGTCAGCATCAGTCTTGATGCAACTATTTATATTGAAGAAGTTTATGTAACTGTAAGTGATGGATCTAACCATTAGTTACTTCCAAACTCTGTAAACAACTTATTGCTGAATCAATCAGCCCATCTGTATGAGAAACTAAGCCACCTAATAAGGCAACCTGTAATTGTGGAAACAATATATTGTTAGTGAGGACAGAAGCTCTAATTAGGTGGACTATAACAGAAAATTTGGGAGAATAGGGGAAAGATTACCTCTGCAGCTTCAAGATAAAGATTCATCTGCCTGATGGTAACTGAAATTGAAGGTATTGTAACTTCACTAAATGCAATGCAAGATTTGAGAAAACTGTCATGTTTTTTAGCATCTTTCATAGCTTTAACAGCTAGGTAATTGCTGGAGTGCACAAGGGTTTCCTGCCAATGGAGGGAAATCTTAGATGAGGAATTCCTGAGGGGGAAAAGGGGGTGGAGAGAAGAATAAGTATGCCATAACAAGGAGATCAAAGCATGTCACTGCCTCTAGGCATACAGAATCCTATGATACAGAAAAAAGATGACTACTTGGCTGTTCACAAAATTTAGTAAAACATAGCACAGTAGGACACAAATATTGAAAAAATAAAATGAAAGTTGTAATGCCCCAGATTTTTGTAGTTATTTATTTAATTATTTATTCATTTGATCATTTCTGTTCTGGGTGTTGTTTAGAAAGTTGGGTATCGATTAGCAGCCTTGGGTGCCATGTATGTGAGGTGTATTATATTATTATTTTTTATTTAATAAGCTGGTTAATCATCAAATTCGTGGGCAGTAGTGGGGTCCTTTATTTTTGGTAGTTTTCTTTTGAATTTGAATTTCAAAATGAAGGGTTAAATGTGTGTTTTGAATCTGGACCCTATTGTTGCTTTTTTTTTGGGGGGTGGGGGGGTGGTGGGGTGGGAATAAAATCAGCAAGGAAGGCAGATTCACCTTCCTTGCTGGTCAATGTGAATGACAGTAACCCAATATAGGGTTACCTAATAGATTAAGAAACACATCTCCTACCTACCCTATCCCTAGGAAGATATCCCCCTTTCAGTATTTCACTAGAATAATTAGAATAAAAAAAAGGGATCGGAAGAGGGGGGGAATTAAAATCACAATAAGGGGATTTAAAATAGAAGAAAAGGAAAGAGAGTGACATCGTGAAGAAGAAGAATAAGAAGAAAAGTGAAGAAGCTCTCTTCAGATAGGTACAGGTAAGATTTTAAATAATTTTAAGGATGTTAATATCAGATCAGATTATAAAGTTCTAGTTCTAGTTACAGTTTTGACTCTGTTGCCCTACCAAAATCGAATCTAGTTCATGGTCAGTTCTTAAGGCAGATCTGTAATTCTAGATTTCATACCAATCCAGATATCATATTTATAACAGTCTTTACATCAGTGCTGATTCCAGAATAAAGCCTAAAGTTTAATTTATTTGGTTGGTCATTGGACCAGTGCCCATGAGGGCTGTACTCTCACCTCGTACAGGTTTTGGTCATGACAAAAGTTGACCACTAGATCTTTTTTCCTTTCCCTTCAAACAGTTCTCTTTCTAGGGCGAAAAACAAAGAAGTTTGGGTCTTATGCTTGCAAAGCATAACCTGATCATAAAGGTGTGCAAGGTGCCAACATCCCTTAGAAACCTTTTATCCCACATAGCTAGAAGCACCGAGCAGTCATCCCTGTTATTAGCTATCTGCTTTGTAAACTGTCCATAAGAAAATTCTAAGTTCATCTTTAGAGAATTAAAGCTTTACCATTTTAAATCCTTTAATACTTTAGGAATGATGACAAATGATGAGAACAAATGATGCTTGTTATTGATTATGAAAGCTTTTATTAAGAAACTGAACGGTTGAATATCATTTTGATACACAAAATGCTTAAACTTCAATATTATAAGAAAGTATTAAGATTGATATGAGAAAGGGCAAGTTTCTCCTACTCAATGATCATGAGATTATATTTCTTTCTGTTACCTGCAATGATCTCCAAGTACCTACAGGCTACAGTACAGGGAACTAGTCATTTTGTACTTTACAAGACAGAAGTAACACATTCCTAAGACAAACCTTAAGCTCATTAGTGCTACCAAAAGCTCCACGACATTCAACCAAAAATGTTAAATGGTGTTCCATCTCTGCTCCAAAGTCTACCTAAACAGTAACAAGAATCTGTAAAATCATTCCACTATACTTATTACCTAACACAGAAATAAGAACAAAGCATTTGTACCGGACATCATCATTAAGAGCTTACCATCTGCACAAAACGAGAAATGAGATGTAAAGGCTGTTGACTATCATCATCTTTGATGCTTGAAAAATATATACCATCATGAAGAGCCTGAGAAACTTGAAAAAGCAACTGCATGGTTGTTGGATCACGAATATAACCACTCCTGTCGAATAAAATCAGTACCGATATTGAGTACTTTTCTTTTGTAGGGAGGGTGGGGGTTAATATAATCAATATGGAATACTTATGAAATAAGAGCTGAATTTTCACAAACACAAACACAAACAGAAAGTCAGGATCTGAAACCACTAATGTAACTAGCCAATGGCTAGGGGAAAAAAAGGTAAATTCTTAACCAGCTGACTTTAATGCACATGAAACTCTGAAACTCACCAAAGAGCACAAGAAAGTCAAGATGACTAATGGTTCACAATATGCTATAAAAGAGAATCTAGAACATCTTCCATGAGACACAATCTATCACTCTAGTCGTGGACTAGGCTTTCCATCTCTCAACAGTTGCCCAAATTCATTGATTTGGCATCATCAGAAAGGTCATTCAAATTACCTTTCCCAATAACCCAATTTCATGAAATTTGAGCAAGTCATGGCCAATTTACAAAGGGTACGGGTCCATCATTGGAATTACTACTTTTTGGGTTCTTTTTACAAATTTGCTTCTTTATTTACTTTAGCATGTAATAAACGCAAAAGAGTAAATATATTTCTTAAGCATGGTATTAGGACTATTCTATAAAATATAACTAATCATTCATATTAATCTAATATGAGAGTGGTCTGCAAACCACTCAACCAGCACTACGTTATACTTTGTAACGCTATCCAATGTCGTACAGAGGGGGAAGGGAATCGAACCAATGGAGGGAATGGAAGGATAGGGACCTATCTCAGGTCAAGATTTCTCACCCAGCTGCATCTCACAGACAAAACAGAATCTCACAGCAATAATGACTTTATTCATATATCTTGACTGCCTTAAGCTTAAGCCCTTACATTGTTTAAATAGGTTGCAACAAGGGATCCTAACATGGAATGCCAAAATACACAAGGAAGGGAAATCCTGCAACTAATTAGGAAAGAAATGCTTGTAAGAATCTACCATATTGAGACATGCCTCAACTATTTTAAAGCCTTCCATCAGAGGAGCATGCAATCAAATCTTGCCAAAGTATTTTAAAAACCGTCCAACAAAAGACACACAATCAAATCTGTGCCCATACATCAAATCTGTATCCATGCTTGGTGGACTTGCTACTATTGTGCCGTCCATCTATAGACCATGTTTCCTAACTGTGATCACCTTCGTTATTGATACATTGCTTGCGGTGACTATACTTGAGATGGGTGACCGGTTTACATGTACCAATTGATGCGGGACCCGGGTTGAGGAAACCCTATTGGATCCACTGTGGGCCCACCTAGG
Organism: Protea cynaroides; assembly: GCA_028583415.1. NCBI lineage: Eukaryota > Viridiplantae > Streptophyta > Magnoliopsida > Proteales > Proteaceae > Protea > Protea cynaroides. The sequence goes on from CM053267.1 coordinate 40,779,277, forward strand.
TGTTAATATAAGCTCAACAATAGAAGTAGTGGCAAAAATGTAATTAAAAGGAAATTCAGAAGGATCGAATGTCTATTGAAGTAAGACAAACAGACCTTTAGGACAATAGGGCAAACCTGGAAGCAAATATTAACCCAAAGGGTAAATCTGGAAGGGAACTTATGAAGGACCCATTAAAATAAACATTAGAGATCAAGGGGTTTTCTGTAATTTCTGGAATATTGCTTCTTCTTCAAGCTCACAACACCAGAACCAGTTACGGAAGAGATCAGATAACGAACTTCGAGCCACAGCCCTTAAACCTGATGCAACCAGCCTAAAACTTTAGAGTTAAAGTCGCCTAGGCCTGACAAAGTGATCCAAGTCAATAAATGGGATTCAACTTGGACTGGTTCAGGAACAATCACAGAAACAGGGGACCAGATTTGAGTCTGGGTTGAATTCTATCAGCAGCAGCAGTAATCTTAGGGGTTGATGTCACCCTAGGGCAGAGATCCTATCCCTTGAGTTTCAGGTCAGACGGTTATATATTGTAGGAGCTCGATGCAACCATCCCAGGTCGGTTTCCAGTTGCAGAAAAAGTAAGAGAACAAAGGAATAAAAAGAGTGACCACTAAATCAGGGGAAGAAATAGGAAGGGACAGAGAACGATGGGAAGAGGGGAGAGATAAGTAATGTAGAATGACCCCTCTCAGATCAGGGCCTATCACCTGATCTAAAACAACCTTTCTCAGGTCATGGGTATCTCACCCGATGCACAACAGTACCGATGTACTAGCAGCAATACTCAATCCTTATTTACTTAAAATCTGACATTGGCCTTATGTCTTACATCTCTTAAATAGAGCTCGAATCTGGCTCACAATTTTGGAAAGAAAATAGACAAGGAAAATTAACTAATTAGGAAGGAATTAACTGTGGTAAGTAAATATTAAATGGAGCTAAATGATATTGGCGATCACAATTTACAGCAACATATCCTACTAAAAACTGAACTTTCCATTCGTGATCTTTATTTGATCTTACGAGATCTGATTTGATCTTGCGAGATTTTGATATTGAACTTTTGTTTCCATTGGCGAGGGGCTGTTGTTGGCTGAACAATACTGCATCAACTCTCCCCTGCTTTAAAAAAAATAAAAATTGACCATGAGTTTTGAATCTGTTTAGAATCAACACGGCGGGGTTAGTTTTCATCTTCCAATGAGAGTTGAATTCTGGTGGCATACGAAAATTAGGAAGGAAATCTGCAATCTTGGGAGCTCTCTCTTCAAAATATTTTGACGGGATTAGGAACTCAATGTGTTTAACCTCACAATCAGCATCAAGAATATCATAGGTAACAGTTACAACCTCATGTGAAACACTTGTGAAGTCTTACTTAACCACGATATCGTCTGGGACCACCATCTCGGTCTCGTCCTCTTTGACCTTGTCACTGATAGTCATAACCTACTCAACACAATCTTCCATAGTATACTCTTGAAATAGAATATTGTCCACCTTGCAAAGGACGTGGTCTTTGCCTTTAGTCACTGATTCTTCTATAATCGGTGTAAGAACTGATGCTTCCTTTGTCGAGTTAGTCAAAGTGGAGTTGTCCTCGATCTCATGTTCCAATGACTACTTCATATCCCTTTTCACTTTTGAGGTTGCCGAGTAGCCACTCGGGGAGGGCGATTAACAGATGATTGGTGAGACTCCAAGCGGAAATAGTTCGGAGCCTAGAAAAAACTCCTTCGTAAGTGAGGTGAGGCCTAGAGGAGTTTGGTTTGAATAATAGGGGGACGCCCTTTTTTTGGTTGATTGTTGAGTGACTCAGACTGTACACAAGAAAGGTGCTTTAAACATTTTCTTTTCCATGGGAGCAAGTCTGTTGATAACTGAAATAAAGTGCTCTTAGCCCACCTCCTATAGTTTTAGGCTTTGGCACTTATAGTGCACCATCGCTGCATTAGAGGAAACTTGTTTCCGGCGAAAGACTAAAGAAAAGAAAGTAGAAACGGTCATATTCATGCTTACTTGGCAATCACCACATTGAGATTCAAAACGTTGCTCCATACTTGTGACCTTTTCAGTAAGTTGAGGAATGAGTTCAACAAGCTGGTGCTGAGTGGGTTCACCAATGGGAACAGAGTTTTGAGAGCTGCCATCGGCCACAGCTCTAATACCAAAATGGTGCAAGACCACGAAGGTAGATCTCGCAGACCTCTCAACCAGCACTACTTTATACTTTGTAACGCTATCGAAGGGGGGAGGGGAATCAAACCAATGGAGGGAATGGAAGGATAGGGAGCTATCTTAGGTCAGGGTCTCTCACCCCACTGCATCTCACAGGCACAACTGAATCTCACAGCAATAATGACTTTAATCATATATCTTGACTGCCTTAAGCTTAGGCCCTCACATTTTTTAGATAGGTTGCAACAAGGGATCCTAACATGGAAAGCCAAAATACCCAAGGAAGGGAAATCCTAGCAAATGCTACTGGAACTAATTAGGAAAGAAATGCTTGTAAGAATTTACTATATTTAGACATGCCTCAATTATTTTAAAACCTTCCATCAGAGAAGCATGCAATCAAATCTTGCCAAAGTATTTTAAAAATCTTCCAATAGAAGACATGCAATCAAATCTGTATCCATGCTTGGTGGACTTGCTATTATTGTGCCGTCAATCTATAGACCACGTTTCCTAACTGTGATCACCTTCCTTATTGATACGCTCCTTGTGGTGACTATACTTGAGATGGGTGAACCAGTCTACATCAGAGTGCTCTTTTCACAGGTTTCTCATAAACAAACATGCAAACCTGTTGTTTCTTGAGTTCTTACATGTTCACTCACCAATGCCTTCTTTAAATCTTCTTTCAAGGGGCTATTGGAATTTTCTGATCTCATCTACGCTGCTTCAGTGCTTCAAGGAATTCAATAATTTAATGATGGTACTTGGTAGTTAATCCTGCAGCCCCAAAGCACATGTACAGGTCAATAGAAGGTACCAAAGGCCAGCAAACTTGAACCCTAAGAGTTCAAAAGGTTTCTATGAGATAGACCCATCGATTTCTTATTTTATTCTCCCAAATCCTTTAATGAGTCTCTTGAAGAGCATTGACCATATAGTTCTCCTTTATAAACATTGGCCTCCACTATCGCGAATTTGAGTTATTTTAGTAGTGGTTCAACTACTATTTCAGTCTATTAGTAGTTACTACGTCGTAGGAGTCTTATTTTGTAGGAAACTTTTAGATCATTTAAAAGTGCACATCAGTCATTTTCATGTCCTCCTACTTAGGTGTCAGAACTCCCCCCCATTTGGCTTGATGTTAGTGTTGTTAGAGAAGATTCTCAATTGCATAAATAACCCTCACAGCCCACAAGTTGATGTGATCCAGAATGTCATGACATTTTTTTTTTTTGACAATGTATCAGTTTATGGTTGCACTTGTGTATTACAGAGTTTTACACTAATTATGAACTTCTTAGTATTGTTTTAGTATAAGAAAAAAAATTTATTTATAGAAAAAATAGGCATTCTATATTATACAGACCAATACGCTGTAGAAAAGTATATTGCAGTCATCGGAAAAAAAGAGACCTCCACTGTCTCCTAATATCTAAAAAAACTGAGGTTAGAAAACTCTCTCCAGAAAGAGGACCATAGTCTTTAGCCCTTTGATCTACCAGAAATGTAGGTTCACTATTTCTTGAAAACTCTACTGCTCCTCTGGCTCCATAAGCTCCAGAATTGTCTGGACATAAAAGTCTCCACGTAATATCAGAAAAAATCCCATGGTATGATTCTATCAATCCCATCTCATAAAAAATGTGGGATCAGAACATGGTAAAATTCCGATTCAGGAATCAATTGGGACAAAAAATTAAGATTTAATTCGATTAATTTGGAAAAAAGCTATTATGGCAAAAGTTGAGAAAATTGGGGGGGACCTATTCCATATTTTTCTTATTTGGATTTGTAAGAAACCTAAATTTACAGGCTGAATAATCTGTTTACCAAATTATTAGTGAAGACATTTTTTTGAGAGTGAATTTTCAGGAGAGACTATTTGTTTCCCAAGTTATTCAAGAATTTACTATGATTCAGCAGCACCAAGAAGAAAAAGTAAACATTCGGAAGACAACCCTCTGGAGCTGAGGTGGTTAATTGTAAGATATAACTCCTAGCAGCAGTCAAGGTGAATAATTTAACTTTGGTTGCAACACGCTTTATCCAACTGATTGAGCTCCCTAGTTACTTATAGTAATAAATGTGATGTAATTTTTATTGGATCTAGGGTTATAGTTTATATTTAAGATAATTCGAGTGAATTCAGTTTCTCAAAATTTGAATGAAATGGATAGATATTTTGTATGCTGGTCTGGTCGATTGACAAAGAGTATGCTTAAGGTACTATATCAGGGAATCAAGATGGTGAATTAGCACTTTCAAGAAAGTAAACAGATCAAGTAAGTGTCAAATGGATGTTGGGTTGTATGGGTGCAGGATGCTCAAAGTTTACAGTTTAAGATGAGTAACAGAGAAGCTACAGAATCATGGTAAGAAGTTGGTATCTCTCTAATGCAAACCCCCACCCCTGGCGGTCAATAGTTTTATTTTATTTTATTTTATTTTTCCTTTTTTAGTTGACCCACTTGGGTTGCTGACTATTAACAAGCCCAGCCTGAAAGGTAGGGATTATATAGGAACATAGAAATTGACTTTCATTGCTTCAATGCTATCCTTAAAGGAAAACTTTACCAAAAGTACACATATTCCAGGGAAATCACTTCTTCCAAAACTCCTTGTAACCTCTTTCCCTTTTAAATCCAGATCTTAAAGAGTAACCCTGATCATTCCTAATAATTTCTTTACCTATCCTACCCATACATAAGATCAAATATAACCAGTCCCTCCACTGCTATAATGAAGAGCAATGGGGAGGGATCCATAAACCAAGATTAAGAAGGTAGCCAAATAAATATCACATTGAATCTCTTTGCATTGTGTAAAAGACAATTTCTTCCAACATCCTCGTCAGCAAAGCTCACTCACCTAGCCATACCCAAATATTCCCCTGACCCCCTGCATCAAACCAAATATTCACCCGTCATTAGCACCTTATCAAGAATGTCTTCATGAGTACAATCTCTTTGATGATCACCTATTATTAACTTAATTACCTCTTTTAGCCAGGAGGATAAATACGTCAACTATTACCTTGGTCCTTGTACAAACTAGCAAAGCTAGGTTAGCATCTTTTTAACCCCACTTCTTTGGCGTCAACATATTACAAGTGTGACCAGGTATCGTTAGACTTAATCAGCCCCCTTTTCCAAATCTAAATTTCGGCCGAAATTTTGGATTTCGGCCGAAATGTTACAAAAAATCAGTGGTCCGAAACAAAACCAGGTATCCAAATGGGAAAGTACAAAATTTCAGTCCGAAATTTCAATTTCGGTATAAATATCCCTGGTTTTGGTCAAAATCTCTCTATTTTGTCTGTTTCGTTAGGTTTTTCTGAAAAATTTCCTTTTTTCTTCAAAAAACTTGCATTCTTCACTCAAATCTTCCACTCTCCACTCAATCTACACATTATAATCAAGATTTATTGTTATGTATGTTAGACAACTTAATACATGATGGCTAAATTCATATTTACGTATGTTAGACAACTTGGTCAAACCATGTTGTGAACTTGAAGTCCCATTATCGGCAGCAGCAGTAATAGTATTCAAGTCGGGGATTAAATGCGCTACGAAACTCATCGTGGATTTGACTTTGAGAGACTTAGTTCCATTCCACATATTATGTAATTTGATATTTAAACTTTAAAGAATGTTATTGAATAATGTAATAGTAATGTCACATGATTTATTTTCTAAATTACTACCATAGTACCATTTTACATACTTTCATAGTAGCGTACGTTATTATAATCTGGTCTATATCATAGAAAAACTATTTAGGATTGTTCTTAGTGAAAATAATTCAATGGATACGTGAAGAAGGTTAAAAAAGTATCATAGGAAAAAATTGGGCTTAAAAAACCTCTTTTTTTCCACTGAAATTACAATTCGAAACAAAAAAAAAAGTAAAAAAAAAAATAAAAATAAATAAACCAGGTTTCGGCCATTTCGGCCAAAATTTCAGTTTTGGCCGAGGCCGAAACCAGGTCTGAAACTGAAATTCCAAACCTTGCTTAAGTGTATCAATAAAACATTCCATCACCATTTAAGCTAGAGAGAAGAGGAAGAGAGAAAGAAGGGTGGTTGTACCTGTGGGAGTCACAAAGTCATATTGTGATCTCCCCATTCTATTCATTATATAGACCCATTATCCAAAAGGGTATAATAGACCAAAAATAAAATAAAGTTAATTTCATCTGGACATATTTTTTAATATAGATTTTTTATAATATTCTGGTTTCTTATATTGCATCCAGGTTAAAGAGATCCGAGGTTGAACCTTAATTTACTAACCTGAAATATTGATTTTTGATAATATTCTGGCTTCTTTAATTGGTTAAATAAAGCTCTTTAATTGGTTATTAATTTACTAATTTACTAACCTGGAAAAAGTTAGATGTATGAGGCCATACTTGAGTTGTACTGGTGAGTTTTTTTTTTTTTTTTTTAAATGGTTGATTAATAAAGATCCATGTTGTTCCTGAAAATATTAATATTATGCAAAGTTAAGGACAACAGTTGATAACTACTATTGGAATCTTATGGCTGACCCTTTCACATGTCTATAAAATGGACAAATGCACTTAATAGTTTGCCAGAAAGAAATGTAAATAGGAATAAATCAAGATGATACCTGGTGGCCTTATTAAGGATATGCATATTGACAATGTTCCGGGAGCTTCCGTACATCACATCTAAGATCTCCACAAAATGGTTCTACACAACAATCCATACTAGTTAGCATCTAGTAATTAATCAACTTCTACATTTTAGCAGAGGACACATTAACACAATCATGATGTCACAGCAGAGAAAGACTATTTTTGACAACTTATAAGTAAAATTATTATTCATCGTCTGAAAAATATTTACAAGTACCATAGGTTGTCAAATTTGGAGCCAAATCCGAAATTGGCTCACAAGAGTGGAGTGAACTCAACAGTGATGTAAACGTCAATAAAAAAAATTTAGAAACTAATACAATTTAAGTTATGCTTGGAATGATATTTCGTTAATCATTTTGATATATTTTAGTATTTCACCTAAAAATCCTATAAACCTGTCATATATCATTGTAACTTAATATTATTTTACTAAGAAATTTCTGTCTAAATGGATCCGGAATTTAACTTCGAATGAAGTGCTTGTGGGCTTGAAACCCATTGGATGCTGCTTTAAGGGTTTCTAGCTTTTTTAGGCTATCCAATCTCCCTATTGGGTCTATTTAAATTTTTGTAACGTCTATTTCCTTTCAGCAAATATCAGAAGAAACAAGAGCCCTCTCGCCTAGCAATCTGAAGAATGAAATAGAATGGTGGAATAGGATAATAGTAACCAACCCAAGGAGTTGGGATTTGGGAATAGTGCTTAATGATTTGAGTTGAATATTATAAGTGCCAATTAAACCGCAGAAGCTGTGTGCTGGGTGATAAAGGTGTTTAGAAAGTATTATGAAGTCTTGGGTTTACTATAGCCATTCCACTTGTGTATAATTAATTTTCAGTTTACTAGTATTCACACAAAGATCCAAAATAGTATTCACACAAAGATCCAAAATAATCCTTGTGTATGACCCAGCCACATCACGAGGGCAAAACAGGTCAAGTTGTTGACTCAGCTATTTTATGTTAGGAGTTAAGAGTGCTGACTCCATTCTTCAGAGTAGAGTCAACTCTACTGAGTCACCAAGTTGAATCCTGAGTCAGCAAGCCATGGAAATTGCTTCATGTGAGAACAAAGAAACCAATATCAGACCACTTCCAGAAAAACACAAGAAGTTTACCAATGCCAACACATCATTCAAGTTGTCGAAATGAGAAAGAAGCTTTATAAAAATGGACTGCAAGCTGTCTAGTTCACTCTCAGCAACTCCTTTATTACATGCTCGGTCTGAAATTCCATCCAAAATGATGGTCAAATAATCACCCTGGCATAGTTACGAAATTTTAAGGTAAAAGTGTCAGATACAAACATGAAATAATCGGACCAAAAAATATAGTTTTTCATTGAATATACTGGAAGCAAACTTCTAAGGAATATTCGAGACTGGAAACCAAATTAATATCTAAGAAAAATAATGCAAAAATTGGTGAAGAAAGAGGAAGCTAAATATGCAACTTAAGAGTTAAAACATAGTTTCCAAACTAGGCAGCAAAAGGATACGTAAAAAATAATTCCTCATTCCAGTCTTGATGAATTTGGGTTTTTTTTTTTTTTTTTTTTTTTTTCGTAAATAGGAAATTATATTAGAAAAAGAAGAAAGAATATACAAAGCAGGATCCCCCAAAGCGGGACAGCCCGAAGCACACTGAAGATACAATCAGAAGCAAAACGAGGTCCTATCCACAGAATTGGAAAGGTAGCTCCCAGGCATTAACCAAGAATCCATTCCTGGGGGAATCTTAGAAGTACTACCAAAGGAGGCGATGCAGTCTCAAACATTGAAAGAGATGCAATCCTGGATCTGGTTGAAAGTTCTAGATTTTCTGGCCCAAGTTCAAAGATTACGCTCCATCCAAATGTGGTATATGGTTGCACAGAAGTCCAACTTCCCAAGGATACAAAAGGGTGTCTTGCCTTCGAAGAACTTACTGATACATTTCCTTTTCTTTTCAATGATTTGATCAGCCTGCGGTATGGCCAGCAGCAGAGGAGGATTCCTTCCCAGAGATGATAAGAGACAGATGATATTGGAGGAACTGGCATTCGCATAATTCCTATTAAGGGATAAAACAAACAAGATAGTGGTTTCAAGTTAAATTAATGGGACTGGAGGACTACTACAGGACGTAGGGAGTTTGGCGAGATAGAAGAATTTCTGTTAGAATCACACTCATCAAAGCCACAATTACAATCCTTCTTTTGTATTACTAATCCTTATTGTAGACTTGTTTTGTCGGCTTTTTTGGAAAGAGCTCTCAAGAAATTTGAAGAGTCAGCTTCATAAAGAAGGCTAGGAGGATGGGGGCGCATTGGTATAAATTCTCAGGAACAATTTTGCTGGATTTTGATTTCTCCAGATTTGCCAAAACAATTTCACTTCACAGCCTAAAAACCAGTTCAACCAATTTGGAAACAAGGGGGAAGTGATTGCAGCATCTGCATTTGATGGAGTTGATCGGATGAATAAATTATATAGTAGGGAGGACAAGGAGAATATAAAAGAAAAAATAAGAAAAAAAATACTGATAGGAGCAATTTAGTAAATGAAACTAAACCAAAATAGCCATAAGAGAGGAGCCCCCCCCCCCCCCCCCAAAAAAAAAAAAAAAAAAATAGTAATTGAAAGATGCGATTGTAAGAAGCTCCTCCTGGGAGCAGAAACATTATATGAAGGAGATAGGGGATTGATAGGGGGAAAAAAAAATGGTTACATCCTTGTTATTCTTTTTTCTTTTCATTAAATTTTTTTTTTTCCTCTTCCCTCATTTTAAAGCAAAGCTCTCTTTGTTAACGCTCCCCTTGCATTATTATTATATATATTTTTTTTTCATATTCCCCAATCCTTCTCTTAACTTAATTCTTAGTCATTGACTTTCTCATTTTCTCTCTTTGTCCAATTCTAATTTTCTGGTTCTCCTTCTTCCCCTCTCCACTTCATGCTATCTCCTTTCTTTTTCTTTTTTGTAATTCATTTCCTGGATTGTTTCCCTTAAAAGTCCCCTCCACTTCCCATAAGAGCTTAAAATGCTTCTCACCCAAAACGTAGTTTTACTGAAAATATGTTAACCAAATGAATATGTGAACTTGCCGCTTACATACTTGGAAACTATTTTTAAAAAGCGCAATTCAAATGTGCTACAAGGATAGACTTTTCTAACACCTTTAAGACAGAACATTAAAATTTCAAATCAAAGAGATGAAGTGAAAGTAAGAAACAAAAGGAGATCATCACCAAGTCCACCAAACGTACCACTTTATAGTGAAGAATAATATCCAAGTAAGCATCAACAACCTTCAAGTACTCATTCAGGCCATCATATTGAGCAACCACCTGTAATCGTGGATATGATAAAATTGAAAACATGTTAAACTTACATGAAAAGAAATCCGCTTGAGCTCTTCCATTCAAAGCAACTAACTAAACAAATAATCCCTACTGGAAAAACAAAAACATCCATTGTATTTCACTGACAGTGGGATGAGGTTCATATGTGACAAATAACCATTAAAGTCAACATTCCATTCTTTACTCAAAAGACAGTTTTTCAAGGTTATCTAACCAGCATTTGGATGATCCAGCAAGATTGTAAGAAGCCACATGGTAAATAAGTTTTTAAACATTTTATGGTATGCAATAGATTTCACGTTGATTAGATATATATAATGGTAAATAGTAGGGGCAAGTGGAGGGTTTCCGGATAGTTATTATTAAGCTAAAATCGCCAATATGGAATATTACATAGAATAGTTCGGGTGAAATCTATTATCTACGTCGAAAGCATGGGTAATGGGTTCCAGAAATTACCGATACGCCAGTAAACTAAATTTGATACCATGATAAGAAGGTGCTGAGTCAGTCGTGTCCGCAGCTCTGCTAGTTGGGATGTAAGGTTTTTGCTGGAGAATCGCACTTGAAAGGAGTCAGGTCATACAGAATAGCAGGTTCTTATCAAGTGTTATGTGTTGCTAGCCATATTCTCTGTCTAAAGCATGGGTAATGGGTTCCAGAAATTACCGATACGCCAGTAAACTAAATTTGATACCATTGATAAGAAGGTGCTGAGTCAGTCGTGTCCGCAGCTCTGCTAGTTGGGATGTAAGGTTTTTGCTGGAGAATCGCACTTGAAAGGAGTCAGGTCATACAGAATAGCAGGTTCTTATCAAGTGTTATGTGTTGCTAGCGATATTCTCGGTCTATTCTGTTTTGAGGTGTTCAGGATCGAATTATATATATCCTTCTAAAAGTTAGGGTCCAAATGATAAATATTTAAGTGCAGAAAAATGATGGAAAACCAAACAGTGTAACCGTTTTGTGAAAGGCTGTAATCAGGTTGGACTCGAATCTCATCTATGCATATCCAAATTTGACAAGGTTACATAGTTAAACAACCCAAATTTGATAGATCCAAGGTTACAGAGTCAAACTCAGACTTGGACAGACAGAATAGATCAGACATATCCATCCATGAATAAGTAGTAGAGCAATGTTAGTGGGTTTTGACTTACAACCCTACAGATGTCATCATGTCAAATTGTCAACACTCAAAGCACATGCTTATGGGTACTGGGGTTATTATGCATACACATGTAAATGATGCCTCTGGAATAGGTATACCAACAGACTGAATTTTGACCATAAGGAGTAAGGCACATCAAAATCTGATTCAGTTTTAAAAAAATCTATCATGCATCAGATTTCAATTGACTTCAATTGCTTAGTATATCCAAATCCACCTTAATGGGATAGAATTCAGAATGTACCCTGATCTCAGGTATGATAAAACCCATTGACAACCCTGCTGATTCTTAGGTAGTGATCTCAACAAGATGAGGTCCATGCTCAAGAAGGAAAGTAGGTAGGAAATTTACCCAAAAAAAATAAAAAAATACAAGAGAGTCTGCTGATTTGTTAACATATTAGAGGATCTTCCTTCATTTTGGGCAGTTGTCACAGGATGTGATAACCAAGAAGACCTGGGGTTAGTTTCAGGGAGTTGAAAGGAACACCTCCAAAATGCCTTACAAGAAGCTCTTTTCAGGTTAGTGTCTGATCCTGCTCTGCTTTTGTTGGGCCACAGAGATCTTAGTTATGGCCAACCCTGTGGAGGTTTGACAAATGTATGGTATGACTATCAAAACTTTAAAGTGTGAGGGTAAGTTTCCTCAACTAATATAATGATAATCACTTCGACAAGTGAATGAATCTTCTGTAAAATCAAGAAATCTCTTCACAAAGTGGAGGAATGATGGGGAGGGATTCACAATCATCATCGAATAGAAAGGCCACCTGAAGAATTAAAACAAGTTTACGAATCCGTAAAGCATCAAGAGAAGATTCAATGGTATCAAAGGCTGGGGACTTTACTTTGGCTCTCTGGCCTATGTGCTGTGCACATATCTCTTATACTAGAGATATTCAGTTTATATATAGAAGAAACTAAAGAAAATATATACAAATAGAATAGAAAAATGACATTTCAAATGCAGCAAAGTAGCAATTATGTGTTTCAATGCACCAGGAAATCTAAAACCACAAATGATGGAAGAATCAAGGATGTAAAGAGTGTCCATTTGCCATTTAACCACAACCATTAAAATAAAAATACAAAAAAACTCCCCTCACGAATAACAAGGATCAGATTCCCAGAATATTCATAGAACATCCAGGAGGAACTCAGAGTTGCAATTCAAAAGAAACTTCATTATAGGAAAACAATATTTTTAATAGAACATAACCAAAAAAGAGGAACATATACTAGTATATAACCAAACTCAACAAAATATACAGAGAGGACCAAGGAACCAATCTGCTCTGCGCAACAGGCACACAATTACTAATGATAAACCCTCCAGATTCTCCTAATCCTTATGAACATACCCACTCATTATTAGAATCGACTTTCTATGAACTCAACGAAAAGCTAAATGTCCCAGGATTCTATCTGAAAGGCGTCACCCTATTACTCTGAAAATCTTAACCGCATCAGAAGTCCATAAACCTTAGGCAAAAACCCATTGGAGATACACAGCAATAGATCAACCTGTTGCCAAGAATACAACCAACCCAACTGCAAATGAACCCCTCAACAAGACAATCATTTAAACAAAAGGTCAAGAACAACCAAACTTCGTATCTTACATCAGAACAATCAGCTCAAGCTACTGTAAAATCCTCAAAGCAGACCCATAGCAGAGCATCAACAAGACCACAAATTTATATTAAAAAAAAGGTGGAAATAAGATTCATAAATTTGAAGTAAGCCACTGGTAATGGCTTATGTAAATCAATTAAGAGCATAGACAGTTGAATACCTGAAAAATTTTGACCAATATAGCATCAACAGCTTCCATAAGGGGTATCCTTTCACAAAGCTTAAGTCCAAGCAACATATAGTTCAAATACTGCACGGTTACAACTTACAAGTTTATAACTGCTTATAGATGAACAGGGCACAAGTTTAATGAAAGATACAATGAAAAATGTAGAAAGAATAATGGTTAAAGTCATGCAATGAATACCTGATCAAAGGAATAATCCTTGCTGCACTCTATAAGCTGCATGAACTCCAAAGCATTAGAGCTGACGACTTCAGATGGAAGTTCCTTGAGGAGATGATGAAGAACAATTGATATACATGGAGATTCAACAGAAGAGTTTGTCTCATTTGCTCGCAATCCCAGTTTTACAAGTACATCACCTAACCGCATCTTTAAATAGATATTACAGAAATTAAAATCAATAAGTAAAAAATATGACTAATTCATACTTGCAATTTGTAGGAACTTCATATTTAACAAGACAAGACTGAAAGCATTTATGCCAATTTTCTCTACCTATAAAATTGAATAAAATAGTAACTGACTAAGTAATTGAGATAATGCCCCTCCAAGATTGCAGGAATGTGAAGTTCATTGATAAGTTACTTGTAGGGTGTCGAGTATCGATATCGGTCAGTGTATCGGGAGGGTGGCTTTAAAAAAAAAGGTCTCGTAACATATCAGAGAGATGCTACGAGAACATGATACACAAAAACGCTTAAGTAATGCATGGAAATGCTTAGGATACATGCAAAATATTGGTTTGAAGCATACATAATACACCACAAAATAAGTAGTAATTAGGTCTGGTTATAGCACATTAGATGGTCAGACCCAGTATCCGCCATGTGACAAATCATTTAGGGCCCAATTATTTTGTACAAGTATGTCTCAAGATACCCTGATTACTTGTCAAAATTTTGAAACATGATCACATCATTTGATGGGTTTCTTCTAACATCCGATTTGGGCCAACAAGATGGCCAGAAATAGAATATTTCCAATTCTAGTTAATCTAAAAAAAGTCTGATTACTCTATATCTAAGGGCCATTAATCATATACATGTTGGGTGACTCCAAGGGTATGAGCCTACAATAGAAGTTTGATCGAAGTACAAGAGACCGTCCAAAGGGCATCCCAATGCATGAGGCTCCCGCTACTGTAGGCTCTAGGGAGGGACAAAATGTACGCAGCCATCCATGTAAAGATCAAATTCTACACGGCCAAGCATGGGGTTGACCCTCTTAAGAAAAGGAATAGAGATTTTTAGGGGGGAAGGTAATGCAAGCCCGGTTGAAATATGGACAAGGATTTAGTATAGGTTAAGGTTGGACCATTGTTTTTCAGTTTTATTCTTGTCATGATATTTTTAGGGTTGGACTATTGTTTTTCAGGTTAGGAGTAATACATTTTGGAATGTTTTGTTTCTGATTTTATTCCTTGGTATCAGTCGTTGAGTTTTGGGCATCTATTCTCTTGAAATTTGAAACATCAGATCTAGCCATATCAACCATTAGATCATAATCTGATAGTCAAGTGACTCAAGTCTGAGATCAAATTTGATCCAAACCTTACCATCATATTGGAGTTTTCTTCCTCCCATCCTTAAATGAGCCCATCACTTGTAGATCCATTGTTTGATCCACACCAGTTTGGCATCAGATCCAACCCTGAAGCTCTTCAACATGGAGGTTGATTAATATATTTACGATTTATTACTTTTGACGAAAGATGATCTCCGATCTCCATACAATCCAAGAGAGTATGCAAAAGCAAAGAGCTACTTTTATGGAGTTAGAGAGTATCATAGAAAGACCTTTGCAGTTTGAAGAGTTCAACCAACAAATTGAAGTTATAATTGACCTTTTACAACCACAAAGTGAAAGAGATATAAAGTGGAAGAAATGGTGATCAAAGAAAAGATTGATGATCATCGAGAAGATTCCAATTGAGGGAACACAATTTGAAGAAATTGTGACTAATGATTCTCTTCTTTCTCCACAAATCTTGGATGTATCGAAGCCAATCGTTGCTGATTTTGATCGTGAGATCTATCATACCATCAAAGTCGACGATCTTGGATGTTGATTGAGTGGTGGAGATTGTCCTCATTATAAAACTCCAGAATGAGTCAAATCTAATAAGGGGGAAAATAATGCAGGCCTGGTTTAAATATGGGTCAGGTTTTAATAAAGGTTTGGATTGGGCCTTTGTTTTGGAGTTTTATTGTTGTAATAGGCCGAAATTATAAGCTCACTAGTGTGGACTTAAGGGTGCACAAAAATTATTATTTTATTGGTGGGTTCTATGTTGGTGTTAGTTGGATATGAGTTACCTTATTCCTTAAAGAGTAAGTTTATGAATTTTAGAGCTCTAATTAGGAAAGTCTTAGTAGTTGAGTGGGAGAGTTGTTTTATTTCCTAGATATGTGTACCAGCCCCCCACCCGCCACCCAGTATATGATTTGGATTGATTGAAATGCATATTCTCTCTCCTTTCTCTCTTATTTCCTTGCTTTATTTTTATGGACAGTTATTATACATTTCTTCTCCATCGAAACAAAATTTAGAAAGATATGTTCTTAAAAACTTCTCTTCCCATCAACCTCCTTTTCTCTCTCCATGATTACACCTCATCGTATTTTCTGAATCTTTTGTTTCTGATTTTATTCCTTGGTATCAACCATTGAGTTTTGGGTATCTATTCTCTTGAAATCTGAAACATTGGATCTAGGATCAGATCTAGCCATACCAATCATTAGATTACAACCTGTTCGTGAGATCTGAGATCAAACTTGAACCAAACCCAGCCATTAAATTAAACAAAGCAATGGTTCTTTAAATATGATCCTTTCTTGACTGATCTTTAAGAAATTTTCTTTTATTAAATGATGAATAATGGTAATTTATTGAGAGGAAGAAATGTAGAAAGACAGCTCACAGACCACAGAAAGATCAAATATGACCAGAAGAAGAAAGAAACAGCCATGGTCTCTGTTATAGGTTATCACCCAGGCTAACCTTAAGCATGCCCCTAATGCCAGAAAGGGCTGGTCCAAGAATCCTATCAAAATTGAGCAGACAATTTTACACAAACCCCAGCATCAAGGGATAGTCCCCTGATTTGAACGATGGCCTGATTCCATTGGTTATTGGTATTTGCTCGTGCATATTGTACTCAATTGTGTAGAGTTGATTCTAGACAAATCATATGGTCAATATATAAACCCAAGTGTTTTTTACCATGTTCAAATCTACACTTATTTATAACCATTTGTTTCTTTTTGTTTTGTTTGAGCTTCTATGATCCAGCTTTCCAGGTAAGTTTCGTAAAGGTCCAGCACTATGACATTTAAATGCATAGATTTTTAGGAAAACAGATACCTGGTTTTAAAAAAAAAAAAGGCAGGCCTTGGTGCAATGGTAAGGTTGCCCCGTTGTGACCTGGTGGTCATGGGTTCGAATATGGAAATAGCCTCTCTGCGAAGTGTTGAAAGTTTGAAACAAAATAATGCATGCATTAAGTGACAAAAAGTGCAATTTACACATACTAAATTACTGACCTGATCTGTATCCTTAAGTAAGCATTTGATGATCCAGCCGATGGCCGGTTCAAACAGGCTGACAGACATTTTTCTATCTTCTGAAGAATTCCCATTCATGGATTCTCTTCCCAAAATAATCCGCACTTTGACGGCATTGATGCAAGTGATAAGATATCCTGTCCCAAAATTTTTAAGAAGTTAACATGAGCCTAAAAAATTAGATTCCTAGAAGATGAATGAAAACAATTAGTTGCATATTAAGTAGGGTTTCCATTCAGTGGCATCCAGGCAACACAATGGCCAATGCTGAAATTGGAACATAGTACATACCCTAGCAAAATTTAGGCATGTGCATTTACCATGCACATATAATTAGGTGTACACATGCATACATTATTGCATTATGCTTATGCATAAGATTTACCTACCTATATCATGGGGTGGCAATTTCTGAGAACATCGGGCTAGATATAGATGACAATAAGCAGATGCCAAGGGATCTGCCAACCCTCTCATCATCATAACTAGGCGTTTGAGATTTTCCCAAGGTCGGTCATGCAAGAAACGCCAGCAACAAAATATTGCCAGCTCCAAGTAACTGAAGTGTCGAACACATTAAACAAGTGGCATCATACACATTAGACTTATTGCAAAAGGAAAAATTTGAAAATCCAACTAGTAAGAAAAATAGATCACTAAAGCTACTCTGTCCAAATGCATGCATTCTATTATATCTGTGATGACTTCACAAATGTTCATGCAGAGTCGGATAAACCATCTTATCCACAATTTTAGCAGTGACTATGATCTTCCTCAAATGAAGTTATATAAGAATTTTTATACCTCTTTGAAACCATATTACAAGAAGCCAACATAACTACTAGCTCATAAACACCTCTTCAATTACCACCTAAAGCAGAAGAAATTTTTCACTTTAAACCATTGCATAAATATATTTTATGTGAACCGAGGATTGCTCAATTAGTAACTGATAATGTAGTGAACTAAAAGGAACAAAACAGTACAGAAATGGAGAAGACCACACTCAATAGTAGTGGTACTGTGATCTGACATTCCACAACATTTTGTTTCCTATTTGTGTGGTAATTCTATCAGTTTTGGTGATTTAACCAGAAACATTCAAGATGAAGTTCCTCGGTATATGTTTTTGCTGATGACATTGTTTTGGTAGTTGAGACAAAAGCAAGGATTAACACCAAGTTCGAGTTATGGAGATCACCATTAGAATAAAAAGGTTTTAAGATAAGTAAAACAAAGACGGAGCATACAAAGTGTAACTTTAGTCACACAAGGACGGATAATAAGGAGGTGAAATTGATGAGAAGAAGATATAGCAAAGTGATTATTTTAGGTATCTAGGTTCAATTATGAATAAAAAGGTGATGTAGAGGATGACATTTCACATAGGATTAAAATAGGATGGATGAAGTGGAGAGGTGCGTTTGAAGTACTTTGTGATCGGCTTATTCATTTGCAACTTAAAATAAAATTTTATAGGGCAATCATTTGACCGGCTATGACATGTGGTGCAGAATATTGGGCAATTAAGAATGTTGAATGTCGTCCTTAGTATATAGGACTCTTATATTATGTTTGTTTTATTTCCTTATTTCCTTTGTATTTCTTTTGTTAACTATGACTCTTTTTTCCTAAGTTCACTAGGCCTCCTAGTCTCTCGAGGACTCCTATTAGATTGTAATCTCTTTTCTTATAAATAAAGGTGAGATGGTGGGAGAATAATTAACTCTCATTTATTCTTTCTCTGAATCAACATGGTATCAGAGCTAACGTAAGATACCTGATCTTTTTCTCTTCTCTTCTTCTCTCCACATCCTACCGCCATCCCTCTCTACCCTCTCAAACCCTCCCGTCAGTCGTACCTAGCCCTTACCACACCTCCTTATTTATTTATTTTTTTGAACCCATTGTTACTGCCAGTCATCCCACACTCCCCCTGACAGCCCTGCCAGCCCCATATACTACTCCTAGCTCCAAACACTTAGCACCAAATACCTATTCCTAGCCACAAGCATCTAGCCCCAAATACCTACTCCTAGCTCCAAACACCTAGCCCCAAAAACCTACTCCCAAACCCTACCACTAGCCTACCTACAGGCAGCTTTATACCTATCGACATCCTACTTAAGATTGTCTCCATGATCTAATTTTTTTATTAGGATTATTTATCAATATGAGGGTTGTTGTTTACCGTGGATCAGTTTGAGATCCTAATTTCTTTAGCACCAACAGTTTATGTGCTACCTTATTGGCTGGGCAGCAGCTCCAAGTTTTTTCTGGGATCATATTGTGACCCAGATTTTTTGTTCTGATTTCTCTTTACAACAGAGATCGACGAATATTTTTTGGATAGATCAACATCACAGCAACAGGTTTTCGGTTTCAGCTCTTTATTCCCCAAAGAGATCCATATTACCACATTGGTTCGAGGTAATTTTATTGGGGTCCTGCTGTAGTTTTATTATTCTGGAATTTTTTTTAGTTTCGGTTTATACTACTCCGATCTATCCTTTGGTGCTTGCGATGTCTTCTGAAATTACATCCGCTGGTACGGAATTTTACATGAAGGAACATCTGACCATTCCCACCAATACCACAACACTCGATGGTAGTAACTACCTGATGTGGTCTAGGGCCACACAACTTTCTATCACTGCTCGAGGGTTATTTAAGTATCTCACAGGAGCCAAAACTAAACCCATTACTGAAGATGCTACTCTGGACAAATGGAATGCTGAGAATTCCTTAGTAATGCAATATATCCTTAATTCCATGCAACCTGCCATAGCCGAGGGATACCTCTTATTGAATACTGCTGCACAGATCTAGAAGTCTGCAAAGGACACATATTCTCAGGTTGGGAATGATGCCTTAATTTATGCTCTGCAAAAAAAGGTTCATGGAACTACTCAAAAAGAGATGACAATATCTCAATATTATACTCAATTGAGGAGCCATTGGCAGACCATTGACTTTTATGACTCCATACATGCCAAATGTGAAGAAGATGTTACATTGTTCAAGAAACGGGAAGAAAAATACAGAGTTTATACTTTTCTAGTAGGATTGAATGTTGAGCTTGATCCTATTCGCTCACACATCCTAAGTAAGAATCATTTCCCTACTCTAGAGCAGGCATATGCTATGGTACAGCTTGAAGACCAAAGGAGAGCTACTATGTTATTACCTTCTGTTCTTGATAGGTCTGCCCTCCAGACATCTACTCCAGCTCCTAAGGGCCCTACTACACTCAGAGATACAGTAAAATGTGAGCATTGTGGTAAACCCTGACACACTAAAGCCACATGCTAGAAACTCCATGGGAACCGGCAGACTTTGAAGCCGAGAGACATGACAAACTTATGCAAAAAAATAAGACTTTCAAGGGTTCACAAGCACATCAGACTGAAGCTCAGCAGGTTGCTGATCCCACGGTTCCATTGCAAGACAATCAGATCCTTCAGGAGTACTGCCTTCCATTTAGTTCATTCTGATGTTTGGGGACCAGCCAGAACTAATTCCATTACTGGTCACCGTTGGTTTGTTACATTTATAGATTGTTATTCTAGAACCACCTGGGTTTACCTCTTACATAATAAAAATGAAGTGTTTCAATCCTTTCGTCAGTTTCACAAAATGATTAAGACTCAGTTTCAAGCTTCTTTAAAGATTCTCAAGAGTGACAATGGCAGAGAATACATGGATGGAGAGTTTCTACATTATCTGGCAGATAATGGTATTTTGCACCAGATAATGGTATTTTGCAGAGAATACATGGATGGAGAGTTTCTACATTATCTGGCAGATAATGGTATTTTGCACCAGACAAGTTGTGTTGATACTCCTGCTTAGAATGGGGTGGCAGAAAAAAAGAATCGTCATCTCCTTGAAGTGGCTCGTGCTTTGATGTTTGCCCACAATGTGCCACCACAATATTGGAGTGATGCTATCCTTACCTCAGCCTACCTTATCAACCGTGTTCCAACCCCAGTCTTGGATCATCACTCTCCTTTACACCTTCTTCTCTGTGATGCGTCACATACTGTTCCTCCTAAGATCTTTGGCTGCGTGTGCTATGTGCGCAATCATCAATCTCCAGAAAAGCTGGAACCTCGTGGTTTTCGTTGTCTTTTCTTGGGATATTCTCCAACCCAGAAAAGCTATAAATGTTACCACCCTCCCACCCGTCGCACTTTCGTCTCTATGGATGTTATCTTTTATGAGCACCTCCCTTACTACCCAGCTTCCCATCTTCAGGGGGAGCCTAGTCTTCAGCAAGATAGGCTTATCATCACACCTATGCCCTCTCCCCTTCTACTTCAGGGGGAGACATCACCTCCTCCTGAGCCTACAACATCTTCTCCTACGCCTTCACCTGAGCCTACATCACCTTCTCCTGCGACTTCACCTGAGCCTACATCACCTTCTCCTGAACACTCTGCTGAACAAATTCTCTTGGAGACACCTCACCTTCAAGTCTACAGCCGTACTAGACTCAAGTAGGGAAGGACCACCACCATCAACGCACCTACACACATCCCTTCGTCAGCTCTGGATCCAGAAACTATTTCAGAACATGAGATTCTTCAGTCTGGTAATATTCTTCCCTCTGAATTAGATTTACCTATTGCCCTTTGTAAAGGCACTAGGTCCTGTACTCAACATCCTATATCTCAGTATGTTTCTTATAAATCATTATCTCCTTCATATTTTGCTTTTGTCTCTACTTTGTCTTCTGTGTCTATTCCCAAACATTGGTAGGATGCAATTGCAGATGCGAGATGGAAGGCAGCCATGGTAGAGGAAATGACTGCCCTGAGAAAAAATGAGACATGGGACCTAGTTGAACTTCCATCAGGGAAGAAGACTGTTGGGTGTAAGTAGATCTTCACTGTAAAGCAGAAAGAAGATGGGTCTGTAGGCAGATACAAGGCCAGATTAGTTGCCCATGGATTCACATAGACTTATGGAATCGACTATCAGGAGACCTTTGCCCCCGTAGCAAAAATGACTACTATTCGTGTCATTTTAGCCTGTTCAGTATACTTTGATTGGGATCTACAGCAGCTGGACGTGAAGAATGCATTTCTTCATGGGGAATTAGCAGAGAAAGTGTACATAGATGTTCCTCTAGGCTTTACCTCATCAGCCACTGAAGAAAAAGTATGTAAGCTGAAAAGATCTCTCTATGGACTTAAGCAATCCCCTAGGGCATGGTTTGGGAGATTTCACAAAGCTATGACTTCTGTAGGCTACAAACAAAGCAATGCTGATCATACATTGTTCATTAAGCAGAGGGAGGGCAAAATTATTATTCTTATAGTATATGTTGATGATATTGTGATTACTGGTAGTGATGATGAAGAAATTAGACAGTTGAAGATCTTCTTGGGAAAGGAGTATGAAATCAAAGACCTGGGAAAACTGAGATATTTCCTTGGGATTGAGGTTGTTCGCTCCACCAGAGGTATTTGTCTCAAAGGAAGTATATACTTGATCTTCTCTCCGAAACAGGTCTCTTAGGGTGTCGGCCTTGTGAAACACCAATTGACCCTAATGTCAAATTGCAAGAAAAGACCGGTACACCAATTGACAAGGAACAATACCAACGACTAGTTGGAAAGTTGATATATCTGGCTCATACTCGACCTGATATTGCTTTTGCAGTGAGCTTGGTGAGCCAATTTATGCATGACCCTTATAAATCTCATATGGATGTTGTTCTACGCATTTTGCATTATCTCAAATCTGCTCCTAGAAGAGGAATCCTACTGACCTCTCAAGGTTATCTCAGAGTTGATGCCTACACTGATGCAGACTGGGCAGGAAATCCAGATAGAAAATCTACTTCAGGATATTATACCTTTATTGGAGGGAACCTAGTGACTTGGCGCAGCAAAAAGCAGAATGTGGTTGCCCGTTCAAGTGCAGAGGCTGAGTTTAGAGTTATGCCTCGAGGGATATGTGAATTGTTATGGTTGCAAGGATTACTCAAGGATCTGGGAATCCATACCACCCACACTATGAGGTTATTTTGTGATAATAAAGCTGCAATCAGTATTGCTCACAATCCAGTGCAACATGATAGAACCAAGCATGTGGAAATTGATCATTGCTTTATCAAGGAAAAATTAGATAGTGGACAAATCTATGTTCCATATGTTCAGTCTGGTGATCAAGTGGCAGACATCTTTACAAAAGGACTCCCAGCGAAGCAATTTCATCCATTATTATCCAAGTTGTGCATGACTGATATATATGCACCAACTTGAGGGGGAGTGTTGAATGTCGTCCTTAATATATAGGACTCTTATATTATGTTTGTTTTATTTCCTTATTTCCTTTGTATTTCATTTGTTAACTAGGACTCTCTTTTTTCCTAAGTTCACTAGGCCTCCTAGTCTCTCTAGGACTCCTATTAGATTGTAATCTCTTTTCTTATAAATAAAGGTGAGATGGTGGGAGAATAATTAACTCTCAATTATTCTTTCTCTTAATCAACAAAGAAGCATCATGTAGTAAACTTAGTGTAGCTGAGATGAGGAAGTTGAGATGAAGTGTGGCAAAACGAGGAAGGATAAGGTAAAGAATGATCATATTAGAGATGATTTGGGAGTAGCGTCAATACATGATAAACTACGAGAAATTCGTTTGAGTGGTACGACCATTTTTTATGAAGACCGTTAGATGCTCCAGTACAGAAGAGTGTTTGACTCAGATAAAAGGATCTAAAAGAGCTAGGGGCAGACCTAAGATAACTCTGGGAGGGAGGAGGGGGTGAGGAAAGACATGCATGGCTTAAGTCTTGTTTCAAGTATAACATCAAACAGAGCTGATTGGAGGGAAATAATCCATGTAACCAACCCCATTTGGTTGGGATAAGACTTTGTTGTTGTTTTTGTATGATAATTCCATCAAATTTTTCACAGATCAACAGCGAAGCTCCAGAAAGCATTCTCAAATGATTGCGGCATATGGGAAGGAAAAAGTCTATAATTTCTCTAGAAAGGGTGGCTAAAAAATTTTTAAAGAAGCACAAAAATAAACACTAAATAAAACAGCATAGAATAAAAATTAAAAGAAAATTGAAAATATATATATGAGTATATCTAGGTTCCTATATAGCCATGCTCAACAATGTGGAACCAAATGGAGTCAAGGCTAGACAATAGTCAGAATACATAATGAATCTGGATAAGGTTTCTGGGCTCAATTAAGATTAATCCAGAGAGCATAGACATCATGTTACAAGAAAGCTCTATCTGATTCCTATTGTGACAAAGCAAAACAAGAAAAACCAGCAACGGGTGAAGAAAAGAGAGAGATAAAATGAAGAGGAGAACTCGTTGAGGAGAAAGATCGATTGGAGTTGTTAATCCTAATTGATACTCTTTATTTATAATAAAACATGAAAGCAAATTACAAGTATACCTAAATCTGGGAGGCTATCTTTGATGCCTAGGAAACTCTAACCCCTACTGATGGCCCTCTCCCATGACAATATGAATGGATTCATGTTGGCTGCGTGGAATCAACCTATTCAGTTTTGATGTGATTAGGATTTTCCTTCCCTTCCCCTATGTTGGCCCTCGGGCTTGTATTTTTTTTTTTTTTTTTTAGCCTTTCTGCTCTCTTTGAGTTTAATATATTATCTATTCACCCAAAATAAAACAAAAAAGAAGAAAATTCACCACATTTCCTAGAAGTTGAACAAGGAGAACAAATTTCAGGATTTCTACAAGTAACCAAAAAAATAGAAATCGCTCAGAAAAACTTCACATAAAAAGCAACATTGTAGAGAAGGGGGAGGAGTAGAACTTTACATGCGTGGAAGAAGTTCGCGGATGGAACCAATTTTGCAGAACCAATTATTACAAGTTTCTTTGGCATCAAAGGAAACATCACTGGCTTTAAAGTCATCTGTGGCAAACTGCCATTTGTTAGTATCATAATCAACAATGACAATATTTTGGTCTACAAGACTTTAAATGACAAAAATGATAGGGAAAAAAATGTAGATTGAATTTCTGCAGGCAGATTTCTTGGCTTTCAAATGATGTCACTTTTTCTTTCTTAAAAAAAAAAAATCTTAAAGATTTAAATTTGGGCCAGAGAAAATTGGATGCATGTTTGGAAAAGTATATAATGAATCCAAACTCAAACTTCACAAGCATTCATCTCTCAACCAGGTCAATGTCGTAGAAAAACAGACCTGGCAAAGAACAAATCATGGTTCCATCATCAGCGTACTCTGCTCTCCTTTTGATGCGTTCCCAAACCATATCTCCGAGCATATCTAATACATCTGTAACTAAAACAAAGACTGTAGGATAAAATTGTAAAACAGATGTGTCCATCAGAAGCCTAGCAACCTGCCCAAAAAAATAGTTAATTTATAAATTAGGTAACTCTCAATTCTAAATCAAGACATCATGTCTATCATTCCCAAGAAAGAGGACATTGATTGGTACAAAATAATGTGTTTAGTGTAACAAAATAGAAAAATAAGAGAAGATGGAGATAATCAATTTGTTTTGCTCCTCTCTTAGTAGCTTGTATTTATAGAAAAACAAAAACAACTATTAGATTTAATGGACTCTACAAGTCAGAATCCTAATCACAAACTAAGGACAAAGGAAACTCAAAATAAGAAAAAGCAAACTAACACACCTAATTGGAAAAGGAAACTAATAAAGCAAACTAATAAATTAATTAGGAATCCATATACTAATAGGAGTCTAAGTCTTAGATATTAGCACTAACTACTTTGACTAAGTCAAAGCAGTGTACGGTTACGATTTTATTACGCTAACAGTCCCCTTCAAGCTGGAGTGTGGGGGAATGTGAGAGCTTCAGCTTGAAACAATGTAACGGAAGCAGTAATTGTAGTAGTAAGAGCAGTAGCAGCAATAATAGTAGTAGCAGCATAGTATAGGTCACTGTGAACCAAGTAGTAGTAGCAACACAGTATAGGTGACTATGAACCAAATAGTAGTAGCAGCACAATATAAGTGAATGTGAACTAAATAGTAGTAGCAGTAGCAGTAGCAGTAGCAGTAGCAATAGCAGTAGCAGTAGCAGTAGCAATAGCAGGAGCAGCAATAGTGGTGGCTGCACACCTAACGGAGAATCTTAAACGATTCTCAAAAAGGTAACCCAGGGGATTGCTCTGATACCATGTAAGCCTGACAAGGTGCCCAGGCGACCAAGGAGCCCAATTTTCCAAGGCATCACAACGGCGCCTGGACGGCGCCTAGGTGACACCTTGACAACTATGAACAAAATAGAAAAAAAAGAGGAGATGGAGAGAATCAATGTATTTTGCTCCTCTCCTTATAGCTTGTATTTTAGAAAATAGAAAACAACTTTTAGATAGGATCTAGGATTCTAAAAGTCAAGAGTCCTAGTCACAAACTAAAGACAAACTAAACACAAAATAAAAAAAGGAAACTAACAAGCCTAATTGGTAAAGCAAACTAATAAAGCAAACTAATAAACTAATTAGAAGTTCATATACTAATAGGAGTCCAAGTCCTAGAAACTAGCACTCGCTACTTTGACTAAGACAAAGCACTGTACGGTTACAAGTTTATTACACTAACACTTACTATTTATATTAAGAAGCCCCTTGTGTTTGTTAATTCATTTAAAGTTAGATATGAATAATTATCAAGTTAATGATCTAGTTACAAAGGAACATCTAATAAATGGACATATTGCAGTTTTGTAGTTATTGTCCACCTACATGGTGGAGAATTATAATTTAAAGTAAAATCTTTCTTAGGCTTAGTTTGGATCCATTTTTATTTTTGTTTTTACCTATTTTTCAAAAATCATTTTTGAAAATCATTTTTGGTCAAAAATAAAAAGTTGTTTGATAGCTATTACATGGCAGGAATGATGAGGAGGAGCCTAACTGGTTGCCTTTGAGTAGTCACACTCGCACACCATAACTGTCTATTGGTGGAGATGATGGTAATGGTGGGGTGACAAAATGCTTCCCTTCGAGAGAAATTTGACCGTTTGACCAGATAGAGGCAGAGCTAAACCCATTCAATTCATTAGAGAAACTCAGTTTGATCACGCCACACAAAATGTCAACCATGGTGCACGTCCATAATCTTCACGTGAAGGCTACACAAGAGGACCACGCCGTCTATTCGAACCAGCTAAGCAAGCTGATGATAGCATGGACACCAACGTTTTGAGCTTGTCTAGCAGTTTTGGGGGGATTCAGTCTAAGGAACAGCACAGGTCTTGGGGAACAACACCAAGTCGAAGTATAGTGGGAATGGTAG
This sequence comes from Protea cynaroides, assembly GCA_028583415.1. NCBI lineage: Eukaryota > Viridiplantae > Streptophyta > Magnoliopsida > Proteales > Proteaceae > Protea > Protea cynaroides. Next base: position 40,806,325 of record CM053267.1, read on the forward strand.
TGACTATGGTGGTAGCTTTGGTGGTTATGCTGGCTTTGGGCAGTTTACCTCTTCTTCCTCCATTTTTACTGGGTTTAACCATGATGACCAATCATAGAGTGGATCGTCCTTTGTTGACAACTTCTTCTCCTACCCGGGCCCCAAACACACATGCCAGCACCACCATCCACTATAGGTGGCTCACTGCATGGATTTTCCCAATACGGTGACCTATACCTAGGTTAGGTTACCTTCAGTATGTAGGTGATACCATTTATAGGGCAAATGTAGAGGACTTCGAACATCTCTTCCAGCATAGTATGACATGGCCAGCAATTGTGACAAAGTCGGAGGAATGGTGGCGTCGACACCATTAGTCTATGAGTGGGTCGATTCTCCACGCAACTCTATGTGGTATTAGCCTATTAGGATGGGTAGAAGGGGTCCATTTTGTACCATGTACTCATGTACCACCAGTTAATATATTGTATTTATGGGAGTGTCACTTGTTAGTTAACACTATGTATTACATCTACATGTACAATGTTATATCTTTGATAACTATGCAACATTTTGTCTTCTCATTCCTAGTGAATACTTTAGTTGTTTTACGTCTCTTCTAGTACTAAACCATGTGTAGAATAGATTATACTAGACAAGGTATACAACAAGGTTCGATGTACATAGCCAACTTAGGGCCCAAAGCCAAACTACCAATTTGAGCTAGTTTTCTTGCAATCTAAAGTTTCATACATGCTTATAAAGGCTTAAATAATGTTTCCATAAAGTTTCAGCCCTAAATATGACCATTTGACCAACGAAATGGCCGGTCAAATTTTGCTGCCAAAAAATGTGCAATTTTGCCCAGATTTTGACAGGTACATCTCAGTTTCGCCAGCCAACAAAATGGTTGGTGAAAGCAAGAACATGAGCCATGCCAGCAAAAGGAAAGGTGCTGATGTTGAGTGTCATTGAGAGTAAGAATTTGATCATTGGAATTACACTCCTTGACTAGAGATTTAGTTTGGCAGAGCGAAAAGAAGCACCATTCAAGGTGAAATCCTACCCAAGTAGAGGCTGTTAGGTTGGCACAATTTCATGGGTCGCTTCAGTCTTTTGCTATCCATGAGAACTTGTGGTTATGGTTGTCAGAAGACCCAAGAGTGAGTCAAGGTCAAGTGGATGATGTAAGAGCTCTAAGAAGCCCCTCACAGGAATCTAGGAGAAGCTATAAATACATGTAAGGCCTTCAGACCATCATATCAATTTGAAGAAATAAAGTTGTTCACTTTCTGAATTTTGGTTCAACGGATTTAGACCTACCTACGTACATTTAATGGTGTTTACCAAGTGGATTCTGGGTGTACTTGGTGGATTCCTTGGTGGAAAAAAGGATTCATTTCGCAGGCTTTGGTGGATTCCTAGCCTGAGGGTTATATGGATTCCTAACCTATTATCCTGTCTAATTATCGATCTTCTATTCTATCTATTTTGCCATTCAAGAGTTTCAGGTCAGATCTGATCAATCTCAAACCCTGGGGTACACTGTCTTGTTTATTTTCCAAATCTGACTCAGTTTCTACTATCTCTAAGTTTTCCATTCCATTTACTTCCATACTGATAAATTGGCTCTGTTTTGTTGTTCTCTGAATTCTTGAATTTGGATCTGAGTATGTCATACCTTGTGACCAAATTATTTCACTAAAATTTCTCAAATCTGATTTGCTTTTTAGTTCTTGATTTATGCTATGGTTCCTGACGAAAGTATTTCAGTTACTCCAGATTCACTCCCCTCTGAATACTATTTCAAATCCTAGAGTTATTCTGGTCTAGTAACAGTTTTGTCCTTGCTTTAATGATTCCTTGTCATAGTAGCTTTCTTAAATGACTCTCTATTCTGTAATCAGACTATGTTCAAACTTTGCACGCCTGTTCTATCCATTAAAACATCCCTTGGGCTGAAGTTTCTTGCTGTTCTGGTTTGATTAGCTAAAGGTCTTACCTTTTCTCTGTTTCTGGTTCTTGTTCTTGTTCCTACATGCTGTGATCCTGTTTGAGCTACTCGTCCACCAGATTTTACTGGTTTGGGATTAGTCCTTAATAATTGGTTAACCAATCTCTTATATTAAAATATATTAAAAAGTATTTCCTTAACTAGAGGGAATGTGTTTCTTCTTTGTACAGTTTCTCTTTAAAGGGGGAAAAAGACAACCTCAATAAAAAAAATTATAAACAATCCAGAAATTTTTAAATAAAACAAATCTCAAAATTTTCTTTAACAGACAAGACAGAAAATTTTATTAAAAATAATAAGGGAATGCACAAAAGTTGACAACATATGTGGACAATTACCTCAAATATCCACTATAGAAATAAATAACATGAGTCCAAAACTCTTGCCTTGATTGATAATTTCAAAGCTGTAACGCGGTCCTCAGCTTGCCAAGCACGACATATTTCATCTTTAAGTTCATGTAATCGTGAAACATACTCTTGCCGTGTAATGATTTTGACACCTGCCTCAGCATCTTTTTGTGGATCATCCAGTTCTTCTAAATGAATTCTTGTTGGCGGTTTCTCATGTTCTGCAAGACTCCAAATCAAATAAAAATAAGAAATCACATACCTGTTCCAATCAACATATATTCAAGCAGGAACGAAGATAGAATCTAAGTAATACTTTCTATCTACGTAATGTTTTCTAGTATTCAAAATGACTTCCCATGTTTGTTTACAGAAAAAGAACTTCCAATTTATAATAAAAAATAAAAGAGAGAGAGAGAGAGAGGAAACAGAGCTACCATACCCTTGCCACTTTTTACTATAACGTCAGACATCTGTAAAAGCAACAAGGTACCACCATTATGAGCAGAAACAGATAAACCTCACATTTTTTGTCCAAAATACAAATTTTAAAATAACACCAATAAAATAAGAAGTAGCCATTACAGCATCTATGATATCACTTGCCTTCATTAACGGTTATGCAGATATTGTAGCCATATATCCTTTTCTCCCTTTTCCCTTGTTAAAATGCTTCTAATACATACTTTAGCTAGCAATCTCTTCAGTATTTTAGTTGTTATAGTTAATGTACAACATAGTTTATGTTAGAAAGTATAACAAACAAGAGAATTGAATAATAGAATATAATGACTATTACTTTTGTACCACTATAATGGAATATAACAATTGTTGCAAAGAGAGGGGGGGGGGGGTATTTATTAAGTCAGTAAGTATAAACAAATCAAATCTAGGATTCTAAAAGTTAGAGTCCTAGTTAACAACCAAAACAGAGTCCTACTATGAAAAGGAACTAAAGATAAAGATAGAACCCTAAACCAACTGCATCTACAGCAGTGTACAAGTATGAAATAACCAAATTAAAGTAGGATAAGGACTCTAATAACAGCTTGCGTCAACACTCCCCCTCAAGCTGGAGATGGAGTATAAACATCTTTGAGACCCAGCTTGGAACAGTAGTGAAAAAACATGGGCTTGAACAGGGCCTCAGTAAACAGGTCACCATGAAAAGGAACTATAGGGGGGAGAGAGATCGCAGAAAGCTTAGGATCAACCACACCTCTCCCCCTATCAGCTGTATTCATTAAATCAGTAAGTATAAACAAATCAGATCTAGAACTCTATAAGTTAGAGTCCTAGTTAACAACCCAAATAGAGTCCTACTATGAAAAGGAACTAAAGATAAAGATAGAATCCTAACTAACTGCATCTACAGCAGTGTACAAGTATGAAATAACCAAATTAAAGTAGGGTAAGGACTCTAATATGCTTGCGTCAACAACAATAAATACTTAACGAACATTAATAAGATTATTTTCATATATAATGTATAGGCTTGGAGGAAGAAGGTCATTTTACCATTATAAGAAGCCATAAGATGAAGCCGACCCCATTTACTTGGGATAAAGCATTGTTGTTGTTGTTGTTGTTGTTGTTGTTGTTGTAATACGCCATAAAACGACCAAGTTTTAGTTCAGAATGACCAAAATGTCAAGAACGTCTACTTTTTATTTTCAAGCTGTTACGAAGTTGGCCCGTAGGCCCATAGACCCACTGGAACCCACTAGATGTAGCTGGCGCTAGCTAACGCCAGCAATATCTAGTGCTGCTCCCCTTTCTCTTCCTTCTTTAATCAATTACAGATTTATTTTCTTTTATTTTATTATTGTAATCTTATTGTAATCTTTTCTTATTGTCTCTTCTTAGAATAGAGACTTTCCTTATAAATCTGTTTATTTTCTTTCTCTATAAATACAAGGTAGAGAGGAGAGCTATTCAACGATTTGGGCTACAGCACATTGCTGTGTCGAAATCTCTCTCTCTCTCTTTCTCTTTCTCTCCTCCTCAATCTTCTTCTCTTTTAATTTCTGATTGTATACTTGCTGGTTGTTTCTTTGAGAAATTGTTACATGGTATCAGAACACTCGATCCTTGGCCATCACTAATCAAAGAACTCTTGGTTTGATTGGCCTTTGATATTTTTGCTCTCTCTATGTAACTACAATTTTCTGTTTTACTACTACTAATTGGTGATCGAGATTACATCTATGAATGTTGTTGCTAAATACTACTACTTTGTGAACTTCTGTACTTGATCACCCCGTTGGTAAGGTTATTATCCTCTCCTTGACATCCATCACCCCCTTTGAGCTTCTCTTTTCCTTTGGCCTCTCGGTGGCGGAACCGAGCTTTGGACCTTGTCATTTACCCTACTACTACCATCTACCTTTACCCACGCTGAGCCTTTGGCCAATCGGTTGGCTGAACCGATAAGACCTTTTTTTTTATATATACATTGGTTGTGGATTTTGTTCTCTATCATGATGACTGACCCTAAGCCCACTGAGGCTCAGATCATCTCCATAAAATTCAAAGGAGTTTCTAATTATCTATTATGGGCTGAAGCTATCAAAGCCTTTATTCTTTCTAAAGACAAGATTGCCTGCTGAATTAATGGCACCATCGGCTTGCCCACCTATCTCTTTCTAAGTTAAAGGCTCTTGTCCCTAGTTGCAAGTCACTCTCTACGTTACAATGTGAGGCTTGTGAACTAGGAAAACATCATCATTCCTCTTTTCCAATTAGTTATACACCTAGGCAACTTTCCTGTTTTCTTTAGTTCATTATGATGTTTGGAGACCTTGTCAAATTCCCAATCGGCTTGGTTTCTCTTATTTTGTAACCTTTGTGGACGATTATTCCCGCATGACATGGCTCTACTTAATAAAAGAACGGTTTGAATTTATTAATATTTTCAAGGGTTTTCATAAAGAAATTGCCACTCAATTTGATACTCCTATCAAAGTTCTACGTACTGATAATGCCCTTGAATATGTTCAGTCTGTCATCTCTGATTTCTGTTTTGCCAATGGCATTATACACCATACCAGTTGTGCTTTCAACAAAATAGAGTTGTTGAGCGTAAAAATAGACATCTTTTGGATATTGCCAGGTCTCTCATGCTCCATATGAATGTTCCTAATTATTATTGAAGTGATGCTGTTTTAACTGCCTGCTACCTGATTTACAGGATGCCTTCTTCGGTCCTCCACAATAAAATTCCTTTTAAACTTCTCTATCCTAATACTCCCTTATTTTCAGTTTCTCCTTGTGTTTTTGGTAGTACGTGTTTTGTCCACATCCTATCCTACAGTGGACAAATTATCTCCCCGGTCTATCAAATGTATTTTCCTTGGCTACTCTCGTGCTCAGAAAAGTTACCGGTGTTTTGACTCTATTACTTGGTGTCATTTTGTCAATCATGATGTAACATTTTTTGAAGACAAGCCATACTACCCTATTCCTGTTCCCACCAATTTACCTTCCACTGATATTCCTTTACCTCTCATTCCTTTTGATGATGAACCCACCTCTATCCCATTTGTTTCTGAACCCACATCCATCCCACCACAAACCTCGCAACCCTTACAGGTCGATACCCGTTGCACTCAGGTTGCTCCACCTACTACGACTATTGCTCCGGCTGCTGCTGACGCTGTCCCTGGTTCTGCGGTCGACTCTGACCTACCTATTGCTCTACGAAAAGGTAAAAGAACTTGTACACAAAAATTCTTGTTTACCTTTTCCATTGAGCACTTTGTTACTACTGCCCATCTACCCACTTCTCAACGGCGACTTGTTTACTCTTTGGTTGCTACCTTTGTACCCACTAACCTATCCCAAGCCTTGTCCCATCCAGGGTAGTATGCTGCTATGAATGATGAAATAGATGCTCTGACCTCCTATCAGACTTGGACTCTTGTTGACCTCCCACCTGGCCACTCAGTTGTGAAGTGTAGATGGGTCTATACTGTGAAACATAACTCAGATGGCTCTGTTGAACGACTGAAAGCACGGTTAGTTGTCAAGGGGTACACTTAAACCTATGAGGTAGACTATTTTGAGACATTCTCTCCTGTGGCCCGTCTCAATTAGGTCCGGGTACTTGTTTCCATAGCTGTCAATTTTGATTGACCCTTGTATCAAATGGATGTCAAAAATGCGTTCTTGTATGGGGATCTTCATGAGGAGGTATACATGGACCAACCTCCGGGGTATGTTGCTCAGAGAGGGAATTCCACTAAAGTCTACAAGTTACTAAAAGCAATATATGGACTAAAGCAATCCCCTCGTGCGTGGTTTGATAAATTTAGCACTGTCATTACTAATCTTGGCTTCACTACTTGCTATTCAGATCATTCTGTTTTTGTACGTCGTCATCAAGCTACTGTTACTATCATGCTGTCTATGTGGATGACATAATTATTACAGGGAATGATAAGTTGGGTATTACAGAACTTAAGTCTCACCTAAATACCCACTTTTAAATGAAGGACTTAGGACTCCTCTATTTTCTTGGTATTGAAGTAGTTTGAGGCCGTACTAGTATCATTCTTTCCCAAAGCAAGTATGTCCTCGATATCCTTGCAGAAACAGGTCTTCTTGGTACCAAGCCGGTTGAAACTCCTATGGATCCACATCAGAAATTCAAAACATGTAATAGTCCTGAATATTCTGATGTTCATCAATATAGACGGTTGGTTGGGAAGTTAATTTATCTTACTGTTACTAGATCTGACCTTTCTTATGCTGTTGGAGTGGTGAGTCAATTTATGCAAGCTCCTAAAGTTGTCCATTGAGAGGCGGTTTGTCGTATCTTGCACTATCTCAAGAAATCTCCAGGTACAGATCTTGTTTATTCCCGACATCGCCATCTTGACATTGTTGGGTTTTCAGATGCTGATTGGGCTGGGGCAGATGGTGATAGACATTCCACTACAGGTTATTATTCTTTGGTTGGTAGCAATCTCGTCACTTGGCGAAGTAAGAAGCAAACCACTGTCTCCAAATCTAGTGTTGAATCTGAATACCGTGCTATGGCACAAACTACTGCTGAATTAATGTGGCTGAAAAATCTTCTGCAAGAGTTGGGATTTCCTATTTCTCAGCCTATGACCTTAAAGTGTGATAATCAGGCTACGATCTATATTGTCAGTAATCCAGTGTTTCATGAACGTACCAAGCATATAGAAGTGGATTGTCATTTTATCCATGATTCGATTTTGAAGAAACTTGTTGTCACTCCATTTGTTTCATCTTCAAATCAACTTGCGGATATTCTCACTAAACCTCTATTTGGACCAGCATATCGGTTGAACTGTTACAAACTTGAATTGGCCGATTTGTACACTCCAGCTTGAGGGAGGGTATTACGAAGTTGGCCCATAGACCCACTGGGACCCACTAGATATAGCTGGCGCTAGCTAACGCCAGCAATATCTAGTGCTGCTCCCCTTTCTCTTCCTTCTTTAATCAATTACAGATTTATTTCCTTTTATTTTATTATTGTAATCTTATTGTAATCTTTTCTTATTTTCTCTTCTTAGAATAGAGACTTTTCTTATAAATCTGTTTATTTTTTTTCTCTATAAATACAAGGTAGAGAGGAAAGCTATTCAACGATTTGGGCTACAGCACATTGCTGTGTCGAAATCTCTCTCTCTCTCTTTCTCTCTCTCCTCCTCAATCTTCTTCTCTTTTAATTTCTGGTTGTACACTTGCTGGTTGATTCTTTGAGAAATTGTTACACAAGCAATGACTATAAATTCACTAGAACGGGCCAAAACCAAAGCTTTCAGCTGTCCATCTTAAGAAACCCCCCCACCCTAACAGCATAAAGGGTGCAAAAACAGCATGGCAGGGCACCAGTTTAACCAACCGCGTTGCCCCATCCCTGGCACCACAGTAAAGTTGTTACTCAAACTGGGTAAGATAAGCTCAACATGTATCATATTGACTATTGAACAAAGTAAAAATCCAAACCCTTTCTTGTTAATCCATGAACTATACAACTGGTTCAAATAACCTTATGTCTAACCAGAGTATCAAGTAGTTAGGCAATATTTGCAGCAGTTTTTTTTAGGGGGAGGAGAATGGGAAGAGAAGACATATTTTCTTTATGATGGAGAATCTTACTGAGGAAATTGATATTGTCTTAGCAACTGAAAATTTTTGCATTAATGATCTCTTGAACGAGGCCCATTCTTTAGCTGACAATTGAAGAACAGTTTCATTGGAGCTCCCTCTTATAGATACATACTCAACGTCTTTTCCTTCTGCAACTGAAACTGCAAAATCTGCATCTGACGCTCTCAAAGGATCATAGAGGTCAACCTTTTTTGGCAATGGAATGTCAACCTATTACCCAAAAAAAAAAGTTCAATTCCAATCAAGTGTGACAGTATTTCAAAAACGTAACTAGGTAAAAAAAACAAACAAACAAACAAATATATCCTCGTAATATACATATATATATATATATATATATATATATTATCACTTGGATCATTTTCGATTTTACGCTACAGTAAGAAGTAATGAAATTTACTTCAGAAGATAATATTAGACCTATCATCTATTTGCTCGAGGTGCGGAATTTTGGGTCTCCGTGCATTTGAATGGCCGTCAGTGAGTATCTGATTTTCAAACCCAAAGGAAGGGTTCAGAAGGGTAAAGAACATATATGGAGTCCACGGAAAAAGGAAGGACCCAATACTATTTTGAATCCCGTATAAGCTTATGCCGTAATTTATTGGGGTTGTTCATAAAAGAATTTTCAAATTTGCTTTCGATGATAAAAGTTTTAAAATGGCTTTCTTTTTCGTTTCTAAATTTTCTATATCTTACTACTCCCAAATGTTAGAGTCTTGCTTAGCTTTCCATATAGAAGGCCTATATGCCCTTGAGATCATGCTAACGCGTCTGACCATAGTTTACGAGAATAAATTATTTTGCAATATATAATTGGTACACATTTGTGAGTGCATAAAACTCTTGAAGAAGAGCAATTAAAGATAGTCTCAACTGACATTCTATTTTCAGGAACACTAACAGTTCCAATGGAATATAAAAACACAAGTAGGTTTAGTTCCCTTCAGCTACATAGGAAAAAAAAAAAGGTTGGGGGTATAGGGGTTTGAAAATGAAGAAACAATAGGAATTTAATGATGATTTGTACCTGCTCTAATGGAGATTGAACAACCAGAGGATGAAAATCCGTCTGCAGGCGAGGGAGCGAATGGGATGCTTCTTCAGCATCGTAATCTCGAGTTTTGAATTCCATCGAGTCTGCGAACACTCGATACAATTCGGAAGTCTGATCTGTACCAGTCTTGTTTTACGCTCCTCTGAGTCTGAGTCTCTGACTCTTTGTTCTTCTTCTTCTTGACCGAGACTTCCGGCACGATCAGTCAGAATGGCTCCGGCATGATATTAATTACCTTCTTCTTAAATACTTACGGAGTTACGGGGGTATTTGTTTGTAACCAAGCAAGTTACAAATAGAGATTGTAACCATATTTTGTCTGGGCTCATTTCGCCATTTCACCTTGTGTCACTTGAATGAAGTGTCCTGTTATTTAATTTTGCACTGACACGTTTCAAGTCTTTCAATCTCCCCTATATATCTTTCCCGCTTCACCTGAGGGTAGTTTTGGGAATTTCCTAACAAGCAACCCAATGCCACATCACCACAAGGGGGAGGGGAGGGATTCACATCCTCTCGTGCCTCAGAGTTGGTAGGAGAGATGGTGGTTCAGATGGATGACCGACACCTGGCTCTCGGATGAATCCGAGCCCTCCATCCGAGCCTATACCCTTGTCGGCTCAGCTTGTTGGCTGGGGTATCGGCTCGGATGGAGGGCTCGGATTCACCCGAGAGCCAGGTGTCAGCCATCCATCCGGGCCGCCATCTCTCCTACCAAATCTCAGGCGGGAAAGGATTTCTATACGGAGGGGAGGGATTGCAGCAACCCAAGTGGCACCACGGACAGATTCCAATTGATCATTCACTCTTTTTTGGTAAAAATTGAAGATTCAAATCATCTTTCTTCGAGAGAATTTGGAGGAGAGGTGGCGCCCCATTTGGATGGACGATACCTGGGGCTCGGATGAATCTGAGCCCTTCATCTAAGTCGACACCGAGCCAACAAGCTGAACCGACAAGGGGTGTCGACTCGGATAGAGGTTCGCTTTCACCCGAGCCCCAAGTGTCGTCCATCCAATGGAGGCGCTACATCTTCTCTAGATTCTCTTCGAGGAGAGGATGTGGATCCAAGAATCAATCATTCACTTGATACAATAAAAACTCTCCACCACTATGAGCAAGAGGGCCACAGAGGGCTTCCCAGAGTACTCTAGTAGAGGAGGCCGCGGATTAGGAGAACCAAGAAAGTTGGACCCATAAACGCTAGCCAAAGTCAAAGGGGGCGGGGGCGGCGCAGGTGGGGGGGGGGGAAGGAATACTAGATAGTGAACCTATTGGATTTGGATTGAGATCGGACTCACTATAATAATAATAATAATAATAATAATAATAAATAAATAAATAAATAAAAGCTTAGAAGATGAGTTCGAAGGATTGGAGGATTTGGAGTGAACCAACAAAGGGGTAGATGTGGACTGGGATCGACCCCTCGGGTAAATAAGAGGTTCGGAATAAGGACTAGGATCAAGGACCAAGGGACTAACAGAATTTGAAGAGGGAGAAGCAAAAGACAAGGTGATGGGAGCACTAAACAAGATTTCAAAGATAGGAAGGGGATAGTCGAGGAAATGGAGGGCAATGGATAATAGGAAGAAGGGAAGGAGAGGAAGAAATTGGAGACAAAATGGAAGCCTGACTCCGAGGCCCTATTTGCAGGCTAGGTTACTTTTTCCAAGAGAAAGAATACGAGCGGGGGGAGGGAGACTTATCACCATGGGAAAGGTGCCGGATAGTTGGCGTAGCAAAGGGGGTGGGGTTAGATGGGGAAGAACCAAGGTTGCAGGCTTAGTTAGTAAGTTCACGTTATACGTAAATAATGTGTGAACTGTATTATTGGGCCGAATAAAACGCCTTTTTACTAACTATTACATAGATTCGTGAAAGTTCATGTTTTTATATTGAAACGTATTATACACGAATAATATGCATTTAAATTTGGAAAAGAGAAATTCTCTCCATGTTTTGTGTGGAGATTTTGAATTGGCACGATACAATGTATATATGTGGAGCAATTTAAGAAGATAAGTCTATAAAATGATTAGTGATAGAATTATAAAATGATTTAAAATGACAAATCTATGGAGTGATTTAAGGAGATAAATTTGTGGAGAGTTTTAAGGAGACAAATCACAAGAGTGTGAAATTATAAATTTTAAAATTCAAACTTTAAACAAACTTTAGAACCATTACCCAACACTTCTTGTGGGATTATACTTGTTACATGTAAACCCTTAATTAGATGATGATTTTGTGTATGTTTCGGGGATTACAAAGTTTTTTGAATATAAATTTGTTTTTATATGTTATTATTCTATTTGTTAAATGATGTAGAAGTTTATTGCATAGTGAATCTATGCCTGTATTTTTATTCCATAGGCTGTTGTACATACAATATTATTTTCGTACTCGTTTTTAAAAAACGGATTATTGATCCCCGTATCAAAGATTGTCTCCATTTAATGCCTGTACACATCGTATCCGACTTTTTCTGTACCCGAACTTACTATGGTTGTAGGCAAAGACAGGGGTGATGAGCATGCACTCTAAGAGAGAAGGTATCTTTCCTATTCAAGCTTAGAGACTCTTTCCTATTCAAGCTTAGAGGTTCAAAGGAAACAAATTCCCCTTCTTCCAGTGCGGATTCACATCCTCTCCTCTCAGTGATTCAGGAGGAGAGGGGATGCCCCCCATTGGATGGCCAACACGTGGGGCTCGGGTGAATCTAAGCCCTCCATCCAAGCCGACACCGAACCGACAAGCTAAGCCAACAAGGGGTGTCAGCTCAGATGAAGGGTTCGAATTCACCAAAACCCTACGTGTAGGCCATCCAACAAAAGCGTCCCCCTCCTCCCGAATCACTGGGAGGAGAGGATTTGAATCCCTTCCAGCACACTGTCTACCTTATCGAGGTTCTCTAAGGCTACGAAAATATTCTAAAGAGTTAACGCCTCTTTTGCCAACTGGCTACCTTGGGCTTTTGTCTGACTGGTCACCAATAGGTTTATTGGAAATCGCAATGTCAGCAACCTTCTCATTGGCCACATTTGTACTTCTTAGGACTAAAGCAAACTTTTACCAAGAATAGCCTAATGTGATATTGACGTCAAGTCAGAGGATTAGGCAACACAACCCATCTTTTTCATTGCTCCACCTCCGTCGGCAGCCCAACAAGGCAACAAGTCAACAACTAGGGTCAGCCCTTCATCTTCCCTGACTTGCATGCGGTTTTGGTCCAGCTTGATTTTCCTTGCAAATCTCCCACAACAACACTCGAAGGGGTCTTAAAAGCCCAAGGCTAGTTATGGACTCTTCTCCATTGTTTTAGGGAGGGGGATGAATTCTATTTTTAGCAACAATCACGAGGCACTCAAAGGTTCTATGACCAAAGACTTCACATTAGAAACACTGTTAAATTTCAGTTGAGCTTGGTCTCCCCGAGCTATCGAAGTCGAGTACACGATTGGATGCAACGATCGAAGGTTTCCTAGGTAAGAGAGAGTGAAATAATCTTCACTTCTAAAGGCTGTTGAGACCCATTTCAGAGAATGGTTAATGGTCCACAAAATTTGAGATTAAATTACAAAAATAACCCTATCTTATCATTCACCTACAATTTTGTTTAAAAGGTATAAAAGACCAGTCAGGAGTTTTGTTGTAATCACCTTGGTTACAAACATATTTTCCCCTATTCTTAAAGTCTTCTACTCATAACCCTTTTTTCTTTTTTCTTTTTTTTTTATTTTTTATTTTTTTCAGATTTTTCCTTAAAACACAATTTCACCTCTCTTTCTCCCTTGATATTTTCAAATCTCTAAATTATAATTATCTCCATCACCCATACAAGGCATTCTCTCCAACCCACCCTCCGGCAGCACCCCCACTCTCTCCCAAACCTCCTCTATTGGTTCCTGCGACACATCCCCCCTCTTCTCTCTCTTAATTGCCCCATCACTCTCTCTCCCCTTTCATTCCCCTTCCCGTGAAATCGTGCACCCACTTCTGCATGGCTAAAAGAGAGAGAATGTTGGGCGCTAGCTGTAGGTTTAGGTTTATTCATCTTCAAGGCATTCCCTATCATGGTTCAAGTAATTGGACTCGAATCCACTAAATCAATCAATTCATATTGGCTTTAGACTTGACTTATCCCCGGTCCAATCCAATTTTAATATTAGAAAAAATTCCATCTAACCCCCAAAAATTATATCAAATTCGATCTAACCCCTAATAATTTCAAAAATCTCGTCTACCACCCAAATGGTTTGCATAAACTTCAATTGGCCCCAATTAACTGACGGACTTGACTGAAAATGTGATAAGACATTTCTACCCTTTGTATTTAAAATTAAAAAATAATTAAATTGAGATAAAATTATTAATTTGACATTTTACCACTTTCACAATCCAAATTATTTTTTTAACCCTTTGATAAGACATTCTCAAGCAAAAATAGACCTATTTTTTTTATTCTCCCACAAAGAGGACCTGCACAATCAACCGAATCCCAAGCTCACCGGAGATGATACGAACCCTTTCTTGATCTGTGGCGAGGTTTAGCAAAGAACTGACAGCGGCAATTTGGGCATCGGGAGAGGTGCCTTCCTTCAAGGTTGCAGCGTCGGAGAAGAGGGCTTCAAGGGCTTGGTTGTTCGAAGGTTGCAGCGGTGGAGAACAAGGGTTCGAAGAAGAGTGGCTTCTCCGGCGGAGAAGAGATCTTCATGGGTTCGATTGTAGTGGTTGCAGCGACGGAGAATTGGTTGGATGAGATTAGTGATTTGAGGATCAGACCGATCAATCCGAAGCCAATCCTGATCAGCAACAGAATCGACAAGGGTTGCATAGGGCGATCCTAAAATGGCAAAGTAAAAAAAAACGTAAAAAACAAAGCTAGCCCCAGACGGATTCTGATCCCCTATCTAGCTCCTTGCTCTAAAAACCCCTAAATCCACCTGACCAGAGACTATACGGCAACAGGGGAATTCAAAGAGGAGAACGGTGAGGGGGAACTCCTAAGCAACCTACATGAAAAAAACATAAATAAATAAACCCCTGAAAGGAAAAGTAACAACCTTCTCTTCAATTTCATCCTAAATGAAATAGAAATTTGAAAGGAAAATACTTATATTTGGCTCTTAAGAGACGACCTTGACATTGTACAAGAAAGCAACAGAGCAGAGAATGGAAGCAACGAATACGAAAATTCTCAAATCAATTATCAGAAAAATCTCTGCTAACACTATATCCATCATCTTCTTTGAAAAATCTGTTAGTTTTTGCCACTTCACAGGATTAGGTAAAATAGGATATTTCAATTCACCAACCGGATCTTTTACTTTTCATTTCTCCTAGACACCAAGGAGAAGCTGCGAGAAGAGAAAGAGAGAGTGCAATGTTCTTTAGAAGATATCGATAAAACTAGAAGCAAAAATAAGAGCGATAAAACCAGATTTGTGGAGGTGGAGGAGGATGAGGACCAGCGGCGGCGGTGGAGGAGGCGTTGAAGGCGTAAGCTTGGCGGAGAGTCTGAATGGTTGCAGGATTGGGGAGAATGAGGGCTGTGGATGATGGTTCAATAGGGGTAAAATGGTCTTTCTATTTGAGAATAAGGGTATTATCGTCCCAAGATTTTTCAAATAGTGCTTACGTCATCGACTAACGGGACTCTACTAACGGATGGGGTCTCTTTGACTAACGGTGGAAAATTTTTGGGTGGTAGATGAGACTTTTGAAATTGTTGGGGGTTAGATCGAATTTGACATAGTTTTTGGGGGTTTGATGAAATTTTTTCTTAATATTATTATATACAGTATCGACTACATGTCACTTCCCTTTGAATTGATAATACACATCTGGATCAAATCGGTTTTGAATTATCATATTAATTATTTTTCCAGTTTATGTCACAATTATTAGTAATGATTAGAAATGTTTCGATCCAATCTTTATCTTACTTCACTCTATTTCTATCCCAACCAAGGACTGGCTTGATAGAAAGATTAGCAAAGGGCTAAGGAATCTGATTACCTCTGATATATAGCTTGATACCAATGAACTTTCCTTATAAAAGGTAACTGAGTGCTCAAAATTTACAAGAAAGGTGAAGACAAAAAGAAAAAGAGAATGTCTGTATGGAAATGGAAAATTTACTCCATGAACTGATCATTTTACACAGGTGAGTTCTCAAAAGTCTCCATGAAAGTTGAAGATAGCATGAAACTGGAAAAATGAGGGAAAGTTTTCCATCCAAACCATAAAATTTAGCATCTTCGTCCTGAAACACAGGAGAGGGGTCCAGCATCGGCTGTTAGAGCAGGCACCATGGATGCTGGGGCAGCTATGATGGACTGGTAATTAGCATATTGCGGGGCACATGACCCATATCCAGATTGAACAAAATAAGCACCATTGAAAAACGCATCATTGGAAGACCTCCATTTCCAATTCTCCCAATCACATCCTACACAGTCTCTCTTGGTCACCTGTAATGCAATTCAACAACCACGCACACTTAAATCAGTATTATTTAAAAATTAAAGCTGTGTGGCTCCTGCATCAGTGTAGGGGCAAAACGAAAGGCATGTACAAGTATTCAAGAGGAGGGGATAATTTCATATTAATTTCATCGCATCATTTGAGGGGACTACGTTCTATTTCCCATATTTTATATATGTACCTGTTTGAAATAGGATTTGTTGGGGGCCACAAAATAGTTTTGTTGGCTAAAGATAGTTGAATCAGCACTGCCACCTATAGCATACATTAGCCATTCATCATATATGTTGTTTACTACATGGGCATATCCAAACCTGACCCTGCAACGCAAATCACAAGATCAACATTATTTCATAAGTCATCTACTGTTGATTAGAAAACAATATATGATTCATAAATACCTACCCCGCATATTAAATGCCCAAAATACCCCTGACACTATTTTGAGATCCCCATCCAACCATCAAAACTGACGGATTAAGATTCTTTCTTCACCAAATTAAATCAGGTAAATTACTCCAGAGGTACCTGACGTTTTGAGAAATTATACCGGAGGTACATTATGTTTCAAAAATCATACCAGAGGTACTTGACGTTTTGAGAAATTACATCAGAGGTACCTGACGTTTCAAAAATATTATTATTAGGGTACCTTTTATTTTTGTATTTCTAAATTTATCCCCTGTTCAGCATAACTTTCTTGGTCCCCTTTGGTTCACCCTCTCACCATCCCGTTACCGCAACGACTCACCACTCGGATTCCCATGTGCTCATCGCTGTCTCAATTGCCCACCCCCTCTCCTGCCCCTGTCCTCTCCTGTGACATTTCCTCCCCGGTGGTTGTTCATCACCAAGTCACAAATCTTGACTATGGTACACACCTCTAGTGAAAACTTTGCACCCCAACTTAATGTTTTTTTGACGGGTGTACCAACGATCAGACACCAAATAAGGATAGTTCAACAAGAAATGATCAGTCCCCAAAAATTTGAGGTAGATCTAATGACTAACTTAGAGGGTGCCAATGTTAAATAGGATTAATGTTGAAAATATAAGAAGAAGTACCTCTGGTATGATTTTTGAAACGTGAGGTACCTCTAGTATGATTTCTCAAAATGTAGGGTACCTCTGGTGTGAATTATCCAATTAAACCATCCCAACTTAATTGTGAGTTCGGATCACTTGCAAGTACAAGTACTCTCATTGGGATCTCATCACCGTCAATGTAGTGTGGGACCCATTTCTAGAATGTGGGATCCACTGAATATTATAAACGGTGATGGAATCTAAGAAGGATACAATTACATGTAGGTAAACTATTCTCACTAATTGTTATCAGATTTCAATTACATTATAAAAAAATAAAAATGAAAATAAAATCAAGTGCAGGTATTGCACAGATAAGCATCCCTCACCTTGGCATCCTCTGCACACAACCTGGGCCAAAATAATTATAGATCACTGTAACTTTCATAATCCTGTCCGCGGTAAAAGCATCATTGTGTCCACAAAGCATCACCTGTAAATCAAATCAAAACAAACCAAACCAAACTCATTTAGAAACGTCTGAATAGAACGGATCAATTCCTTTCAATGCACATTCATTCTGCCATTATAGAATCCTCAATATAGGAGCTAAAAACCCATTTAAGCTTACTTTGTTGTGTTGGGTGTAGTAATTGTTGGAGATGGTGATGGCTGTTGAAGCATGAGTTACATCAGTGAGACCATCGAAGGAATGTGAAAGATAGTTATGGTCAATCCAGACATTTGAAGAAGCAAATATGGTAATGGCATCGCCATCAGACCCTAATCGATGACCAAGATGTGTAGGTGAGCTACGGACCAACCCAGGTTTCCCAGGTTTACAATCATGTATGATGAGTCCATGAATTATAACATGACTCACACCTTGTACTGTGATGCATGGTCCATAAGCTATCTCCACCTTAGCTCCTCTTCCATCTATGGTCTTGTAACTGTTCATGATCAGCTCATTCTGTAGCGTAATTAGCATATTTCTACCAAATATTATCCATAGTGGCTCTGTCTGAATTACACCGTATCGAAGTGAGCCTGGTTGTGGATTGATTGGATCATCAGCCGGAGTTGTAACTACGTAAATATTACCATATTTTCCTCCGATCGCGCCGTCACCAAAGCCTACGGAGCAGTCGGCCAAGGCACGGCGATTGGATTCCCAGTTAGAATTCCAACGCCAGCAAGCGTCAATTTTGTTCTGGATTTTCTTCCCTGAATATCCAGACCATTTACCGTCACCGTTGCCGTAGCCTGCCTGTGAGGTTGAAACTGGAAATGCTGCTAGTAGATACGAGAAGATCATGAGGAAATGGATTGCAGAAGCCATGATTTGGGTTGCCAAATTAGTAAGGATCGATGTCCATTCGTGGATATAAGAGGACCTTAGTATATAGTTCGAAAAGAAGAAGTGGAAGGCCACGACCTTCAAGAGTAGGGATGTTCATGTATGGATATAGAAGACCTTAATATTACTAAAAGCAGAAGTGGGAGGCAAGTCAACGATCTTGAGAAGTCAAATCTTAACTACCGTTAGGTACGAATTCTTAGAATGCATTCTAGGTCAAGAATATATTATGAGATAAGAAAAACAATATTTGATATGTATTCTAATGTAGTCTGAAAAGTACAAGAGAAATAAGAGTCAAATAAACAATCACACAAACATGAAGATTAACTATGATTTAATATCCAATGTGGAATGCCTACATTCATCCAACTTAGAGAATTAGAGAATTTATTATTCATCAATAAAAGATCTTCATCTCACAAAATGATTCCCTTTGACCCCTCTCTCTCTCTCGCTCTCTCTCTCTCTCTTCTCTACTTGAGAGAACCTCACATAGACAATATTTAGGTTCTCAAGAAACCCTACTCCCACAAAATTACAATTTTACTCATTATATGTAATGACCGATCATAATCTCCACCCAAATAACATATATAGGTCTAATAACTGCATGGACACGATCCCAACACTAACGAACCCTCAAATCCACAAGGTAAAAAAATCTCGAATTCACAAGAAAAAATAGATATTGGAGACTTTGTTATTAATTGTCTTTTAAATACCCAACTCGTCCTCTATGCAGAGATAATGAATTACAATAAATGAAATACAAAAGGGGAAAAATACACTAAAATAACAAGTTGAGAAAGGGAAAAAAATAGCATGCAAAAGTTGGAAGGTTTGCAATACCCCTTAATTAAATGTGTGTATTTGTTCTCCGAATCTTGGGCAATCAACTTTAGTAATTGACGCATAGAAATTATTTCCATCCGTCCGGACGGTTGAGATTACATCGGGATGTATCCTAGCCATCCAATGTTCGGCTAGACGGATGGAAATGATTTTTATCCGTAATTGACCACGCTGTAGAGCACTGGTTCTCATTCTAGAATTGGGGCTACGACCCTCGTGACTACCCTCACAAAGAAAGCTACGACAAATCAAATTTTTTTTTTTTTTTTTGGCGTTGATTGAGAGGATTTCTATCAATCCAAATGATCCAGGAAATTGGCAAAGATCAAGGCTCGCTATATCACATTCTCGTTCTTGTATCATGAAATGCATTCTCTAATGAAAACCCAATATTTTGAAACACATTATTCTCATTTTACAATAAAAATGCATTCTTTATTTTAAGAATGTAATTCTAAGAATATATTCCAATAATATTTACCAAATGCATTTATTTTTCTTATTTGTAGTAGTTGCTTCATAAGAAGCTACGTGATTGCACGAGATAGGCTCTCAGCTTTCTTGAGGTGGAGTGTGCTGAAATATGAATATAGATTCATATCTGCTATATTTAATTGATGTCTCCACTTTGTATCGAATGAAGCCTACATGATCTACTTACTAAAAATTGGAATATAATGATAGAAAAATTTCCACCTCCATGGATGTGGACTCACCATCCGAATGTGGGATTCAGTGGAAAGATACTATATAATATCATAATTATAAGAGAATGATAATCAATAAGTAATTTTTCTTATTATTAAACTTAATGTCATCAAACATGGAAAAAGAGGGAATAAGGAGAAAAGAAGATGGCTAGTTAATGGGTCAATGATATACAAAATTGAACAAATATTCCATGTTGGGAAAAGTCTATGGAAAAAACTACTTAATTATACCTTCAACCTTTTCCCATATATAGTATGTAATTTACTTTCATTATGGGTCCACCCTTTTCAAACTTTAGCATATATAATTGGTTTCATATTTACATATGGCTATATGTGGAAGGTAAGAAAAGAATATATATATATATATATATACCTGTTTGAAAAAGGGATTATTGGGTGCCACATAATAGTTTCCTTCGCTAAAGATTGTTTGATTGGCGCTCCCACCAACAACATATATTGATCATATCTGTTGTTCACTACATGGGCATACCCAAACCTGACTCTGCAATGCAAATCAGAAGATCAACATTAGTCACTATTGCTAATTATTATTGTTAGGATTAGTCTCACATTATTTATAGAGTCTAACCTTGGGTGCCTTTTATATGTGTGAATCCCTTTACTTGTTAGTTCGAACTTTTGAGATGAAAACTTAACAATTATCAAATTCCAAAAACATAAAATAATATAATCATCCCTTACCTTGCCTGCCTCTCTATAAGACCTGGACCAAAATAGTTAAAAATCACTTTGACTTTCATAATCTTGTCTGCCGTAAATTATCAAAGTGTCCCAACAGCATCACCTGTAAATTAAACCCAATTGTAGTGGATGAACTCATTTTGTCTTAACTTTCTTTTTCCTGTCCAGACGTCGACCGTACTCAGGACCTAGCTGGGGAGTTCGCCCATTTCTATAACATAGAGGATGACGTTACGCCCTTTGTGCCTGAGGTCAACCTCTCGACTATTCAGTCAGCCCTGCGGGCCCCTATTGTAGTGGATGAACTCATTCGTGCTATGAGGCTCCTTGTGGATGTGTTTAACTACAATAGGATGTCGCTTGACGAGGCTTTTCAGCGCAAAGCATGCCATCACATAAAGGTAGGATTTTGGTTATTGCTTTCTTTCCTTGGCAATTTTTTGTGCTGTAACTCATTTTCTGGTTGTAGACTAGTTACTTCCTGATCCAAGCTCGAGTTGCAGTGGCGGATCTCTACACCAGGCTAGACTTGGCTCTTCAGGGGACATCCGATGCGAAAACTCATCACGACGAGGCTTATGCTCTAGTCAAGGAATGTCAAGAGGAGATGCTGAAGTCTCAAGGCTAGGCCAAGGATCTTGAGGAGGAGCTGAAGAAGCTCAATAAGGACTTTGCAGAGGTTGAGGTTGAGAAGACTAAGCTGGAGCAGGAGCAGGATGATGCTAAGGAGCAAGCTGCTGACGATAGGAGGGCATACCAGGGTCTGAGGGTGGCTCAAACTCTCCTTGAGGAGGAGTTTCGGAGTGCCATAATCACTGTTGCAGCCATGAAAAAGGTTATTGAAGATGAACGAGCTGCTTACGGTGTTGCTTTGGCAAAGTTCGAGGCTTACTATGAGGTTTGGGCTCAGGAGGCGAGGAAGAAAGCAGTGGAGGACTTCAAATCAGGGGCCGAGTACAAGAAGACTGTGACGGAGTCCCTACTGAAGCTGGTGGTGCCTATGCTGACAAAGATCTGGGACTATGTCTGGACAAGTTACCCTCATTTCGACCTGTCCCCCATAGGTGCCTTCAAGAAGCTTCTCGGTCCTATCGCATCTCCTAGGGCAGTTACTCCTATGGCTCTACCTTCTCCAGCTAGCCAACCCTCGATTGAGCCTCTACAAGTTGCATCTGATGATCAGCCTACTCCACTCACTACTATCTTGACTTCAACAGTAGATCAAGTTGAAGGTGCTCCTCACATTGAAGGGCAAGATTTCCCCTTAGTTGAGCCGTGATGATTTAATTGATGTCTATACATTGTATCAATTTATTTATTTATTTTTTGGTAAAATATTCATTGTATCAAATGAAGCCTACTTTACATAACACCATAAAAAATAATTCTTTTTTTTTTTTTGGAAAAAAAAAAAGTTATCAGAGACCGTGAATGAAACCCAACATAGGAAGGAACCGAATCCTCTCCCGCGGCAGGAGATTCCTGCCGCTGATCCAAGGGCTGGCGATCAGTCGGCCCGCCTACCAATACATTGGGAGGTGCGTCGGCTGAAATCTCGCCCTTAGCCGGCGACAGGTGGGCGGAAGAGGATTTTTATACACATAGGAATAGTAAAATGATCATCCCACCCCATGTGTGGATGATCCCATGTGCATTCTCATTAGCCCTGCACTGGTGCAGGAACCAGACAATCGGGTAACGGTCCCCCTCCCCCCTTATTTTTTTTCTTTGATCCAAAACTTACTTCTTTTGTTTAACATGAATAGGGAAATTAGTTGACAAGTAGATATAGGTCAACGATGCGAATCCTTATTCCAATGAGCTTATCACTGTACTTTTTGCAAAGTTAGAAGGGTTTTTTTTTTGGAAGAAACATAAAAAACCATATGATGATGAGGTCATGTAAAACGTCAGATATGGGGAGAGGATCAAGTTGGACGCATGATCTTGCCAATAGATATAATCTTCAAATCTAAAACTATAAATTCTTAATTCTTTGGAAATGACATGAGGATAATGCCGCATCAGTTGCAGGGCACCTTTTGAAACTTGGTACTCTTATACCAAATCAAATCCTTTCTTCCCCGTCTCTTCGGCTCTCGTTCCATTCAATTATTGAAGTGCATTGGAGTTCGAGTCAGCTCACACTCCAATGGTTGGATAGAATAGAAACCAGGGAGGGAGGAGGGGAGGAGAGGATTTGATCCCCTCTTGCACCGGTGTAGAGACCACATAACCTAGCAACGATGTCCTTCCTATATGTATATATTTTTTTCCTTGCCCACAAAACTCACTTCTTTTGTTTAACATGAATGATGAGTTTACTTGACAAGTTGATATGGGCCCATGATGGGAATCGTTCCAATCACTCAATAGCTATACTTTTTTACCAAATAAAAGGGGTGTTTTTAAAAGAAAAATGTATAAAATGTATGATGATGAGGTCACATAAAGTGTTCCACACAATGAGAGGATCTAGTAGATACATTTTCTAGATTACAGATAGAATCTCTTAATCTAAAGCTATATATATTCTTAATTCTTTGTATCCTATATCTTTGCATGAGTCGCTTTAGAAATTAGTTCTTCTTAGACATCTTACTCCCTTAAAGGTGCAATGTCAATTAATTAATAAATTGTTCAGTAAATATCAATGTGATAATCAAGCTGGAACGATATATATTTTAGTTACAAGAGAATAATAATCATCCAAAAAAAAAAAAATGTGAATTTGATTAACTCAATCAAGTTATCGTGTAAATAAATAAATAAATATATATATATATATATATATATTTTTTTTTTTTTTTTGTCGACTCGCCTGTTCGCATGGATATCTGTCTGAGTACTCTCTGAAAGCTCTGCGTCGGTTCTATGTATTCTTTTTCTCTGTAAAAGTAATGATTTTTATTTAGGTTTTGTTGGATAGCGATGCTGACTCAATATGCTTAAATGGAGGCCTTCTATTATATCGTTGAGATTTTGATTTCGTTAAATTTTCTTTTACGACTCTAATTTTATGAGTGAATTATACTTTTGTGAAGAATTCTAATCTTTCTTTGTCTGCGACTCTGGATTGTTTTGCCTCTGTAGGATTATTGCAACAGGCAATCTGCAGTGAGGTCGAAAGAGCGGAAGTTCTATATACTAGAGCTGGAGAGGAAGGTGCAGATACTTCAGATTGACGCAACCACCCTATCAGCACAAGTCACAATGCTGTAAGTATCAACTTTCAACTGGCTGGATCTATGCTTTTACCTATATATTATTAAGAGAAAGAAAAATCAAAGTGGATTTATGCTCCCTGGTATAAATGCCTAAAATTTGTGAGGATCAGCAGATGCTTAGCATGAGGAGATGAGGTATACAAGCATGCTACAAAAATGATACAATCCACTAGCTTCTGAAGCAGAAAATGTGCAACAAAGCTTGAGAATAAAAAGTCATCCTGAGAAATAAGGGTCCTAAGATAGCAAATTCCTAGCTGATACTGTTTGGCAAGTTCATCTGCTAGGAAAGATGCTAGATGCTGGACCAACCCAACAGAATGGAAACTTTGAGGAGTCTGATGGAATTGCCATAATTGATGATTTTGTAGGCAATGGCAGCACCAGCACTACCAGAGGCTGCTGTCTTGCTTCACCCATAAGAAGTACCATCCTTATTTCCAACCTTCTGGTTGAACTTTCATCATTGTATCAATTTTATAATTTTCCATGATCAAGCTTCAGGGTAGGTATTTTATGCAATGGATTTGGTATGTAGGATGTGACAATTATGAATTTGTTTTCTTGTGGTTTGACATAATAAAAAGCATTCTGTCATTGGAATTTCCTATACACAAAGTTCAGGGGCTTTTTATGAGATATTTTCAGTGAACTGCTTAATGAGGTAACCTCGGGTGCCTTCCATGCAGATTGTGTGATCTTCAGTAGACCAAAGAAGTAACCTATAGAATTATAGGTTCATGGTTGATTAGAGGTCATGATGATTTAGCCATCTAAAAGAATTGGCAGGGGAGTGGAAAGGCAGTGTATGAGCAAAGACTGATCATTGAGAGTCTATGAGGTGTTTAAATGGGGAACATTTATCGCCCTTTTAGTGTTGAATACATGGGTTGCTGAGATTCACGAGGCACCAAATGTCTAAAATGGCAGGTATCTGTGAATTAGACAAATTGGGCTGAATCTGAAAGAGTTGATAAGGAGTCAGAGCTGGACATGACTGAGTGAATATTTTTTACCGCGCAGATTTGAGATTGATGATATATGATATCCCCTTTTCCAGTCGGGTATTTTCTGATTATGGCTTCGATGGTGGTGTAAGTCAATAATCTTGGAGAGGGGATAACTAATGATGCTGATTAGATTAAAACCTATAGGTAATGGACCGAACTAATATGAAGGGTGGGTAATTTGGTTTGTTTTTCTGTCTCAAAAAGTACCAACAGTGTAGAGTTGAAATTGAGAAACAGAGTCAATAGTTCTCAATGGCTTTTACATTGTAAAATTAAAATGAAACCTGATGACTCTTAACTTCATTATAGTAGTTTACTTTGATTTTTCTCCCTCTTTCTTTCTTTAGCCTTTTTCTCTTCCCCCTTTTTTCTTTTATTTAAAGGATTGAAGATGTAAGGGGGTACCAGAGGCTATGTTCTTTGGATCCTGACAAGGTAGAGTTGGCTTCTGGTGTCTTATGGAGTTGAGGGATGTTACTTGGTTTTATGTTTCTGTTGGTTTTCTTTAGGCACCTTACTTTTTAATGTTGTACTATTGTTGCCTAAAAAAAAATAGAGAAGTTAATATTTCATCACAAGTCCAACTATATAAAAAGAAAAATCTATAAATCTCTATTAAATATGGACCTTCAAAGGTTCAGTTATTGGACATTTTTTTAGTATCAAGAAACAGAAATAGAGTATAGTTGATGGGATTGTCAGTACCCAATCAGGATTTCTCTCTCTCTCGTTACGTCATCGTGCGTGATGGGAGAGGGGCATTGTTGTCATTTTAGGTTTAATAAAAATAAAAATAATTTTTTTTTTCAAAAAATAAATTTAAAAAAAAAAAGAAAAAAAAAAAAAGCTAAATCTCTAAATTCCTAAATCAGGGGAGGAAGAAGAGAGAGAAGAGAGGAGACGCAGAGAGAGGGAGAGACGGTGAGAAGGTTTGTTGTAGGGGAAGAGAGGGAGGTCGACACCTCATCTCTTCTCCCTGAAATCCCTCCCCCAAAAACCGCCGACTGTCTCTCCAGCTCACCTCCCAGCCGTAGCCTCTACCCGATGGTCCTCTCTCCCATCGACAACACATTACCCAGCCTACCTGCCCAGCTGCTTGATCAATCTCCCATCAACACTCATTGCCCAAGGATATTGCCAAAGAAGGGATAAAAGACCAGAGATCAGAATCGAGAAGAAAAGGAAAAAAAATCGAGAGTGAGATGCTACGGCTGAGTGTGTGTGGTTGCAGAGAAAATTTGAGAGAAAAGAGTAGGAAAAGGCTCTTATTTCGGAATCAGGGATGTAGAAACTTTGAGAGAGGGAGAATGCCAGCCTAATCAGGGAGAGTGAGAGAACACTTTCCTAAAGTGTGTGTTTTCTTCAAGGGACTGAGAAAAAATCAATGGAGAGTGCAATGAGGCAGTGTGCATCGGTTGGGTTTGAGAGAGAGAGAGAGTGAGTGAGAGAGGGATCTGCGGGTTGAGAAAGTTTCCGAATCAAAGTGGGGTGGGAGGTTTTCTCTAAGCTGAACATGGGGGATTAAAGAGGGTTTGAAGTTCTGTCGGCTAGTCACAGAGGAAGGGAGAACGACGACGGCGGCAGCATAAAGAAGAAGGCGAGAGTAAGAGATTGAGGCCGCGGCTGGGGTCTATTCGGGAGGGGAAAACCATCGGTTGAGGTCGGTGAAAGGAGATCGGAGCAACAGAGAAGAAAGGCCAGGGAAGGGATTGCGGTTTCAATTGGTTGCAGCAGAGAGGAGAAACCAGATAAAAAAATCAGGTATCTTCATTTGTTCCTCTGTCATTTGTTTATTTTTCTTGTTTGCTTCATCTATTTAGTTTAACTTTCTTTTAGATTTTTTTTGTTAGTTCTGTGTTTTTTCTTTGGTTGATCTTATCGTTTCTCACCTTGACTGTTTCTTTGTTTTATTATAATGTTTATTTCTATGATCAGTATGTTTATGTTATCTCATTGCTTACTCTGTTTCTTTGATTTTATTTTTTGTTTCCTGTCTGCTTATGTCGGAGATCACTGTAGTTAGGATGCATAGGTTTCCTTTCCATCTTTTGTTTTGTTTGTTCATATGGTTGATTTCTCTCTCTCTCCCTGTTTGTTTAAAGTTGAGTTTTCGGCCAAGTGGTCTCCTGTTGTTTTCTTCTCATTTAGAAGTGCATATTCATACTGGGTTGCTGTCCTTTTTTTTTTTTTTTTTTTTTTTCCTTATTATGATTATTGCTTTATATGAATCGGACCATGTCTTTGCTTAATAGGAGTTTCTTCTCTCCCCTCTTTGTATTTCTCGTGACATGATGACAACTTAATAGGTCTAGGCTAGGAATAGGTTTTGGTTTACTACATGATTTGATAATTTGAATGTAGATTGGTCTCACCTGGTTCGGTGGGCTCCTATTAGATTGGCATTTACTTTATATATGGGTTGACCTGGTTTGGTTGATGTCAGAACTGGTTCTGTTAAAGATGGATTTAAATTAGTTTAAGGTTGGTCTAGCCTGGTCCCAGTGGGGTTTGGTTTGGACATTCTACTGTTTGGTTCATTTCATGGTTTGGCCTAGCTGGGTTTAGGTATAAAAATAAGGCTGGTCCAAGTTTCGTAGGTGGTCTGGTTTGGCTTGGGAAGGTTGACTCTGGTATGAGTCAAGTTCCTATTGGCTTAGGTTTACGGTAAGTTCTTGATCTTACCTGGTTGGTTTTGGTTCATCTGTTTTAGTTTCGTTTAGTTCTTGGCAGGTTTATTTTGGTCAGTTCTGGTCCAGGGTTTGGTTTGGATTGGTCCTAGGTTGGTTCGGGTCAGTTTGGGTTTAGGTCTATAAGATTGGTCTGTTCTGTATAGGTTGGTCTGGTTAAAGTGTTGTTCAGGTCCATTGAGGCTAGCCCACTTAGGTTGGGCTTTTGTTTGGGTTTAGCTTAAATTTTGATTCGGTTGGGTTTTTGTTTAGCTGGTTAAATCTGGTGCAGGTCAGGCCAGGGTTTAAGTTTATTGAGGTTAGGCATGGGTCTGAGTTTGTATGGCTTAGGGTGGGCTTGTAAGTTTATGTGGTTGAGGTTAAGTCTAGGTTCAGTTAGTGGTGAAGTTTGCTTGGTTTATTTCTACCTTTCTTTCCTTTCGTTTACAATAGAATAGGCTTAATTAGTTTAGCACTAATGGGCCTTCTCTTTTGTCATGGTTATGATGGAGAACAACATGATAATGTAGATGAAATTTTCCTTGTTTAAGTGTAACCTCTGTCGTTGCCTTTCTGTTGCAATCTCAATACAAGCTTGCGGTCCCCATAGAGATGATCTTTGTGTGTTTGGTTTGGTGCTGATTTCAGCTTATTGTTTGCATGCTTATCATGTCGTATTTAAATGAGTTTCCAAGAATAGAATTTGCTTTCATGTTTAGATTTAATTTGTTGTGTAGCCCCTATGATCAATGTACATATTGTTTTAATTCCACACATACCCCCACCCTCAAATGATGTATCCCCATTTGAATATCCAATTCGTAATAGATGTATGTTAGGGTACTTCCTTCCCGCGATGTGATTGGCTAGGGGACTCTAAAGAGTCCGGCCCATTGTGGGCTCATTTAGAATGAGCCCACCCAACCCTAGGATTGGATCCAAGAGTGTGGAATCGTTGTATCTATAAAGTATTAATAAAAAATGCGTGATTGGGTAGATGTATGCATAGAATTGGTGGCCCGAAGAACGATCCACCTGGGTATCCCAAATGTGGGATATGAGTGAGATATTAGTGAACCCCGTGTGTGGGGAGCTGAGGCATTTGGTCTTTCTTGAGTGCTGCCGCGCGTGCCCATGGCTCGTCAATCCATGGGAATTACGCTTGACCTGATTCTCGAGAGACAGAGTTCTCGACAGATACGTAGGCTGCGGGGGAGTTTGGTCGCTCCACGCTCGGTCAAATTGAGGTAAGTTCCATGTATTATGGGATTACCTCAGTGAAGGGATTTCCCTGTAGAAGGGAATACCTCTACACCGAGATGTGTTCCACCATTGTGGGAGCATCTCATCCTTCGCATGTGTTCTAATATTTTGGGTGCATCATTTTCACACACACACACACACTCAAATTGAGGTAAGTTCCATGTATTATGGGATTAACTCAGCGAAGGAATTTTCTTGTGGAAGGGAATACCTCTACACCGAGATGTGTTCCATTATTGTGGGAGCATCTCATCCTTTGGATGTGTCCCAATATTTTGGGAGCATCATTTTCACACATACACACACACACTCAAATTGAGGTAAGTTCCATATTGTATGGGATTACCTCATCGCGGGGGCTCCTTATGGTAGGAGTGCCTCTACATACTGAGATGGGTCCCACTATTGTGGGGACATCTCTCGTTCTTGGGATGCGTTCTAATATTTTGGGAGTGTCCCTCTTCTTGCACACACCTGGTACGTACACACCCGCCCGAACTACGTTTGACTTGATTCTCGTCACACAGGGATACGTAGGTGGTGTGAGATTTTCCTATACCTCGGTCATATGTTTTATATCATTTTTTCCTTTCTTTGGATGCATGATTAGGCCATTAAATTCTTTAATTCATTTTGTGATTATTAATTTCTTGTTTAATTTGTTTAATTTCAGCTTATGCCATGCATAATTAGTAAAGAATTAGAGATCAATTTAGGATTCCCCTTTCTACCTTGTATTTTATTTAGATAGCCCCAAGTGTTCATAAACTGCAGGAAATGATAGGATTTAGGGAGACCGGTTCAACCGGGCGAGTTGGCTTCCTAACACCTTTCCAACTCGTAATTTGGCACTTACCCGCCTTTGGCGAGACGAGATAGTTATTCCATTTGCGCGAGTCATTAATGTCCTTCCATTGAGGGACATCATTTATAGGTTCTAGACCTTATCTAGGTGGCGACTCCAGTCTTCTTATCTTCCACTGGCATGAGTGGATGGGATCCGAAGGTAAAAACTTTCCAGATCCCAGTTTGAGTGTAATGAGGGTAGACAACTTTAACTACATGCTAATTCAAATTTAAAATTGAGGATTTAAATTTTCAAAAGATTTCCCTGGTCCTTACAGGGATATTCCCTCTTTGTACATCTGTTGTGAATTGAGTCATTTGGAATCTGGTTATCAGACCTTTGGATGTTTGTCGCCTCCTTGATGGCTGATGACCCAAGAATAGACTACCTTGTGTTAGTCACTTGGTCACCTTTCATTGTTGAAAGGATATAACCCTCAGTCTTCTACTCTAGTACATAATCTGAATAAATTAGTTATTCTTTGTTCTTTCAGTGGTTGGTCTAGAAACTAACTACAACAACAGGTCCAACCTGGTTGAAGGCAGTGGTTGGTATGGGCTATCTCTTGTTGTTTATTTTGTGTTTATGTAGATTTTTAATTTTTCTTACAAACTTGTGATTCATAAATTAATCATCTGAAAGACACACACATATGACTGTGGTATTATTTAGCTTACTGGTGCTTTATGTGAAACTTTATCTCTCAGTTTGGCTGGGGAAGAGATCTGAACTTGCTTTCTTGACTGCGGAGAACAAAGAACTCAAACTGAGGTTTCTGGATATTTAGCAACAAGCAGGGCTACGAGATGGAATATATAGTGGAGAATGATGTTCTCTATCATTTGCTGAGTTTTCTTTCCTTCTTCTCTTCTCTTCTTCTTCTTCTTCTTCTTCATCCTTTTTTTTTTTTTTTTCCAGGACTCTTTCTAGTTTGTCTTTGTCTTCTTTTTACTGCAAACAAATGCATTGGGTGTAATGCTGAGAATTAAAACTGAAACATATTTGTTTGGTGCATATCAGCTCTGAATGAAGCCTTGAGGGAAGAAGTACAGTGGGCTACTTGCCAAGTCCCAGTTGTCAATGGAAGTCCTTCACCCAAGGATTGCCACCCCCATTCTTCTCTACCAGCCCTTGAGCCATTTTGGCAACCTAAATGTCCTTTTTATGACAACTTGGTGGTTACAAGTTAGAAGGTAAATTGTTGTTTGTTGTTTTTGTATATAATTTATATGTTATGGACTTGTATTGTTGGTGCAGATAAGGTGTCCAAGTGTTAGTTTCAGGCAAATTCCCATTACATGTGGAGTATTCTTGCTAAGGTATGCAGTTTATACCCAAAGGCTACTTAAGGAGATTGTTGACATAGTATCAATAAGTTAGGAGCCAAAGTCCATTCCTAGTACTACTGGCTTGATGAGTATTCAAGGAATGATGATTTTTAATGGTGTACTTAATTTTGTATATATCTACCTAATTGTGACTTTGATATTTTATCCGAGATGGATTTCCTATGCTTTTTGTTCATTTTTACTCATACCATTTAGATTTTGTAGATTATACATGTGGGTTCCCTCAGTTCTCAGGACTATTCTACTGTGAATTTATTTTGTTTAGTTTTCTTTATTTTTTGCTAGTAGAGTTCCTCTTCTGAAATTCTTTGCTTGCTTATTGTTTTTTTGACTCCCAACTCATTGAGTAAGTTCTCTCTCTGTGCTGAACCATCTTTTCTTGAAAGTTTGTGTGTGGATTTTGAGTTTAATTATTACTTCAATATGACTCGTAATTTTGATAGCATAGTAAGGTGTTTCTCACCATCTTTCTCATTAAACTTTAGATAACTTGCTTTCCATTTTATATAGCATTTTTTCAATTGCATCTGTTCTAATTCTCTGGCATTTTCCAGTGGTTGTGGAATGATTCTAATATGAGCCTTTTACTTGTATTGCCAGTAAGGCTAAAGCACTAGGCTTTTCTTCTAGTCCCAACATTTAAATTCATGGATGGATGTAATTTTTCTTGGCATGTTCCAAGAAAGTTCGTGTAATGGAGGAAGAAGGTAGAGGTCTTCAAAGATGCAGCTGATGAAGCAGATCAGAAGAACTGGAGATGATTGATGAAGGAAATTGATGAGGCAGGGTCTCAATCCATCAAAGTCATAGGCCCAAGAACCAGGGTCACCCCAGAGACCTTGTTCTGGGTACATTGGTGAGATTTAAGCAGCTTAGAGATGGAACCATGTCAGTGAGGTATGATGGAACTTTTCCCTGCTCCTTCACACTGTTGTTGGGCATTGCCCTGTCCTTGTTAAAATATTGGAAAATGCTATCATAATCTCCTTGGAGTATCATTAGATGCTTCCACACTGACATACATGATTTGTTTCATATAATTTGTTCCCTCGGAGTATTTCCTACTGAAAGCTTGATACAAATGGAGCATTGGTGCCAGAGTTTTAGCATGGCAATGCAACATCTTCTCCATGAACAATTTGTTGATTGATTTATACATGTGTGAGTACTTTTCAAAGCTTACAAGAAAGGTGAAAACAAAAAAAGAAAAAAAGAAAAAAAATTTCAGGCCAGGAAATTAAAAATCTCCTCCATGAACTGCTGATGTATGTTGCTCCATTTTTACATGGGTGAGTTCTTGAAGTGCAAGAAAGATGAAGAAAACAAAGAAAAATAAAAGATCAAACAAAGCTAGCGGAAAATTTTTGGCAAACTGTGAGCCTTTTTTTTTTTTTTTTTTTTTAGTTCAGCACAGTTTTCCTCGATTACAGTTGAGAGGACCAGCTTGGGCTGTTAGTGCAGGCACCATGAACGCCGGAGCAGCTGTGACCCACTCGTAGTGGGCATATTCTGGGGAACACGACCCATATCCAGATTGAACAAAATAAGCTCCATTCAAAAATAAATCACCAGAAGACCTCCATTTCCAATTGTCCCACCGTCCTCCTGACATTCTCTTAGTCACCTGTAATGCAATTCAACAAGAAATTAAACAGCTGTACTTCTGAGTTTTGATTATTAATTTAAAAGTAAAAGACTCCCGTGTATGTCAGTTTGGGGGGGATTCATAGAAAAACATTGTGGGGTTGACTGGACGGTTGGAGAGGATCTTTTTTCGAGGATAAACCATCCTAATGAAGTCCAATTAAATGAGGTTGGCTATATGGAACCTAATTCTCTAATCAGTTCTACTCGAAACAAAACAAGATTCCAGTCCTAAGCTATTCATGTTTGATACAGGAGAATGTGTCTCCCCGAATCAAGTTTCGACAACACGTGTACACTAGGGCACAAGCCCTCGAGGGAAGACTCTCGTAGTCATGGCCAACCTCTGAGAAGAGGCCTAGCTCAAACCGCCATTGTGAGAGCTTCGGAGCCTCGCCATCATCAGAGCCTCGGAGTTTCGCTATTGTGAGGGCCTCGACGCCTCTCCAGAAACAAGTCCCATTGCACAAGTTCACGTGCATTGTGCCAGCTGGATGGTAATGTATGATGGGGGGCTCCACTTTGAGAGACTTGAATACAAAGAGCAAGATTTCCCAGATATCCGCCATGAAGTAATCAACGGAATCCTGAAGTAGAGATCCCACTATCCGATGACTCAGCATAAGATCACTTGATCTCCAAGACAACGGGCGTAAGTCACGCTCCAGGGGAGGACATTCCGCCACAACAGAAGGCATGTCCAGCTCCCCTATTCAGGTTACTCCCAACCTACAAATGGACAAAACATGCCCAGGTAAATACGTAGACAATTTTTAGCTTTCAAACTTAGAGTAAGTTAGCTACCCGAATTCCTTTAATACAAAGGGGCAGTTCTCTTAATTACCTGTCCCATACTGCTTGTCCATCAAACTAACTTAGGCATCGGAGTGGCTAAAGGGTGTCTCCACCCGATCATCACTGCGATATCGTTTCTTACTTTACGAGAAATTTGATCGAACTAAGGACCAATCCAGTTTGAGGCGACAACAATGTCTTTCTGTACCACTTATTCTACAATCATTTTAGGCCTATCTCTAGCTGTTTTTAGCTCAATTTTGAAATAAATCGCTTTTTCTTAGTAAAGCATTCAATGGCGACAGTTTCTCACAACATATCATAAGTAAGGAAAAGTCACTCAGTCTCATGGATTTGTTATAATTTGTTCATTTTTTATTTTATCTTTTTAACGAGAGACTAAACAGTATAAATTATAAAATACCTCTTTACTGTTGGCGGCTAGATAGTAGTTTCCTTGGCTAAAAATGGTTGGATCGGCACTCCCACCAATAGCATACATTTGCCACTGATCATATCTGTTGTTCACTATATGGGCATATCCAAACCTAACCCTGCAATGTAAATCACATGATCAACATAAAAAAAAAGTTCAATGTGCAGGTATCAAGGTTATACAGAACCAATGGTAGACTAGTACATGAACGATCTGTAATAAAATAATTTTAAAATAGGGATCCGGGTTTGGATCCAAATTGGCCACTCCCAAAACCGATATGAATCGGTGGATCCCTTAAACCATGGTAGGTATAGCAGCAACAGATAACCATCCCTTACCTTGGCATCCTGTGGTTACAACCTGGGCCAAAAAAGTTGTAGGCCACTGTAACTTTCATGATCTTGTCAGCGGTATAACCGTCATTGTGTCCCAACAGCATCACCTATAAGTTAAATTAAACTAAACACATTTAGAAACATGTTATCTTATCTAGGGCTAATCTTATCAAGGGCTATATAAATGCTCAACAATCTCATACAGGAAGTAGGAAGCTGGACCGTCCGGATTTTTTACAGTTCGTAGCCCGGGAAGGAGGGTTTATGCTACATGGCCAAGAATGGAAAGAGTTTTCGTTCCATGGCTAAGAATGAAAGGGGTTAATTCTACAAAAGTCGGATAGTGTATGGATGCTTGGCACTCTGAAGCTTAGGCTTTTGGGTTGAGTACTGTTAAATGGTATCAAACTAGGTAATCTGTGCACCGACCATGTGAGGCCAGATTTTCGAGAGGTTTTTTTTTTAAGACAGATAAGCCCCAAGGAAAAAGAGAGTTGAACTCATGATCTCTCTGAGGTCTAGATCTTTACCAACAAAGCTACACTAGTTGGGGTCTGAAGCTGGCAGAGTTGTGGCAACTATTAGAAATAGTCCTACATTGCTTAATGAGATTGGAACCTTGGGAGAGTCCCTCCACTTACTAGTTCGAACTTTTAATTGGAAACTTAAGATGGTATCAGAGCTCCATGTTCCCTCTCACAGTAACCCAATAAAACGGGCCAGTTACCAAAAGAGGAACGCCAGTTGCCCAAAAGAGGGACCACACAATCACCCAAAAAGAGGTACATGTCAACCAACCAGTCACCTAGAGGAGACATATATTTACCACATATACTACCACATATACACACCCAATGATGGAGTTACATGTGAGGGGAAGTATTGATAATAATTCTACATTGCTAATGAGATTGGATCCTTGGGTCCTTATATATGGAGAATCCCTCCACTTACTTGTTTGAACTTTTGAATTGAAAACTTAACGTAGGTCCATGCATGATGGGAAGAAAGGGACTTAGTCCCACATTGGTCATCAGGTCGTGTGGGAAACACTATCATGATTGAATGAAATATGGGATTGGGAGGGGGGAGGGGGAAATATTACTTCGTCTTGTTGGGTGAAATAGCAGTTGGAGACAGTAATGGCTGTTGAAGCATGAATTATATCAATGTGGGTATCTGCAGATTGAGCGAAGGAACAGTGATCAATCCAGACATTCGAAGATGCAAACACTTGAA